>JACCHW010000018.1:659947-1319895 GCA_018907185.1 Platyscapa corneri | reverse complement strand
AGAAAAATGTAGTTTCCGCGGGCGGAGCGAAAAATTCGATTTATCACGCGCGCGTGACGGAATTATCCTGTAACATTGTCAGAGGCGACACAGAGGCAAACGAATTTCAGCGTATAATAATGGGGCTGGAGTTTAGTTTGGTCCTCGCGCTCCTCCTCAGCCCCGGAGATAGCCGTCGATGTCGTCGCGACGCCCGTTGGAAAAAATACGGGCGATAAGCGGGGACACGTACGGCACGAGAAAGGCGCAAACGAGTGCCAACGATGTCCAAGTTCGCACCCCCGCAGTCTCGCTCGGCTTTTCCTCGCTCGCACGCTCCCCGGAAAATCGTGTTTTTCCTCCCGACGACGCTCCCGCCGCGTCACGTTCGCTCCCGCCACTTTAATCCGTATTTTACCAAGTTTTTTCATATGGCGCGGCCGTGTAGCGGAAAAGGAAAAAGGATGTTGACGATTGAGGCGGATTTAAGAGCCGGAGCCTCGAGTACAGCGGCGTCGTGCGATATTCGCACGGCTCCTGGGCTGCTTTTCGAGCGCAAACTTCCCCCGGTGCGTGTGCGTATAAATTTTACTCCAATTCCTTTATTTGCTTTTCTCGCGCGCCTTCGGCAAATCTACGGATGATTTTCTAGAAAGAGCCAACCCCTCGAGTCGTATTTTTGCATTACTACTCGAAGCCGAGTGACGTTGCGAGCGCGCACGTGCCGCCGTAAATTTAATTGCGTTGCAAGTTTTGCGAATGTAACCCTGAGCACGTGTAACCTCGGTAATCGACTCCGGCGTAGTTCGGCTGCTGGAAAATACTCGGTAGCTTCGAAGAGAAGGGAAAACGAATCGGAAAATGAGGAGCCCAAGGTTTGTTCATCCTCGTGGTGCTTCGTCCGCGGCGTGGCCGACAAAGATTTCTTCCAAAACCGATGAGAAGCCAACTGCCGAAGACTCGTTTCTCCCGACGATCCGAATAAGAACGTATTCTTTTAGCGGGAAAGGCGCGGCGGCCTTCTAATCGATGCACCTCCTGCACCTGCACCGACCTAATTTTTTAATTTAGCCTTTTCTTTCTTCAAAGGACTCGAGAATTTACGAATCGGCCCCCGATGATCTCTTACGAGTAACTAATTTACGTAATCTGTATCCGATGTTTTCTGTTTTATCGACGCTGAATTCTTGTTTATTTTTTAGTCAATAGCGCTTATCTAACCAAATTAATCGTCGGGTATAAATTTGCTAATCTGATTGTTAAAAAGTTCTCTCCTAAATATTCTGAAAATGTTAAAACGCAGGTAAACGGCTTAAACTGACTCGTAAAATTCTTGGCAAATTTTTACCGGGAAGCCTTGCAAATTTTCCAGTCTTTTACAAGGAAAAATCCATATTTTGGACTGGAAAAGGCGTCCTTTGAGTTGTTTCAAGGTTTCTCGAATAAACTTTAGGAATATAAATGCTTATGGACTACTAAAAACACGAACTATTATTTTTGAATATTTTTATAATGTATTTATATTTACGATTGAAGATAACCCGATATAAGTAAATAAATCCTGCAATTTTTGGAAATAACTTCAACTCTGCTCGAACTCCGGGCATTGCGGGCGAGTATTCGACGGTAAATACGAAAGTAATCAGTAATTTATGCACTTTGAAAGCCCGACTGCGAATTCTTAGAGCATCTGCTCGGTCTTCAAAACTGCACTTTCCCGACGAAAGTTGAAAAAATAAATTTCCACCTAAATAACGAGAGCGCGTACGAATTTTCCAAAAATGCTATATTGATTAAAACGATATTTCAAACATTAGCTCGATAGCGAGCTGATTCTCTAGATTTTTACACAAGCGCGCAAATATCAATTGATTTGCAAAAATAAATCTCTATTTACGCCCGAATCCCACGAGCTTCGCAAAATTACGAGGAACTTTGAATTCCACTGCAATTACGAGATCTAAGAGAGGAATTGCGAGTAAGACAAGCAGCGAGAAGGAGAAGATTGCCGGGAGTCGTCGGGGGCAGGTATCGTTACGAACTCGTAACTTTAATCGCATCAAGCCAGGAGCGCAAAGGCACCTTTGACACAGCCGCGCCTACGTGACGATGATACCAATGGATAACCAAACAGATCCGAAGGATCAGATTATCTTATTGGTTTTTCAATGAAGAGACGCGGCGAAGAAAAGGTAAAAGTTGAAGCCACTGACTCGAAAAAACAGCGCAGGACGTATCGAGGCTCGATATGATTCTTCGAGAAGGGCTGCACCCATGGATACACTTTACGTATCTTTTATGCCCTTCCGACCCCTCGGGGAAGACGTTGTCAAGGTTTCGGCTACGAGTGCGACAGTACACAACGCAAAAGAAATCGAACGAATCGGATCGCGCCCCGATTCCCCCCCCCCCCGGCCTGCGCAAGTACCAGCCCGAGGATTCGCAGAACGCATAACGTGTTGGTGTGTGTGACCCGAGAATTTCCGTGCTCGGAGGTCTGGAGCGGCGCACTCATCACGGAGGGTAGCCAAAGGTCATCCTAGGAGTGCGGAGATAAGCGACGACCTCTGGATAATCGTAGTAAACTTAATTTCAGGTTGTTATATTTTTAATCGAATGCATCGGCGATAATCGCTCGAGCGTCGTATCGTACAAACGGCTGCCGGCGACTGTTTCGTTATTGCGGTGGCGTTCTCGTAATAAAAAACCCCCTGCTCGGAGAATCGAGCTCCAAAATTTAATGCACTATCGACGAAAAAAGTTTTAATGGCTCGAGAAAGTTTCCGGTGCAGCCGCTCCGTTTATTTACAATTTTACAGCATTATTGCGAGCTTAATTCTAGGCAACATTGTTAATTCGCATTTCGAGCAATGCAACTCGAATAATAACTTCTCTTTATCGCCCGGACCAGATAAAACAAGTTCGCCCGGAAAAAAGAAGCGCGCGGATTTAAGGAGCAGAGGAGGATTATTCAAAGACGCGATACTTATTAAGGCAACTGCAAGTTTTAATAAGTTAAAGGCGCGCGCATTGTTAAACGCAGTCCTCCCGACTTTACTGCGGCCGAGTTTTATCGGCAGGATTTTCAAGTCGCCGATGAAATTTAATCATATTAACTATAAATACGGGAATAAAGTTTATTTCAGCTCATTTTCCGGGGAGAATTTCGAAGCCAGCTGCGAGTTTAGCCGACAGCGAACTCGCGGCGCATACAGACAACAGCAATTTCACGCGCTATGCAAGATAGTACGTAAAATACGGGAAACTGGCATCTCCGGGAGGAAATTAGAGTAAGGAAAAATTCAGGAGACGCAGGCAAGAAGGTGTCGGCGGCGGCGGCAGGAAATTTCGGATCGGGGCTTCGAGCGCTCGACGGGCCAGCGACGCGCGCTCGCGCGCATTCATTAATAAGTCCGCGCTCGACTGCGAGTGCGAGGCCGATAAAGCAGGCGTGTCTCCTCGCTCCTCGTATCTTAAAAATTTCAAGCGATTCTCCCTTCGCGGCTCGCAGCCCAAGCGGAATCTCTCCTGCATTACTGAGCAGGAATCTATATGCGAGTGCCCCGAGGCCGTTCATTTCTCGCGCGAGCTTTCCTCCCGCGGCTCTCTTTGCGCGAGTGCAATAAAATAGCGCGCGAGAGCGGCTGCGCGGTCGTCGAGAGGAGCGTTGATTCCCCACGTATGCGGCGGAGGAGGACGAGAACGAGCGCCACGGGAAGAGGAGGAAGGCGAGGGAGCGAACGGAGAGCGCCGATATGGGAAGCATTATATATTGACGAGTTCACCCTTATGCGCAACACAAAGACGCGAGCGAGGAGGCGAGGAGGCGAAGAGGAGGACCGAGGAAACGGCGGAGGGCGACAAA
Source organism: Platyscapa corneri (assembly GCA_018907185.1). Taxonomy (NCBI): domain Eukaryota; kingdom Metazoa; phylum Arthropoda; class Insecta; order Hymenoptera; family Agaonidae; genus Platyscapa; species Platyscapa corneri. The sequence continues at coordinate 1,316,051 of JACCHW010000018.1, read as the reverse complement.
CGAATTCTGCAAACCCGAAAATAAAGAAGGACGGGCGGACAAAGGAGCAGCGCTCTGTGTTAGTGGGAACATTTAAGAAGGAGGAGGAGGAGGCGAGCAGCCAACGAAGATGAGAAATAAAAAACTAAAGGATAGAAGTAGAATCTTGGGTAGTGCAACCACGTAGTCGCCGTTTGTCGATCGCACCGCAATAATTCCTTATTGCTCCCCCGAAGGCCCCTCCCCGGCCCTCTTAAGCCCTAGTCCTGCAAGTACCACTCGTTCCACCGAGCGAGCGTCCGCCCACCCGCGCCCTAGAGCTGTTTCCACTTCTCTCCGCTCATCCGCGTCACGTTCCCGTCTCGAACGAGCAGCCGCGTCACCTTCGGCTTCCCTTATTACACTACGACAATCGAACCCCGAAAGTGTGTTTAACCTAACCGGAAGCCAGGGATCGGCAACGTGAGCGACGAAACTCTTCCGTCGCTCGCTAATGCGGCCGGACGGACACTCCTACTCCTCCGCCACTTTTCCCTCTTGATCTTCTCTACGTGAGCTCGGGGAGAGGCCCGTTTTTTGCAGCCTCGCAAGGCCAGGAACGTGTCGGCGTCGCGCGCGTCACTCTCTTCGACTTCTCCTCGAAGCCGCGAATGATGGATTTTTCGATATAAAAATATGCGAGATAAAGACTGAGGAGGCATGACTTACGCTATTCTCCGCTGACGAAAATAAATCTTTGGCGCCGTTTCTTTTCACTCACCTGAAACACAGAGAGAATGCAATTTTAAAAACACTTCGCTTCCACTCGGGAGAAAGGGAAATGTGTTCGCGAGCGTAAGTGCGTGCATAGGCGCAGCTCGAACTGTCAATCGCGACGCGTAGCAAAATGTTTTCGGAGCGATGGATTTTTAATGCTCCGATGCTGCAGCCGCGGCGCGTCTTCGTTCGGAGGACGGATTTCGGGAGCAAGAAAATTATCCGCGCGTGCGCTTAATTTCGCTCGACTCGGCGGCATTCGAGCGGCCGAGACTCGAAATAATCCTTCTTGCGAGCCTCGCGAACGTCGCTCGGAACGAGTTTCGGATGCGTGCGCTCGCTCGCTCCCACGTGGCTCTTGGCTCCGAGTGATAAGCGGCGCTCGAGCCGCGCCTCGTGAGATGGAAGAGCGAACGGGTCCGAGGGAACCTCCCCCGTCCCTCGGCCCCCGCCCCCAATACAGGCAGAACGAATGCTCGGGTAAAATGCCGAGGGTAATGACACGGCGAGCCATTATAATTACGCGGACACTAATACATTCTCATAAACGTCACTTAAAGTCCCGGCTACCGGTTAGCACGCGTCTCGTGACCAGCGGCGTCGTTCCAAGAGCCCCGAGCTTCCTCTTCCATCTCTCCCATCCCCCCCCCTCGCAGCCGTAGGAAATGGCGTTTACTGTCGCGACTCCTAAATCTCAGCCACCGTCTTCCACCGCTTCCACCGCTTCCCGTATAAATTCACTCGACCACTGTCGCAGCCCAGCGAGTAAAGGGGTAGCGAGGGCAACGGGCAGGAAAAGGACCGTACGAAAGCTGACAAAAACGTTGTATCCCTTTTGTCGTTTGCATTCTTTTCGCCCGAAGATCCCGTTCTCTCGAGAAGCGCAAGCTCCTGCAAATTAAGACGGCAATCCTGTTTAAACGCGATCGCGATAATTTCATCGAAAATTTTCAAATCTAAATTCGTTCCGCTCCAACTTTTTCAACTCTTCTTCGGCTGGCCAATGAAATACTGATGGAGCGCGCGTGGGCGGCTCTCGGTTTTATTAATTTAAAAGTCTTTGGAATTTCATTAAGCTTCTTCCTTGCATTGCGAGCAATAGGAAAATAAATATATTAAATGCGCCGGAGAGTTGTAGTGTTGGGGGCACTCACTTTGGTACGATTGCACATGTGGGTCAAACTGGGATCCTAATTCGAGTAATCGAGTTACACGTGTGTCCGGCTTTAAACGCTCGAGCTCTTCGAATGCGAAGATAAAGAGGAGCTCGTTTTTGTTCTTCGGTCTTCTTCGAGCAAATGTAAAATGTCAAATTTCAACAATTTCACGCGTCTAATGTGCTCCAGTTATCTAACGCGAGTCTCAACGAACCGCAGAAGACGCGCAAACGGTGGAGTCGAGACAAATGCATCAAATCCTTATAATCGCTCGATGCTCTTTAAAGTCCGTTTTTATCGCGCACTCGAAAGTATTTGTATTTAACGAGACACCACGTACTCCAACTGTATTGCCATTGAAGATTTTTCAAGACGCGGAAGAAACTCGAGCGGGACGCGATATTTCACAACTAAAATGTATTTAATTTTGCAAATGGATTTTTCTACGGTTATTGTATTCAACTAGAAGCTAATATTCGAAATTAAAACGCGAAAAACACAAAGGATGTTTTGTGCCAGAGCTAATTTTTTTGTACAAAAAACGCAACAAAAGCTTATTTGCCATTTTTTTTAAAGCTATTATTAAAACTTGCTTGATACCACGAGAAACATTCTTCTACAGATGTACAAACACAATAAGCGGCTTCGGTGCATCAAAGTAAAACAAATTTAATATGCTGCTAGACTCCTGTGTAATAAATGATCTTTATAATCGTTGTAATTTTATAATAAACTTCTTTCCTTTCTTCCAACTCCTCTTGTTCTCTTTGCCCAACCCCTGGCCAATTTTGAAAATATAAATAAAAGTTGCATTAAAAGCGAATATTGCTGGATGCACTGGTTTTACAAAAAATGGCTTTTACAATCGACGTAAAAACTTTACGTCTAGCTTTTGTTATTTTATAAGAATTCGCATATGAATTATAATTTCCAGACAACATAAAGCACGAGCAACTGCTTTACTTTTTAAACTCTCGATTGTTTTGTTGCCAAATTTTCTCGCCACGAATTAAAAAAAGGTAGGAGCATCTTTCATAAACCACAAAAACGTAAAAAAGACTGATTATTAGCTCAGCAACAAACGAGCTTAAGCTTGCGTAATTAAAAGTTAACAAAAAATAGATCCGCAAAAAAATATCCAGCGGATTCGCAAAATGTATATAGTGATGAATTACAGGTTTCAAAATGTTTTTCGAAGCAAATATTATAGTTTCTCCAAGAGAGAGGGAAGTATCGTTTTTAATAAAAATAACCGATGCACTCTGTTATAAAAAAAAAAAAAGCCCTCTAGTCGGGGGATCAATTTTCCGAGCTGCATTTCGGAATGCAACGACCAAAGCAGAGAGCTGCATCCGCAAAAATTTAGTCCCACCAGCAAGCAGATTCCTCGGTAAAAGTATGCGAATTCGACAACGAGCGGACTGATACGAGGACGAAGACGAAGTTGTCCACCGGAGGAACGTTTTCTGTTTTCGCGAAATGAATAATTACGGGCCCAATTATCCCTTTTTCGAAAAAGGGTTTAAGCTCCCCGCTTCTCCTCTCGGAGCCTTTTTGTCTCTCGCAATAGAAGATTCCTTGCAGAGTTGGTTTTTGTTAGGCGCGCCCAAGTTTCCTAACGAGCGCCGGCGTTCCGCATTCAGGCAAAAATTGAAGCTGAACCGCGCAGAGAATGTAATTCGAGCAATTGGCGGCGCCAATGGCCGCTCGGCCAGACAGATCTCGACTCGTCAACTCAACTTTGGTCGCTCGCTCGTCAGCTGATTGTTCCCGGATTTCCTCTCGCGCGGATAACACCGAGGGCCCCAGACGCGAGCAACGCTGAGCGCGAGCAACTTTGCCGGCCCCTCCGGCAACAATGACGCGCTGCACTCGCTGCTCGATGCGGTTCCCTAAAACAATCGAGGCGCCAAAGGATCTCCTCTCCTCCCCCGCCGGTCTTTTCCCACTTTTTGCGATACGTCACCGGCTAAAGCTCGAACGATTGTTAGGCCAACTCGCGAATCTCGATGCGCGGTGATAACAGTGATAACTGCGCGCCTAACGAGCAAAAGCGGCAACAACAGCCGTGTGCGTGGCTGTGACGGTAATGCGCCTTGCAGCACGTAAAAACACGGACCCGTAGAGGAGGAGAGCCTGTCTCGATTTGCATAATTTCAGGGCGGAAAACGGTGCCGCGTGCAATAGAGCGAAACGGAAGCTCGGAATATCTTAAAAATCGCGGTCCTCGGCAATTCGCAACGTAATAAAAGCTTAAGCATTCGAGGAGAGCATTTGTAACTTGACACCATCGAAACGCGCCAAATTTCACGTGTAGTTTCGAGCAAAAAGTCAAGTGCACGCAACGCGAAAATACTCGCGTTCCTTTGGCGCGGCGGGCAAAATGAAGCGGAAACGGAATGGGGAAAATTCGCAGCGACGAGGAGTCTGTGTTGGCGCGTTCGGTCGCGTCACGCCCTAATAGCGCCTGCCTCTGCAAACGCGGCCCATTACAATTCGCAATTATTGCATTTTCCGGCAAATGGATTGCGGTGCGCGAACGGGGAATAGCCGGTCTGTGCGATATTTCCACGAGTACCGGCGCTGCCGCCGGCAAACTGATACGCAAAAGCTCGGAGGCTCGGAAATACCGGGTACAAGCTGCTTAAGCACCCCTAGCCGAGGCGTGTCTTGCATTCCCTGCTCCGGACGACGATTTTCTGAATTGTCAGGCCCTTGCACTCCCTCCATTATGTCGCAGATGCGGTAATTAAAAGAATTATCTTACTTATGCTGCTATCTTCCGGTTAATAGCCTGCGATGGTTGCGTCCAAGATTCGTTCCGCCTCCCTTTAATATGTTCTGCCTAGTTGCGATTTTTTAAATTGATTACTCCCCCCCTCTGGACGTTAAAAACATCGAAATCAGCTTTTAATGGGATGTCGGCCCGCCCACGTGATGGAAACGCGCACGGCGCACAAAGCGTCGGCGATTTTCGCAAAGCCCGTAAATAAATTTGCACGAAAAGGAGAGAAGGAGATATTCACCGGCTACCGTAAAAAACTTCGCGGCGTTCCAATGTATTTAGAGGTGGGCGGGCGAAAAAGCGAGTCACCGTTTATTTTCGCGTTAAAGACGAGAAAGCGCGATGCATCGAGTCAAACGTATTCTCGTATTTTTTAATGAGCGAACAGCGATTGCATCGGATAGATCAAGAAAGATATTCGACTCGCTCGGGTATTGGGAAGCATAATCACAGGGAAGCAGCGGCCGTCCGAAGCACGTGATTCGCTTGCAGCAGAAGGAAATAGCGGGGCGCCGCCTCTGGGAGTGCGGCCAAGAGGGATGATGACGGCCCGGTCGGAGGAAAGGAAGGGAGGGAAGGAGAGCGAGAAACAGACAGACGGAGACCCCGAAATCGCAAACTTCATCTCGCATGAGCGCACCTCTTCTCTCGGAAACGGACCGAACATGATTAAAGCGGCTTGTTGCTCGACGGACCGAGCCGTACTTGCCCCCCCCTTCCTTCCCTTCCAGATCGATACCGCACACACGCGCACGCCCCACCCACCCACCACTCGTGTGGCCGCGCGTCTGTCTCTGTGTCTGCACGCCCCCGCGCGCCCACTCGGGCTAGTTTACGGAAAACGACTGCGACGCTCGCTTGTCCTGCTAAGACTCGCGCGACGTTAGCGGGATCGCGGCGAACAACGCGCCAAAGAGCGATTTCGGGTCTGCGGCCGAGGCGCTGTGTAAAGATACTCGCTAATCGCCCCCTCTTGGCGCTCGGCCGCACTCGCCTTTATAAGTTTATAGGCGAAATTTAAATTGGAGCATAAGTCGCTTAAAATTATTTAACTTTCCCGAGTTCGACTCGAAACGCATTAGTAATTTTGTCAACAAATTCCGCTGCATTTTAAGTACCTTTTGCCGAGGATTTCACCACGCCACTATTCCAGGCAACTGCTGCTGCCCCGAATTCCCTGAATATTTAACCAACTTGGACTTACTTTTACGTAACTGAGAATTTATTCAAACCCCGCCCGTATAATATTTCATTAATCCGGTTTTTAGGCGAATTTGGTAGCGCGCGACCAACTGGAGCGAGTTCCCACCCCCCACGGGCCCAAGAGCCACATTCTTATTTTTCATTTCGCCGGATAATATCCGAAAGACGTTCCCGGGGGCAGAGGCTAGTTTGCACTCGCGCACCAATTAGATTAGCGCAAATTAAAATCCCGGCGTGTATTTGCAGTCGTTAACCGGATTACGCGGCAGCCACTTCCGCGGTCGAGCCCAAAACAGTGCGGAGGCGCGCGCGCGCGTCGATGCCTTGAGAGAGATGAAGAGAAAAACGACCCCCCCCCCGCGAGCTTAACGCCCTTGCGAAAAAAGGGAGTCGGGGTCTTGCGAGTGGCAAGTCTGCAATTCGTCAAAAGGAACTAACTGCAACGGGGGAAGCGCTTTTACCTTTTACCTTAATTAGCGAGGAGGCATTATTAGCGACACTGCCGATCGGAAATCGCTACGCGAGATGTGCCTTTTTCGCTTCTTCGAATCTAAGCGGACGTCGCGCGAGACTCTAATACTCCAAACTCGAGCGCGTCGGGACGTAAAGTTTTATCGAAACGCAGCCAACTGGTTAGGGACGAGCGGCTGCGAACAGGACTGGGGCTAATTAGGGAAGGTGCACGACGCGCGAGCAATGCCGAATCGAAATAATTTTTCCCGGAATAAGTATAGCGAGCGCCACGTATAATTAGCGGATACTGCGAGCGGCACAGGAATCGAGCCGTGAATTTATTATCGCAGAAACACTATTCGGAATAGGGAAAGGAGTCCCCGGCACTCGGCTTCTCGGAACAAACGGAGAAAAGGGCGCAGAACACACGAGTTCTGAAACAAACCTCCTTATTACATTACTCGCCATTACTTTGTCTAGATTACTTTCGCCCCCAGAGCCCTTTTCGTTCGCAAGTTTGCGCTTGCGTTTTCGTTTTCGTTTTCGTTTTCAGTCCAGTCCACCGTAGCCGTTAAACGCGTTAGCCCACCGCCGGTGATTTCACGCATCCATATCCATCTAGCCGTGACGCGGGCCTGCATAGGTTATGTTTCACGAATTACGGTCGGACGTCGGCCGTCGTACACGCGACCAAAGGGCGAGCTCGAATGCATTTTGCTTCTGAAAAGGGAGAAACGCGCACCCTGGCGCACAAAGACAAAGAGAGCGGACAACGGGAGGCCAAAGTCGGTTATTAGAGGAGCCCACACACACGCGCATACGCTCTCGCGCTGTTTTGTCGTGCCGGCAATGAGAAATCGACCCGAGCAACGGGCTTGTGCAATTACACGTGCGAAATGAAATAGCGCGGAACGCTTTTTGAGAGGAGAAAGGCAGGAAGACGGCGGAGGGACGGGAAAATTCAAAAATGGCGGACCGCCATTTGTATAATTGAGTTCCGAGCTGTTTACATTGCCGGGTGCGTCATACCTGTGCCAATGCTGGCCGCCCGTAATCTATATTACTAGCCGACCTGTAAAATTCGTCGTCGTGCCCGTCGAGGCCGTGTTTGCGCATACGAAAAAAGGCGAGGGCGCGAGAGCTCGTCGATTCCCCTGCGCCGCCTTGACGACATTCAAAATTCATTTGCTCGAGGCAGACACGCGCGCGGACGCTCTCCGCTGTTCGAGTCCACCCGAATCCAGAGCCCGACTCTGCACGCGACCTTTCAGAAACGCTCCCCACGCCCCCCCCCCCCGATTACCCCATTTTTATCGCGTTCTAATGCGCTCGGTCGGCCGATCGACTCCTCCGCGCGCACCTTGCGACGGCTCTTACCGGCTGATCTGTAAGCGCGACGGCGTCGGCTCCTTAACCGGTCTAATTAGCTTTCTATTAGTCCTCTGGAAGCCGCCGCCCCGGATGGACGCGGTTAATCTAGTTTGAGCGACGGTAATGCGTTGGCGAGCAGAAGAGGATAATAGCGGCCGAACCGAGCGAATCGATGAAAAGTCGAAGCTTTCGGCGGGATGCAGAGACGCGCCGCCGTCTCTCGTTTTTGCATCTCGCATCTCGTATCTCGGCAGGCGAAGCTTAAAGCGCAGACTAACGAAGACTAATCGCAAGCTGCGCATCCCAACTTGCGCTCCGGTGAATCCGACGAATATTGCGCTCGTAATTGGCACGGGGAAGCTGGATTTTGCATTACATCTCTGCGTGCTTTCAAATTAGCTTACTTTCTCTCTTAGCTCTGTTTTGCATCAGTTTCCCGAGGCCGGTAATGAAAATGTTTTGATTCGCCGTGTTAATATAGAACTTGTGCGATTACAGCCGAGGCACGGCTCTCGAGTTTTCGCGAATTCGTTGGAAAAATGGGGCGCGAAGAGCGAGGCTCGGCGGCTCGTTGCAAATTAGTCGCGTACGAAAAAGTTTGTCCAAAGTGTAAACCGATACTTCGATACAATGGAGCCGGCACATGTACTTTGAGTCATTATTAAAGGAGGAGAAACGGCTTTACAATGTATTCCTAAAACACGCTGAGACTCGGAGCGCTGGAGCAGAGCTGATTGAAAGCTTCTCCTCAGAAACAATGGAATTGACCACCTCCTCGTATTTTGAAAAGAAAGAAGAGAAGAGAGATAAAAGCAAACTTGCTGAAATTCTTCAATAGCGGAAGTCAAAAAAGGTCCGCGAATAAAAACGCGTTTTGTCGGAGCCCGGGCAGGTGGGGGGGAGGTTCGGACGTGAATCCATATTTCAATGAAAAGAGTCGAGGAAGTTCATTCATCCTTCCGGGGTCCAGTGTGGGAAATGAAAGTGATCTCTTCGACTCTTGGAATCAGTAATGGAAATAGAGAAGGAGAAATGCAACGGCGAGAAAAATAAAGCGGAAAGAGAACGGGGGTGGGGGCGGACGAGCGCGTATCGAATTGGACGAGAGATCGCGCAGATGACACAGGAAATTCGTTTCTATTATCAGACTCGCTGCTTGTAACGTCATCCGTCATTCGTGTGCGAGCCGGAGGGAGGGGGCACACACAGAGAGAGAGAGAGAGAGAGAGAGAAAGCGCCAGTCCGCCCGGCCGTGAAAGAACGGGGGAGGCATAGATAAAGACAGAGGGGAATGACGAGCTTGTCAAAACGAGTCATCGGCTCTGAAGCTTGGCACGATCGATAACCTATTTCCCAGTCAGAGCTTCCCGATTTAACGCTTCGCGGATGATGACTCGACTCGGTGCGGTGCGCTGCTCTCGACGAAACCTCGGGCACACCGCGATAGGTGCAAGACCCCGGCTAAAGTTGCCGCCAATCGCGCAAGTGCGTCGTAGTTTGTATCCATCAGCTGTCGAGTTGCCGCAAAGTGCCTCTCGCTTAGCCGCCGCCCCGCTTCCTCTCAGACTCCATCTTCATTTTCTAAACAAATGCCGATATTCAAATATTACGCTACTTTCGCTCCTTTGCATTTCGGAGCAGCTTAAGTCTTTGTGACATTATGGATCGGCTCAACGTTGATGGATGATGAGGCCGCCGGCGCCGCCTTTGTTGGATTTTGCGTATCATCGTTACTCGTTCGCTCTCCACAATTACGATTAAAAGCTATTTTTCTCTCCGCGGAACGAGTCGAGGATCGGGGCCGATTAAAATTCGCGCCCAAAGCATTCGCGTGGCTCGCGATAAATGCCCGCGCCTGATTGACGAATCGAGAATACGAAGCGCCAACTGCTCTTTCTTAAATAAACGTGCGCCTAAATTGACGAAGCGAAAGAACTGCGCTCGGCCAAACCGCTTCGTTAGCGACGAGTTATTTGGCAAAACTGTGCCGCGTCCGTTTCTCGCGCAAACGCGAATATTTCAATAAACACGATGCTCTTTTGGGCCAAGAAGCAACGACGCGGGCAAAAATCAAACTCGAACCCGCGATTCGGCCAACTCGTGGTGCAGGATTGTTCGACGCACTCGACGATACGAGCGCAGTCACTTCTCCGAGAAGAGGGAGAAATTTTAAATGGAACGGTATTATTTTCTAATCGAATTATTTGCGAGATACGAGGGGTGAATGCCGGCGCACCACCAGCAGACGACCAACGGCAACTGACAGAAAAATACGGAGGGTGCGGAAGGAGCAGCCAATAAATGAAAACGAAAACGCTTTTCCGCACTCCATTGGTCACTCTGTCGCACGTCCAACCTTTTGCAAACTTAAATTTCACTTATCGACATTCAACTGCGCACCATCTACGCGTAAACACCGCCTGCGTTATAATTTTAATAGTTCGTAAATTCGGCGTTCATTCGGAGGCCGTTCGTCAGCACTAATTGTTATTTGAGATAATCTTGCAAGAGAGACCTCGAATAATCCATTCGATTAAAATTTAAATTGTAAATTTTGAACGAGCCCGTTCCTTAATAAAGCAAGTATGTGTGCGGCGAAGAAAATTGCAGGCGAAACAACGGATTCGCTAAAAAGCCGAAACGTCCAGCAGACCGTTCGTTAATTATGAATTTGCAAAATTCCAAATTGGCTTTCGTACAAATTGCATTTTATTTTCGAGCAACGATGCTTCCGGTGCTTCTTTTGAAGAGCGACGCGCGCCACTGCTAAAGTCACCATCCAATGCATCGCGAGTTGCAATCCAATGGCGAAAATTGGAGGCGTGACGTCGAAACAAAAGAATCACGCGCTCGAAAAAGCTTTGACAACGCGAGGCAATGAGAATAATACCAAATGAACCGAGTATCCCGACAGTAACGATCGGGCGTACAGTGCCAAAGTACACCGATTGGCTTGCGACAATGCGAAATTTATACGCGAGTCATTTGCAGTGATCGGATTACGCGCGAGCGAGCGACGAGTAAAAATATAATTCGCACCCGCGAATATTCCCGTTGGAATTCGCCTTCTTCTTCTTCTTCTTCTTCTTGGCGAAATATTTCATTCCTCTTTCGAGTCGGGCGTCGCAGCCACACAACTTTTACGCAACTGCCGACGAGGAAGGAAAAAATAAATAAACCGACAAACGGCACTCGAAAAACTATCGAGCACCGCAGTTTCGGCGAATAAACTCCTGCGAGCAGCAGCGTAAATATAAATTTATGGCATTCCTCTTTTTCAGACGAGTTCCATTTTCTCTTTTTCTCCGAGTGCGAGGCGCTGCACGGAATCAGGACTGCGTGCCTCTCCGTCGACTCGTCGCGCGCGACACGTGGATTTAGGCGAATACGTGGCCTCGTCATCTGCAAATCCGAGCTCCGTCGTCGTCGTCGTCGTCGTCGTCGTCGTCGTCGTCGTCGTCGACAAAGTGTTCGCCACCCGAAGAGCCAGAGGACCCGAGCTACGCGTACGTGCGATTTAACGGCACACACGCGCGCACAGCCGGGAATTTCTGCACGCGGCGACATTATCAAAACGCGCGTGACGTAATGCCATACATTAAAAGGCATTAAGTAATCGCCGGAGCTCACGAGTGTGAATCCGAATTGCTTCCGACGCATAAGGGAGAGGCTAAGTCGACCTGACAAGTTGACTTAGCACGCTCTTGTATAAATAACGACCTTTTATAATTTAAAATCTTCCGGCCGCTCGCTTTGATTTACTCCCTCGCATTTATTATAAAATTTCGTTGTCATTCGTTACATTAGCGTTAAACGCGTTGAACGCGCTGCAGGCATTTTTCGAAACTTGCGCTGTCGGCTCGCAGAAGTAGCGCATATTTTTGCGTCGCTTCGAAAAGCTGGAAACGTCGGGCTCCCGTGCAGAAGATTAAAGTTAAAATCCGATCAAAAACAAAAAGCGACACGGAAAGGGGTAAGGGGGACGTTGCGAATTTAAGTTACGATGACTACGCGATCTAAAGTTATTGGCGCCCCAAAGCCATCGTCGTGTCCTGGAGAGTACGAGTAAAATTTCACACGCCTAATTTTTAGTTAAATATTAAATTTTATCCCCTTTAAAAATCTTTCGCGTTAAATAAAAAGACGAGTTGGCGCTGTTTACCCGACTCGATAAACAATTTGAATATTTAATTAGATACAAAATAAAGTGTGCCCAACGTTACCGTAAACGTCGTAAGCACATTTCCGAAACGTAGGGCTTACCATCGGAACACGAGCATTTTTATCGAACGCATTCGTGTCCGAAATTATTGCACGCACGTTAGCGAATGGAGTATCCAAAGTACAAGCATTTTACTGCATCGCAATGGCACACAGAGAAGGCGGTATTTTTATTTTTATTCGCGGCTCGCGCGAGAGTTAGGATTCGGATTTTCCGATTAATTTTTTTTTCAAAACCACTCGCAACCATCGCGATGAAACGCAAGTGCGGCGCCGCTTTAGCGCTGGCGGTTAATCAAAGCAGAGATTGTCAAATCGCTCGAACGGAAAATGGAACGACAAAGATTTAACGCGCCATTGTAGAAGGAAAGAGCAGGCCGAGTGAAAAAACCAGGAACCTCCCGGTTAATCGTAAGTCCTAATAATCACAATTAAAAATCGAGCGATTGCATTTTGTTGAACGCAGGAAGTAGTGGAGGCAGCGAGAACTCGCGGAAAAGCAAAAAACGCAACGTCGAGTCGAGCGCTCGAGATTAACGCAGTATCGGCGCAAAAAATCCATCGCGTTAGAGCGCAGGTCGGGAATGCGTGGACGGACCCCCGACGTACGCGAGATCAGCGTGGGAAGTGCAGATGCCAGTGAACTGCGTCGCATCGCATGCCCATATGCCCACATGCGTACGCCACTGGCCACGGGGCGAGCACAATAAAGCTGAGCCGCCCCCGCCCTCGTCTCCTCCGCGGCTTCGGAGCGTAAATTTATATGGGCGGACACGCACCGAGTCCCCGCGGCTCGTCAACGGATCCGGAAATTAATAGCTCGGCGGCGAGTTTCTGCGAGATTCGCTCTTTATCGCGCCGTTAACGCTGGGCCCGACGTCAACTTTTTTACGCGAGCCAACGTTTTGCATCTGGACACCCAGCCAACCTCCAATCGGATCGCCCGAGTGCGAGAGCTGCCGCGTCTTCTCTTTGATTAGATCGCCGTTTTGTCAGCGGTTATTATCCGGGGGAGAGGAAGGGCGTTTTTCAGGAGCTGCAAGGGCTCGAGCGCTCGTAGATAATTGGTGGAAAGCGCTGATTGAAAACGTCTGACGTGTAATTAAAGCTGGGCGAGCGGCGCGAGTCGGAAGAATTTAAAGAACCGAGTGCTAAAGTGGCTCGTCGACAGCCACCTCGACTACTTATTCCAATTACTCGGTCGCGTCGTCGACGACACTTTATGTTCGGTGCGGCGGATAGGCGACGCCGGCAGCGACGTTATTGCTCTAATTCGGCTTTGTTACAATTGTTTCCAGGAGTCGCGTCGCTACAACAGACGCAGTTTTGTCGAAGCTGGAACCCTCGAGTTGCAGCGCAGCGTCACTATTAGATAACGCGCGCGAGGCACGATCGCGGAATTTACAAAATCAGCGACTCGAGCTGTCGAGGCGTCTGAAAAACGCCGGAGCAATCAGGAGAGAGCCCAAGATGGTTTTAATCAGGCCGCCTCGGGGATAAAGCCGGAGCGAATAATGGAGGGAATGCTGAATTAGAAAGGAGAGTCGCGCGCGACGAGGTGTTCCATTGACTCGAGTCGAGTCGAGAAAATGGGTGTCCGGGAAGACGAGAGGCAGCTGCTGCTCGTCATCGCGCCCAGAGAAAGGCAAGGTAATTCGGAAAAAGACGTTTACTCGGACGCCTGCGAGGGAGAAATTTGAGTTGTAACGGCGACGAGTAAATGGGCGTGCGAGTTGGCCGGATGCCAGGGTCGCGGACTCGAGTGATAAGAGCGTCTCCCGGTTGTCCGCGGGCTGCTGCTAATCCGAGGCTGGACTTATGCAACGCGCAACCTCGAGTGGAACGTCGGCCCGCGTCTTTCTCTGGGTCTTTATTGCCGCTTGTATTCATGCGTGTGTTTGCGGAAGACGCGCCGGCCATGTTTACCGGAGCGCCGAGCTTAATAATAATCGAGCGCGCGATATTTAGGGAAACTCGTGCGCTCGGAGCAGTTATTTTCGCGCCGAGCGTCGCTCCGACTCCTGGCGACGGCGACGGAGACGCTCCGGCGAAATAGGGCGCGCGCCCGATTAATACTGATCGCAGCTGTTATTTAAGGGTGCCAGATACTTCGAAAGCCCTTGCGGTGTATTTGATCGGGCTTCCGAGCAGCAGCAGCAGCAGCAGCAGACGCTCGTTAAATATTCGCTTCGTGGGGATTTCGTGCGAATTCCGCGTTTCGCGTCGACGGCGGCTCAAAATTTCCCGAATCCCTCCTCCGACTCGTGCGTCTTCTTATTTCTTCTTCTTGCGACGAATATTGATGACACCCGAGCCGGCAATTAGCTGGAATAATTAGGGCCGCATTCGAAATTGCGGAACGCGTTTATTTTTGTCTCGCGTGCGAATAATTTTGCTGCGTGCCGCGCTTTCGAAAGCTCTGTAATTTAAAAATATTCGCGAGACGCTTGTACGGCCGCGTGGCCTGTCGCCCAATGATTGTCGCGAAAATCTCGATGAATTTCCAATTGTAGGGGCGGCGCGTGCGCATTGGTGCGACCCGTTGGGCTGTTCACATCCGCATTTCTGATTTCGGCCACTATAATTACACCCCATTGGGCTCTTCTACTTTCGAGCAGGTCGCGGCTCGAGCTGAGCAGCTTCTTTCCGCCAGTTTAAGAGCGCATGCGCTCTTTGAGGGTGATTCGAGAGACTCGGACTGACTATTCCCCGTGAAATACCGCGTCCGCGTCGCCGTCGGCGCAACAATAGTCGTCACCACGTCACGCGCGAGTTGCGCCGAGGAAGAAAGGAACAAAGGCGGAAGAAACTAAGTACGGATTAGCAAATCATCCCACGGTGCGATGGAAATACCGTGGCTTCCGAATGTTTCGCGAGTCGGACAATATTATTCGCTAATTTTATCCGCTCGTGTCAACTTTCCGCAAGCAATTTGAAATGGAAAAAGTTTGGTGGTCGTTGTGTATCGAGAAAATCGAAAGTCGCAATTTGCACCTCCTTCTGGTGACCGACTACATCCATTCCAAGAATCCCCGTGTTCCGTGCGCCCCCGCCGCGATTTCAACCCACCCGGGGTGAATCGTGTAAAACTGCTAAAGTGGGAGAGAACACGCGAGACTAATACTGCTTCTTGAAAAATACGATTCCAAACGGAAATCGTAAAGAATCTGGGCGCTCGTGTAGAAAAATTGCAAAATGGCGTCAAATAATAGAATTTAAGAGGCGCGCGAGTGTGCGTGCGTGAGTGTACGTGTTATTAAAGTGCCGAGAAAAGGGTCGATACATGATTTATAACGGTTTATTTGACGTATAATTAATAATGATGCCAAGGAATTACGCGACGGCGCTTTAAAAATTGGAAAACGTCGACTGACAGGTGTGTGTGTGTGGATTTTTATTTTACTAAATAAACCTGTAAGTGATTTATCGACATCAGGCCCTTTTCCAACAGTCGATGCAAAATTTCATTTTATTACGCGTTAATTATTCGAACAGGAATTTTAAAAGATCGGAGAAGCACGGAGATGCCGAAGCTATTCTTCTGGTGCGCGATACAATTTTCGCGCGTCGCAATGAGTTGAACAGCTACTTATTGAAGAGTCAACATTCGTTGACATTCGCGCGCGCGCGTGCTTATATCCGTACACCAAATTCGCACTCGATTCTTTCGAATGCGCAAACTAAAAAGAAGATAAGATTATATTAAAGAAGCTTGGAAATGGAGCTTCGGGTATTAACAATCGATATAGGCCGTTGCAAATAATTGATCGAGCGAGCACTCGGTTATCGAGTTATCGCCAGATTTTAAGTAAAAGTCGGAATACTTGTCATCCTGCAAATTGACTATCGATTTTTCTCTGGGGCTAGAGAATAAGTTTCTGTGCCGAGTAATGAATCGATTATTTATCAGACGGTCGAACGGTTAACGAGGGAAGAGCTTCGACCAAAAACACTCGCTAACCCGACATTCCGCGTGAAAAATATCCCCTCCTATAAAATATTGTAGCGGAATAAAGATAATCTTGCAAATTGATATTCTTGCTTAAGACAGATGGAGCTCTCTTCTCTCTCTCTCTCTCTCTCTCTCTCTGCATCTTTCACAATTTTCAATTTTATTGCTTTCGCCTTGATTGAATTATTGGAATATGCATATTTGCATATTTAATATGCCGTGACAATTATAAAATTCCTTGAGCATAAAGCAGTAATTTTTATTAATTTTCGAGGAGATTTTATCCGCTTAATAACGAAAAAATATTCAATATTAATTATTATTGCTCCGCACTTTAATTGATATATTAAAGCAAGTGCGCCCTGTTTTGCATCGGCTTGAAAAATTCATAATTGCGAGCGTCCAAAGTATCACGAAGCTCGAGAAATTACAGCTAAAGTATATTTATTGCGAAGAAAAACGAATTTGGGGAAAACACCAAACGGGGCAGCGGAGGCTTGGGTGGTTCCCGAAAATTATTACTTATCAGAGTTGTGGATGTATTGGACGGTGTGGATAAAATGGACAAATGCTGGTACGAAGCGCTCGACGAACAATCGTTAGCAGTTGGCTTTGAAAAATACTTCCGAGCCGAAAGCCAAAAGTCAAATGAGCAAACTAAATAGTTCAGCTGCATTCGTTAGCCTCTGGTTGCTGGAGGAGAGCGAGTAGGTGAAAGAGTTGTGAAAGGAGCCTAAATCGCTGCTTTCGTGCAGGTTCCACGTCTTTTCTCCGACCCTCCCTGCCCCGTGCGCCGCTCGCCTTTCCTCTCTCTCTCTCTCTCTCTCTCTCTGCGGCTCGGTCTCGTGGTAACAGTATGACTGTGGGGGTTTCTGTGGGCCGTGCTCGTTCGACATTCAAGGTCACGAGTCGGCGACTCGCGCTGGTTACTTGGCGTTACGACCGGTTTCTCGATTGGCTGTCGTCTCCGCCGCATCTACCGCGTGTTCACTTTCGACGCGTCGCGTCGCGTCTCCTTCGCTCTCCCGAGACTGGAGCGTCGTTATTCAAAACCCCGACGGCGAGCCTTGAAAATTCCGCTCCGCGTCTCGCCTCGTCAACCAACTCCCGACGACGACGGCGACGACGGCGACTCTGCGCAAACCGAGTATTTCGCAGTTTTCAAACGCAACTGTGCGAACTACTAATAGCCTTAAAAACGTTGGCTCGATCGCGCCACTTTGCCGAATCGGACCAACTTTGCGCAAACCCTCGCTGCCGCTGACCAGCGTCTGGCTTTTCACGCAGACCAACGGGAGCGCGTATCGCGATCAGATCTAAAAATACCGTCGAGCTTGATAAGAGGGCGTTTAATCCGTACCGTTCCAATGGCTCGCGTAATCGAATATCTCTCCGATTACTTTATATTGGTGCGCGGCTGCTTTCGCAATAGATAAATACATCCCAAGGCTGAAGGTAATTCGAAAGGAAGTGGCTCTTAATCCGGTGGGAGTCGATTTTGTTATTATAATTCAATTAAGTTTATCGCGCAATAGCTCGGCTCTCCCGTCTCTGCCGTACCGTTGAATTTCGGAAATTCGAAATTAGGCCGTTAATCATTAACAATTGCGCGAAGCTCGAATTTGAGCATATTCGACTTGATCTCGTGTCGCGAAGCGCCGCTATTCTACCCCAATTTTTATTTGCGGAACGGAACGCGCACCAACGCGTAAGAAATAGTTTCGAGGAACGTCCCGAGAAAATTTAATCGAACTGAATTTCAGCGTCACGGAAAATGTAATATAAAAAGCGTATCGGCGACACTAAAGTCACACCGTAGAAGCCCGTATCGATTCGTTCAGGTGACGTTGCCGCCGATGATAGTTATTACTCGCCCAGGCTAAAATGAAAAAGAAACAACTTGCCGGCCGTAAATTCTAAAGATGGAAGCACCGAGGGTTAAACTTTTCGCTAATACATTTGCCTCTGCGTAAAAAATCGAAGTCGAGCCGCTATTAAGCCCCGTTCCATTCCTCGGGCAAATCCACTCCGCCACTGTATTATGTATACGCGTAATGCGGATCTTTTATTAACGACCCGTAAATTCTCTTTCCGCAAATTTACACGAGCTTCGCTAACCTCTTCGCGTCCTATCTCTGCAATTATCGATTTTGGCCAGGACGTGCGTTGCGAAAATTTTCGTCACATGGCAAAAAGCACGGGGCCGCCAACCACTGCTTTATTTCAAGGCGTCGCTCGAGCCGTCGGAGGTGATTGCGCGTCGCTGCAATGGAAAATTGAAGTTAGCATCCGAGCCAAATGCAGTTGCGCTCCGCAAGCGTAGCGGATTAGCGAGCGAAACTTATTTATCAGCGCTCGGCGAAGCTTCGAGATTAAAAGGACCGTAACTCGAGTGCGAGTATTATTAAACATTCGGAACATGCACCCGGTATATCGATACGCAGTTTCGCGTCTGCACGCTGATGAAATTACGCGGGGGCAGGCGCGGATGCGGCCGCCGTCGTGCAGGTACCAACCACCGCAACTGGAACGCGGATGCCACGGGCGAGGCGCGACTGCCGTCGAGGAGAGGAACGGACACTGGTGCGAATTTTATTAGTCCCCCCCCCGTCTTTTCTCCACTCGCGCCGAGGAAAATGCCCTCTTCTCCCTCCCTCTCGAGGAGGAGGATGATCGAGAGGGAACCGGTTCTCGGCGCGGAAAACGTGGACGAACGACTCGCGTCTCCAGTTTACGAGGCAGAGTCGCAGGCGGTGCGAAAAGCGCCTGCCAGCATCGTTTGGCAGCCGATAATGCGACCCGTTACAGTTGCATCTTGGAATCGAGCCATTCGCGCTCTCAAATTATTATATAATTATTTATTAAAAAGCCTGGATTGTATTCAAGTTGGCACTACGGAATTTAGCATAATCAAGGCGCAGCACTCGGCAAACGAGAACTAATTTCTTTCGCTGGGGACTGCATTTTAATTAAAAAGGGGCGAACAATCCGTAAGGGCATTCGTTGAGGACGATAAAAAAGGGAGAGGACGGATAGGATTGATGGCAGAGATTCTTATCGCGACGTCCGGACGAGCGTCGAGGAAGCCCGTAATACCAGCAGCTTTTAACTCGTGTCAAAGACCCGATCGAGAGTCGAAAATGATAAAGCCGGGCATCAACTCAACGAGCTGCATCGAGTTCAGCCTCGTAACTTAGGAGCCTCTGCTCGGCTGAATCGACTGAGAATGAAAGAGCCACAGTTGGAACTAAAGCCCGAGCTCGCCCTTTGAGCGAGAGCGAGCGAGAGAGAAGGAAAACGATTTTAAAAAGGTTCCGGTGAAACTCCCGCCCGTCGCGCTACAAATGGAGTGCAACACACGAAACGTGTATTTCGGACGCTCGAACCTGGAATAGCAATTGTGAATTGGCGCAAATCGTCGAGCGGCAATTTTAATCCTCACGCTGGAAGGATGAAATGCCGCCGAGAATGACTCGAGGCTACGGCGGCGACGGCGGCGGCACTTGAGGAGAGAGCGAGGAGAGAAGGGGCGAGAGCAGCAGCTCCGCAGCGTTTCCGACCACGAGTTTGCGCCCTCGATCGTATCTTTCTTCATTTCAATTCCGCCACGGAGGCCCTCGAGTACGTGGACCGAGCAAATTCACCGGTTGACGGATGCGGATCTTCCGCGGCTCAGTTGGCGACTCCGAAGCCGATCGCTCGAGTCCGCGATCCGGGGCTTTTTATCGGAAAAGTTTAGTCCGGGAAAGCGAGTGGGTGATTAAAAGGAGTGTACGGTTTCGAGGCTCTGGAATTTAAAGGATGGCTGAAAGCGTAACGGACCTCCGCTCCTCGGTGTCGCTTCATGAATTTGCGCAAATTAAGTAACGCGTATATTGCCTCGTCATAGTATTAATTATCCTTCGCTATACGAGTATCCCTGTCTATATATTGCGAGAGTCATCGTGTCGCTTTCCACTTTCGCATAACCAGCCCTCTAAAGTTAATTTAACATCCTCGGACGATTAAGAATTTTATGCTTTTTGCTCGGCTCCTGCAAAAATGGCAGCGCGCAGATCGCCTGTAAGAAATTCGTGATTTTACTGAAACACTAGTTTTTAACCATGACCAACTCGCGTGTGTGAGTGCGACTCCGCTTAATACGCGCTAACAAAAAATCGCTCGAACAAGCAGGAGCAATCCTGATTAGCGCAAGACTCGGGAACTTGGATGCGTCTATCGACCGGACCGTTTACTATTTGCGACGCGCATGGGATATTTTTTGCATTTAATTTCTGCAAACGCTTCGCTAATGCCGATAAACTTTTCCAAAACTGAATCTTGCCCCTTCGCCAACATCGCGATATATACTTATCTTTCAGCAGCGTCGGAAAAACACAAAGAGAACTTGCTTAGAAGTTATCAGCAAATATTCGCAAACAGAATTTGAAAATTAAAGCGGCAAAAGTTTAAGTATCGCAATTTTAATGCCGCGGAGTTTAGGAATTTGCGTTGAATAATGGATTGCTGCGAGTTGGTTCGCCTCTACCAAAGGCGCGTGCAGTTTGATTGCGTCACTAAACCTCGTGGTCACGATTTATTCGCAACCTGACAAACTATTAGGTTGAATTTCGCGTACATCAATCGATATAGGAGAGCCCGGGGAATGCAATAATAACAAGTTGAAAATGGAGGTGAGCGATCATTCGGCCAAGTCTGATTACCGCTATATTGTCTTATTCGGAGAGCGAGAGATTAAGAGGGAGGGGGAAGAGAAATCGCCGAGGATGAAACGCGTAATTTTAGATCGGCTGAAATAACGTTGGCTGTCTGAATCCTGGATTATTGGCGAGCCGCATTCTCTCCCACGCCCTTTTTCTGTCGTCATCCTCAGCTCTGTCTCTCCCTCTCTCTCTCTCTCTCTCTCTCTATTTTCATCCTACGACTATTTTTCAGGGCTCTAATGGCATAATTCCAGAGATCGCTACGTAGTAATGGTAATGGTGTCCCACAAGTTTATGGCAATTAATACGAATACTCAGTCGATATCAGCGCGTGATAAGATAAATTTCGCTTGTTTGGAGTTTGGAAACTGCGCTCGTTTCGCTCCCCAAATTGTTGTCTATTTCTGCGCGCTAAAATGATCCTTGGTTTAATAGGAAAAAATGTTAAGTTCGCGAGTTCGTCGTTTCAAGTTGCGAAAAGTAAACGCCCAGTTGGAAAGTTTCCTACTTTCAACGCATATTCACTCGCTTCTTTTTTAAATAAATTTGAAAATCGCAAAAGTACTGCTCGTTGATTATTTCCAAGTAAATGAGAATCGCGAAAATTAAAGTTGCGCTCTGGCCGATCCAAAAATGCTTCTTTAATACGACAGTACCATTTCTAATTTATAAATCGATTAAAGTACGATTTTTACAGTTACTTTCATTCGTTTAATTACTTCGACGCTCTGGTTAAAAGTACTGTTAGAATAAAATGTATTTTAATGGTGCAAATTGAAAGTTTTACTTACGCGTAAGCATTGAACAGGCGTTCGGCTGTGTCTTGTACTCACCTGTAAAAACAACAAAAGTCTTATGTTAAACATCGATGTAAAAGAATTAATTACGATCGAATAATATAAAAGTTAATGCGCACGTGTACAATCATTGAGATTCTTGAATCGCATTGAACAATATAATTTATTTATGAATTTTTTGTTCGATAAGAAGCTGTAAAGTGAGGCGCTTATTCGACGACGCATTAAGAGCATTTATAGCGCAATTACACTCGTGCGTAATATTTTAATGCTAATATTAATATTAATTAGCAGCGGTAACAGATATTCGACTAATTAACTACGTAGCCACGGAACAGATATTTAGTGCAAATAATCTCGGATAAAATAATGAATGGCCTTATTCATACTTGCACAGTAGCGGCCAATTCCTCGAGTATCAGCATTTCTTTCTGTGCCGATTGCTGATTCTATTTAAAGACCAGAGTACATAATTAAAGTAAGATGCCTTAAGTAGAGTAACAAATCGTCGAGGGAAAGTTTATGGAAGCGAGTGGCTAAGCTCACAAAGGAGAAACTTTTGCCCGAGTAAAGGGTTGGCCCGCAAAAAGGATAACCACTCCTATCCACAGGTATAGCTTTCGACCTTTGAAAAAAATTTCTTCGTATTTACGCGATTGCGGGAGCTTCCCCGGATCCAATAAAACGACCGAGGCCGCAAAAGAAGAGTGAGAGGGGGGAGGGGTAACAAAAGTTGGCCGCCGAGATCTATTTTACCTTTTGCCGTCGGCCGAACGTATTTATGGGAGTTCGCGGTCCCTTTTTCCATTCGTGCCTCTGTCGTTCTCAGACGCGGCGCAGACGACGCGAGCGCTTTTTTCGGCGTCTGGCATTACGCAACGCGCGCAAGACAGGTGGTCTTTAATCTCGACTCGGTCCTCTTTGGCTCGCTTAGCGAACACCCCCGCCCCCGGCAACCCGCGTATGTAAACGCGTGTAATACAGCCGCAAGTGGCTCATTGTACGGCGAGCGCTCGTGCAGAGTTCGGCCGGGTTTCCTGCGCCAGAGATAGGGATAAAGGGTGCCAGCGGAGGAGCCTGGAAACTGGAAGGAGGGGGGAATAAAGAGAATATGTAAGAGCAAATAAGCTCGTTATACACAATGCGGAGGCTGAGGCAGTCAACGGAAAGTACATCGCGAACGAGAGATACCGAGCATTAACTTCTGCTGTGGAGGATTTCAGCTGTAAAGAGTCTCGGCGTCTGTCTCTGTTTATCTCGTTTGGCTGATAGCGGGTTATCTGTGTCGGCTCGCTGGTGCAAATATGGCGCGCACCCATCAGTAATTTAATTCGGATCGATAGATGGCGTTAACGCACGAGTAATTGGGACGTCTCGCGCCGCAGACTCGAGAGCAGAACCGGGCAAAAACCGCCGCCTTCCCCTTTTGTCGAACGACACGGCGGCGGCGGCGGCGGCGGCGGTGGAGGTGGTGCTGCTCCGAGGGCCCCTGGTCTCGACGACGAGCGCCGAATCGGGCAAATTAATTAATCGCGTTAAAGAGCGCCCGAGGAGCCTTGGCGCGGGCCCTTAACGCCAGACCTAAACTTATAAAGAAATCGAGCTTACGAGTTGGCGTCGTGCGTTAATTAGAGCATTAATTAATTAACGCGCGATCGTAACCCAATAGTTCATCGGAAGTTTGGTCGACTTGTAATTTTGGCGGTTAACAAGAGCCAGGCTCGGGTGGACAAAAGGATGCAATTAGCTATTATTAAAGGTGCTTCTCTTGAAACGAAGATTAAATTAAATTTCTCCTCGAAAGAAGTGCGAGCCGTAACTGCGGTGGAGCCGAGGAGGCAACAGCGTCTGTATTGGTATGATAACCGTAATGCTCTGCGCCGCCCCCCCCCGCCCCAAACGCGGCCGAGGGCGCCAAAATTCGTATCTTCATTCGGTCGGGAGCCCGAGTGATATTCCGAGCCGCTGTTTGCTCGGGTTTGCGCGACGCGTGGAAGTTGAGAAGCCAGGCGATGCTGCGCCCAAACGAGGCCCTAATATTTATACGCGCGCGCAGCTTGAAAGATGCAATCTACTCCGTGATCGATACTAATTTTCGTAATTGCCTTCTAAGAATTACGAATTAGCAGCTTTCGATCCGCGCGCAGCTTACCGCCGCGGCTTTGCAGCCCCAAGCCCGGGGAAGTAAAAGCTCCGCCTTTCCTCGACTCGATGTAGCGCGGATTTATTAATTAATATAATCGAAAATAAAGACCGAATTCTGGCGAAATAGTTTTGGCAACTTTTGCGTCTCGCCTAATTTCGTGCTTCTCCGGCGCGTATCAGCACTCGGAGCAGCAACTTTTTAATATTTTTCCGAAGCGAGCGGCGCCGAAAAACATTTTTAACGAAAGCGAGAACGCTATCTTTGAGTGAAAGTAAAGCTCGAGTTTGAGAAATTGAAAAGCGCGGGCAAAAGATAAAAGTTAATTAGCTCCGACAGTCGCCGTAAGCCGGCAATTGGTACGTGTTAACGACGAGGGGGAGGGGATAGCCCCAGTCGCCGGCTCGAGTATTTATAATGTTGAAAATTAGGAATCGAGAGTCGATTAAAAGCCGCGAGTCGCACAGGCTGCGTTCGCGTAAATAGCAATCGGCAGAGCCAAGCCACGGACTCGCGAGCTTAAACGCGAGCTTCAATTATATATTTACTTACATCGGCTTACGAGTGCGATAGGCGATTACCCGGCCCGGCTAATTGCAAGAGGTTTTCCGGGATTATTTTGTACGCTCTCGTGCATCTTTAAACTTTTGAAAATTACCGGGCTCGGCCTCGCCTGTGTACACGCGAGCCCCTCGGTTGGGGGTTAGTAAGCAATCGCTCGCCGCTGCGAGAGGATTGGAAACTGAACTAACAAGATTTTCAACTTTCGGGAGCGCGCGCGGCTACTCCGGTGGTCTCTTTCGCCATCAACGCGGAACCTCGAGCCCGGACTGACTCGAGCACTTTCATCTCGCGCGATCCACGAGATGCGCCGGCTCTTGGTAAATCTTTGCAAACGGAACAACTCTCGACCAATTTTTCCCTTCGCTTCACGGCACGAGACCCGAATAAATATTTAGCGCGTTTTCCAAAACGATCTTGCGATCCGAAAGCCTCGGCAGCTTTCGCGGACTTGGGCAAATAATCGCGCACGCGTTATTTCGTCTCGACGACGGAGAGCCGTGAGGCGCTTAGTGACGCGTCCTCGCCGCGACACTCCCAATGAATTTTACTTTCAGATCGTATTTTCAATTAATTCCATTCTCCGAGAAGTAATAACGAAAAAGCTGCGAAAGCTCCGCGGCGTTACTCGACTTGGCTTAATTTCGTTTGGCCTCGCGGATTTCAATGGACGCTGATTGCACAATGAACATTATGGGGCGCGCGTGTTTATCCGAGGGCCGAAGGAGGAGGAGGCGCCAGAGGCCCGATCGAAAAAAGTAGAGGAAGAAAACGGAAGAGCCGACTCGGAGGTACGCGACGGCGGCGTCCTGCACTCCAACGACTCGCCGAGCGTGTAATTGTAAACTGGAGCTCAACGACGAGTGAACCAGGCGAGTGTGTAATCCCGGAGGGTATTAGCGGGCGAACGAGACTGTAAAACGAAGCGAAACTGGAAAAACCTAGAGGAATAGGCAGCAGTTTGGTGCGTAGCGGAGCAGAGGCGGCGGGAGTCGTGACAAACGCGCTGCTGGAGGCGGAGGGGAGGCAGAGAGACGCGCCGGCAAACTACGCCAAGTAGTTAGAGCTGGCGTGCGGCAACAATGCGACTACAGTTTCTCGGAACAATGCTCTCATTATATTGTCTAGGTGTACCTGAAGGATACATACCTAGAGCGACTGGCTGCACTGCAATATAGAGGAAATATACGCGCTCGGCCGAGCTCGCGCGTATCTTCTCACCTCTTTTTGCCTATTTCCCACTGCTAAATGTCTCTATTTTACTCCCACTCGAGCTCTTCGAGCTGCTCGAGCTGCTGGAGCTGCGCCGTATTTATAATAATATCACACTCCTGAGTCTTGATTAAATTACTGCCTTTTCAGCCTGACAAATATGCGAAAATTGCGGACATTATTTTATTTTTATTTGCTTTTCAACGCTTCTCCCTCTCGACACACTTGCTCGATCGAACTTTAACGCCCCCCGAGATTTGGTCGCGATGAAAAATTTTCCGAAATCCATTTCTTTCGATTGAACGACAACGTTCTTGCAACGCAACGGAACTCGAAAATGCGCCGCCGAGCATTTTTCAATAACGACTTGCGCGTCGCGTTGGCACACTTACCTTAAGGCGGCCAAATCAAATTAATCGCTCATTAATACGTAAAAAGAACGTAAAATCAATCAAATTACCACGAAACTTTGTGTCGCCCTGTTTGCGTCGAAAGTCCCTCGCGTCGCGACCACTAATATTGCAGTCGCGCTTTTTCGAGGGACGCCGACGTCGCGAAACAGCTGACGAGTTGGCCGCGAACCGGGTGCTGCCTTTCAAGGGTCGCCCCCCCTCGCCCTCTGGATTATCGCGAAAATCCAGAGTTTTAGAGTTTTGATATCGCAGGACAATGATAAGGAAGGCTAACTTAAAAATGTCGTTCTGAAAACTTTGAATGCGTTTTCCTTCAAACTAGACATTTCAAATTACCAGAAAAAATATTTCTCCCAGTTACTATTAGACTTTCTGAAAATTTCCTGAAAACGAGAGCATAGAATTTTTTCGATTAATCGAAACCTTCGCAAGTTATGAATTATTATTTCGACTTTAATGTTCACGTAGAAATTATGATTTTCAAATGCGCTCCATTTGGACAAAAGTCAATATCTCGAAAACATCCTGCGCTCGACTTTAGCCAATCCTATTAAGGGTGAAATTTTTTCTTTGCTCCCGGGTAATAATTGACCGCGAAACCTTTTTCCAAATTCGAAGTAACGAACATGTACCAGGGGATAAAAGGACATCGTCGACAAAACACATTTGCAAAGTTTGTACCACTTGCCGCGTTTTTCAGAGACGTTTTCACGATTAAAGAAAATCACAGAAGCAATACCTCGTTTTCGATTTTCAGACTAAGCCCTTCGATTGGCCTCTAAAAGATCGACTACGAGAAAGGCAAAGGGCATCGATTGCAGCCGAACAAGTCCGTGGAGGCCAGTTAAAAGGAAGTGACACCGGCTCGACTCTTTCGGATCACGCGGCCCGATTTTCGGTTAATAATAAACGCGGCTTATCTGCGCGATCGTCGTAGTCCAGCGGAGATACGCCCCACTCCCACGCACACGCACACGCTAACTCTCTCTCTCTCTCTCGTAAGAAGTTACTCGGCTCTTTGTCAGATCTTTATCGCTGAAAGACTAATGACCGCGGCCGCGTTCCAACAGCGACGCCGACACCGACGCCGACCTCGTGCGCGCGCTCATCCGGAGCGACCTGATCTTCATTCCCTCAATGACGATCTCGCACACGCGCCAGCACGTCGCCTCTTTTCTTGCTTTCGATCCAATTCTTCGCCTCTGCTTTTCGCGCCACCTTTTCGCCTAAATCCCCGCCTGAAAACCGAAACACAGAACGGCCCTCTTCTCCCCTTTATCGAATCCATTTGCCCAACAACTCTATTCCGCGAAAACTCTCTCTCTCTCTCTTCCTCGTTTTTATTCGCATTTTTTAAGCTTAGACGCGTAAAATGTTGGAGCCGCTCCACGTTTGCACAACAATATTACAACTTGTATAAAGAAGCGCGTGCATGGCAACGATATTCGTTCGAGTTTCTTCGCTTAGGCGATTGATGCCAGTTGCAAGGTGTGCGTTTTCGATTTCTTCCAAAGTCGAATGATTTAGCGCGAGCGCAACTCGTTTAGATAAGAAATGGTATCTCGCAACGAACTCACGACGTTTTTCAATTATCATCTCTCGATTTTTAATTTGCATATCAGTCGAGGCTGGCTTCGTCGAACAAAGCTTAATTACGAACTGAAATGAACGTCAATCAAGTTACTTTTCGAAACGCAATACCAACTTATACTAAGCAATCGACGTCGATAAAAATAACATTAACGAAGCGAAAGTGCCGCTCTGGATTAAACCTCAAAAATAACGGTCGAGTTGGGTGGAAAAAATTTAATTTAAAACAAAAAACAAAGCCGATCATCATTAGGAATTATCGATAGGAAAAGCTGGGGAAAAAATTGATTGCCCGTGCTGAAAATGATTTTCTTACTACACTCGTTCTTCATCCACTTCAATTGTCTTCGTATCTCTCGGCAATAGTACGGCTCGATTACTTTTTAAATTAAAGATTATTTTGTCCTTAAAAGATCTTAAAAGTTTTTACGAGAATTTTACGTCCAGTAAGATCTAATAAAAAAATAATCTTATACGGCGAGTGTTTAAAATTTATGCAATTGTAAAATTTTTGAAAAACACGTTTCGTGTATTTAAACGATATTTCTAACCAAGACTTTTGCACAAGTTTACATTTTTTAAATAGATTAATTTCATTAAGAGAGAGAGAGAGAGTGAACAAATGGTTTAAAAGTCGACTTTTTGTAATGAAACTATCGATTGCAAAAGTCGATACTAAATATTTTTGTTTTGCCTTTTCGATATAGTGCGAAGAATTTAAATTAATCTTAAGTTGTGCAGGCACGTTCAAAAAGCTATTGCATTCGTCGACGCTCATCGTTTAATTTGCATTCCAAAGAGTTTCGACCGAGGCGTAAAAACACGCGTTTATGGAAAATCTTAAAATTTACCTAAACGCCCTGTAATTGTCCTATCAAATGGCTTTGACACGAGCAACAGCCCAGGCCCTTACACTTAAAAGTTTTCAACGTCGTAAAATGTCATCAACACGTGGGAATAAAAGCACTCGGCTTGCTCATTGCCATTTATCGGTATTTCCATACTTCCTTCCAATGAACGACCGTTGATTTATAAGATTGACCTCCGCCTCTTCTCTCAGTCGAACACTCGTCGAAAAAGGTCGCCCGAAAAAAAAGAAGTCGAAAAGAAAGGCGCCGCTCGCGTTGATTAGTAGGTCTTGAAAAGTCTCGTTGCAGGCACTTTATCAGCAGCTCGCCCCTAAAGTAAGATCGAACTCGCCGCGACCAAATTTTTCTTTCCGATATTCCTGATTTATAGGAGCCTCGAGAATGTCGGAAGAGCCGTTGCTGCGATCATATGGAAGCAGCGCACGAGAAGGAGCCAAGTCTCGCGAGGACAAAAAAGGGAAGAGCCTTCGAGATCGAGGGCTTCGCGCTTCTCCCTTGCCTCTCTGTACGTGTGCGCGTGTATCTTTTTTCTCTTCCATCGCTTTTGCTTTTCAGCGATCTTCCAGGGCTCGTCTCGGAGCCCGAGCGCGCTAAAAATCAATCAAGGAAATACGTCGAGCGAGCGTGGGAGAGGAACAGAGCGCGGGAACAGAGAACAGAGAAAGCAGAGAGGGGGGAGGGCCTTTCAATTTTGCGTTTTAAAGGTTAAGTTAACAAATGGCGTTGGCGAGTTTCGTCTAGCACCACCGGTCGAACTTAGCGCGGCGACAGGAACGAAGGCTAGACTCGAGGAAAGGGGAGCATTTTTAAAAATCGCGAGCGCCTGCCAAGTTCTTAATCCGATGACAAAGCTCCATATTCTACGTGGGGCCCGGGCGAATGCGCGCCCTGGAAGAGCTCGTGCCCGGCTTTGAATCAAGAGCCTGCGAGAATCGGCCAAACTACTCAGGTATAAGATGTGTTGCCAACCGAGGATCAGCGCATTTTTCAACCAAATTCAATCGATACTTCTAAGAAAGGCTCGCTCTGTCTCTCTCTCTCTCTCCTCTCTCTTCTCTCTCTCTCTGTCTCGACAGATACGAGAGAAATCCATTTTTAGACATCTCTGCTCTAAAAGACTGGTTGGTTGGCTGCCGACTGCTCCTTCTCTCGGCCAACTTTTGATAAAAATCGACCAATTTCGTCAGAGCTGCGGAACAAAGGAAGGACGCATTCAACGCGCGAATTATAATTTAGTCCGTGACCTCCGAAAGCACTTATCGAACGTCCACGAGCGCAAGATCCGTGAAACGCGAGCGTTTAGACCAAATACCGGTGCTGCCCGAGCGACAAGTCAAACCGAAGATTTATATTCTTCCGCGTCAGTTAAACTGACGTACAAAAGTAAACATCGGTGCTCCGTTTTCAACTGGAGCGAATTTCATTTTATTCCAGCTCTATCGGTAAAATCTGTTTTCCTCTACTCTGCATTAGGCGGGCAGAATTCGCCACTTTGTTTTACGAAAAATTTAATCGGCCGCTGATAAAGATGAGCGCGAGTTTTAAATCGCCGCCTCAAAATTTTCTATTCGAATCAATAAGTTTCGTCTAATCTAAAATTTGTTTCGTAAAATCTAAATTTACCAACGTTGGGAAGCAGGCGAAGATGGTTAATTAACGAGTGGGGGGGGGGTTCCCCTGAGATTTGCTAACACAAAGCGAAGGGAAAAAGCGAATGCGTTGTCGCGTCTGCCACTTTTTGTCTGATCGCGAGAATCTACCGAGAAGTGC
Source organism: Platyscapa corneri (assembly GCA_018907185.1). NCBI lineage: Eukaryota > Metazoa > Arthropoda > Insecta > Hymenoptera > Agaonidae > Platyscapa > Platyscapa corneri. The sequence continues at coordinate 1,286,116 of JACCHW010000018.1, read as the reverse complement.
GTATCTCAGCCCTTTCCCTTCCGCATCAAGACTTTCAAAGTGCAGACGCGCCACACGCGTGTAATTTTCCGCAATCGCAACGCATCGCTGCGGCCACCCTCTTGATATGTTCCCGAGAACAAAAGAACAGCGAGCCGGTGCAGTGACTCGTCCCCCCCCCGTCTCGACGATGCTCCCCGCGTGCTTATCGCGCATCATGGACTCGCACCTACGTCTAACCTTTCCTCTTCTCGTTAAGATCGCGCGCGACGCTTAATTATGGGCGCCAACTTTTTCCCCCAATTAAACTAATTCCCGTGTCTTTATGCACTCGATTCGTACTCGGTCGACTCCCGGAATTGGAATACATCTCGAGCTAATTCCTTAACCGAATACGAAATAATAAAAGTTACAACTCGCCAACTTGCCACGACGACTCGCGAGCAATAAAGCGTGATTTATGCGGTAACTTTTTCGACGATAAAATATCAATAATAATAATAATAATAATAACAACAACAATGGTGGCGATGACGACGGATAGAGGCAGTTTATAGTTGTGTCCGGCGCAGACGCGCACTGCGTCTCTTTAGCCCCAACTTATCAATTTTCCGAATACTATAATCGTTTCCCGTTTTTTCAGCTTTGCAGGCAATAATCACTTGGACAAGTTGCGAGCGGCTTTAGCCGACGTACGCGCGCATAGGAAACGAGCGTCTATATTTAGGCTCGGCTCGCTAATATTAGAAACGGCAATTCCGGATAAAATCTCGACACTGGGAGCAGCTCAGCTCCAAAATCAATTCGTTTCATTCGCTGTTTCGCTGGAAAAAATCAACTTTCCCTCCGCCACGATAGAGGCGAATAACGCCGTAACGTACGTACGTACGTACGTGTGTGTGTGTGTGTGTGTGTGTGTGTGTGTCGGTGGAGTCTAAGCAGCCCTTCTTTGCGATACCTCGTACTCGGGGCTCCGCCTCTAACTTTTTCGCTCGCTCCTCGCCTTATTTTTATCTCGCCCGAGCCTCTTGACACCTCCGAACGCACGTGCACTTGTGCATACGGAGCATAGGTGAGTCTCGGCTTTCTTCTCACCGGTAGTCCCTCGTGTACACAATACCGCACAATGCGACACAATACGGCGCACCTTAATCTAGCCGTTGCACGCGCTCCCCGATGTATCGACTTTTCTCGGCGACTCCTTCCTTCTTCCTTTCTCTCTCTCTCTCTCTCTCCCGACTGCTCTTTAATGTCCGTGAAGGGGCAGCGAAAAAAGCGAACGAACGCAAACCAAGAGTGGGAAGATGACCTGGTGCGCTTCGAAGCCGGTGGAGGATGCGGGCGTAAAATCCGGCAGCGTTTGAAGGCTTTTTCGTAATGGCCGCGCAGTCTTACTACGGATTAACATTCGAATGGCCCTTCCTCGAATTATCGGTTAATTAATAATTTTTGCCCTTAGAGGCCATTGCCATTTCGTGGCAGTGGAGTTACACCCTGCCTAAGTTACCGTATGCTCAGGAGGACGCGCTTGCCCCTCTGCTGCTGCAAAACTTCCCTCCCCCGCGCTCTTTTATTCCGCCGCCGCTTCTTTGCCTTTTGCCTCGATTCCACGCGGCGAGAAACGCGCATCGGATTACTTTTACACCTCGGCATTTCCCCGAATTCCCTTAAATTCGCTAATAACGAGTTATTCGACACTTGCATTCTTGATCTTGCGCATCATCGAAGACGCATTATTTCGTAAAGAATACGCGATAATTTTTTCCCAGCCGAAGCCTCTCACGAATCAGCAGCAGCAGCAGCGCCGGTTTTTGCGAATTCAACGACGCTTAAACGACGAATTAACATTTAGTACATACGCTGTAAACTCTCCCGACGCGTATGATTTTGGAGCAATTATTCATCGAGGTCTACACTCCCGCGCAGTTCGCAATACTCGACAAGTTCATAATCCGTGATCCGACTATCGTAATTCGCATCCTGTTTCCGTCGAAAAGCCTCACGCGAGAAAACGCGCTCGCAAGAGTCTGGGAAAAAGGAAAATTAGACACCGCGACAAAAGACGAGAAACCGTTTGCCCGGCGGCGCTTCCTGATTCGCGATTCAACACACATCTACACACCTGCGCGCACACGCACAAAGCAGCACGAAACTCGACTGAAAATCCGTCCGATTTTCAATAAGTTCCCCGAGATGTTTGCTCCGAAGATAAAAGGAAGAGGGAGCGAGCGGTGAAACGATTTTCTACCGCGAATTGTGCAGCGAATTTGCAGGCGCACGTGCGAATAATTACGATGTCGTAATAATTTAAATCCTAATTAGTTAGTTCTACGCCTGGATGCGTACGTCGGCGGCGGCACTTATCTTATCGATTCAATGGGGGGGAGAGCCGACAGGTAAGATCGATAACGAGCTCGACAACTCCTTCGGCTGTGAGTGATCCTAACCACGGATTCCGCAAGGACAGCAGCAGCAGCAACAACAACAACGAGAGAGAGGGAGAGACGCCTGTCGCGAAAACGAACGCTGATTTGAAACAGTTTCGACAGCTCGGCAGCGTTAATTCCAGCGAGGAAGCAGTGGAATAAACGTTGCGAGGCAATTAGAGGACTATCGTCCGCATCCGTCCCACGGCATCCGCAATCTTCCGCTCCTTTCGCGGTTCTCGCAAGTTTTTAAAGCCCACTGGAGCGATCCGTCGGTCGGTCTTGCTCCGCCTGTTCCTTCGGCTCGGTTAAATTAAAATGGCCCCCGGCAATGTGGTGAACACGATCTTATAAACCGCCCTTGTCCCTCGCTTTGGTTTTTGCACGGGACGGAGCAGGACGTGGCTGCGATTGCGATTTCTATTTCGATTTCGACTGACTACTCGTGTGTGAAACGAGCTTTCGATTGCCAATGTCACACGACCGAATCCGCTTTAATCTCTCTCTCTCTCCCCACCCCACCCTCTCTCTCTCTCTCTCTGTATACAATTTCTCCTTTATCGAACTACCGCCGGACTTGGAAACTGATCTCCGACAATTTGACTCTGATGTAATTAGAAAAGTAGCTACAGGAGGTGAAAGACCGGATACAGCGGAGATAGTAAATTAGGTTTCGATAACAAGATATATCATTTCAAAGCATGAAACACGAGATTAGCCGGGCTGAATAGCTTCGGCAATTGTGGCGGCGGCGGCGGAAGACGTTAGACGCCTAACGATACATATTTCAATTAAATCGGTACTCGAATCCATTTTTTCTTCCGAGCTATTAACTTTTACCCGGGAGATCAAAGACTCTTGAATTTTTAAAAACATCGACGTTCGCTAGGTTTTCCCGAGGCAAAAAATAAAATTCGGCTTAAATATGAGAATTTCTGTGCGCTCGATGGTCTCATATTTTTCAAAAGTCCAAGACGACTATTTCTTAAAAGATACCGCCGCGTCGATCTTTTCAAAATCGCACGCTATTTTTCAGTATACAAGATGTTAGTCTTCGCTCGTTCAATTTCTTATTTCGATATTATTTTTATTTTTTTTTATCGACAAAACGCTCGCTTTTTTACAAAATAATACTTTTGACTTTGCGTGATCGCCGGTTTGTTTTAAAATTGTACTTCGATATCCGTAATGCAGAGAATTGCACGGAGGACTTTATTAGCGTTCTACAAGACGCGTGACCGTCTTGAATCGTCAAATTTTCAAGAGGCATCTTAATCACTGCTTTTTGCGGTGCAACCAGTGACGAGGTATTGAACGGCGCATAATTTTTCGTACGTATTTCGTTTCAAAACATTTTATTTCCTTCTTCGTTTTTTCATTCGTAATCGATCATCGAGAAATAAAGTTAACCATGGCTTAACATAAACGAACACAGGACAGTTTAAAAGAATTGAAAATTTTCTTCGCATCTGTTGGAGACAGCGTTGCCACTGTTGAACTTCTCGCCGAAAACGACGTAAAACTAAAGGCAGCGTTATAAGGATTCGAGTGGCAATTTGCACCAAAAGATTGCGAAAAACTCGAACGCGCCCGTTTGAAACGAGACTGATTTCAAACCTGATTCAAGCTGTTTGTCAGCTGATTAAAGATAATGGTCCCGTTTTGAGAGAAGGAAAAATACCAAACGTCAACTATTATCACTAGTTGTACTCGTGTACTTGAAGCTCGTGCAATTTGAAACATGAGATTAGCTCGACTAGCCTGAGCTCCGAAATATTTACCTTAAAATCCTCGTGTCTGATTCCGCGACGATTATTTGGCAACGAACATAAACAGACGTTGCAAAGTCAAGTCTAGCAAGTAACGAGAAGCTAAACTGCTTTTCGGATAACTCGCGATTAAATCATTAATCGTCTTTCGATGACGTAGAAACTAACAAGTTGCCAGCGCTACAACATCTCAGTCGAGTCTCTAATGATTTACTTATTACAGTCGACAAAAGTTTGCGCAAGACGTTAAGAGGCGGTACGTTTTGGTGTAATTAACTTAGCGATAGCCGAGATAAAAGCAATGACGATTCGAGAAAACTAATACCGGTTTGCAATTTTCTAATTGCCTTTTCTTTATCAGTTGATATAAGGGCTTTCGTATTCTTATGTGAAAATGAAACGAAACTCTCCTTCCGACATTCAGCTCGCCGATATTATTACGAAATAAATGAAATTGGGTACAAAGTTGCTGTACAATCTTTTACAAATTAGTCATTTTTATTAATTTATTGCAATTTTTCGCAGCTACTGTTTGACTTGTTCACTGCGATGATGATAATAATAATAATAATAATAAAGGGAAAAATGAGCAGAGCATCGAGCCGTGACTGCACGAGCGATAAATTCCGTTTTCTCAATACCTGTACCGCGCGACCTTTCGAATATAATTACGTCGAGAAGAGAAGAAGTATCGTGTCAAATATGCGTTCAATACTCGCGAATCCCACCGTTAAGAGAACGAAGAATTAAAAAGAAAAGTGTCGGAAAAAGCGTGTTGGCGATTATTATTCCGAATTACAGGTTCGTGTATCTGTAGGTAGCAGAGTAAAGTATAAGGAATAAACGGGTCATTGAAGATCGCAATTCCAAAATGCATCGCTTAACAATTAGTTATACGAAATCCAATTACGGAGTTTCGGATAACGAGATCTATATATCTTTTTCGGCTCGCTGCCTCGCCTTCTCCAGCGCATACTTTCTTACATAACCTCGAACGCCTAAAATAATCCACGCGCATCGTACACTACACACGCCCTACATACGCCTTAAGCTAATTACCAAATACAGACGAATTTTATCCACGTAATCTGATAAGTGTAATTTAGGAATTTAATCACGATGCTAGTAGCAGTGGCCAGAGTTTTCATGCCCGAGGAAAAGGTAATTGCAAGAGAGAGTCTTGGATGATTAATACATCCTTAATCTACAGTCCCTCGATGATTGGCGAAATAACTGCAGGAGAGAAAAACGAGAGAGAGAGAGAGAGAGAGAGAGAGACAGAGACGGAATTAAAGGAACTGTAGAAAAATTGCAGTCAAATTAATATCCGAAAAAGCACGTCTCTGTATTTTTGAGAAGACGCCGGGAAAAAAGGTAACGTACACTTATTGGTTGTGGCTTTCGCACACACTTTACTGTCGGTGCTCGTGTAGCGACGTTTTTGTTTTTTCGCGTCCAACACTTTTAGGCCTTCAATTTGTCATTCGGATATATCGAGTTATCGCAGTCATTTTACTATAAATTATCGATAGGATTTCGTCCCCGTTTCTCCTCTTTTCCAACTTGGAGTTTATCTCGAACCTCATTTGGGGTAGTAATAAAATGCGCTTCCTCGACTTAAAATGGCCTCCTCCCGCTCTTCGCGTTTTTATATCTGTTTGCAGATACAGAGTAGAGCAGAGCACACAGGCATAAATTTCGAATTATGCCGATAAAATTTCGATAAAATGCCGGTGTAATTCCTCAGAAATATTGTAGTGGTGAGCGTGGCCGGGCTAGTTTATGTTCGCCATTATTAAGAATGAAAAACCTATGGACACTCCTACTCTCGAATCGATCCAGAAGAAAAGTAATTGGGCAGTTTATTCGGACGGTTACGAGATAACTGCTCCATCCATTATTCATTATCCCCTTAGCCGGTAAATCGCCTCGATCGATTTTCAATCATCGTGTTCGGATCTTACAGTGCCATCCTTATAAGAAACCAGATACAAGCCGCGTATCTGGGCCTCCGGGAAGATAGTTTGACAAGCTCAAGGGCTTTTCTTTGCATACGGAAAGTGCGCCCGAGCCGCCGATAAACTACGCGGGGGCGTTACAAAAAACGTAGCTTCGAGTCGAAAGCAGGAGCTGATCTCGGGAGTGACTTTCGTCGGGCGTTGTTACATCGAGACATCATTGGTTGGCTTTAAAACCAGGACCGCGCGTTGCATTCGGTTTAAATGTGCTACCGATTGTTTTTGCCGTTACAGCAGCGATTAAAGCAACGAAGCCGCGCTAAAAACTCATGAACCGAGCATAGCGTCGAAAAAAATATTTTCATACAAAAACATGAAATCACTTTGATGACGACTGCGAGTAAAAGGCCGGAAGATAATAGCTTTATAACCTCTTAATCAAAGATATAAAGTAACCTCCTTTTCACCAAAGAAAGATTCAATTTGCATAAAGCTGCATTTAAAATGAATAATTACACGGCTATTCGTATATTCAATTTAATCTTTTCTATTACAGTGTATTAGTTGAAATTTGAATAATCCGCGTATATTTCACTCGAAGAAAGTTTATTTCGTTACGTCGACGACTTGACTCGCGAATTCCCGCCTTTGGTCCCGATCAATTTTTAACTTTTACTTCGTTCGACCCACGTTTGATTAGGTTTATATTAATCAGGCTTTTAAATCGCTCGAGTAATTAAAAGGGGCGAAAAAGTTTCGCAAAATAATCGTTCAGGTTTTCTCGAGCATAATTAATTCAGTCGCAGCAGCGGATTAAGCGCCATTCGTCCATTTTTTATCGTTTGAGAAACAGAGGCGACGATTTAACGGTGGAAAAACTCTTTTCTTCCTCGCTAAAGCAAATTTGCTTGAAAAATGAAAATAATATTGCGGATCGGCTCCTCTAAAATGGAAGCGAATCGTCGGTTCGATTGAAACGAGCACAGAGCAACTGGAATTGCGAAGACGAAAAGCACGACTACAAAGTCTCTTTCTAAAAGCCTTCGGGACCAAAGAGTCCGATCGAATCGTAAGTTATGCAATTATTACAGCAACGGTTTGCTCGCGGGAGCAATAAGTTGTCTGCTACAAACTGGGCGCAAATCACAGCCGAGTTGAGTTTGGTTACGTGCCCAAAACGAGCGCGAAATCACGTAAATATTAGAGCACAAGTCGCGGAGCTTCTCAATTAGACTGAGTTTGTTATTGTTGTAGGTATTTTAAGTCGGTCTTTCAATCTGGCAATGGAAGAGCGGAACAGTTCGCGGTGCGCAACTGAGCTTCGGCGGTCTACCAAAATTGAGACTTTGACTATTTTTAGAGTTGTAACGTATATACACGATGCAAGCCCAGTTAGCGCAAGATTACGTCGGCGAACGCGTGTCGATTTTTTTTCTTTTTTCCTCTTTTCACGTCGTGTGTCGGAAAAAAGAGAAGACGCTGTTTTGTTTGGACAACGCGATCGCTGTCTGACGCAAGTTTGAGCCGCGCAACCCTGGAAAACGGGCTTAAAATAGCGATGAAAAAATATATTTTTCGCAGGCGTCGAGATTTTTCTTTTTAGAATGAATTTTATTTAGCGTCCGCGTGTCTGCGAGTTTTACGCGTGTAATTGTATTTTACGAATTTCATTTTATTGTTTCATTTCCGCGCGTACGTGCAATTCTCCTTGAATTTTATGTTTTATTTTCATTCGTTTTTCAATACTTCGCGATCGCACACTCGGCGCGAATTATGAAATTTTTTATTTTCCCGCGCTCCCGGTGTATTTTTTCGTAACTGGCGCGTATTATACACCGCGAAAGTTTACGATTCGCGAATATTTATCGCTAAAGCTGCATTAACGTTATCGCGACAGCTGTTGACAATAATAATCTAAATAATCACTTTATCGCCCGACGCGAGTGCCCGATGGTTTTTAAACCGAGCCTGCGCGACCTTAATCGCGACCCGAACAATAATTACCGATTCGTTATTACGAATGAATGGCCTCGCGAACCAACATCTTGTAATTAGCACGAGGATACATGTTTAATGCCGAATATTGAAGCGGGCGACATTAAATTGTTTCACCTTTGACGATCAGCGCGCAGCAGACGAGAAATGCAAGTTGCAGAGGGTCGATCGATCCAAACTAAACATCTCCTCGTTGCGATTTAGCGGCGTATAATTGCGTTTAGCTAATAAGTTCACGTGGATAAATATGTAAACGCACTCGAGCAGGTAGCGACGTAAACTTCGTTTATTTCCGCACGAGCGTTTAACTCGAACCAAGCGCTTGTATAATTTCAAACGCTAAAATTTAGCTGCGACTCGCAGTAGTTGGATAATCGCATCGCGATGCATTTGCTCAAACTGCAAATTCAAATCTCGATTAAATCGGGAGGTAGTAGCGTTGCCGAGTCGAAGACTCGGAGGGCAATTTCTCGCGGCTGCGGCGAAAATATCCAAAACTCCAAAAACGGAGGACGTCCATGTGCGGCCATTACGCCGAGAACGAACATTGCAATAGTTCCTAGCACGCGGTCAAGGGAAAATTTCAATAAGATTTCGAAATTACTCGTGTATCCCCTCCGCGTTAAAAGCTTTAAAAATCAAAGCGGGATTATTCGCTCGGATGCAAATTTGTCGGGGCTGCGCAATAATTACGGCGCGCGGCATCGTAACCAGAACTAGGGTCGGTCAGTCGACTGGTCAGATTCGCGCTGAATATGCAGTTAACGACGGAGCAGCGAACGTGCGCGCCCTTCCTGCCCTTCTGGAGGCGAAGCGCGCGTACGCGTACGTGCAGGTAGACGCGCAGACGCGATCGACTGTATTTCGTGTAACGCCGCGCGTTCGGCTGCGTAATCTTCGATAAAATATTGCCGCCAGGGTGGTGGGTTCGGATGCGCGCTTAAGCATCCCGGCCATGATTTACGATCCAGGCGTATTTCCTCCGGGGCAAAAAAGAAGGCCAGCGTCCATTTACTTAGGGGCCGCGCTGCTGCTGCTGCTGCTGCTGCTGCACTCGCCGCGACTGCATCCCATTGTAACCTTCTGATTCGCAGAAGCGCACTTGAGGCGCAATAATTTATTTACGCGCGCGTTCGAGGACTCGACTTTTCCCGCGGCGCTCTTTTAACAGGCTAGATAAACGCTATTATTATTGCGCCCGAGATTAATTCAACATTCGTGAGTTATCAACTATTTCACAGCGGCGCGTTGCGCAACGCCGAGCGATCCACGCGGCAACTTATTTTTATTCGCTTTTTAATCGACAGCGATGCTCATTGTTGATTTTTATTTCGCGCACCGACGCCAGTGCATCCTGGGTTGCGTTGCGAGACGCCCGGCTACTCGCTTAATAAAAAGCCAATTACGGGAGAGGCTCTTGCACGGTAATTTAGGTGAAACGGAAGGATGGGAGCCAACTTTTTTCCCTCGGCTTTCTTTCGGAAAAACTTGGTTGACCACTCGATCGAGCAAAACTACAGTCCTCCGTCGACAAAAAAAGTTTACCACTTAATAATATTAGCCAATTAACGTCTGCAAAGGACAATAAAGAGGATCTCGTACATCTTTAGCGGATATTTATTTAACGGTAATCACGCCAGTCACGCTTCACCGAAGGCTTTCCTTTTTCTAATTTTTTTGCTTTTTTCATTCGGCCACTCGCGCGCTCTCCTTCCCCCCTCGACCATCTCTCCGCTTCTCCCATTGTCTTTATTGCTCGATGGACGCGAGTCTTTACAGTGAGCCAGCGGTGCAACGAGATTTGAATGTATCTCGCGCGAGTGCAATGGAGGCGCGGGAAGTACCGCCGACGCGAAGCGATGCATCGTGTGCTTATCGATAAATTATGAAAGTAACGGGCGATAAGTAGAGAGAGACTCTCCGCCGAGAAATCGAAATAATAAGTCGAGTATTCGGGGGCCGCGCCAGCGCGATATTTATTATCTTTCGCTCACGCGCCAGAGTCGCGCATTAGCCCAATAATTATCAAAGCTAAGACTGCGAGAAATGGAAGAAGCGCGAGCACCGACGAGCGGACGTTGCGTTCCCTCGCTCTCGAATAATACGACACGATATCATTTTTTACGGCGGCAAAGAGCGAGAGAGCGAGAGAGCGAGACCAATACACACTTGTGTAGCTATAATACTGAAATCGAGGAATATTATCAGAAATAGGAAGAGTTTTGTAGGTTAGCATCGCTCTCGTCGTATTACGAGTGTTCAGTTTATGTTACACGCGACGATATCGCTAATGGTTTTAAAAACATTTAGTTGCGCTGCGGCAAAACAATACACAATCCATCAAAATATTTATCAAACATCTTAACATTTTACCCCGTATAACATTAGCTGCAGACATTTGATCATATTTTTACAAACCAAATTTCGCGCGATATCCAATGTCTCGAGGAATATCGCAGTTATCGTTATAAAATTATTAGAATTGCAGGGCTCCAATGAGGGACTGCAATTGCAGCCTAACCTTTCAATATTTGCCTCGAGCAGCTCGACCAAACACATTCACTCGTGATGGCTCGTTCGAATGTTTTGGCTGCTGCGTTAAAGATGATTCGCGCGGACAGGCGGAGACAAGTGCTGACGGCATTTTACAAGAGAGCGTGTGGTTTCGACTGGTATCGAGGTGTGGGTGAGCGACTGCTCCTCGTTGCCACCGATTCACAGTCAGAACGGACAGGACGCTTGAATCGAAATAGCGTGGCAACCTCCAAGTACTCGGCCTAGCATCCGCAAACGCTTGGCTCTCGATCACAGCTCCGGCAGGAAATCCAGTCCTCGCTTTCTACGTGGACACGAGCGATCGCCGCGAGTCGCTCGAAACAGTCGCCCAAAGCGTAAAGTCGCAAAGAGGAAAGAAGAAGGATGTAAATATCGACTCGGAGAGGAAGTGGATGCGCTCGAAGGTGTGGCGAGGTGCGTCAGCGGGTAAACCTCGGCTACGAGAAGGACCGACGGAGGGCCTCGTCTCGTAGGCGCGCGAGCGGCCAAACGCGTCCTCGACTGCAGCCCGAACGAAAGAGAAAGAGGAGATCGGGGAAGACGGAGAGCGACTGCACGTGGCAGATCGGGAACCCTCGTCTCTCGGCCGAGCGGAACCGGTAATAAAAGCGCGCGCCTGTGTGCGTGCGTGCGTTACGCGCGAGCCTCTCCTCTCGTTTTTTGCACTCCTCTTCATGATTTTTGCGAAAGCACGTGACGGCAAAAGTATTCCTTGCTTACTCCTCTGCCCGAGTTACTCGCCTTAACGCTCGAGATGCTGATTTTATAACTCGGTTTTACGCTCCGCTCCGCTCGCCGCCGCGAGTCTCGCGTATTTTCGGACATTTTTATTTTTAACGCTAGCGCTTCGGTAGTTTATAGCTTTATTTAAGCCGCGCGCCGGCGCATCCAGCCAATAGATTATTCGCATAATAAACGCGTAATAAAAAATCCCTAAAAGTATTGCAGCCGTTTTTCGAGCGCCGATCGACGGAGCCGATTCGGTGATGCAAGCTTAATTGATGCACATACGATTATCGACGTAATTTGCATTTACACGTTCGTTTCTCCGATGGAAATTAGCTATTCCTTGCTTTCTTTTTTAAGATCGACTTCAGTTTCATTACTTTATAACGGCTCTGCATCTTTAACGGGCGCACTAAAAGTCTTCGTTAAAATATAAGCGATAATTTAATGGGAATTAACGAAGCTTAGCTTTATCGGGAGAATTTTATATCGTTGCGCAATCTCGCAGCGATTTTATAAGCGGAGCGACGGTTACATTGGGAAAGTCGCGCGAGGCGAACCGCAACCACCGACACGCATCCCCAATTCGCGCGTTTTTTCTTCCCCTCCAATCCAAATTCCGCTAATTACGAGCTTGGAAAACACGAAAAGAGCAAATGCTCCGCCATTCCGCGAGTTCAGCGCAATATTTTACCGAGCTCCTGCCTTCGCTCAGTGCTCGTCGCGAACGGCTCCGAGTCCGAGTCCAGTGCTTTGTGTATTTCAAACTATCCGTTCCGCAAAATTTTACCGAATATGCATATTTTAAAACCCTACTTTTGCCGGGAATTAATTCTTATTGCTCCGCAACTCGAGGGCATAGCGATTCGTGCTGATCGTACGGTTTAACGTACCGGGTAATTAACGCGCAGATTAGTCTCGTTGATGCCGTATGCATAAAGGTATAGGAGGACGTTCGAACATTAGCCCCCCGAATTGGTAAAGTACGATAGCCACTGGCACTGGCCTTGGAAGCTCCTCGCTTTTAAAATGGCTAATAAGCCCATTCAAAATGGACGTTAATGCGGGCACTCGATCATTTCGATTTCGATTTCGGATTCGGATTTCAAATTTGGAGATCGCCTTTTTTGCGAAGGGACTCGACGCTGCGCCCCACCGGCCAATTTCTGAATTGATTTTTTTAACGGAGCTTGGCTCCTTCGTAACGACGGATCGAGCCATGAACGAACGTAGCGATTGTAACACTCGCGCGGGACAATTTCGCAGGGATAAATTGCTAGATAAGCTCGGATCATCAATCAATTAATAAATGTCAACATAAACTCCGACGGTAAAACGATGTAATATTGGTTAATAATCTGCACATTTATTATCGGTTTATAAAGACGGATCGCTCGCACGAACGCCAAATTTTATTTTAAACAATCGACGTTGCAACTATCCGCGATTTACGCAACAGCCTAGTTTATAATGTTTATAAGAGCTGCGGGCATTTACAATGTAATTTGCTCGTCAACGTTAACCGACAAATCCCTCGAAATAGTTTGTGGAGGAAATATTACAATCCGCTGAATCAGAAGTAGTCTCTCAGAAATGCAGAAATGTCCCCTTGATGCATAATTACTTATTATTGCAGCGATGCGCGATTAAAGGCACAGCTTTCTCCCTCCCGTCCCGTTGGCGTTCGTTCTTTTAAGACGAGAACGCAATTCCTCCGACTCGCGACACGCCCGGCTGAACTCCGGCGGCGCCATCTAGCGTCGCAACGCGTTACGCAACGAATTAACAAACACTCAATTGTGGACTTGATTAGATCGACGCGAAAGAAGAGGGCAAGTGCTTTGGAACAAGGAAGAGCAGCAATGGCCGCTTCCGAGGCCGAAAATAATCTCCGAGGGGCGGGACGCGGCGCGAGAAGCCGCCTCGTTGGCCTGATGCCGCGCGCAACCAACAAGAAGATCGGGAATCCCCAGGGCCGGTTTGTATTTCGGTTGCTGCTGACACGGCGCACTTTGCCCTGACCGATGGCGCACAGGTGCTACGGGCAGCTGTTAACTGCGCGCTCGGACGGGGGCTGGAGGCGCGACTGCCAATTGCGCGCCGACCAACTCCATGACAAAAGCCCCTCGTCCGACTCACGGCTGACTTAATTGCCCCCGCGCAATCCTATTGCACCCGTGCCGACGACCGGCTTCGATTGAAATTATCACACCCACGTCGAGAAGACGCGCACACCCCCGCTTACTGCGAATCACCCGGAGGGAGGAGCCGACTCACGCTCGCCCCCTAAATGGAACGGGGATCTCTTGACTTTGCGCGAAAAATTGATCTTTTTTGCAGGCGCTGATGTGAGCGAGCTCACGCGTCGGTACCGAGGACTCGCGTAATTGGCTTTGTAGCACGACATGCGTGGCGTAGCGACGTTGGGCAAAAGCTCGCGCGAGTGCGTTAAAACATTCGCTTCGTTTTCGCCTTTGTTCGTTTGAACAACAAGCCTTTCCGGAAGTCTAATTAATAATCGAATTCGCAAATCGGCAACTCGAGAAACGAAGCCACGACAAACTGGAGGCATTTTGATTCCGGATAAGCCGGATCCTCTGGTCCGCTGCATATAGATCACTGAATTGTGTCCAAACACTCGTAAACTATGCAATGATTATACACGAGCAACAGCAAATCATAATCTTCGCGATTAAAACTCTATTCCGTACTTTTTACAATCTATCCGAGGTTCTCGATCTAGTTGTTTTTTGAAAATACTTTGCGTTTCTTCTCGAGTGATGGGAAATGAAAAAAAAAAAATGATTGCTTGGCGGCCCGAAAATCTCGAAGCTTAATTCGAGTCATTAGCTCGCGCGCGCTTAATCACAAAATGAATTTAAGAGCGTAATGGATTTAATTTTATCAATGCCCACGGAGCACCAGGGGCAAGATTAACGACTCGAAAGAACTAGGAAAAAGGCACCGGCAGCTTCGAAACATCTTCGCGAATTCTGGATGCGCGCGTGCACGGCAAAAAGGATAGAAGCTTGATAAATCATGTCACCACCACCTAGGCTCTCCTACTTTTAAAGCGCACACGTGCTCCAGAACGAAACATTGCTCGCACTCCGGTGCTAAAGATCGCGGCCAGTCGCGTGCAAAAGCATTTTTCTGCGGGCGACAGTCGGAACGAACCGCCGCCAGGCTGAGGAAGACCCGCTCGACTATCGCCGTTGCCAGCGAATTGGGAATTGACCGGGAATAAAACCCGAAAACGGAGGAGCACCGGTGATAGCAGCACACGCATGCGGTTGCCAGCAGCATCTTTCTCGCGCCGTCTGGCCCGCGTGCGCCGATGCACACGCCTTGATACACGCTGATACACGCTGATGTACCTGCGGCTGCGCTACCCTAGGGAGAGATGTAAATTATGCTGGTCCATCAGCCTCCCTAGCTCGACTCGGTACGGCTGCGAGCCATTTTCTGCTGTGGTGGTGGTTGCCTACTTGCCGGCATCACTCACTGGCATCGCTCGCGCTTTTATTCGCTTTTTGTTGCGCGGGAGAGAGAGAGAGAGAGAGCAAGTTCTCCGGATAAGCGCAAAAACTGGTTGCTGGACTGGGGAACAGGTGGTTGAATATTTTAGCCCTTCCTTTAGATACCGCGAGTGCTTGTCGCTAGGAAGATTAAAAGTTTTAACTCTCCTAACGGCCGCGGTAAGAGTGCAGAGTTGCATCCGAGTCGCTTTGGTCGGGGCCTCGTCCTTCGATTCGGATAACAGACGTCGACTGACGTCACTGCCGTCCGCGATTCCACTCGAGCCTCCAAATAACTAACGCTCTCTTTTGAACGCATTTTTAGCAAAAACTGCGCGGCCACGCGAGAGTCGAGCTCGCTGATTCCACGCAGGACAATTCAAGAGCGACGGCCGTGTTCGCCATTTGCAGGTCGAAAAGTAGCTTCAACTAATGAAAAAAGATGCGTTTCTCGAATGCTTCCGCTGCGTATAATAAACAGCCCAATCTCCGAAATAATAAAAAGCTTCTTTTCGGCAAACTGTTTTTGCTTCAAAAATAGTTAGGGTGAGATTTAAAGCGACACGGTTACTTTGTCCCGTGGAGTTTTTTAAAATAAAAATCCGATCGGTAATGCACGCTGTTCTCGAGATTCAATACGCGAATGAAAAATGTTGACGTAAAATTAAAGTCTACTAAAGTGTCAATTGAAATATGAAATACCGAACGCGTCAAACGCTTTTTCACGGGAAACCAGCGGAATTTCCGTTTGTTTGCTAAAATACGTATAAAAGGAAAAAATGACGCTGGCAAACAAAACAAAAGGCGGAATTTTAGCATTTAATTTGAGCGAGCGCCCGAGAGAGAGAGAGAGAGGGAGGGAGAGCTCTAAAGCACGTGTAGCCGACAGATTCGGGAGTCGATGCTATTGATTTATGTATCAATGGGGCAGGAGGAAAAAAGTAAAAGAGCAAAAATGAGAAAAGCACAAACGCGGAGAAGAATAATCGTTATGAACGTATATGATACCTGAAGAGCGTGAGAGGATCACCGACAATAAAAGAGGCAATCTCGATGTCAGTTTTCCGTATATCACCCCCCACCTGTAGCCCGTGCAACGCTAACCTTTACTTTCAATCATTCCGCCGTGCAACTGAAGAATTTCAATCTAAGAGCCACTCGAATCCTTTCCACCATTTTTCTCAGCGTATCAGCAGCGCCTCCAAGTATTTGGAATATCAGTCGGTGATTTTATCTCTTGGAGTGCGAGTGAAACATCGCTATGGCGGCAGTCGTGGCCGGTGATGAAGAGCCGGCCAACAACAAATCATATTGACTTCTCTCGAAACAATGGCGATACTAATGTTTTGCTCTTTTCACTTTTTTCCCGATGCAACTGTTGCAGTTGAAATAAATACACTCGTCGAGCGATTAATTACAAATGCTAATTTTATACGAAATATGAAACGACGAAATTTCGTGCGCTAATTCGAAACGCGTGGGAGTGTCTGCGCGAGAAACGCATTGCTTTTTGCAACTGCAACATCTAGATTCAACTGCTGGAAAATGAGATTGCGTCGAGTATTTTACGATCGCGCTTTACCGATGATAAAAATAATATCGACTTTATCAATTTGCGATTAAGAAGCAGCGCAGGATAGGAAAGGCGATCAGAGGTAATTCAAACTCGACTCGAGACTCAACTATAAAGAACCGAGTGCATATATTTAAAGTTGCTAGACCAAATTTTAATAAATTTCAAACGGCACTCAAATTTAACACCAACAAAGTACAAGAAACTTACTTTTCCGCTCCGCGTTTTATTTCCTCGTAAAATCCTTATACAGGAGAACTGCCGACGCCACGGGGAGTGAAAATTTTTAATAGAATATCTTTTATTTCCTTATGCCTGCCTTTTTAGAACAAAGCAAGAGCAGCTATCAATTACCAGGCGTAAGCAAACATGCCCGCGAAAAATGATTCGGCTCGACTCGATCGAGGACTCGCAAACTAAATCTTGGGACGGAGAAGACTATTGCGCGTGTTTTATTTATTGGTATGCGTTCGTAAATTTAGCAGGAGGACGATAGTCCGACGTCTTGTTTATTCGAGCGATACTTTATTTCTAAACGGCTTTCGCGTTCGCGAAACCGAGCAGCGGCTTCGTTCTCGGAGCCAGAGGAGACTGGGTAACACCACAATTATTGGCTTATCGCGCAAAAATGAGATCGTTGCAGCAACATTTTGTAGTCCGATGCAAATGAAAGTGTAAAAATATTGCGCAGCGATTGCACACAAGCGTCGTGTTGGATTACAATGGCGGCGAAATAAATTTGTCGCGGCCGCGTGATTTTATTAATTCGGAGAGAGAATCGCTCGAGGATTCCGAGTTGTAAGACAAACCGATGCGCACTTTTAATCTGCTAATTTCATTTGCTTTTCGTTCAAAGTTGCATTGTAAAATTTAGCATGTTTTAGCATAACCAGCAGTCGTTCGGTGCTTTAAATCTCTTTCTCGCTCGTTTATCGTTCTCACTCTCACTCTCTTTTCACTCCAAGTACAACTGGCGGCGACTGTATCGTAACTCTCGCAAGTGCAGAAAGAGAGAGAGAGAGAGAGAGTGGGGGGGGGCGTATAGCACTCCCCGGTGCAGTAAGGCAAGCGGTAGCCGGCGTCCCTATTATTATTGCATTCTGCATGTACTGCACGTGAGGGTATGAGCAACAGCAACAGCAACAGCAGCAGCAGCAGCAGCCGCCGCCGCCGCCGACTATTTACAGTCCCCCAGGTCCACTAAATTTTATAGCTAAATTACGGCCAATGCTGGTAGATATCTTGCCCGGTGATAGAAGCCCCCGGAACTTGGCCTCGCCTTCTCAATATTGCTCTCTCTCTCTCCGTGGCCACCTCCCCGTATTAGTTCTTTCTCGATACAAGTGAAGCGATCGCATTAACTTCTCGGAGAATCTAAATATAGAGTCGCTACGGGCGAGTCGACCCGACGTTGATCAAGTGCGATAACTCGTTTAATGTCGAATCCAGCGCAAACGAGTCGACGATAAGTTGCGAACGAACAATACGCGATAAGTAAAAATGGCGAAAGATAATCAAAGTCCAGTAAAAGCCAGTGGTTTATCTTCGAATGCCCACGAGCTAACCAGCGGATAAATTGATTTTCGACTATTAAAGTCGCGGGGCTTGGGAACGCATCGGCGGCGCGAATGGATTACATGCCGCGCAATCGCTACTTTCCCGTCTTCCTCGCGCGTAACAGCCTCTCGAACGTCTATCGAAATTACGCTTATTCGAGCAATTGATCCCACTTTTCCAAGGAGCCGCATTTCGAGTGTAAGGCTTAGAAGAACTCGGTGCGCGTTTTTCGCGCGCTAATAAACGTCGAAATGCCCCGCTGCTACTCACTCGAGGGAAATAAAACTCGAGCGGCAGCTCGGCTTTGTAATAATATTGACAGTCTCTCTCTCTCTCTCTCTCTCTCTCTCTCTTTCTTTGATCCCTGCAATCGAGAATATTATTTACTCGGCTCTCCTGGCTTTCCCCTGAAATTCAATGTTCGGAAAACCAGTCGAACTTGGGGCTTTGAACATCAGAGGATAAGCGGAAAAGTTGCGGATAAACTCGCCGGCAGAAGCGGTAGGTAGAGTAATGAGAAAAATTAAAAATTATCAACGCTCCACTTGAGATGTACGACGCGAGCGAGTGACTTTGCGCTAATGATAGCGCTGAATCATACCGAAATTATTGCTCGTTTGCGAATTTGTTCAATGAGCTCGGGAGAGCGGGAGCGGGCGCGCACAATGGGATCTTGATGGATCCGGAGAGCCGAGTCTGGATAGTAATGAGGTCATATGAATGAGCGAGACTTGCCGGTAATAAATGAGTTAAGAAAAGAAGGAAAAACGACGGCGTGTGTTCTGCGTTCGAACACTAGCGACTTCCTAATTAATGAGTTCGACCTAAATGCTAATTATTTTAAAGCCGCGATCGTTACGATCGAAGAAGCCGTTTTCCAAAGATTTTTCACGGACGCATCTCGGCTAGAGGAAGCGGCTATCGCGAACAATAGGCTCCTCCTCCCCGTCGGCGTTGGAATTTTGCGCCCAAGACGAGCGAGGCGCGCTGCTTTTTGTCCGGCCACGGGAGCAAATCTGTCCAACAGACACTTTCTCCTCCGTCTCGCGGTCCTTATTTGCAGCAGCGCCGCGACTTTGTAACGCGCGAAAGTAACCGATTTTTAATTCCGTTTATTCGTTAAGCGCCGAGCGCCGCTGATATTACAAGCGGCGGCGGCTCGTAAATAATATCGAGCGAAAAAGCCTCGATATCGGCGCTAACGCTGTGAGAAATGCCGGGCCTCCGAGGAAGCCTCTGAAAGGAAGTGCCGGGTAATTTATATCCCGTGCGCGGAAACACAATACACGAAACTAATTTTTTCCCGTTGCTCCCAATAGAATTGTCCAGAGGCTAATGTAGTGCCGCTCAATGCCGACGGCACGGACGTGGCAAATTCATTTCGTATCAAAGTGTATCAGTTGGAGCTTTCACCGACGTCACGCTTTAACGCGCGAGAACCATCTCTCTTAGCGTACACAAATGCAGGCGGCGGCGTTTCGCTCCCTTTCGCCGAGCGGCGAGGAAGGAACGAAGAGCAAACGCAAGCGGAATGCGAGAAAATGGATGAAAAAGAAGAGGCGCTCGCGCGATGAATGCCGGCCAAACGAGCGCGAGAGAGACAATTGCGGTCGAAATGCGAGTCTTGGAGGCCGAAACAAGTTCGAATGGAGCGGCTTCGGAGCTGAAAAATCCGTAGGGTTCTTTTTACGCGAAGAGAGTGGCGCGCGCGGTATATATCATGCGCCTCCGTCTTGGGGCGCGCGCTCCTCTGTGTGCGCGCGCGCGCGCGGCAAGTCGGAAAGAAAAGGAGTGCCGTCTCACCTAACCTCGTTATTTTCCGAACACGACGGGCTTCCTTTCAGTTTCCCGCTGTAGTAATCGCATTATCGTGCATCATCATTACAAGAGCAACTGTGGCAGCCCCTGCGCCACATTGTGAAACCGCTTGTTTCCGCGGAAGAGTTCGCTCGGGGAGTCGTCTGGAGTTTAAGAGAAAATCATTCGTTTCCTCCTCCTGCTGCATCTTCGGCTTCTTTTTTCTCCTATTCCGCGCGCATGTTTTATGGGCGAGAAATATTTCAACAGCCGCGCCCGATTTCCCTAAAAAATGAGAAATTTTCCCAGCCGCAGCGCTCGAGTGTATCTCGAAAAAGTAGTCAAAAATCAGTGGAGAGGAACCACCGAGGAGCGTTTGTTCGCGTTCGCCTCGATGTATCGTAACGAAATTCGTCGGGTAAATGAGGCGCGGGCTGGGGAGGGGGGTCCAATCATATTCCATTCCGCAGGCGCAAATTGACGGACGCGCAATAAACGCCGGCTTTCTTATTTCTTATTCAACCTTGAGTCTGCGTTTATCGTCGCGGGAGCACTTGACTCGATAATTAGAGAGCGACGCGGCAAGGCGCAAGAAAGTGCTGTAAACTACATTTTATAGACACCGGTTAGCGGCTATAAAGTTCTCGAGAAGCTCGATATTTCAAAATTAACTGCGTGAAATTCTCGAAAAAACAATTATATAAAAGCTTGGGTCGGCGCGTAGGCGCGCGCGCACTAGAGCCGCGAGGCTGCTCCTACGTGTGTAGAAATACGGCGAAGCGTTAAAATTTAAGATGGAAATTTTCTCGGACATCGATCATTCGTATGCATATAAGCGCGCGGCGCTTTAATGGCCGCGCGGTAAAACAATAAATTAATGCGAACCTCTGATTTTCAAAGAAATCGTGTCCCGTCCGAGACGTGAAAAGCTAACGGGAAAGGCCCGACTTTCGTTTTCGTCCGGTCTCGTAACGAATGGACGAGCCGCCGGCAGACGCGCAACCGCAGATGCGACTAAAAATATTTTCGGCGCACTGTTTCTAACCGAGATTAATTCACGATTTCCTCTTCCTACGAACCGCCCGTGGAATTTGCCGGTCGCTAATTATTTTTGCCGCTGAGGTACAGTGTTGTGTCCGAGGGAATTTCCATCTTGAACTTTAGCACTTGGAAGCTTTTGATGACACAGAAATTACTATTCATACGAGCAGCTATAAATATTCATGGAGTCGATGCACCAACGCGTCGCGTCGAAGACACTCATATTTTGCCAAGTGCCGTAGTTTCAATCGGCTTGTTTTCCCTTTTCTTTAGCAATCCCTCTTCGCAAACACATCGTGTCGACACTTGCGAAACTCGAATGAGAATGGCGGCGGAGGATTGATTCGATTTCTCAAAAGACGCAAATTGCATTCGATCGGAGCATCGCGCGAGAATCATCTTTTTCGGATCGAATCGTCCGGGTTAAATGGATGGATGGATGGATGGAGCCTTCGCCGGCGAACCACCGGGAAAACTCGAGGGAAACTTTTTAACGATTCGACGCACTTGCGCGAATAATTAGGTTTTCGCTGCCGACCTGCCAATTTAAAGCGGCTCGCTAATCTTTTACAAGACGATTACGGGTGCGAGATCGCGGCGTCGGATAAAAATACGAGGGAATAAAACAAGCGAAATCGCGAGCGCGACAAACCAGTTTTGGAAACGGGTTGGGGTGATGTTCGATGGAAAAATGAAAAACGAAAAATGAATGATTCGGCCGCACTAGGCTCGGATAGTCCAGCTTTTATCGCTGCAGCTCAAATAAGGGACTCGAGCGGCCGAAAATTTGGCTCTAAAACACGATAATAAAAACTAGAAAAAGAGGTAAGACGAATCGGCAGGAGCCCGGCGACAAATATACTCGTAAGGCCCAGGGCATTACTAACGAGTCAGGTTTGCCAAAGGGAGCTGGTGCTGCACGCAAACGCGAAACCTTAATCGTCCTCCTTTTTCCTCGGCCGCGGCCGGAATTTATAGTTCCGATTAACGATATTTGCTCGCACTCTTGAGAATTAAGCGTATGTGCGGCTTATGGGGAGGAGGAAGAGGCTCGTACGTTCCTCGTTTCGCAGCTCGGCGGGTTCGGCGGAGCAGCGCCGCTAAAACTCGAGACGACGTTGCCAGCTTATCTAAAAAAGCACCACCCCTGTCTCCGGCCTCTGCGAGCACCGACTCCTTCTGTTCAGTTGGAGCTCGATTCGATAGGAGACGAGGCCTCGCTGATTTTTCCCACCAGAGCTAGTTTGCGTTTTATTTCGCTTTACGATCGAATGGACGCCGCGAGGTTTTCCCACAACTTGTGCGTGTAATTGCGCGAGTCTCCGGCAGAGTTTTCGATCAGCTGCAAAGCGGCTCGTTCGCTTTCTGGCTAAGCCCGCGTAAATCAATTCGAGAAACATCGGCGCGAAAATGTCACCCCTCCTCCCTCTTTCGAAGTAGAATAATCTGTTTTCTGGAGCCGTAAATGTACCGGTGCATTACGCAGCACTCGTGACACCTCCCACGCTATCGGTACTGGAATCCGGGCAGATCCCTCCGCTGTAAATAAGATATCGAGGTTTCTACTCGAGGCGAAGAATGGCGTGAGAAAAACGTTATCGATGCTTTAAAGATTCTGTTGCCTTCCGCTGATTCGGTCGTGCGCAGTTGCACTCGCAGGAAAAAGATAAGCCTCCTTTTTCAATGGAAAAGGGCTGTATCGCTGCTTTCCCGACGTGTATTTCGTATTTATTTAAAATACTGATTTTGCTGGCCTCGGCGGCAGCGAGCCTAGACCGAGCTAATGTGAAAAAAGCACGCGATGGAACGGGCGCACACACCTGCCGGGAGACCCGCCGCCGCTACTTATCTATCCTTTTCCTCGAATTAGAGAACGAATAATTAGTAATTGAAAGTTTTAACGACCGAGTGACCGCAATATCGGGCTTCGACCACTTCCCTTCTCGTGACGTCGCCTACGTCGTCTTTTTTTTATTCGTGTAAATAATGCGCACTCGCGATCTCTAATTATACCTCTATAATTATAATAACAATGGATTAGGACGAACTCGGCCGTCCGCGGGAAATGATGCCTTTTGCGGCTAAGCGAGACAACGACCAAATGCAAAAATTACTTCGTTGCGACGTTCGAAATTCGCTAAATTAAACGTAAAACCGATTGCGTCGCTATCGAATCCTTAGGGATCCCATTGATAAATACTCGATCCTGGTGCAAGCGACGATGCGATAAGATACACCGCCACTCGAAAATGTTTCCGAGCGAACGGAAACTCGATTAACTCGATTAACTCGATTCAAGGCTTGCGAATACGTTAATTCGCACGATTATTAAAATTAAAGCATCGATATTTTCCTCGATTAATGTGTAAAATACAGACGGACGGAAGCTATTGGCGTTGGTTTTTAAAGGGATCGATCGCAGGAGTCATTCGACTGCGCCGACTCGATTGTACGAATATTTAAAGAAATAGCGCGATGCGTAAAAGCTGATAAAGTTTGGCGGAACAGGAAGCTTCGGGTTCCCAAGAGGAGTAGTGCGAGGCCGAAAATGTGAGCGTCGCACCGCTCGGGGAGCTTTGAAAGACACGCGGTTCGAACGCCAAGTGAAAATTTGAAAATTTGAAAATTACCTTAATACTGTCGTAGCATGCGGTCACTCGTCCATTTTGCACTTCGACGTTAACAGGCGGATGCGCGAACTTGCACTCCGTGTCCGGTCGGGTGCACTTCTGACGCTGGAACTCCCTGCAGACCTCCAACTGCAACCACCGCGAGTCTTTGCCGTTGAGTAGATTGTTCATGTTGACCATAGCCATGTCCTCTTGAGAGCTTTTTTTGATCAGAAGCTGCCTCGGCTTCCGGTGTCCTCCTCCGTGTTCCCACGATCTCTCTCGCGCTGATGACGATTATCTTTTCAATGCACAGATTGCAAGGCGGTAATTATTGGGAGCTTCGAGGTGCGTTCGCTCAATTTTCATTCAGACTCCATCATCCACTCGCGCGCTTTCCCATTTCCAGGCTTTCACTCGAGCCGATAAGAAATCGTTGCGACGACGCGATGCGGCGTGACCTTTTCGCCTCGGCCATTGGCGCTATTATTTCGCGAATCGCCAATTGGCGCGCATTCGACCACGTCGCAACGGATTCTCCGAGACATTATAAAATAATCGACTTGCCGAATCCGAATAGAAGCGGCGATTGTCGCGTTCAGAGCGAGTCGATTCGCTTTGCGCCAAAAGAATACGTTGTCTCCGCGATCGTTATAATGTCTCGCGGCCGTCGATCATTTGCCGCTCGCACACACTTACCGGCTCTTGCACGCGTCCGCACCGAGGCAACAACTACTACCACATCTTTCGCGAAACTCGAACCCGATATAATTGACTCATTTTTGTGCATTTATTATAAACCGGAGCTGGCGTTTCCAGCAACGTTCCCCCGCGCGATTTAACAACACTCGACAAACCGAGTGATCGCGAAAGAGCCAAAAGTCCGAAATTTCGAGGTCCCGGCCAAAGTTGAAAGTTGAAAGTTGACGAGTCGAGTAGTTTTAAATAAATGCGCGATGCAAGAAGAAGGCAAGGCCAAGCGGGAAAGTCCACTACCAAGAATTACGACACACGCTCAAGCATCTGGGTGGGGTGGGTGGGTGGGTTCAGCTCTCGTACCTTCTGCGAGCCTCGTGTCTCCTCCTCTTCCCGATGTTGCACTTCCGCCGGTTATCTCGTTTAGGGTGCGGAATCGCTAAGCGCTGAAAGCTCCTCAAGCTAAATACAGGGCTGTTGGCTGATGGGCTCAAGCTCGCGGAACGACGCTGGCGCTTCGGCTACTAACTTCGTAACGTTGCTGCTTCACAGTTCACAGTTGACCTTCTCATTGAGTCGACGTTATTGCTGGTGTTGCATGTGGACGTGCGGGGATGCAGAGGTACTTATGCGTTTCGGCAGTTGCGATGCATAGGTCGTCGTTACGAGGTAAAAATTACGGAAGTTCCAAGGGAAGCTAAGGGATGAAAGCAGCGATTAGCCACTGGTGTCTACCACCGACCTCGAACCGAGTGGTAATGGAAGGTTGGATTGTCGCGCGCGCTCGTGTACGTGTGCACGTGTGTTGATACACAAAGCTTGGATGCACGCAAAGAAGCGGCGGCGACGGAGACGACGGCGACGATGACAGCGACGACGACGACGACGACGACGACGACGACGACGACTAAGCGATAAACAAGGCCGAGAAAACCAGACCAGATCTTGGATCGAGAAAAGAATTTAATTGAAGTAGAGATGGCTGGCAAGGGAAAAGAGAAAAGGGATAGCAAGTTAGCGTGACGTCGCTTCCGTTATGTTCGCTTTACGTCATTTATGTTGGTGTGCTCCCGGATTCTTCCGTGTGTGACTTCCGGTGTTCCACTCTTTCTCTCTCTATCTCTCTCTCCCTCTATCTCTCTTTGCGCTCTGGAATCAAAAAAGAAGATAATTGCATTAGCGCCGCGAGTGGACATTTTCTAGCGGAGCAGAACTGAACCGGAAGTAACCAAAACCTTGTTGCCGCG
Organism: Platyscapa corneri; assembly: GCA_018907185.1. Taxonomy (NCBI): domain Eukaryota; kingdom Metazoa; phylum Arthropoda; class Insecta; order Hymenoptera; family Agaonidae; genus Platyscapa; species Platyscapa corneri. Next base: position 1,260,669 of record JACCHW010000018.1, on the reverse strand, counting down.
TTGTTTATTTCAAACTTTAGCATCGCTCGTCCGCGTAACGAGCTTAAGGTGGCTTGTCGCAAATTAAGCGCATAAACTTGTCGATCTCGACAAATCGAGCGACGGCTTTTGTCGCGCTTATTCGCGAGATTTAAAAGAACTGCTGAAAAGCCATTCGAATTCGATATTCGCAACTGTTTTTGGTTAATCGATAAAATTCTGCCCAAGCCATATCCGGAAATGCTTTCACATACACATTTACATAAATAAATTACTACATTAATGGCTAAATTAGCTTAAAATAAAATTGTAATTTCGTAGGAGCGAACGAGTGGGGATGGATACCCGTTGCTATTTCTGCCGAAATGCTCTCTCCTTTTGTTGCCCCCTCTTGTTTGTCTTATTCGAATCGAATTCGCTTTATTCGGGCACTTGTGCTCATACGTATGTATAGATGTAAATCAGATGCGGGCGATAGGGGCGACGGCTAATAAGTAAGCGGAGTATCGAGCAAGTAGTGCCGAGTTGGTAGAAGTTGGCTGTAGTGCGCAGTGCGAGGGCGTGCAAAAGCAAGTCAATCCGAAAAGCGCGCACGGAGCTTCTGCAATCACAATGCAAGCGCCCCCTCGCTCTGGTTAGTCAATGAGCTGCCGTCATTCGCTGTTTGGCAATCGCGTGAAAATTCAAAGGGAGAATCGGGAAGATGGCGAGCCGCGACGACTAAAAAAGACGCAGACTTCTCCTTCTGCCGGGGCTTTGTTGAACGACGGCAGACTTTATAGGATGCGACGCGTTATAATTTAACGGGGCACTCGTTTAGAAAGAGGAACGCCAGGCGAAATATTGGCACCTCGACACTTGGATGTTTAAGAAAACCGTTTGCCATCCGCTCGATGGGGGCTTGAGTTTATTTACAGCATTTTCTGGTCCTTTTGAGTACTACTACGCCGTTGTCGCTGTCGTTGTCGTTGTTGTTGTTGTTGCGATACTTTTATTCGGACGGTAATTAATACTTCGTTTCTATCGGATCGCCTGACGTATTTCTTCGCGCACCTGATTATTTACACGTCTTACATTGCCGCTTAAAATAACATTTCAACCCAAGTATCAAATAATCCAACAACAGTGATGTCAACATTGTGTGTTTGGATTGCGTAAAAATGTTGACCGTTTCGTAATCGTTTCGATAATAATATTTAATCGCTGCAGTTCTTTTACCACATTTGCGTCGCTTCGCATCCAACCAGATCATCGTCGTAATAATTCAGTGTCAATATTTTTCGGAACCAGAACTCGATACAAATTAACTTTCCAAATGTTCTACTAGCGAATGTTAGTTCCTCCTGTTGATCCCGCGATCGTACCAATAGATGCGGCGAATACTTTTACGCCGAAAAGATAAATGTAGCATCTATTTATATTTATCATACGATAAAAATATTTACGAAGCATGAAAATGTCTATAAAAACTATTGACAGTCTTTAAAAAATTTTACCGTTTATTCTCAGGCCTCTATTCGCCACAACGCGCATGGAGGGATTACCTCGATTTAGCGTTAAATTTTGGGAAAATCAAAACTTTTTCGCTCGTGTGCTGCCTCAACATTCTAGTAATGCTATCGTCGACTAGTTCCATTGAACGAGAGAACTTTTTCTTTTAAATTACAGAGCCAAACATCGAGTCGGATTTCGCGTCTATTGAACGCATTTTAGATATTAATACGTAACTGTATAAAATAGTGTCGTCGATGTGCAAAAAGGAGAGACATCGATCACGCGCGAAAAGCCACGAAAACTCTGCTCGGATATTCGCGAAAAGAATAAAAAACACTCCGTGGAAGGGGTGTGCGTGCCGAAAAACTTAGCAAAGAAATAGGAATTTATTATTTTTTAGTTTGCTGATAATGAGATACAGAGATCGGCGGGAAAACATGAAAAATGACATTTCTCCGACGGCGGATTAAAAAATGCCCATCGATATAACAGGCGATCGGGAGGAAGCTTCGCTTGACAACCGATTCACGATACACGACACGAGGCCATTAATAACTCATAGATTCCCACGTATAAATTAACTATTTGTATCAAAGTTTTTAAGAAGGAGCCGCTAATTAATTGTCCGGCGAGCTGCCGACAAAATACCGACGAAATTTCAAAGCCGTAAGTCGCTCGGGTCGACAGTTTTTCGGGACTGCGGTGAAGTGTGTAACGTTTAATGCGACCGTTCAAGCGAACTGGTCTGATCGAGCGCAGACCCAAGAGGCGAGTTGAGTGACTCTTGCACGTAGAGGTGAACGCGGACGCGGAGGTGGACGGAGTCTAGCTCGACCTCGAGGAAGACGAAGACGTGGATATGCAAAGACGGTGTAGCGAATTAAAGGCAAACTTTTTTGGCCCGCGATTAAAAAATTGGATGATTCAAAAGTTAACGGTGCCGCACTTGAAACGAATAGTTTACCGTTAACCAATGTTTAAACGTTTGCGAGACAAAAACATTATCGAAACGTATCTCGTGCTTTTTCAAAACGTTATTAGCGCAGTCTCTTAACACTGGATCGTCGCAGTCCAGTAATAATTATCTCGATTTAAAAATAATCCACTCGAAAATTACGAAAGAAATTGTAAATTTAATGAAAATGCTCCGGTCGTGCATTGTGGAAGAAAGATGAAAAATTATTAATAATAATGAAAAATGAACCCTTAATCCTTGGAAACGTTTCAATTTCGTTCGCGTCTAGACCATAAACTACTCGATCCAATTACTTATTCGCAAAGACAATCGCAGCACGAAATATAAATTTTTCACCTTTCAAAAAGTTAATTGCCAATGCTAATTCGAATTGCGAGTCAACGCCAATAAATTAAATCGTAAAATATGGATGGAAATTCGGCAAAGTCCAATAATAATTTATAATATCGCTTTCTTAATTAATACGCGAACCACCGAACCAATAACCATGAAAACTTGCGGTCGACGTACTTTGGAATACCCTGTAGTTGCTGCTGTTAATAATAATAATAATAATAATGAAAATAAGAAGAGAAACGCTTGGAGGCGATAGCGATAATAATTTAATCAGATACGAATTGATAGGTAAAATAATAGCGTATTTACTCGGTCTGTTTGGTACGATCCGCACTCCCAACAAAACAAACGAACAACGAACGCGAATTTGTAGCATGATAAAGTGACATAAAGTCGAGCCGAGATAGCGATTTAACTGATAAATAAGGCAGATTTCGGTTTTCTTTCAAAACGTTTGCTCGCAAATCGCAACTGCACCCGAGGAGAGGGTCGCGCACGCGCATACCGCGAAAAACGAAATTCCTCGGAGGATAAAAAGACGCGCGAGCCACAAAGACGTAAAGAGAGACGACGCGAGCATTTGCTTTTTAAGAAAGAGCAGCATCTGCAGCGAACGTGGACCGGGGGCGGGGGACGGGGGACGGGGGGTTGCGAGTGGAATGGGCCGGCGAAATGAGGAGAGGCGAGAAGAGGAGATAGAAAGGGGATCGGCACGAGCTAAAATAAAAGAGAAAAGTGATATCGCAATTTCACCGGCCCAGGGTAAGCCGCTTATATCGGGAGGAACCAGTTCTTTTTCAACAGCCCCGCAAATTCCGAAGACGTATGTCCAGGACCACGGAAGATAATACACGTTATACGCTCGGCCTCGGGGATTTTAAAAGGGCAGAATAATACCCGGAGAAATCATTTGTTCCTCGCTCGGACGGACCGCGCGAGGATACATCCGCGCATTACTCAGGGCCGCCTCCTCGCAAAGCCGATTCTCGATTCCGCAGATTTCGCCGCAGTGTCCGCGACGGCCGCGCGACCAAATCCCCGAGAGTTGCCTTTTTTACGGTCAGCGGAGCAAAGGAGATTCTCCTCGCGCTAGTAAGTATCGCCGCAGCCTATCGGAACGCCGCTCGAGCGTTTACGGCCGATCTGCCGTTCGCGAAAATGTCGAAGCCACCGCTCCTTTATTTACGTTTATTGCGTTTACTTCACCCCCCCCCAGACGTTCCCTCGAGCCCAGCCTTTCTTTATTTTCCCGCTGCAACTTTTAGCGCAGCTTCCACTCCAATAATAACTTTGCCAATTTGCAAGCATCCTCGCGCGAGAAATCGGTTCGTTTTCCTCTGGAGCAGCGCTGCCAAAGCAAAAACGCCCCAGCGGCGCTGCTTTTACTCAATAATCTTTTCGACGCCGATAAATCTTCGCTCCAAGAGAGAAAAACGTCTGTATTTTTGGCCCTTTGCAAAAGATCGACTCCGCTCGATGACCAATTAAGCGAGCGCACCGAGATTGGCACGTGCCAGCAGTTGGCACCGGCGCCTTCCAATTCAACCTGCATCTTTCGAGCTATTCCTTTTCGTTATTATGAAAAAGGGAAGGGGGGCAACGAGTAAAGTCCTGCATTAACGTCGCCAACCAGAGCAGCAATTTCATCTGATTTAATCCAATTTGATAGACTAACTAAGGATGGTCGATTCTCCGGAGTGAGCCGCTGCTCGAGTATCGTAAATTTGCCATTCCCTTTTAGCCATTCAATCCAGTTTCCGCGTCTGTGGGCGCACTCGGCGGGGGGGGGGCGGCGGCGTTCCTTGACACTCGAAAGCGAGGAGAGGCTCGAAGCTAAGGGTTCGGCGAGTGACCGTCACGATGCTCGAGCACGCGCCTGCGAGAGACAAAGAACTCGGGTTGGGTGCAGCAACTCGTCTCGTCAAACGCATTGCACTTCCCCGGTCGCAGCCATTTTACTCCCTCGAATTTGATGGATAATCGACGCCAGTAAGGGCCGATACACGTCGCGACTGGACTAACGAATGCAATAGTCACCAAGTGTTGGGCGTTAAACTTCCTCTCCTCTGCCGCAGTGGACGAGAGGAATTAATTTCAAAACGATTACCGTATTATTTTTAAGCCGAGGAGATACAAATTTCAGGCCCGATCCGCTTATTGGCGACGGACGCGTCGAGTCTTCGTTCGCGGATTTAACGCAACCAGTCGCACTCCATCGCTGATTTTAGAAGCCAAAACAAACTTTTTACGACTCTCGCACTCGGATATAAATTTAATGCTATTCCGTCTGCTAAGTAGATTTGCGGACCTCGGCAGCGATCGGATACTTTCTCGAATTCTTTTTTTAAGCGCGTCATTAGTGATAAATAGTCGCGTTCCCTTTAAATTTGTAATTGTAATTCCTCGCTTGAAGCTTAAAGCGAGACTCGATAAATAGTGAGATTAGACTGCTCCGATGTGGAGTAATAGTTTTTCCGTTCGTTTATTGTAATTTCGAAAAATAAGAAGGCAATTAGAATAGAGAGCAAGCGGAGCTGGAAAGTTGTAAGTACGCACTTGTGAGTCGACAAAGGGAAACAGGTTTATGAACTCCAAACACACCGGCGAGGGATAATAAGGTACAGGTCCGGCGCTGTTGCCTTTCCATGGAATTTTATATGCACATTGGAATACAAGATTGGATCGCGGGCCAGACTTCACGGTCTACTTGTACAACCTTACATTGTGCAACCTTGCGTAACCTCTCTCTCTCTCCCCCTCTTCATTTAAATCAATATATTTGTCTCTCTCTCCTTTTCAGCGATGGATGTATACGCCAATTACGTCAATAGCGTTGCACGTGCACGCAACAATAAAACAATAACGCTATCGCCTTGACGAATAATACAAAATGACATTTCAAGAGTAATTGAGCCTGTCACACCGCCAGAGCATCTACTTTTATTCGTTCGAACAAAACGATTTTCATTCCCGAGGACTCGCCCAACTAAAAGTTTCTCTTAGCGCGATGATAAACTCTAGCCATTACGGTCGTAACGTGCATTTAGATAAAACAACTTCGCAGTCATTGTAATTTCATAAAAAGTTGTCGCATCAAACTGTCGTATTTACATTTTGCTCCGTTTTTTGCACTCGTCTAGATTTGGCAGACCGATTAAAAACTCGCGAACGCAGATTTTGACAAATTTCGGACTCGCTATTGAAAAGTTTGTCGCCGATGAATGCATCGACTGATCCTACTTTGTCATTTATCGCTCGTGTTTTATGAATTACATTTTAAAAGTTAAGCGATTAAGTGTCGTAAAGCGAAATTCGCAATAATACTGTTAACGATTGAATTATTTACGTTGTATCTTTAGTGTTAAATCGTTCCTCTTTTCTCTAAAGCGATCGTTAAAATTTCTCGTTTAATGAACGAAATTAAAAACAAGCGAGCCACGAAATAATTCCTGCGGGTAAAAAGTTTAAAAGCTCGTTATTCGTTTACGGTAAATCAACTTTTTTAAGCTTTGAATTTTCAATATTTGTCAATTGAATGGAAGTTCTACAAATCCAATTTTCCACAGGGAAATCCCTACGATTAAACGCATTTCCTATCCGCAATTATCGTAACTCAATTTCGCTTAAAACAAGCGAAGAAAGCGAATGTCTCGATCGAGCGAGTCGTCTCACACGGTACATTGAAAAAAGTTTTAACGCGCCTACTCTTTGCGACTTTTTAACGTAAACTTGAATAATGTTGGGTAACAAATTTAGTTTTATTAGTATCCAATAAACAAATCCTGCAATTCGATTTGAACTTGGGCCAACGCGATCCAGGCCCTGTACATTACACTTGTTAATAAATTTCATTTCGATTGAACGTAATTTTTCAGAATACGTGTCAATTAACGTTTCAATTAACGAAATTATTTTAAAATGTTATTCTCGCAAATTTCCAAATTTCGGCAGCTTGATCACCACAAATATTGAATATATGTAAATAACTGTTTGCGTTTTGACGTTTATCATTGTAAATAGTTTATTTTTCAACCGAGTCAATTTTCATTTGTCAATAATTATGAATAAATAAAGGAATCGACGATACTCGATGAAATTGAATAATGTTTCGACGACACCGTAGATTAACATTTGAGAAAAATGGAAATGGCGCCGCTAGATAAACTTAATTATGTTTGATTATTCAACCGGTGAGCGAATAAAAACGTACGCCGAAAGTGGGTCGTTCTTATTCCATTATTTGGAAAACTTTTGGAAACGCAGATTGCAGCTGGAAATTTTGCGGAAGAGGAGGATTCGGAGCGCGCGATCGCGACACACTGAGAGAAAATGCCAATTTTCATTTACGATCGCGGCGTGACAGAACGAGTAAATCAATTTGCGAATTATGAAAGGGGCCGAGGGAGCCCCGGTGAAAAGAAAGAGCGTCGCGTTGCCACACGGCCCTGGAAAACTGGCGTACGTTTCGTTAATTCGTTTATCCGGAGTGAGAGAGTGGAAACAAGCGTCGGTGGGGGTCGCACATAAATCAGGGCCCGGGCCGAGGCTGCCCTCACCAACACACCTAAGAAAGCGGCGCGCGATTCGTTTCAATTTTCGGCATAACGCGATACGCCCCCGCGTTACAGCCGAACTTCGTAATCGAGTTTGCGAAATCCGAGCGCGAGCGTCATTTTTGCCATGAGTGCCAGGGGCAGGGGGTGGCTGCTCTCTCGTGTACGTACGTGCGAGGGTGTTGGAGCATAAATAAAGTTCGCGAGCCGCGCGTTCCGTGCGTTCAGGGAATATCCCGCGCAAAGTTTGCCTTTTTTCCTGAACTTGTATTACACGGCGAGGAGCAGCGCAACGAGTTGTGGACGTTGGTTTATTAAATAACACATCGCGACCGCACTATTTTTGCAAGCGCAGCAACGCGTGCGACGCCCCCCCCCCGTCCTCTTTTGTTCGCAGTTATTTAATCGGCTTACGCGAGCCGACGCAAGAACGAGAGCCGAAACTCCTTTTTGCTCGAAACAACAAAATGCGAGTGCTGCTGATTAGGTTCGAAGCCGCCAAGTGGAGTCGAACGTTGCGTTTGAAGCGCGACTGGAGCGATCGCAAAAAACACATCCGAGCTTATTGCGAATTTGAGACTCTTTTTGCCGAGCAGCGCTATTCGCGTCGCGAGTATCTTGGATCGCGCGCGTTCATCTTCATCCATCCGGAATCGCTCGTTGGCTCGGATAATCAACCGGCTTTTACTGCAACGCGCGAAATAGATAATAGACTGCTACAAGCTTGTATCGCTGCTCTCCTGGCCAGCAACGCTATCTCTGCAACGAAACGTCGGCCGTTTCGAAGCGACGCATTTAAATAAAAAGGCCGCTACGATACGGCCGGCATAGCGACGGCAAAGTAACGCAGCTATTGAGATAAGCACCGGAGATAAAAGCTTAACTATTTAAGTGCGAGGGACCGGTATCGGGACCCGTTTCAAGTTCCGTCAATTATTGAAACGGACGATAAACCGTATTGCTGGTCGCGCAAAAGCCGAGCCAAGAGCCGAAAGCCCAAATTCGGACTCGTCCTCGTGACGGAAAAAGCGGAAGAGGCGGCTCCTCGGCTTCTCTCTTGCGATTATTCTCATTATTAGACACGGGTTTGCGTGCTCGGGCCTGAGGGGAGAGGGGAGCGCCTCGCGGAAGAAATTGAGTTTAGCCGAATGCCGCGACAGCCCAAGAGCTTCTTCTCCTCGGTAATCGAATCTTTACGCACGTGTAAACAAGAACGTCGGTCCGTTACTAACGGCCAATCGCAGTGTCCCAATTGCTGGATTCAAAAATGCGCTACGACGATCGAACCGAAACTTGGCACTTTTGCCAGCAGGCGCCGTCGCAAGAAAGGTCGCAGCAACGATCTCCAGTCGATTTAGCACAGAAGCAGCTCTGCAAAGTTCCAACTGAAAACTGCGAGTGTAGCAAATTGCAGTCGTCGATGATTAACGCGACGAGTTCGGACGGCGCGAACTTGCGACTCTCTCGAGCATCCGCAGAAGCACACGCGTGCACTCGTTCGCGCATCGTCGGCTCGCGTTTCCGTTTTCCCCCGCAATGTGCGATCCAGGCGTCGCGCGATCGAGCAGCAACCGCAGCCAAAAGCACGAAACGTCACCAGAACGTCGCTTCATTTTTGCCAACGATCGCGCGAACAGCTTGGGAGAGCGAATTTAGCTGCGACGGAAGAGCGTTACTCTCGGCTTGCTGGGGTGCGGCGCGAGTGTCTCTTAACGAAAGCCAGCGAAACGAGCACGAAAATTAAATGTAGGCACGCGCGCTAAAAAGCGGTAAAAACGGGGATAAAGAGGAATAAAGCGGGAATATAAGGAGAATGAAAGAGAGGGCTTTGCTCGAACAAAAAGACCAGTGACAAACATGTAGGTGTGTTTGCCAGCGAATTAAGAATCAAGGAGATAGAATACTTTTTATACGAGTAGCCGTAAAAGGCTTTCACGGCGGTGCATATTCCCTAATAAACAATATACTCTACGACATCGCGTTTTATCGGGGATCGTGGAGTCGTAGTCGTGCATTGAATACTCCCCCTTCCCTCGGCTCGCATTACTTCGGCATTGCTCGATAAAAGTGCTGCAATAAGCCGAGGATGATCGGATCGATTGAGTTTCACTTGTACATATTTGTTCGCGAGATGATACCGCTCGCGTACTTTTTGCGAGGCCGACTCGCGCTCGTTAATTGTTCGCTGCGGCTCTGATTCCGGGGGATACTTTTATCACCGCTCGTTCCAAAAATAACGAATACTGTCGTTGGCGCGGATAAGTGCCAAGTTTTTCGCTTAGAGAGTAGACTTGGAGTCGCGCAAACTTGTGCACGAATCTTGATGAAAAACAACGTTATAAAAGGAAGGAGCGCGCTTCGGTCGGGCAGCCGCAAAGGCTTCTGATAGAAAAGTCGGGAAATAAAACTGAAAAGCCTCCGCTCAAAACTAAACTAAGACAAAGATGAGAAGATAATATTCGAGTTAAACTTCGGAGGAGCCCGACTTGAATGAAAAATGCGAAAATGCGAAAATGCAGATCGTATCGGCCCCTCGAATCAAACGATTTAGAGATTAGGTTCTGAAAGTTCGAGGTATTAAGCGACTAATAAAGCTCGCGAGATTCCACCAGTTGAATTATCGTCGCAGAACAATCGGCTCGAGTTCTCGAGTTAAAAACTATTGTTCCAATGTTTGTTTTTGTCGCTGCCTACGCAACGGCTTGTTTGGAAATTGTGAATTTCAGTTCCGGACGCTGTACTGACGTTGTTGAAGCATCTCGGCGCCCAAATGGGATTTCATCGGATGTGGCTGAGCGAATCCGCTGGATGCAACGTTTTCAGCGCTGAGTCACCACCACCGAGCCGTCCGATTTGCGAAAGAATGTTTTCGCGAAAGCTGCGACGAAGCGAGCGAGTCGGCTGGCTTTCTTTTAAAGAAGCTGATTTGAGATTGTGTTTATTCGGTAGGAACTCGTTATTATTGTCAGTTGCCGGTGCGATGCGAGGCAAACCGAAAATCTTGAAAAGTGCAAGCTCGAGCGACGCACGCGCATTTACTCCATTGTAAATAAGCTTTGATCGTAGGACACAGTTACGATCCAAATTACGTCGACCGAACTACGAAAGCGGCAGTTGCTTTTTCAAGAGTATTAACGCGGACACTTCCACGATTACTTTAACGACGGGGCGTCACGTGTGTGCACAGGTACACGGGCTAGTGCGGGGACGCAGAGCAGTATTGCGCGAAAGCCTCGGATTTGAACGGGCGTCTATTCATTTTTTAGAGCCTTTTTTAGAAATTGTGAAACCGACTCCGTTTTCGCAGCGACGCGCGGCGTCGTTTCAAGGTCGCGAGTGAATATAACAAAAAAGAAGCCTCTTGCATAATCGAGAGTGAAGAGCGAGGCTAGAAAGACGAAAACACTGGGAGTACCGAGGAGGAGGAGGAGGAGGAGGAGGGTAGCAATTACCGACATCGAGCGAGTTCTAACGAATTACGCAAGCAAATATGTTATTACGTCGGTAAGCCTTTTCTTCGTGACTTAATATCATAAATAGATTTAAATGCGTCGTAAAATATGCCCCGGCTGGGGTCTCGTCGATACTTTTCTCTTTTTTCCATTTTAAATTCGCTCGTCGACTCGTTGGCTCGACGCGCCCCCGCGAGACGGTAGCCGAGCCCAGCCGAGCCCAGCCGAGCCGCTTACGATCGTTGGAAGCCTCGAACGGAACTGCACGCGAAGGCATAATTGTTTGAAAAAGCGGAGAAGGAGCGAACGAGTGCCAAGGAGCTAGAAATGAGCGCGTGCGCGCGTTCGGCGCTGCCCCGGAAAGAGTGCGATAAATGCGCATTCGTCGGACGGGAGATAAATTTTAAACTCGAGAAATGGCGTTTCGCGTGCAAGCGCGGCGCTCCGGTGGCTCTTCTCGTCGTTGTCCGCTCGTACTCCAGGACTCTGAGCCAGTCGAGCAGATCTCGGGAGCAGAACCGAACCTCGTTAACCGTAAGAACATCGCTCGCTCGGTTGTGACGAGTGTGTAGCTCGACGGGAAATAACAACGAACGCGACAGCTCGTGCCATCGCCGCCCCTGATATATTTATACCGGAGCAAAGCAGCACCCCCCGACCGACGTCGTTGCCAGGCACGAAAATTCAAACTGAGCACGAAATCGAATTTCCGCGTCCTGTTGCGGATACCAATTTTACCGCTCGGGCTTTCTTTCATCGCCGATTAGCCTTTATTGCCCTCTTCGTTTCTTCCTCTCGCAAGAAGCGCGCGGCCTTTCGTCGGCTTTTGTCTCGCGGAGGACAATCGCAGCTCGTGACGTCTTCTCGTTCGCTGAGGCTGCGGTGTTTATTATTATTACGGATCTCGACTAGCTTTCGGAGCGAGTAACGAATTTTAAATTAACGTCGAGGGTCTCCGAATTGTCGATTCGCGAAAATCGACAAGATCGATCCGGCGAATCGAAGACTGTGGCGTTTGCTGCCCCGCAACGTAAAATCGCAACCGAATTCAGCAACGTGCAACGGGATCTATTTTTAGTTGTGCAACTCCAATAATCCAAGCAGCTCCTGCGATTCGTAATCGCGAGTCGAACGAGTGTTTCCGCTCTCGTTTTTAAGGAACGCGATACCCGCGCCGCTCGCGCCTATTAATTCGATCCCATTTCTCTTGCTAATCAGTATCGCTGCGGCAAAAGCATTAACGGATTATTCGCGTCCCTCCGGTTTGCATAAGCGTTCGCGCAAAAACGTGCGGCTACAATAATATTACGTCATTAAGATATTGTACGCGACGCGGCCGTACCTTTTTCACAAGCGCCTTGCTGTACAAGCCGTGCGACACGTTATAAAATAAAGCCATCAAGTATTCATTAACAATACCTCGCGATTGGTGAGCGTACGATTTAATAATCGACGATGAAATAACGATTAATTAATGAATTATTAATAAAATACACGCGACCGTCAAATTTCGCGAGCAATTATCGGTCTTCCGATAATTAAAGAGACAGGAGGAGCTCTGACCAATATGCGGCGAAAATAATTATGCGATAAATTTATTGTAATCAGCGTTAGCCGTGACGCTGCTAATTATTGATCGCGTAAAACGTTGTCGCACCTAAATTCAGGCCAAACTAATGCAACACGTCGCAGCATTAGCAGCTGGAGGACTTTGCAGCCACAAAGTTGAGCCTGATTTTGAACCCCGCCGAGTCGATGTTCGGGCTTTTATTTAATTGCGATTTTTTAAAACAAATTTGCGCGACAATGCGACGTTAGGTTAGGTCGCCCTCCCTCCCTCCTGGCCGGCGACGAGCGGCAGAGAACGGAGGCGCGCAGCCATCCATCCGACGAATTAATTTGTTAGCGCGGTCTCCTCGATTTCAGTTCTATTGCCCAACGATGGAAATTTGCGGATCGGCCGTGATCAAGCGCCTTCGCCGGGAGCAAGCGAGCGAAGCGAAAGTTTTCCCGAGCCTCGGCTAGAGAGAGCAGCGTAGCGCAGCGCATCGCGATAAAAGAGAATCGCCCACGGCGCCGACGCGGACGCGAAAAATACCGTTCGTTCGGAGACTCGCTCGCTACTCATTTTCGTGTTTTAAGGTCAAGGAGAAAGTAGGGAGCCGTTGCTGGTCGCTGCCTGTTCCGGCGTCTAATCGCTCTCGGTCTAGAAGATAGAGTTCGCCGCGCGCAAACTTCTTCAACCTCCTCCCTTATGATGCCCATTGCTGCTTCTCTACTTTGCCGGATTTTTTAAACAAACTTTGCGGAAAAGCCAGCTTTTGTAAAGAGAGCTGCTGGGAGGGGAGCGGGAAGGGCATGGCTTCCGTTGTCTGGATTTTCTTGGCCGTCGGAGCGTCTGTTGGCGGGCGGACATTTTTGTGGCCGCGCGACATCGAAAAACTCGAGGCGCGCTAAGAATGTAATCGATGCACCTAATCTTATCGGCTGCGAGCAGAGCCCCGACGTAACGGATACTAGTGCTAAAACGATAAATAATCCTCGACGCGTTTACCATTACTACCTGGAGCTGCTATTAAACGTCAGCCGGCCAAAGTCCGTCCTTAATTTGTAATTTATATGGATAAATAGGCGCGCGATCGGACGATCGGACGCTCGATGTCGATTGCACATAACGCATTGATATTCCCCGAGGCTACGATTAACAATGATTAAACAAGATCTGCAAATATTCGCTCGACGTCTAATATTAGCGATGCTTCACCATCATCGAGTCATTAAAACTATTTAATCCGCATTGGTACTTCCTACTTGGACGTGTCAAACTATCCATAAATCAGCCTCATCCATAGGAATGAGTCTGCTGGAACCAGTCCCGGTACCATTCATCCTGGCCTCCCCCTCTTGCGCATCGAATTGCCGTCGCATTATTTTTCGATCTCTCACACTTTTCTTTCGTCTGCGCAACGATGACGATGACGGTGGTAACGATCACGACGATGATAACAACAACAACAACAACAACGATAATAATAATAATAACAGTAATAATACTATTGGGGCGTTTCGCTGCATTGTGTTTCGGAAAACCTTTCGATTTACTCGCCGGAAATAATGTTTATTTTCATTTACCCGACATTTATCCGCATCCAGACTGATGTAATAACCGTTACGAGATGTTTGGAAAAATGCTGGGAAAATATAAAAACACCGAATCAAGGCTGCACAAGTGCATTTAATCTTCGTTCAACGATTATTCATCATTACTGTTGTTATTATTCAGCAGTGCCGATTGAATTTTAGAATATATATTTGAAGAAAATAAGAGAAAAACGAGGCCGGCAAGCAGTTTTGTTCGCAACCGATGAGAATTACTCGCGCAAATTATACTTTTAAAAGCAAACAATGAAGTTGTAAGAAAATCATAGTTTATGTTGAAACGTGTTGACGACGGCGAGTAATTGCATTCAAACTCGTGCCTCGTTGCGCATATTTATTTAGATTCAAAATCAAAGATTATCGTTTATTTATTAGTTTATACATCAAGGCTTTTAAAATTAATCGTAACGCGCCGACGCGTGTAACAATCGGAAAGTACGACTCGACTAATAATAACACAATTTAAACGCAACCGCCCGCGTTTAAAGCGAATGCCATTGAGAAAGGAAAATAAAAGCTGCAAAAGTAGGACGGATAAAGCGATAAAGCGAGTTCTTTGGCGCTCGAAGGAGCGAAGTTGGGGAAAAAATGTCGGTCCCAGGGCCCTTGATAATTTGCCAAGATGACAGTTTCCGTTCGATCGATGAAGTGCTCGGATCGCGAAGCGCTTTGCTCGGCCAATCGCTTCCGGCCCTTCGCCCATCAACCTGATCCTCCAAACCCTCTCCCGCGGCCCCGATTCGCTCCACACAGAGGCAGTCGTGGTCATCACCGGCCCAGTGCCTGTGTGCGCGTGCGCGTGCGTGCAAACAAGAACAAAGGTACGCGCACCCAGCCTAGTAGTAGCTAAGAGCTATTAACGGTTATCTGGTCTCGACGAGTAGACGGAACAAAAGCTGTTAGACGCAGGGCTGCGCGCGTCGTTGGTGGGTGGCAGAAGGTGCGATAGGGACGGGAGAGGGGGCGGGGGCAGCAGTCGTATCCGTACACGAAACTATGCCGCGCGACTCGAAACGTGCAATTTCCTTCGACCCGACCAGAAATCGGCTACAACCAGGCAACGAATGGATTTCCAACTCACACACGTGCACGCGATACGTGTACGCAGGCACCCGGTCATTCCTTTCCCCCTCTGTCCGCTCCCTCTCGTATCAAGGCAGCGGTCAGACTCTCTCGTTATCTCGCAGCCGCGCATAACCAAATGCTCAAAGTGCCAAATATCTTTTCGACACGGAACGAGTAAACTGCACAAGCGCACTTCCCCGCTCGTGCCCCCGAACAGAAATATGCGCGTCCTATTTTCCATCGGCCAATTTTCCAGCTGCGAAGAGGACGACCTGTAACGTACGACCTTCTCTTGGTAGCTCGTCCCCGCGCGCGCCCCCGCACCGCTTATAATGTCGATAAACATTTTATTCGCCTCGAAAAAAGGGGCGAGAGTATTAATAGAGGGGAGGAGGCAGAAGTACAGCCAATACAATCAATTAAATCAATAGGTATTAAGGACTGGGCGAAGGACAGTTCGGGCTCGTGTCGAGTGCGCGATACGTTATTCGCTTTAAGGTTCTTAACGAATATAGAACTTTCGTTATTGTCCCTTCGGATATTGCGTAAAACAACGTAAAAATAACGCCTGAATTGCTCGGCACGACTGAAAAATTAGTTCGTTTTTCGTAAATAGTTCTCATCGCCGAAATAGAAAGAAGAGCGTCTGAAAATTTACGCACGAATTTATTTTCGCCGGCTCGGGAAAAGAAATATGATGTCATGCCCATTAAAATCATAAATCCTGCTAGAAATACATTTTGTTAATAAATTTCAGGAATAAAACACCGGAATTCGCCGCGAGCCTTGAATAGTGCACAATCGCACCGCATTTTATACGCATTCGGCGTGAATGTGTATCGAGGAAAACGAGCAGGACGCAGGAGGAGGGACGAAAAGTTTCGAAGAGAGCCGAGGAGAAACGGAGCGATAGAGTCGGTTCGAGATAAAAAAGGAAGATAAAAATAAGCAAAGACAAAATAGAGCCACATTTACGATCCATAGGCGTTCGCGGGGAACGAAGCTACTAGGCTTATTCGTCTACACAAAGGCGCAATCTACAGAGAAGATAATTCGAGAATAAGGAAAAAGTGATGGCGAGCGACGGACGACGACTCGTTCCGGAAAGACGGAAAGCCGTATAAACGTACGGAAGAAGAAGAAAAAGGGAGCGAGAAAGGGATCGGAAAGCGTGCCAGCGAAGGGAGCCTTGGATTAACGCTGATATATTGCGCGAGGAGTGCTTGCGAGGAGCATTTGTAGGTTATGTATCGCCGACGACGCCGATGTTGAGTCAGCGCCATCGTTGCTAACTAACTACCGCGCATCGGAGACAGAAAATGTGTAGCGAGAAACGTGGCGGGATAAAACTGCGAATAAGCAGCAGCGCGCGAACGACGTAACGGGCAAGTGGATCCTGGAGGCGGTTCTCTAATCCGGCTGCTATCGGGCAATTAACGGAGCGACGAATTTCGGCTCGGAAAAGACGGAGGCTCGAGTGCAGCTGCAAAACGCCGCGAAGATAGACGAGGAGGACGAGGAGCCGGACGTTTCGGTCTAACGTCGCGTTACGCAACGTAATTGCAGAGCGGAACGCCTGCACGGCTCGCAGATGCAGGAAGCGCTTGGGAGTCGCGAGCGGCTGATTTATTTAAATATAGAAAGAAAGCAGGATTACGCGGTGAGTTTTTGTGAGCGCGCGGGGGTGGGGGAATTTGTCCAGTCGCGTTACACTCTCGGCGAGTGCTTTGAACTATAAATTGCTTGGCGAGAGAGATGAAGTTCCCCGATGGAGCGCCGGAATCCAAAAAGCAGGCCCAGGCGCAGGAGGGGGAGAGACATGGCAATAGCTCCAGTCGAGCGGAGGAGACGGGCAGAAGACTAAAATTAAAGCGAGGCCGAGCGGCGACGGCAGCCACCCACGTGTCTGCAGTCAGTCGCAGTGCAAGACTTTACGAAAGACATCCACGGAGGCTTGGCGCTGGTTCATGCTCTAGTAAGAGAGCGGAGCGTCGCCCGCGTCCGGCCGACACACACACACACACACAATGCCGGCGCTGTGGTCCGCGTATGGAAGTGCGCGGGGAGCCGAGCGGGGGGCTGCTTTATCGATTCGGGCCGAGCGATTGCCAGGACGCGCCAGGACGTGTCGGGACGAGCCAGGACGGGCCATTATCTCGAGGAGGCCGAGGCTAAAAACTCGGCCGTGTTTGCCGAGCGACGTAGTTGGTCAACCCGTGAATAACCCGTCTGTGTGCTTGGCGCGAGAAGGAGCGGCTCGTGTGTTTTACGAGGAGGTCAAAGTCGGCTCGAGAATTGATTCGATTATTTTCGCATAGCGATTCGAGTTGCGTCACGCTGCTCATCGCGAGCAAAAACTTGTCGATGACGTAGTCTTATGTAAACGAAATGGAGTCAATCGGAGGCGTTTGTTCAGCACTCGACCGTGCAGAGTAGCAGCAGCAGCAGCAGCAGCAGCAGCAACTGGCGTCCAGTACCTGCTTCTGCTTTGTCAAGCTTTGATGCTGTTAATATTAATAGCTTGGCTCGCTTAAACGGACTCCGCGTGCAGATTATCGCGTCGTTGCAGCGATTTTGAATGACTCCGCGCGAGACCGAGAATCTCTGCTTTACAAGCTAAGCTCTGTCGTTTAATTAAGCAAAATAAAACATCGAACGCACGCGACACGTCATCGCTTGATCAGTTGCGACGAATGCGCGATACGTCTTGACAATTTCCAGTGGCCTTCGCTCGCCCAGCCATTTTTCCCATTCGAAGTTACGAATCTATTTTCCATTGTGGGTGTGTGCGGGTGAGTTGCGTCGCACTTTCTACATTTTTACAAATTATCCAGTCCGAAGCGAGTCGCGGAGCTCCGAGAGGGTCTTTGGTATTCTTCGCGTCGAAGAAAAACTCAACGTTGTTTTTTCCTTTCGAACGTACGAGTATTATTTTGCCGGCCGACTTCATTCCTACGAAATTTATCAAGTTTTCTAAACTAAAACGCTCTCTCTCTCTCTCTCTCTCTCTCTCCTCTTGCGTCATTTTACGCGCGTACTGATAAGAAACATTACTTTTCCCGTTTTAGGAAAAAGTGCAATCGGCAAAGAACAAACACGATGGGAGGACGGGGGCATACGAGAAAAAAGAAACGGTATTCGAAGATATCCGTGGAAGAATTTTCCAACTATTTTAATAGCGGACTCTTGATTCGCCGCGTCGACGCTCAAAATCTGCAAAAGTATGATAAATTAAATGCGAGGGATAAAAAGCGCGAGAAAGTCGTGGTGCGAGCCGCGCGCAATTAATCATTAGCCCTTAACGAGGCAACTCTTAGCGGCGTTTCAGTCTTGGCCTCGGGCCGCCGCAGCCGCAACAGCAACTGCTGACTCCCCTCCGGTTAACCCTTGCACTCACTTGCTCATTCTGTTTGACCAGCGTACAGTCGCTCTTTGCTCCGACGCGCAAGTCTTTTCCCCTTCTCACCTACTAATTCGGCGAAGTCTTAGGGTAAGGGACAGGGACTGCGAGCCACACCGACTCTCGTTTCTTATTTCTCAATTCTGGACGTCTGTTTTTCTTCAGCGAGCAACCGGCCATTTTAAGCATATCGCCGGTCTTGGGACTATTTCCACCGTTGGGCGCACGCGCACCAGTTATCCGTCTTTCGTCGCCGTCGCTCTCCCGCTCTTTCCTGGACGCACGACCCAAACTGAATACGTGCGCGAATAAAAATTTATTTCCCAGCCGCTGGCTGCGGCGAATCTGCCCGACTGTATAATCCAAGTACCTGTTGAAGACTATAGGTCGACAAAAAACTGCGACGCGCGGATAGATTTTACTCGCTCTTATACAGTAGCAACCTACACTTTTTGCCAAAACTAGATTAGGATCGCTCCTATAAATAAAAGAAAGATAATCGGTTAGATTTTTCATTTTTCAGTGCCACGCTCTCGAGCGATCGATTCGAATATGAAAATTCGCGTGCCTCGTTGGGAGACACGAAACGCCTCGAACGCTCCTCTTAAATTCCCCTTATTTTTACGCGAATAATAAATAAGTTTCTTGCGATACGACCCAATAATGCATCCTGCGCTACAGTTTCAAGCGAATTTTGTGCATTTATTACGTCGCTAGTTATGCAAAGTACTTTAATTATCGTAAAGCTGCGATAAAGAGCACTCGAACTACCCAGCGATTTCGCCAAATAATTCACGTATCATTATGCGAGGAAGAATCGAGAAATCCGTTATAAATAACTGAATTATAGATTAACAAATGGCTAAAATTAAGCGCTCGGGTATTTTCATTTTATAGCCGAAGTTCTAAGAAACAGAAATTACTTTCTCCGCGGAAATTAGCCAATCTATGGCCGAGCGAAAGCATTCCACCTGCATTCCCGACGTTTGGCGCGTTGGCAAAATTCAACATTATTTACAATCCGAGCGCAGTTCCACGATTTAGCTCGCATGCGCGGAGGCAGGGGTAAGCGGACTCCCCGTGTCCATGTCCAGCAGTACCTGCAACATCGAATTGATTAAATAATAAATGAGGCCGCGTCGCTCTCGTCGAACGCTGATCAATCTTGGATGCCGAATTAACGCGTATAAAATTTTGGCTCCCGATGAGTTTTAATACGTGTTATTTTCTAAAATAACACAACGAGCTTAAGTCTTAATCGCCGCTAAATTGATCCAATTAGTTTTCAAATTGATTTAATAAAGACACGTGGGGAGGCCGAGGAGCCCGAGATCGGTATGTTACTTTTATTACGACACATTATGCGAAGCACAATTATATTTAATAAGCCGGTATTGATTTTACTATAAAGAAAGTCGAAACGGTCGGTGTTCCCTTTGGAGCGAGTCGTAAAATAAGTTGCGAACGGCGCACACAGAAATCGCAATTACCTTCGCATCAACCAACAATCTACCTGATGCTTTTTTTCAAATACCCGCCGCCGCCGCCGCCGCCCTTCCCACCTTTCCCCCGCGCGCACGCACGCGCCCGTTCACACACACACACAGACACACACTGGCGCTGAGAGAGCGAGTCATTTGGCTCGAGGCGGTGGCGTGACTGCCCCTTGTACAGACCCTGTCGACGATATAAACAACGAGCATCGGCGGAGTTCTCCCACCTCTCCGAGGCTCGTTCCAGTGGCGCACCTCCGCACGACTTGGAGAAAAGTGGCGGTGCCGCGGTAACCGGCGCAACGGGGAAATGGGGAAAAGGGGAGAAAAGCAAGCGAAGACCGCGGCCGTCTTCTGTGACGACTAACGAGTGCAGGACTCGTTGGCTCGTTCGGCCGTTTGTAAGCTCGAGTTATCGATCCAGGGCTAGTAGTAGCCACGCCGATGAATATCTGCAGAGAGCGCGTGAGTCACGAGGACGAGCATTGCCGGCTGCGAGGGAGCGAGTGTGTACGGTGGCATTGCGCTAAGTAGACCGGCAGAGCGGCGCCGAGGAATAAACGGGCGCGAGAGGCGCGAACGTGTCGACCAATTTTCCTCCCTGCCTCTGCACGCGCCAGATTGGCTCTATTATCGAGCGTCGGGACTGATTTTTCCGCCACGTCCCCTTTTCCAGAATCTAACGGAACCGAACCTGAGAGCGGACTCGCGCGCTTCGGTTCCTCCAGATGCAACTAACCGCGAATCAGCTGCAACGAAAGCCAGCGGCATATTCGGCTCTCGTCGTGCGACAGGCGAACGCCCGATAAAACGCATCCATTATTCGAGCTCGGGGCTACGCGAATAACGAATTACCGAGCGATCATCACTCGCCGCGGCCAGGCGTCGATCGAATAATTATCCCCAGCCGCGGACATTCCTCGCGCTGCTTTTAATAGACTACTCGTTGCGCCGACTAAAATTGATCTAGAAGAATGCTGATCGGGGCTTTTTTCCAGGCGCCGCGACGACGTTCCCAGCCGAAACAACGTCGAATAGGGAGCGAGGAGTCGAATACACACACGAGCGCCGAGGCTTCCTCGTGCTCGTTTATAAACTCGACGTGCGCGCGCGCCGCCGAGTCGTGGGCACTTTTCCACTTTTCCCTCGCTCCCCTCGCTCTCCTCCTCGCGCGATAAAAGACTCGCACGATCCGAGCCGCGTCCCGAGGGCGAGGCTTGAAAATTTAAAAAAGCAAAGACTATCTCCCCCTCCCGGCCGCGACAAAAGTTATCCAACGCGCGCGTTCGTATAAATATAGCAGCATCACACGCTTTTCCCAATTAATCACCGAGCCCGACAATAGGAAATAGATTCCTCCAGAGCTTCGTTTGTTCTCTCGTATCAAAGCGCAAGACACCGCGAGTCGAGGAGCCGCCCGAGCCTTTATCCTTTTGATGGACGTCCAGCTCGTTGTTCTCGTGTTGCCGCTTCCTCCGAAAAATAGTATTAGTGACGAAGGAAGTAAAGCGGAATAGAGGGATAGTAAAGACGCTGCTGCTGCTGCCTGCCATTCAATGTGTCGTGCAGCAGCAGCAGCTCTTTGCTTTTGCTTTTTCTTTCCTCCTTTCTTTTCCTTTCTTTTTCTTTTTTCTTTTTTCTTTGTAGCCGAAGCGAAGTCAAAGCTCTCAGTCTCCCTTCAATTTGTTTTAAGACTATATACTTTTTAGTGCCGAGTCAAAAACTTCACTAAGAGCTCGAGCACACTTGGTTATTTGGAACTTTCGTTTTTAGGAAGAACAGCACTAAAGTAATAAAATTAAACAACCGTTCATATTGCATATCGCGTATCGTCGCACAGCTCACACCCCGTATCGCGGGGTCCTGTCCCTTCATTTTACTCCAAAACTTATTATTTACGAAAAACGCGGAAACCAATTTTCTTTTGCGGCCTTTAAACGCTGCCTAAAAGCAAGCGCTCTCTCGATATTGCTTTAATAAATAAATATTTTAAAGGACGAAAGTGCGGCAAATTAGAAAGTTGACGGATGATCCTCTCACTCGAGAGTCTGCCGGTTATCAATAATATTATATAATACCAATGAAAAATGCAACTTTCGCGCAAGTCAGACCCGCCAGAGGTTGTGCTGGCGCAAGCAAGTTCAAGCAAAATACGCCTAAAAGCTTATCTCGCGGCGCGCGTGTCCTTCTTACGTGACGCGATCGGCACTCGAGCGTTATTCCACGCGAATCCAATAACGCGAGGTTGGACCGGCGAGGATCCAGTGGGACGCCGTTGGGAGATTTCGCAACGAGTCCAGCACTGATTTTACGGAGGGGGATGCAAAAATGCCGAGGCAGGCGGCCCTGAAAGACGGCGGGTGGGGGAGGAGGGGGGCATTGCCGTATCGACGAAGCCAAGCTGGAGTCCGCCGAGGCGGGCAGCGGAGGCTCGTTATCGATTTAGCAGGAGCCTGACAACATCGTTCCCGGAATCGGAGTTACGATCGTTCGTAAATCGTAAATCAACAGTGTGTATAGGTGAAGTTTCAGAAACTCTGCGTCACGGACAATCCAGCTTCGAGCCCCGACCGAATACGACTGCGACTGCGACTCCCCCAGCCCCAGCCCCAGTCCCGGAAAGTCAGAAAGCGACCTTTTCCCCATCCCCGACGCGTCCGGCCCCGCGGACCAATCGGCCAACTCGCGCCCTCGTATTCTTCCTTCCTCGACCGCATCCTCGCATTGCTTATTTTATTATCCGTGGAGTCTGAGGCGCTCTGCTGCTCTGCTGCTCCGCTGCCCCCCCCCCCAGTGTGTGCGTACGTGCGCGCAGCTCCTCTCCGGCGCGCAATCGGCCCGCGAGCGCATGATTCACCGGATTACGTCACCGGCTGCGAGCGCGTCCAAATGAATTGGTGGGTGTGTTATTCGAGTAGCTCGTAGCTTCCAGCAATTCCGGCGCGCGTATTTTCGAAGCTTTTCGAAATCACTTTGCTTAATTGGCCGCACATCGTCCCCTCTCCTTGCACCCGCGCCTGCCTTTTTTGCGAGGAAGCGCGAGCAAATTAAGATTTATTTCGCGCTTGCGTAACAAGATCTATCGCTTTCTGCATTGCGGAGGCCGTGGCCGCGAGGGCCAGGGGTTGCGTAATTCTAATAATTTTCTTTCGCCAGGGGATGATGCACATTACTTACGGTCAAGCCTTTGGAGCAACTACTTTATTTGGCTTTTTAATGAGATTTATGGCGTTCCGTGGGGCAGCAGCTCGCTCCAACGAATAATACGGATAATTCGTTTGAAGCGAGGGAGCGAGAGAGAGAGAGAGAGACGTGCTTCAAAGATAACTTAATTTTTACAATTTATTCGGACTCGGTCTTTTGGAGGGCGAGGCTGCACTCGTTTAATCACGACTGCATTAAAATAATAATGGATATTCAAATCGGCCCAAGAGTCCCGTCGCAGACGTTCCAACAAGCCCTCCCCGCCACGCCACGCCTCCCCTCCCCCCATTGAGTCACGCAAATTAACGACCAATAGTTTGGATATTTCATTTTCTTAGAATCGCATTCTACCGAGTGTCGCTAAATTTTCCACCCACGCGACCTTTCGGAGAGAGAAAACGCCGAGCGTAAACAGCAATCTGGCTTTTTATTTCCTTATTTACAAACAAAACTTTAATCGCGAGGCGTAATTAAAAACGCTCTCCCGACAAGCGTCGACCGTCCGAGGCGCGTTATTTATTTCAAAAACAAAATTGATCCGAAAGTTGGATAGGAATCAAGACGGCGGCTCTCTCTCTTTTAAACGAAACGGCGGCGAATCCATAAATATTCCTTTTACGGAGCCTCCACTACTGAATTACATTTAAAATCCCTATCTTTCAGCGGAGGAAAATAAAAGCGGCGGAAGTGTGGCGGCACAATGCAGCGACGACGACGACGACTCGGATCGAGAAGCTCTGCTCCACATCGAGGAATGTTATGGCCTCCACCGCCGGTTCGTCCTTCGCGTTTCCGCTGGATCTTACGCGCCACCATGACGACATCAATTGTTTCTCGCCATTTAAACTGCTCAGGCTAACCGAGAGCCGAGGAGAGTCGGGCTACTAACTCGAGACGCCGCCGCCGCCGCCGCCGCCTACGCGCGTTAACCCAAGTGAGAGCGAGAGGGAGAGATCGACCCGCATTCGGAGCGCGCAGTCGAGTGTAATTGTCCCAAGTGCTCGTCTAGAGCCTCGAATACGCACTCGCACTCGCGCATTTTTGACGCACCGCCGCCACGTGTCGACGACGACATTCTTTTCTTTACGTCATCGGCAAATATACTTTAATTCATCAACGAGGCTCGTTGCGCAACGCGCCCCCGTTTTCCGTTCCCTCTCGTCGCGATCGTGTCGCGCTCTTAACGCGTCGTTAACCGCGATTCGTTCCGAATCTCGTCCCCGACGGAAAAGTGCGAAAAGCCCCAAGTAGGCGTCGCCAGCGATCCCGACGCCAATTCAAGATTGCCTGAGCGCGCGAGCCCAACATTATTCCAATAAAAGCCCTGAATAATTAACAATTATAATCGTAATAGCCGTGAGAAGGCAGAGCGGAGTAGCATCCTGATAAAACTGTTTGTACTTCCGGTGCGACTCCGATTCATTCGAGCTCGGTTGCGACGGGGCGGCGTCGTCGGCCTTTCGAAACGGACTTTTTCGGGTGCAGCCGATTTTTCTCGTCTTCTAAAAATAGGACGCCCTGTGCTCCATGTGGCGTCGCCTACCCGCCGTTAACGATATTTACGGTATTTACGATATTTGCTCGGCGCGTGCGCGCACCGTTCGGACGTCCAATTGATTCGCGGAAATAACGAGGTGAGCGGGGCGTCTGCGAATGATTAAAAAATGACCAATTTGCCGGTAATGTTACGGCGCATTACCGTACCACCCAGTGTAATAATACGCACTCGCGTAATGACACGCGGACCGCCGTTAAATTATCCACGCACGCAGTCGCCTCTCGATTTATATATTCATATGTTAATCCGGAGTAGTAAAAGTCGCGTACGTATTCGCGTCTCTCTCTCTCTCTCCAAGCTCTTTTTCTTGTTTGGTTTCTTTCTTTCGAGTACGTCCGAGTCCCACCACGTCATTACACTTCTCCGACGAGGTTACGTAAGACCAGCAGTGAAGTCATCCGGCTTCATCGCGACGAGCCGCACACACGCACGAACATGCGCGCGCGCTCACGCAAATACACGAGCGACCGACTGCAATAATTTTCCTCCTCCCGGCCCGACCCCCCTCCCACTCGTAATAAGGCGTGTGCGCGTTCCACCTTCGCGATAGCGACAAACACGATCAGCTGAATAAAATCTCAATCTCGTTTCTCTTGGAGACGAGCCCGTGCCTCTTGGCTTTCAATGCCGTTTAAAAATCAATAACCCCTATGTAAGTTTTCGGAGCGTCCATTTGCTTAATTTATGCGCATTAAAGTACGGCTGTACGCACAGCGTTTAGTTATGTCAACGGACTCCGTCGAGGAGGCAACTTTCGATAAACCTCCTTTCTAATTTCTATTGGATTCATTTTCACGTGGACAGGCTTAAACGCAAATCATTCGATAAACGATAAATTAACGTCTCGATCTGCACTCGCGGCGATGTCTTCGGAACTTGCAAAGTCACATTTAGCTCCTGAATGTAGTTTCTTCTCGTAATCCACGATTTTCGTTTCAGTTTTTCTCGGAGCAGGAAATTGAAAACGGCCAGGTGCCAGTATGAGAAAATTATTTCACACCTGAACCGCTGGTAATCGTTTAGAAGTTAAGCGCTCCCGTGAAGTAGCGACGCGGCTATTTAACTTTTGTTTACCCTCGATAACTTGCCAGTTTGCGTTTTGCCCAATGTAGCGCTGTAGTTTTAAATTTTGACTCGCTAAAATAGCTTTGATCGTATATATGTGAATGGATTATTATCGGGAGGCTGTGTGCAGTCCGAGCAGCCATGAATCGATGCAACAATTTTAACGCGCTTCATTATTATTGCATTCCTATAATGCGAGCTTGGAGCCGCCGCTACTTTTTGCCACTGAATTATTTTTACGAAAATTTGTACGGAAATTACGGCTCCGATAGGTTTTGTGCGGAAACGATGGCGGCGGCGGCGGGGGCGGCTTCGGTTACCGTTGTACTTGAGAATATCTTCACGTATACCGTCAATTTTAAATTTGTATAATTCGAAGGCAAGTGATCCGCTTTGAATTATTTCCAGTTTACTCAGAGAGCGCTTTTTACATATTTGAGCAGAAAACTTTGCCGAATCTAACGGAGCGTCCAAATAATTCGTAACGAGAAGGCATAAATGGAGAAGCGGGAGGGAAAATTGGCGAAAGTCGAAGATCGCGTTCCAGCCAAGAGCGATAACTAATGCGCCTACGAAAAGTGGAACGAGAGGAGCGTCGCGGGGTTTGATTCGCGGCGAATCCCCAGCGTCGGGCCTCGAATTAGCAGAGCGCCGCGACATCGGCAAGGCGAAGAAAAAACTTGGCGAGTGCGCACGCGCGGCGAGGGCGTTCGACGGAAGTGCATCGCGAAGCGTGGCAATTCGTTTAGCATTATGATTATTATATATCGCTGGACTTAGGAGGAAGGGTTGAACGGCGCTCTTGCATAATTCGCTCGGGGGACGGGAGAACTAGACTCCGCTGGAGAACTCGGAATAGACGCCGCGCGTCGTTCGTCGCTCGTCGCTCGTCGCTCGTCGCTCGTCGGCCCGAGACGAAAAAGCCGGGGAATAATCACGCGAACCGGTCCAACGCTCTTTTCCTCCTTTTTTCGCTGCGCCTCCGACTCTTGTATTTTACCCTCTGACGCGCAATGTTTCCTCCTTTCATTCTCCATCGTGGAGGCCGGCGATAGCGCGTGCGGGGGAGAGACAGCTAAGAAGCGAGTTTGGGCCGAGGGGCGAGGGGGCAGGCCGGAAAGGTTTAATGGCGCATAAAATGGTCCAGTCGACGCTCGGTTCTCCGCGCCGTCATCCTCTCCTTTTTTTGCGGGTGCACGGGCACGGGGAGAGGGGCAGTGGAAGCGGACAACAGTTCCGGGGACACGTCGAAATCTGTAAGTGACTCCGACTCAAGGATTACGCGCGTCGTCGTCGAATAAGGATTAGATGCGCCAAGATGAGCGAGAAAATGAAATGAAACGAAGGCGGGCGAGCGGCGTAACGCGATTACGTAATCTATATATCATGACTCAGACGCATTCGAGTTGCTATATATCGCCGCAGCCCCGCTGCTGCTACATTAATGGGATTTTTCGTATTTATGTGCTGTCGCCGTCGTCGTCGTCGTCGTCGTGGTCGTGGTCGTGCCCGTGGTCGTGGTCGCTCTCGTGGTCGCTCTCGTGGTCGTCCCCGAGCGCTGCCTAACTGTTTCCTCCTGCCATTGCTTTTGCGGTTCTCTTGTTAAACCACTCGGATGATTAATTTGCTCAAGGAGTCGCGTACGTGCGTAGGTTTGGCTCGCGCGTCCATCCCGCGCACCGCGCAGACCGAACACTAGTCGGCGAGCGACTTTACGAGCTTCCACGAGGAAAATATTCAGTTTGCGGCGCCACCAAGGCCCGGAGCCTCTATTTGCACTGCGCCTTCGTTTGCGGTACGAGCCTGATTACGCTGATTTCAGTACTGGAACGGCTTCTCCCGCACTCGAATATTGGCTGTAGCAATCGGTTATTTGGGAAAGGCCGGCTCGAGGAAGGCGACACTCCTGTCGGCTTATCGAGGCGCGAATTTTCTTAAAGATATGCATGCCTCTGCCTCGGGCGGAGCTCTGATTTTCGAGAATACGAGCGTGCGCGTGCAGCAGCAGCAGCAGGCGTGTGCAGCCGAGACCGTGAAAAAAGAAACGTCAGCGGCATAAGAATGCACGCGCGGTATGCAGTCGTGCAGTCATCGAGTGGCACGAGAAATAGCACGCCCAGCAGATTTGCGGCACTCGGTGTGTGCGTGCGGGGTGAGGGGGAAGGGGGGGGCGCACTCGGAGCTCGAGGCTCGACGCACATACCGCGCGATCGTCGAGATTCGTTTTCGGCTGAGGTCTCGGCGCGTTCGATGCATTTCGCCTGCATCGCTGCGGCCTGGGTGGCCCTCGGCGACTGCAGCCTCTGACTCGTCTCGACTATCTCGCGATTGTTCGCGCCCACCCCCGCAGCCCCACGCGAGTATTAATACCGCCGCTCGGTCGACTTTTGCGATCGCGAGCCGAGGAGCGACGCGGCGAAGACGTCGCGCGGTTTTAAAATCAATGCCGCCAAGCTGATGAGTGCGTAGCCGCCGCCTATCGAATTCCATTGTAATTGCGTCGCTTCGACATTCGGCGGAGGCCCTTTTCCACGAGGTCGCGCACTTTTGGGAGAGGCGTCGCGCATTGCGTCGGAATACGTTGAATTCTCGCCTGCGCGCGTCTCCTTCGATTAAAGCAGCTCCTAGAATTCCGAATGCCAAAGTCCGCGTTCCCGTACATTGTGAGCTATCGCCGGCAGATCCGTTGCCAAGAAGGAGAATGCAGCAGGCGGTGCGCAATTTGTTGGCGTGGGCTCGCGCGATTCCCTTCTTCAAAGTCAATCTGCCTGACGCAAAGAAATGCAGCCGAGAGGCGCAACTCGTGTTTCCGCGCACCCGAGCCTCGACGAAGGAAGCAGCAATAACGTTAGTCGCGAGAGGAGCTCGTGTCCGCGAGCGCGAATTGCGACGCTCGAATCGCGTTCGTTGACTCGAGGGGAAATCGCTGCGATTCAGTGCCGATTTTCGCAGCGGACCCGCACGATTGCTGCTCGGCATGTGGGTCACGAATCGCATAATTCGAGCCGTTCACGTGAATTTTGAAACGTCGATCAGCCACGCGTTGTTTTTCCACTCGGCGCTTCAGCTCCAGCCAATGACTGCGGCGATTAAAAAAAAACAGGGTGGCCCGCAAAAATCCAGCTTTCGTCCTATCATCGTTGCCAACGCAAACGCATCCGGTATCTTGAATTATAGACGAATCGCCGCTCGCGTAAAGAACAAAGCCCCGGGAAAAATATCGATAATATTGGTCGGGGCAACGCAAACAGGCTCAACCGAAATCCAGGCGATTGGTGGCGGGGGGAGGGGGAGGGGGGAGGGGGCGGGGGGAGGGGGTTACCGGCTATTCGCGCGATGCGCCCCGTGCTAAGTTATGCGATTTTGGCAGCCCGAACGAGGCGCGCCAACTCGTGCATCCGAACACTTGGAATCGTTGAAACGTTCTTCGCAATGGAGCTGAATAATCGCTCAACATTAGCTAATTACAATGTATTCGGTTTGGCGTCGCGAGCGAGTCGACGATTTTTCCCCGAATGCGTGCGTTTTCGCGTAAAACGGGGCTTTCCGTCGAGTCGAGCCGAGCCAATCAATGGCGATTCCCAAGCCCAGCGACTGAGCTCGTGAATGCAGTTTTGGAAAATATAGATAGAACAAAGTAATAGCGAAATGCAACCAACGTCGGAACCAAAAGGAATGACGTCGTCGCTCGCTGCTCCCCACAGGCGTATCAGAATTCCGTATCACGAACAAAACGGCCGCTGTAAATCAAGCGGAAAGGCTCGCGAGCTCCGACACTGCGAGCTTTGTGCCACGAGCCCCTCTGTGTGTCTGTGCGCGCGTGTGTGCGCGCCCGTGCGTGTGCAGGCGTAAGCGGAGCGACAAACCGTCGTAATTCGGTGTGTTTGGGTGCACAAACGCCAACTGGAATCGATAATGAACATATTCGTGCTTTAGTGGTCCGACGGGAGCGGCTCCTCACCGGCGTCGGGCGCACGTGAAAAATAATAAACGTAAATTAGCCCTTTTCCTCCCTTCGGATCTTAATAATTGGCTACTTCGGAACAAAATTAGCGAAGCCGCTTTCCCGTCGGCTGGGCAAATATTAGTCCCGGCGAGTCCTCCCTTTCTCTCGCCGCGGATAAAAAACGGACGGATTCTTTTCAAAGGCTTCGCCATTCGGAAAATAAATTACGAATGCGATATAATCGCGTGGCGTGGGTGGGGTCACGACTTTCGCTCGTTGCTCGTTGCTCGTTGCTCGTTGCGTCACCTTTGCATTTTCATCTAATTTTAATAAATACAATAACCGGCCGAAAGCGATTGTCACATCCTCCCTTTTTTTAAATTACAGCCGAGGCTCGCAACGCCAATTTAGCTCTTGGCGCGCGAATAAAGCCTCGTTTATGACGTTACAGATATTTAAAATCGCGAAGCTAAGCTCAAGGTTCGCCGAGTATTGTATTGTTTCTTCAGAGGCTAACTCCCAAGAATAAGTGCAGTCGTCATTAGAGTAGCGTTGCATTAAACTTTCAGTGCATAATATATGCGTTCGAAAACGTGGAGGAGTGACTTTCTTTATCGCGGTGCTTTTGAATCGATTTACTCGACTAATTCGTTGTAAAAAGAAAAGCGCTACGAGTTACAGGCTCGGGAATGGAGGGAGAAGAGACGAGGGAGAAATGCAGTTGGCGAGTAGCGCAAAAGCTACCAACGGTTGCGATCCAGCGATAAACGCGGCGACTTTGCAAATTTGCAACTCGATAAAAAGAGGAGCGGTAATTATTATTGTTGAAAGGGCGTCGGGTGAATAAAGTTTGGCCGCGTCGGCTCACCAAGTCGAAGGTGCTGCGCGACTGGGGAACCGCCGCCGCCGCCGTCGCCTAGAAATTGGAATAAGTCGATAATCAGAATTTCCGCGTACGCACGATCGCACCGGGTATTTGGAATCCGTAGCGCAGTTCTCGGAGCACGGAATCGACAGCGGGGATTACCGAGGAACGAGTGCGCAAGATAACGCGATAAGGTAGCGGCGTCGCGTAAACGCGACAACGTCGACGAGTCGTGCTGTGTTGCCGATTCTCCTTTTTTGCACGACCGACATCGATGGCTTTTTGCTCGCCTCCAGCGTTCGTGGCAGCGCGCGAAATCGAAAGGAAGTTGCTAATTCAGGAAAAGCGAATGCCTTCTGACGCAATTGCCGCGTGTGGAAAAGGAAGGCGCGTGCAGGCCTCGCTGGGCCCTGAAAGCGCGATTGTTCCTAATCGTTCGTCGGCGACCCATCGCTTGGCAAATGTCGAAATACTCTCGCCGGAGCCAGTTACTGCCTCTCCAGCGCTCCTCTGGATCGTCGGCGCGGCGAGCGACGGCGCGACTCGAGCCAACTTCCTCCCGGCGCTCGACGGCACTCGGGTTCTTAAAATTTGCGGCAGCTCCGAGTTATCGAATCGATCGGAGCTGACGCTCGGGATTAAACGCAAGCCAGCACCACACGCACTCGCAACGCATTTTTCACTGGCGCGGACGCGCGCGCGCGCTTTTAGCGAACTAGACAAGCGGGAGGGAGGCGTCCTGTTTAATATTGTAGCCGATCGCCTGTTTCACTTAAAGAAGAAACAATTATCAGCGGCGGCGGCGGCGGCGGCGGCGGCGGCAGCTGGCGACTTTGGCCAAAATTGCAAATTAGCGCGGCGCGACTTTGCATTATTCACAGGCGTAAACGGGGATAAACGCAAAGGAGTGCTGCTGCTCTCGCCGGGATAATGTACCTGGAGACGCAACTATCTAAATACGAGATAAATCGAATTGTGCGTAGACGTCTGGCTCGGAGGTAACACGTGCCTTGTTCGAATGAATATTTAAGGTGGCCGAAAGTGCCGGGATAAATATGCAATGCCAGCCGCGTAACGGCGAGCCGAGCCGAGCCGAGCTCTACAACAAAACAACGAAATCGATAAATTCCGCTGGAGGATAATTTTGAACCGGCCATGAATATTTCGCCTTTTTAGCTCTATGACGTGCCTCGTCGTGTTTCGTCGTGTTTGGCCGCTTCCTCGAGGAGGGGCGGCAGCGGGACCGACGCCGGCGAGACTTTCTTTTTCGTTGCGTGCTCGCGCTTGCTCTTAAGGCCGCTGCTAATCATTTTTACATCTTAAATTCGACTTTGAGGAATTGCCTTAATGAATCACGACTCGACGCGATGCGTTTTTCCTCGAAACTTTCCTTTATCGAGGCCATCTGGCGCGTTTCCCTCGGCGAGTCGCGCGCAGCCGAATCGACGGCGACGACAATTGGCCGTCTTAATATTCAGCCTCTGCCCCGTAACGAGCAAAAGCCAAACTCCCGGATTATTTTTACGCAGGCATGAAATAATAAAGCCTCGCGACGGCGGCATTGATAAATGATAAATGTGTTTTATCAACGATCGGATAAGATACCGGCGCGCAAACGAAAACATTATCGTCGAGAGCGTGTCCGTGTGAGCGGTAGCGTCTCAATAAGAGTTGCCCCCGAGCATTCTTCGGTTTCTAAAACACGAGTCGAGAGAAATAAAAGCAGCAACTGTAGCACCTAACGCTAATTTATCATAACAAACTCTAATTGTGTCGATTCCACGGACAATAATTCATAATTACAACCCGCGTATCCGGATAATCGTCCTGTGCGCCGCCGTATTGTACGTCGCGAGATACTAAATCTGATTTTAATTCGAAAAAGTACGTTCGCAATTTGTAAGGCCGCTCGAAATGCTGGAAAAATCTCGCGACAAAACTACTCTCGCCTTATTTTTACGAGCTCGAGAGCACGTTAATTTATTCCTCCCTTGGTATTTACGCTGGCATTAAAAAACTAAAAAACGTACGAATGTGTTTTGAGGTCTTTTTGCAGCCTCCTAATCTTTCAGACGCCATGGACAAGAGTATTTTTTTATCGCACGTCAGGGACGACGCGTCTCTCCTTCTAGCAATTAAAATTAAATCAGCCGAATGAATTTAATTAAATTCCTCGAGACTTTATTAGAATAGGCGTATAAACAAAAACACGTTTAAAGGCCCGAGTTTGATTCGCGACGTTGTGCATCGTTGCTGAACAGTTTCTAAACACTCGCGCCAAGCCAAGTCTGCGCGGCGAAAAACTAACAGCGGTAGGTTTTCAAAGGCGAGAGCAAGGACTGTAGAAATCCAGGAGCGAGCGCAAAAAACGCAACTCGAGTCGCCAATCGCGGCATTTCGCGAATTCGTAAACTCATAAATTCGCCAGCGATATATTCAAAAACGAGTAAATTAAATCGCATTTATCGGAGGGCCAAAGAGACCGATGAACGGGGGGTTGCCAAGTTTGAAGCGTCCTTTTCAAGTTTGCACAAGCTTTGAAACAAAATTGCTACAAATTCGATCAATCGCGTCGCTCTTAATCGCATAGTGTATTTTGTTTTACATAACGCGCGCGATAAAATGAAAATATTTTTTGTTTTCGCGAAAAAATAGAACGACTGCATTTACATTTTGTTTTACGCTAAATCAAAATTTACCGAAAACATTGTTCGGAGCGCGAGTGTCGCCAGGCATAAATAAGCTGAATACGTGAAAACGATGATGAGAAAATGTAAATATGCGCTGAATTTTCGTCGCCCCTCCTCCTCCTCTGCAATATTCCGTATTGTTAAATCTCATTGTGTCGGCGCTTATCGTTCGCGCTCTCTCTCTCTCTCTCTCTCTCTCTCTCTCTCTCTCTCTCTCTCTCTCGTGCTCGTCGAAACTCTTTTAGATTCTCGAATTCGAATTTGCACGAGCGCACGTCCATCCTTTGACATTGCGAGCGCCGTACTTTCCGTTTGCGCAAAGGATTAATGCTGACCAAAGCCCAAAGCTGAATTACGGTAAATGCCACGAGCGGCTTTAATGAATTTTGAATGCTGCGACAAGTTTGCGGCGTCGGCGGGCCGCGTCCGAGCCCTGGGAAACTCGTCCGGCTATTCGGAAAAATGTCTGCTCGGCACGGCTGATACGTAAGTAGACGAGCGAGGACGCGGGGTTCGGGATCGCGCGTGGAGAACGCGCCATTAGACTCGTTAAAATAACATTTCAAAGCAAACATGGCGCGTTGGCGTAGGCTTTCCATTGTCGAGGCTCTCCGCTCTAAATTGAAAACCGGAACTCGAGCGGAGTAACGCGTCGTCGTCCGTCCCAACGAAAATGGAAACAGTTGGAGCGACAATCGAGAGGCGCGACTTGGAACGAGAGCGAGAGAGTCGACGATGCGACCGAGATCAATCGCTCCGCTAGCTTCTGGTTCGCGCAGCTTTGCTGCAGCAGGAGATAGATCCGGACAGCTGTTCTCCTCGACTGTCGCTCGTTTTGGTTATCGGATCGTTATGTCAGCGGCTCGTCTCCATCTCCTGCCTCCTCCAAGTCCGTCTCTCTCTCTCTCTCTCTCCCGGTCGTAGCAGCGCGAGCGCGCGCTCGGCCACCGCGTAAGACACGCATTTATAACTACGCTAATCTTCGGAGCGTGACGGCTGACCGTGTCCGTGCACGCGCGTGTGCGTGCGTGCGTTGGGTGTGAGAACGAGAACGAGAGGGAGAAGACGGAGCGGCTCGTGAAGATAACGAGCGACGGAAGCAACGAGCGAGCGAGCGAGCGAGCCAACGAACGCGAACCGACGCCAAACGCTACTCCTCGGAGATCGCGGAGGAGAGCTGATTTGATTTTAAGGCTACGAAAACCCGACGGAATCCCGCAACTGTACTTCACCGTTCGACTCGACTCCGCGATTAGCTCCGCTTCTATCTCGCGTCCGTCGTGTCCGTCCCTCCGCCTCCCCCTACTCCGCGCGCGCGCTTACACAGCCGTTAAAATACGCCGGTTCTCGCGTTACGACGGCTGACGTCACTTGGGCATATGCATGCACGTCGCCAAGCCGTTCGTTCACGAGGAGAGAAAAATGGAAACTACGGGGCGCGACCGCATGTCGCTTCCAGCGCTTGTTTCGCGCCCGCTTATTTCACCTTCGCTGATAAGACGGGGCCCGCGAGCCAAGAGCGACGGCGAGCAGTCGGAGTATCTCTGCCGCTTTTCCAGTTTCCGCGGTCACCACTACAGCTACGACAACGACAACGACAACAACGACTACGACTACGACTACGACTACGACTACGACTACGACTGCGATACCACTACTGTTAGTGCTACCGCGGGACGTAAGGCGAGTCGAGTGAGGTTTTAATATGGGCGCTCGTACCTTGCGTCGACGACGAAAAAAGCCTAGAAGCCGGCCACGATCTCCCTGGGAAATCGGTCAGCGTGCTAGGTTATCCAGGCACACATAGACACGTAGACAGGCATCCGTATAAGCGCATACGCCTGCTGACAATACGCGTATAGGTGGGCGCGGACGTGTGTGCGTTTCTGGCTGGCTGTGGTGCAACGCGCCGACCTTAGCAAGAGTCGCGTGGCGTTGTTACTTCACTCGGCGACTGCTCGGGATGTATCACACCAACTAGATGCGCAGCTTCGTGGCCTTCACGCGAATGTTTTCGTCGCACATGAGATTCTCGCTACCTCTTTGCAATTTCGCACTTGTCAAAATAAACAACTTAATACAACCATGAAGCAATATTGAAACACACGCGCTGCTTGTCAATTTTTCCTCCACAAAGTAAAAACCTTGGATGCACTCCTACGACAGATAAATATATGTATTTATGTGTTTTGTCGAGCCTCGTGTGGGTGGCTGTGTACGTGTACGTGTACGCGAGCGCGATTTTGGGAGCATGCGAGTGTGTGCACGCGGCTGCCCGACGGTCCTCCCTCCCGAGGTGTGGGTGCGTGTGAAAACAAAACTTTGGCACGGCGCGACCAAACTCGCGCTCGCAGTTTCCCGCCGACGGATTCCGATTATCCCGTCCCGTACTCCGCTAGCCAGGAAAAACTCGAGCACTCGCTCGGCTCGACTCGACGCGACTCTACTCTACTCTCTGTCTTTCTCTCTCTCTCTCACTCTCTCTCTCTCTCTCTCTCTCTCTCTCTCTCTCCCTTCTTAATGCAAAATTTCAAAAACAAGCGAAAAACGTTCTGTCGGAACACTCACTCGCAGAGAGAGACGATACGTGTCCGCGTATGTAATGCGTGTAAGCGCGTGAGCAGACCAGTGTGCGTGAACGCGCCCGCGTTTCTCTACATTCCCGGGTGCGCGTGTGTACACCAATTGCTCGTATTACGGTGTTTGCGTGTGCACGGGTGATTGTTGTGTGCGCCTGTGTGGGTATTGGTGTATGTATAACCTCGATCGGTGCGACGATTATTTAATGTGCGTAACAATGTATGTCGGCGGAACGAACGCGCGCACTGACGGAGAGACACACGACGTTCACGAGCTGCACAGGCGGACTGATCGTAGTACAGTAGACGAAAAACGAGGACGGAGCGAACGGCGTGTATCTTCCCTCCACTCACCGCTCGGCTTCGCTGCTTCTCCGCGCTCCTACACTTGCTCTCTCTCTGTCTCCCCGTCTCCCTTACTCCAGGCGGTCGTCTGTCTCCCTCGGACTCGGACTAGACTGGCACGATCGCAGCGCCCTCCTCGGCTCTCTCGCTCTCTTTGAATGCTGCTAGTGGAGTAGGAGGACACAGGCGATGTCCGCTTCCATGCAGGCCGTGGCGGCGGCGGCGGCGGTGGCGGCGGCACCGACGCGGTTACGCCGACTCATAGCAACGAAGTAGGGTTAGGTTAACGCAGGCGGCAGCCCGTTCCCGATGTCGTTGTCTGCCCGCGCATACGTGCGCCCGAACTATGTGCGTGTACGTGTGGGCGGCGTGTCTCTGGATCTGCGTTACGTGGACCCTCTCGTGCCTTTTTTCGCAGAGGAGAAACGGAGAAAGGGATAAGAGGAAATTCGCCCGTGGATTCCTCGCGTTTACTCGTGTGTGGCTCACTGGAAGGATCCTACCCCGCTCCGGTCTGCCCTCTTCCTCTTCGACCTGTCCGCCTACGTACTTTTTATCTCCTGCGCCGGCGTTCCTGCTCCGCTGGCAAAAGTCAGCTCTGCGATTCCAAGCCGCAGGTTCGCGTGCACCGGCCCTACCATTTGCATTTGCCCCCGCGAGAGAGCGGAGACGCGACGACGACGACGACGACGACGACGACGACGACGACGTCGATGACGACTCGGATACCCGACACCGCGATATCGTTTTTGGCGATTGTTCTCAGCGTTCGCCGACGCGTGCACGCGCATCCGCGAGCGTGGGCGTGCGCGAGCGTCTCTCTCGCTCTCATTGGTCGAACGGGGACAGGTGCGGCGTCGAGAACGCGGGGACGCACAGCTGACGGACTCGTCGGCCGGTCTCCGGCGTCCGGCGAATCTCGGAAGGGCGGTAAGGCGGCCGCGCGCGGCTCTCGTTTTCGTGGCCGCGCTCTGGCTCTGAGGAGGGGCGGCTGCTTCCTTGGGGCTGCTGCTGACTCCTGGCGAATAGCGATAGCCGCGGTGACAGCGAGTTGACACGGCAGCCTCCTGACGACACGCGTCGTAGCGACTGTCCGACGGCAGCGCCTCCACGGGTTTTGCGTGCGACCACGGTTTCACGAACCTGCGCGCCCCTATCCTGCGCATCCCCCATTTCCCGCCCCCGGAGCGCCACACGCCTCGCACCCCCTTCGTAACCCCGACCCCAACCCCAACGACTCAGCGGCGCTCACCCCTGCGGAGGCGCTGCGCTGCCGATTCGATACTGTGTACGTATGCGCGTACGTATGTGCGTTCCAGCGGCGTAGGAAAAGTGCTTTTTTAACAGGTCGCCGGCCCCTCTCTCCGTGCTCCTCCTCGTCGACTCCTGTCGCTCCTCTTGCGCTCCCTACTCTCTGCCGTCCAGCTCGGCGCCACGGTGCGAATTATTTTTGGACTTTTTCGACTTTCCGCCGCGGATGTCGTTCAAGGTTGGCTTCTGAGGCGCGCGAATATCGTTAAGCGCTGCCGCCGATGGAAATGGCTTATTTCCCTTTGTGCCTCGCACTCGTTGGGCAACTATCAACGCGCCCAGCACAATTACTCCCCGCTAAACTTGGTAAAATTATAAAGATTCAGCTGTGATGCTGAATTAAAGTGTAGTTATGCGGCTCGGATTAATTAGCTTTTAAACGGGCAGTTCGTGTTTTTTCAAAGCTAAAGTTAATATAAGCCAATCAAAGGAGTACTCGGGTAATTATAAGTTGCGTAACGCCGTAAGGAGCTTTTGGCTTTTTTGTTTTGCGCGACGGTGCGCGACGTCCTATCCTTTCGATTAAGCGGATAAATTGTCAAGTTCAGCCGAACATCTGTTCCAGCGCGGCCTAGCGCCGGCCCCGGATTGGGTGTTTATTTATAAATCCGAGGTCGAAAAACCGAGGCTCGTCTCGGAAACGGCCGGGGTGGCCGAGGCCCCAGGACTTGGCTGGCACCTCCCCAGTCGAAGTCGAAGGGCTGGGGGTGCGGAACTCTGTCGCACCGAATCGCGGCGGTGGCAAAACGCACTCGGCGGGGCCCGTTGCCAGTGTAGTAAGGATAAGGTCAGCGAGGCGGCCGGCGGCAGACCGGCGGCGAGCGGCTCTCACGTGGCTTAAAAAAGCCGCTCTCCCACGCCTTTGCACAGGTACCCAGTGCATGCACACGGACGCGAGAGACAGCGGCGGAGGAAGTCGTGGCTGCCCCCTTCTGCGCCGTTGTGCTCGATAATGCCGACTACGACGCAGACTCGAAAGTTCGGATCTCCCTTTGCCTCTGTGTTGACGCCGCGCGCACAGTTATCCGCGCGTGCATAGGCTAGGACGAGAGGGGGAAGAATAATCCGAGCTTGAAATGGCTCGAATGCCAGACAGACTCCGTCCTTGTCCCTTTCTCTCTCTCTCTCTCTCTCTTCTCTCTCTCTCTCAGCCCTGGCCGTGCCCCTGCCCCCCTCGGCCGTCGCCTGCTCCTCCTCGCATCTCTCCGCCTCCTTTTTTATTCCGCTCGATTCTCCGGCTCTTCTTAACTCTATCTTCTCTTCCAACTTCTTATACGTATTCGTCCTTCCCGCTCCTCTCCCTTTATCCTCGGCAGGAGAAAAAGCCGGCGAGGCGGCCGAGGAGGGGGCGGCTGGCTCTCGGTCGTACTATCGCACTTAGAGCATGTGGGTGGCTGCGGCGGGGGCGGGGGAGACAGCAACAGCAGCGGCGGCACGGCTCTCTCTTTTCGAAGCTCGGAGACGTAACTTAGGTTCGTGCATAAGGGCGCGCGCTAGGAGAAGACGAGCCGAGCGAAAATTTCTGCTCGCGCGCACCGACTATAGGTGCCGGCGCACGCGCGCAACTGCATATAATGTACGAGCGAGTGGCGGCGGCGGCGGCGGCGGCGGCGGCGTCGGCTTCTCGAAGAATACTTTGCGCTGCAAGGCACTTGATTGTTTTTGTTCTCCGGCCCTCGTCTCCCTCGACTACGTACACATCCGCGGCGACGAGGGTTGCGGAGTTGCTCACGGCTAAATTGATAAAATTTGAGAGGACCGCGAGTGCCCTTTCCTCTTCATTAGCTCGCGACTAATCCTTCGGCCGTCGACGCGACGCGCCGAACAATTTTACGCTTTGTTATTGTTATTATGCTAGAGATCGCTCGCGACGTTTCGAGAGTGGATTTTCGTATCGAGTATCGAGCTATGCGCTACCCTTCACTGCCCTGAGCTGCTAGTTTAGATTTTCAGCTGCCATTGCGTATCGGCGGCGCTCGTCTTTTTTCCTTTCGTTTTGCGCTTTCATTCTGGCATTATTGCATTAGCAATAATCCAACGGCCATCGCGAATGGTGTTAAGAGCCTCGCGCGCTACCAAGACAAACCGCATCTTTTTAAGTTTTTGCGTTTTCACGTCTACGAGTACACGTTTCCAATAAATAGACGTTTTCCCGATGCAACGGAGTCTTACTTGGGCTTATCGCAGTTTCACTTTTCCGATTTAAATTATATTTACTAAGCAGTTTAAACCGAAGTCAAACTAAAGCGATAAATAACTTCCTATTAATCTCTCGTTGCACACTGAAACTGCTATACTCGCAAGTACAAATCCACTCGGCGATGCAAACTATCAACTCGCTTATAACTGCGTCTATTAACGTTTCGTAAGTTATGAATGTACGCGTATCAAAATAATGTCGATATTAACAGCACTTTGTGTGCAGCGCAGTTATACTATTCTTGAAAATTTATGCATTTTTAACGACAGTCCAAGGTTTAAGACGAATGATTTTTTTAAGGTGTGCGTCGAGGCTTCGAATATTTTCAAATCTTACCTACCAATGCGACTTTACGCGAATTTATTGTAAACAAAGATTTTCCCCTCGCGCGAAACGCAATTTCATTTTAGAAAGTTTTGTAATAAAATGTTTCTGGTTTATAACAATTCTTGGCTTTACTTTTCTTCTACGATACTTCTTTCGTCTTGCTAATGTCTTGGCGGAACAAAAGTATATGAAACCGAATCTTTATTTCGCGCGAGAAAATGTATCGAACACACTCGACGAGGATGAAAAAATTGGTTTCTTCTCTCGGTCGTTGAAGTAACGACGACGTTCTATTGAAATTCGGCAAACGTTAAATTAACCAAAGAGTATTGCGAATTGCATTTTAGGAAATAGTTGTTTGGTATTATCGCCCAAGGTTTTTAGATTAGATAATCACACAAGTGTTCTTCGGATGAAAAGGAATTTTTTAAAGTTCGAGTTAAGCTTTTTATCCGTCATCAACCGCGATACTCGTTAAAGCGCCCCGTGAAAATAAAAAAGATAAGGAAGACAGGGTGGGGGGGCAGAGAGTGTACGCTTGCCTCGAATTATTTCTATTTAAAGGAAAATGAATTACTCCGCTTGTTCGCTCATCGCTTGCATTTCCTTTAGCCGTGCTGCAGTTTTCGCGAGAACGATCCAACAGTAGCCGGCGATAAAAGTGTGAGCGGATGCACGCGTGTGGGATTTGGCTGCGAACAAAAGTGACGAGCCGCGTATTCATCCGAAGCTCGAGAAGCGACTTCGCCTCGGTAAGTCAGAGGTGCGCAAGAGAAAAAAAAGAAAACGTACGAGCTCTACGGACAAAGCCGAAGAATGCGCGCGCGAGCGAGAAAGAGAAGGAGGGGGATTAAGGTGCTCGAAAGATCGACACTTTTTCGCACTTTCCCCAGTCGGCTGGGCGATTTTTATCGTTAAAATGGAATTAATAGTAACTAGCTGAAGCCGAGGGAAGCAGTGCGTTTCGTGCTCGTGCAGTTTGCTCCAGCGTTTCTGGCCAGTTGTCTGCTCTTCTCTGATCGAAGCTACTCCGCGCGCGTTACGCTGCAAACGCATTGCTTACATCATAATTATAGGATAGATGTAGCGCGGCGGTGCTTATTATGGAAGGAAATTGCGCGCTGAAAGTAGACTAGCTAATGTCCCATTAGCGTAAAAACATGGATTCGAAGCAGCGACGGAATTCGATCGATTACAGTTTTGCTCTCGTGTCTCAACTACTCGTACGAGCGACCAAATAATAAGCACGTAAGGGACGATGATTCTCGCGACGGTCGCGCGACAATTGTATTTGAAAGAAACCTCCTTGTCGCTCGGAATTTCAAATTAAATTTCAGCTCGAAAGAATGATCTTTAGCTCGATTATCCAATTCGTTTCTCGATCCCCGCCGCATTTAAAAATCGACTTCCCCTCCCGCGGGAGTCTGAGATTACTGGAGATAAACGCAAGGGCCCCTTCCGATTATTTATTTCTTATTTAGTCCCGTATTACGTTGCCCCACTCGAACGACGTTAAGGAGCCATCGCGTGCGTATTTTAAGCGAGAAGCCGCCCAATAGACGACGCGAGTCCTTCGTTTTCTACCTCTCGGCGATTGTTGCATTCAATGTTGACGGAATTACGCAAGTGTCAGGCGCTGCATCGTCGCTTAAACGCATCCCGTTTGATAAACAAACGTGTTCTCGTGACTCTAAGTGACACTTGTATTCTTCGTTGCAATCGAGTATACCCGGGTTTTTAAAATAATCACCAATATCCTCGAGTAATTAGCAGTTCTGTCGGCTTCTGTGACGATGATTAAACGTTCGCTAAAAAATCCCCGTGAATCTGCACAAAAGCAGCCGAGCCAAGTTTTGCCGAGCAGTGCCGAGTCGCTCTCCCGGAACTGAACGAAACAAAAGCGCGCGACTTAATTAAAAGTTAATAATAATAATCGGCCCGAGTGAAAAATAAAACTCGGACTGATTTTACGAGTAGCGTTGATTCGGCGCTGAAAAACGCGGAGTGATAACGAAGCTTATTAAATTCGGTCGCTGGACAACTGCTCGAAGAACTCGAAAGTGTAAGAGGGCGGCCGGGAGGGAGAAGAGGCTCTAGCCTCGACACGCAAACCGGAGGGACGTTAATGATCGTTAACTGAAAGCAGTAGATTGTAGGCTGTAAGAGGTCATGCAGTGCCTTCCGAATTTTTAGTTTTGTTCTATCGTCACGCGCGATTATAAATGAATCAGAATGGATGTTGCACGTGTATGCGAAAATAATTGTAGTATAATACTTAAATCTCATGTATAAAATTTCGATAAAATTTACAATTTCGTTCGAAATTCTCGTGGTATAGTAGTCGGCCGATAAATTCATAAAATGTTAGTTGCCAATTTTATCAATTTCATCGGAACGAGACTTTAACTTTTTCGAATTTTCCTAGTTTGCGAATATTTTTTGATAACCCGACGATTCCACTCGTTGTATTACGCCACGTACTAAATTGAATCATTATTTAGCTATTGTTATCGTCGTTATTTTTCGCTAATTATTTTGCAATTTTGAAAACGCAACCTTTATAACGATATTCTTAATGATAATTATTCGAGCTGGAGCTAAATTCGCAGCACATACAACAACAACGTACAAATATTAATCAAGATTATAAGATAATTATTAAATAAAAGAGTTTAAAGTAATCCGAGACGAAGTGAATATTAAATTTAATTAAAGAAAAGTATAGTACATTATTTTCGCGAGGATTTGACCCAGAATTATAAAGAATGAAGTTATTATATACGTTATCTGATACCGGACGTACGGTGTTTCGATGGCCGCTGAATAAAAACAGTAACTACAGCAGTAACGAAAAATTAATATTTCAATTTATGGTAATAAAAGCTTAGTGCAGTTTCATTGTTAACATTTTTAAAATGGGAAATCAGTTTTGCTCGAGGAACCTGGAGTTTTTGTTAATGTTCTAATTTTGCGAATAAAACGAATTTTTCACGCGCGATAATAACGATAATATTCGAAATTTTTTTCAAATTCAAAGCGAATAAAAGGAATTTCCAAGGCTTTCGTGCTGCCAGCCTTTCCTGTGCCTCATTAGGAGGAGTCGAAAAATTACGGACCGACAGAGTTTCTGTCGAATTTAATTGCCTTAGCGAATAAAGATTCGCTCTCGGTTTGATCATGTCATCACCTCCTGGTGAAATAACGACCTAGTAATTAATGATGGCATTTTTGAAAAGCGAAAGAAGCCGCTGCTCGGTCTTACTCTATTAAGATGAATCGGTACGCGCACTCCGAGGAAGCCTCCTAATTATTAAGCTTTATACACACGCGCGCGCGCGCGCACAAAAGAGTATGCAAGAAGAAAAAGACGGAAGGCCGCTAACACGTCCGAGAAATAGAATATAAATGCAGGGACGAGGCGCTCGACGTTAAGAAACATCGCTGGAATGCGGGCGGCAGAAAAAAATAGAAAGAGAAAGTGAAATTGAACGAGATAGTAAGAATGTAAGAGTGGGAGCGAGCGAATAAAAAGTAAAAGGGGAAGGAGACAGGGGCAAGTGGAAATGGCTTGAAAAAGATTGATAGAGCGAGACGGAAGGCCGAGTACAAATAAACGATAAAATTTAAAGACGCGCGACGGTTAAAAAGGAATAATATCAAAAGAATCAAAAGTGAAGGATAAAGGTAGTATAATTCATACGCGTGATTTATGTCGAGGCAAGTGGGCAAGAGATGCATCGGGATAACGCACAAGATGCTCGAGCCGATTTTCCAGTCCGTAATAAGTTTAATGATTTTTGCGCGCCTGCAAAGTATCGAGGAGGTTTCGATTGCCCAGAGACGGCAAACGATAAAATAATAATAAAACAATTACAACGTCGGCGTCATTTGGAAAAGTGCCGCGAGCAACTGGCGGCGTTCAATCGAGTCTAATAAAAGGACGAACAACCTCGATTTTCTAAGCCGATCTCGCCGCGGCAGCACGACTCTTGAAAATCCCACCGGAGGCCTTCATTTAATTATGTAAAAATAGCCGAATAAAAATAGGCCGAAAGAGTCCGTTTCATTAAAGAT
Source organism: Platyscapa corneri (assembly GCA_018907185.1). Classification (NCBI taxonomy): domain Eukaryota; kingdom Metazoa; phylum Arthropoda; class Insecta; order Hymenoptera; family Agaonidae; genus Platyscapa; species Platyscapa corneri. The sequence goes on along the minus strand of JACCHW010000018.1, from coordinate 1,216,598 downwards.
TTCGAACGCAGTTTTCGAAATAAAAACGGCAGCTCGCGACGGCCTTGATTCGTTCGGGGATTTTCTCGCGCCACAAGCAGAAGGAAAGCGCTAACGTCGAATTGCTCCCAAGGACTCGCGATCGCAGCCATTAGCGCGCGAGGCTTGCGTTAGCAGGAGGGCGACGGGATCGAGATTAGCGGGAGGAGATAATGCGCGGTCAATTATTAATCATTCGCGGCATGTAAAGGTGTCGCGCGCGAGGAGCAGCGGAGGAGAGCGTTTTTGAGGACAAAGAGCGCAGGAGGTGGTTGCTGTGTATCGTCTCGACGTAACACGAGGACGGCCATATTTCTCTCCGGAGCCAAACCACGTGAATTGTTAATAAAAAGGTAAAAAGAGCGACTCGGTGTGCTCGCGCTTTTCCAGGGAGCAGAACCGTGCGGGTGCCTCGGGCTCCCCCTCCGACCCAATGCTGCCCATCGCTGTCACGCGAGGAACCAAGGCGAAAGCCGTAAAATGCCCTTTACGTTATTTACGGTCAGCAACCAGTCCTCGAAAATACTCGCTCGTGGCGCGCCCCCGCCCCCGCGAGATGCGCACTTGGAAATTTGACGCTTGGCGAACCGGAGTTATTTATGAAAGGAAACACTTCCCGCCGGCACTCGCCGCTTGATAGTATTCCGAGTTAAAAGGTTGGTTTGCATAGCCCTTCTTTTCACTTCCTTTTACAACTCCAGTTTTAATGCATCCACAATATAAAAAGTGCAAGAAGTTGCCCAAGGTGTATCATAAAAGTTTCCTCGCCGAGGAAATTCGCAAAACTTGAAAAGCTCCGCGAGGTACGACGGCGAGAGTTTGAAAAATTTTAAGAAATATCGACTTCACGCCCACTTGATATTTCGCAGCTTTGCGCTACGAAATTTGCGTAACTCCGCGCGCGAGCCAACGCGGACATTATTTCGAGGATTATTCGGCTTTTTCGACATTCTTTGGTCGGTTTTGGTGCTCGGGAACGGTGGCCCGATTCGAGGAGGTCGTCCTCCAACCGTCGCCGTCGGTGCGAGCATTTAAAACGCCGGCACTTCCCGAGGAATGACGAAAAGAGTTCGATCGCTCTTTTCGCTAGACGCGTTGCGAAATATACTTTTAGCGATCTGCCGCCTTGCCGCTACTTCAACGCTACTCTTTTGCGAAAATATTTTTGGAATAAAGGCTCCTCTTACGTGTGCGATCGAGTCTGTTTCCGGTCTCGAGCTTTTAAGGATTTCGCCGCGAGAAATTTTTAACGTTCGAAACTTTCACGGGGACTCAGACTTTTTTCGAAACTTAAAATAATACACACGGGCTTGCGACGAAATTCGCTCGGAGCTTATATAAGAATTTATCGCTCGTTCATGCCTTCAATTTGTTGCACATCGACGAAGATTCCCTTCGTTCGTAGGCGTCTAATCGCATTCGCTCGCATACCTTCGCACTTTTCCCATTATGCAACGAACTCCTTTGTTCAATGTAAATATGCTATTCGTTTGTAATAATTAATGGTTAATTCAATAACAAAAGCAAATAAACCGGTCAACAGCTGGAGCTGGAACAAGCAACGCTCTAATGGACACAAATCTATTCATCTTATGGAGATTTAGTTTACTCACACATTTAAATATTAAATAGCAATCGTTATGAATAGCGTAACTATTAACACTGAGACACACGCATATTGATTATTAATGAGTCCTTACCTACTAATGTTATTTACTTTCGAATCGTAAAACTGACTTATTTATTTAGCGCTTGCGATTAAAATATACTTTATGCTAAACGTAAGCTACGGGCGTCGCTTAAAGCTGCATATACAATAGAATCAAAACGTTCGCGATGTATTGGAAAAGCATTTTTTATTCGCTCGTATATTTAAATGCTGATTTATTTGTAACAATTCATTTTAAATGCCAAAAAACGTGTATAATTTGCGTTGTTAAGCAAACGAATTTTAGGTCAGGATACGAATATCAAATAGACACACACGCGCGTACAGTTTATGAATCCGTAAACAATAAAAAGGAAAAATTGCGCAACCGATTAATGCAAATAACATCGCCTTATCGAATTTCATTCGTCGATAAAAATACGACGATTCACGATAAATTTGCTTTGGCACCATTTTAATTACATCGATGCCTTTAAATACCAAAAAATTTCACTTTTCGTAAAAAAGGTAAGTTTTTTAACATTCTCGTGTCTTTACAAGCGGCTTTCTTTCCCAGCAAAACGTCATTTGTGTTCGCAAAAATTGCGAATTTAACGAACAGCAGTGTCCTCGATCCCGTACGTTTCGTCAGTGTTGGCGAACCAACATTATCGTACGTCAACGAGAGCCATTAGAATAAAAATGATAATACGAGTCAATTATTTAAAATTGCCAGTTATACCGTGGATCGAAGCGAAATTTTGAGAGTCACTCGATTACAAACGAGTGATCCTTGTAATTCCTCGATGCAACGCAACGCAACGCACACCTGATACTCGAATAGTTAAATGTAAAATAGTTTAAATATCGTCGGCAAGAGCAGCAGCACGCGAGCTCGGGAAAACGATCGCGAGTGTCGCCGTTACCATCGCTTTTCCGCGCAACAAAAGCTTGCGCTGAAACGCGAAACGCTTCGACTATTTCTTGGTCGCGCACGCGCACGCGAGAGCAGGCCTATGAATATATTTGAAAATTAGTCGCGGAGCTGCTCCAGTTATTTAAAATTCGGCGGCCCCGTGGTAGGAGGAGGAGGAGGAGGAGGAGGAGGAGGAGGAGGAGCGTCGATCGATGAAGCGATGAAGCGATGAAGCGACGCCACGGTACCGGCCGATCAGCGCTATAACAATGTTATTATATAGCTTTCGCTTTCTTGCCATCACTATTATCTTGGCATAAAGCCATTCTCGAACATCAAGGACCCTCGAATAATACCAGGGCTGTGATAAAAAGAAGAAACGCAGTTTTTGCACCCTCGCCACAGCTGGGGTTAAGACCTTGGATTGTCGCGCCTGATGAACTCGATTCTCTCGATGCTCTTGTGCCCGTAGCCGCTTTTTCATCCTTCGATCTTTCGAATAAAACGGCATCAAAGTTTTATTGCGCGCAGCGGTGGCTTGCAAATTTGCGTCGCCGCCAATTATTATTTACCGATATCGCGCGACCAATTCAAAGTTTCGAAGGGCCGATGTCGTAATTATCCGATCCGGGCGCTCCTTGTCTTCCGTTTTAAAGTCTCCATCCGCGATTGGGAGGGAGGGAGAAATATTTCCGCTCGGGCAACTTTAAAAAGGACGTCGCGGTTAAAAGGGAAAATTCTCTTTCGCTCAAAGTATGACAGCGAAATGCGCTTTAAAAAGTAACGAAGCAGTATGTAAATTCTCCTTCATTTCTCATAAGGATGAATTTTTACACATCCCATGGAAAACTTTATAAAATCTTGGAGAAGTTTAATAAAAGTAAGAACCCTATAAACTAAAATCTGATCGAAGTGCTCTTTGATGCAAATAGCCCAGTGCAGCGCATTCTTCTGGGCGAGTCGACCCCCCCCCTCCAACCCGCGTCAATATAAGAGTGATGCTCGGAAAGAGAAACATAGGGAAAGCCAAAAGTTTTAAGCGCCCAGAATTTTGAAACAAAAAGAACTCGGACATTCGAAAAACTTTCCTGTCGCGAATCACGACGACGACGACGAGCCCAACTCCGAAAAAGTTGTCGTGAAACGGTGATTCCGCTCCTCGATGCTGGTGATGCTCCAGGCCAGAGCGACTGGCCGGTCCCCAGTTCCCCTCGCCCCTTTCATCCCCCTGCTTTCACCACCTCGCATTCTATCCACCGCCGGTATTCTTCGCACCGTACAAGTATGCACTTACGTAGGACCGCTCTTATGTAACGAGCCAGTGGCGACTGTTTGTATTTTTATTTCTCCTGTGCGTCGCCTTCGAGAATAGTTATGGGATTTTTTAAAAACCGTATTATTGACTTCGTGGGAAGAGCTAATTAACCGCTTTTGGGGAACAAAAACAGAAGCCCGCATTATCAATATTTGCAATGGAATTATCTCGGACGACGACATATTTTACTGACCGCAACTTTGGATAACAGAATTGACGTTTATTCTCGAGACACTTTCGATACGCGTGGCTCTTCTGAATTCTGCGCGTTTGAAATTGTTTAAAGGGATTGCGCCCAGCGCAAAAATCAAGAAACGAGTTTGCAACAAGCAGCTCGCGATAACGAGGATAAAGAGATACTCGAGCAGCTCACCCGGCTGGAGACAATTGAAAATTTATAAACTGACATTTATTCACAACGCAACGGTGCAGGTGCAAAGCTCAGTTTTACGATAATTTCCATCGACGTCACTCCCGCGGACGGGGCCGCGTTCCTCTTCTAATTTGTGACGAGTAGCTGCGTTGTAAAATTATTAAGAATACTCGATACTCTAATAAAGAGAGCTTTTAGAAAAGTAAATCGGTGAATTACCGTCGACAGAATAGTCGATAAATTTTGAGCCGCGATGACAACTTGGAGTAAATCAAGGCTTTACTCACTCAAAGACTGATTTACACTAGGGAGCACCGGAAATTTTTAGTTTCAGGGCGAAATACGCTTAGGCTTGCAACGGGCCGATTACAAGTGTAGCGCTAAAAAGACGAATGCCCTCCACCCGCGATCGTTCTTCCGTCGTATTTTACAAACTAAGAGACGCTCTTGAAGCCGAAATAAAAAATCGATTTTCGGTTGTATAGGCACGGGGGACTCGAGCGAGTTTTCCTTCGAGGCTGGACTCGTTCGATTTACGGAGCAAAGCATGCACCGTCTACGCCAATGGAGTGAAATTTGCAGAAGACCTCGTCGCTTACGTCGATCGCGCTAAAAAAATGAACGCCCCCGTACGCGCGAAAGGGCTGCGCACGAACTCGAGCAAAATTATCGTTCGCCGTGCACAACCGTAGCGCGCGGTCTCGATTTAATTTCGAGAGGCGAAAAATTATGAAAAACCAGCCTCGGTACTGCGAGCGATTCGGGAACATTACAGCCGTACCCGAGGCTGGGGCCTCCCCCGGGCCGCTCGCGAGCACCAGACCCGGCAACGCAAGCGCACCGGAGAGAGAAGTTAATACGAAACAGAATGGGAGAATGAATGACGTGCCCCCCCCCCACTCCACGAGAGCTTGATGCGGTGACGTTAATTAATCGTACGGCAAATTGCTGCAAATGCTAAAATTACGCGAGACCGCGCGCGTGCACGTTTTAACTAGGAGAGCGCGAAGCGAGGCAGAAGGAAGGCCCGCCGAAGAAAGGGCGCGAGCGAGAGGCAGAACTGCGGCAGCGCCACGACCGTTCGCCGAGAAACTTCCTCGGCGCGGCTCGGAAAAGCGGAAAAGCACTCTTTCGTTTAATGGATTGTGTCGCTCCCAAATTCGTCGGCTTTACGATACGTTGCGAATTTTTGTGAGTTAACGGAGGCGCGGGAGGGAAATTCGTTAAATGTTTTTGCGACCTGATTTTTCGGCGGCGTGCTTATCGGCCGCAGCGCGGGTCAAAGGCACTTTTCACGGTTCCCCTCTCTCCGCGGAAACAGTCCCCCTCCTCTCTCTCTCTCTCTCTCTCTCTCTCAAATCTTTAATATTTTCCTTTAATTTTAATTACACTTTTGTCTAAGCGCTAAAGTGCTCGCGTTGACGCGCACGCAAACAAGATTTAACCTCGCCTAATTTGACATCTTGTAATTAAACGAAGGCTCTTTCAGTTTTTTCCTTTTTAATTACGGCGTTGTCATTAATTTTAGCCAATCCGAACACCTTTATTATGTCATCAGCTCTGTATTATTATCCCGAAAGTGTTCTAAATTGGATGTTCCACTGTTGTTCCTTTTGTCGAAACGGATAATGAAAATGAGTTTAAAACCCTTTTAATAATAGTAAGCGTCGAGGTTTGCAAAGTGCGTTTAAAAAATCTCGGTGTACACTTACTGGTGCTCGGTGTTCCTGTTATTACCAAATAACAGTTCGTTTCTTCGTCGTTTCAGCGAAACGCCAAATTATGTGGCATAATATTTTATCGAACGAAGCCAAGTCCAAAGTTCTCAACGACTCGGTAATTCCCTCTTCGAGCAAAAACCATATAATATAAATATTAAAAGCTTTAATTTATCGCACATTTCGCGGGCTCGGATTTTTATCATCGACCGATGATAGCCGCGGAAAATCATCATCGTCGTCTACTTGAGTTACACTTTCTAATTAAGACGATAACGTCGTGCAGCCCGGGAGTAATTTATAGAACCTGCGAGCGTAAAGAATTAATTCCGAGTTCCTCGGTGTGGATGAATGAAAAAGGCCGCGAGAGCGTGAGAAACGGCGGTGATGGTCGTGGCTCCGGTTGTCACAACAGCGCGTCAACGCGCGGAGATGCATATAATTCCTATTTCTCCGATAAGGCGGAGCAAGAATGGCGGGCAAAAAGCTGCGGAACAACTAAAGTATCGCGCAAGAAGCGAGGAGGTGCTATTGGCGCAAAAAATGAGCGAAAAGGTTTCCCGGGTCCTGGAAAGAGGGAACCCGAGGAAAAAGTGCTGCACTCGAATTATCAACGGTTTCGGCGAAGAGCAGCAGCAGCGCAGACGACGGGCCAAGTCCATTCGCTTTGCGAGCTCGGTTTTCTTTCTTCCAGTAGTTTTTCCTTTTGTCTTTGCCTCTCTCCCTCCTCGTCTGGTATCAAAGACTCGCACGCGTGTACTTTGTCAGGAGGAAAGCAGCGATGCCAGCAAAAGGAAGACAAGGAGACGCGGGAACGTTGAAACCACTTGTAATTCCGATGTTGTTAATGTAGTTCATTGTTGAAAACTCTTAAAATGGCAAGCGAAATCCTTAGCATTTTCAGCAACAAATCCACAATTGCGCATCCTCGTGTTGAAATAACAAATTCTTCAAACATCTTCCGTGTTCATCGATATTTATGCTTCCAAGGCGTTGCAACGACTTAGCGCAATAAATGACGATGCACCGCGTTTTGTCTAATGGCGTGTGACGGGGGAGAACTGACGTGCATTATTTTTTACCTTATCCGATGCAGTTGCAGGGATTCGACATTCAATTCGCGTATTAGTAGGTAAGCGCGCGACTCGCAACAACTTCCCGCAGATTCGGCGTTAGATTCGAGTCCAGTTGAAGCAGATGTAACGGCCGTTCGGGGGGAGGGGGACGGGCCGCGAATGTTGCAAAGGATTGCGAAAACGAGCGAAGCGAATGCATCGGAAGTGGTGCCGCCGTTTTCCAGGGCAGCTCCTGTTGGGGAGCCCGAATTGTTTCACTCGGCACGCGGAAACTCGAATTCGCAGATTCATAATCGCATGCAGAGCGAGACACGAGCCATGGAGGGGGGAGGAGGAGCGCGGAAGTACAGCGAGTACCCGAGGCGTCGGGCGCCGGGCAAAGCGAGATTCTTTGATCGTGAACTGGCTGCGAACGAATAAGTATTAGTGCAGCCGAGTTGGCAGACGGAGGAAACGGCTATCTGGCATCTCGTGATATCCACGTCTATTTTTGGCCGCGATCAGCTGTGTCGAGCGAGTACCAGCAGGCATTAGCATAATGAAGATGGCTCGCTCTCTCTCTCTCTCTCTCTCTCTCTCTCTCCGCTAGCCGCTGCATCTTTCCTGCACAAGACCGACGCTCCGTCTCCCTCTTTTGCAGAAAGCGGTTCTGCAACTATCCCTCGTGGCTTGTCGCTCGGTATCTCTCGCTTCGACTCGTCCGTGTCTCGCTTTTATCTTTTCTCTCGTCCTTTCTTCGATTACGCTTGTGTGCGCGAGAACGAGAACGAGAACGGAAGAGAGCAGTTTCCGGTATGCGCGGACCCCCGTTGAATTGATATCGAAGACGAGACTTCTGTCTTGATAGTGTGAGTCGAGTAGTTTTTCATCGCGCTCGCGTCGCTAGGAGCCGCGGAACTATGATTTCGCCAAACCGGCTAATCATGCGCTGCTTGTTTTCGCTTCGGTCTGACGCCACCGCAATCGAATGTCGATCGATGAGAATTGGGCCTGAAAGTTTTGCCGAGCGGGGGGTGTAAAGTAGCGCGAGCCACGTCGAGCTATTAGACTCGAGGAACGGTTTTCGTCGGGGGCCTTAGGGAAAAGCTCCTCGAGGGGATTACAGTTTTCGGCGATTATGCCAACGATGGCCGTTGAACAACGAAGTTGGCTTTCCGAAAGACGTTAGTCGCGGTGTGCGCTAAAGAGAAGGAGCTTGGCTTGCAGCGGGACGTGTGCGCCGTGCAATCGGGCTAATCATTTTTTCGTTAAAAAGCGGCCCTCGTCTCGATGCACACGGAAGGAGGGACAACTCTGGGCTCGAGTTACGGATTAGCCGTCAAAATACCGCAGCGGCACGCGAGAGGCGCCGGGAAACGTAATTCGTCGGGTTTGGGCAAAGTCCGTTATAAAATTGACAAATTTCCCGTTCCGCAGAGTCTCGGGAGAGTCGCGGCCCGCAGAAACGGCCGAAAGAAATTGTTGCCGCCCTGGGGGGGGGGGATGGGGGATGGGGGATTTTGGTCGTCGATTAATTAAGCGGGTAAATACGAGCGAACGAATGGCAGAGATAATTTTGAAGGAAGCCGAGAGCCTGGAGATGGAAACGTAGGGAAGTAGCAGAACAAGTGGTCGAGCGGTAGGGATGACCTTTGCACGAAGCCTTTGTTGGAGAAGAGAGCGAGAATGAGAGATAGGGGGGAGGGAAGATGAAGAGCCAGTGGATCAAGCGATGAGACCTCGCGCGGCGAGCGAGAGAGCGAGAGGGAAACCTGCTCTTCAAGACGGCGGGCGGGCCAACAATACAATAAGATAACAAGCCCGGCCGGGCCAGGGTGACTCTGGCCTCTCGCTGCAAAGCTACGCCAGACTCCTTGTCCTCGTCCGGATGGGGGGAGCGCCTCTGTGTACAATTGCCACTGCGATATACTCTCGAGTCGTGGTAGTAAGTGCACAATGTGGTCCGTCCTAGACCGCAATATGCTCTCTCTATCTCCCAGTCCTTAGTTTTATCTCCGCGCTTTATCTCTCCTGGCGGAGGATATTTACCGTGAATCGCCGATGTTGGCTTCTCCGGATAATTTCCCGCTGGCTCCGCTGATACTTTTGAATTTTAAACCGTTCGTTTTCTTCGCCGACTTCACTGGCGTAGGCGAGAGTAATTTCCCCGATCACGAGCGCGCGCCAACACTCGCCAACTCCGAAAGGTGAATCCGTCCGTCGACTTTCGAATAATTGCGGAATTTATTAAAGAAAGTTGGGCCGCGTGAAAAGCGCACAAGGCGCTATTGCCGATTAAATATTGCTTTTTGCGCTTCATCAAACGACGCTTATTATTAGCCGCACAATGGACTCGCTAATGTATTCCTCTTGGATGAAATGCAAATACAAAGTTTATCCGAGCAGCGGAAAAATTTTGAGTGCTCGGAGAGCATTATAATTATTATAATTTACAAGTTGCGAGAGGAAGGAAGGAGTGTAAAACCAAGCTGTGTTGTGCAACTCGATCGAGCTCCTTCGTTAGAATTTCAATGCAAACTCGCGATGGCTTTTATTCCATTGCGCAACGGAGCGCGGATAGAGCAGTTGAGATTTCGAAAAATGTTTCGTTAAATTTATAAATTACCCGGGCTAAATAATACTAATACCGTTAAACTTTCCTTAGCTTTTCTGAAAAATGATCGAGGCGGTATTATCGGGTAGACTCGGTTTCTCGAATAACACACACCATTGCGAGTATCGAAAGTATTTTAATATCTAGTTCTCCGATTTGCCGCTTGCATTCAAAGCTCTTGGACACGCGCGCGCGCGCGCGCTTCGATCGTCCTTTTCCTCTTCGCAGTTACACAATGACTCGCAACTGTTATTACCATTGTTAACCTTACGTGCTTTTAATATAATTATCCTGCGCGTCTGTTCGATAACGTTTTAATTATCAAATAAATTGCCAAACAATTAAGTCGTCGCATTTGTCACGAACAGCGGGACTTGGCGCGTAGCGAACGCAACCGCCACGGCAGATTAATCAGTTTGTAATGTAAATGAAAAGAGCGAGGAAAAATCTGAGGGGGAAGTGTTAGGTGATAAGTGGCGAGTGGAATTTTATCGAATACGGCGGCTTCAACTAATCCGGTGCTCGCGTAACGCTGCTCGCTCGTTAAAATTATACTCATCGGCGATGATTACGAGGTTAATATTTTCGCGGAAGCAGCGCAGGTCGCGAGCATCAGCTGTAATTTTTAAATCAAAATGTACATTCCCGCGGAAGGTGTTTTGTCGAGGGGTAAATTTAACTTTTATAATTCCCAAACAGACGCGGGCCCATATTTGAGTAGGAAAAGTGAGATAAAATCTACAACTCCAAATATATCCGAGTACAAGCGCGGAGTGCCAAAGTAAATTTACATAAAAGTTTAGCGCTGGTTTTTTGCAACCGGCAAGACGAGGAAGGGATTAGCGTGGAGCGCAACGCGAATTACAATGGAGAGAGAGAGAGAGAGAGACGGGCAGTTCGGAGGCAGGGAACGCTAATAAATTAATGAAACTGATAAAAAGACGTCGAAAAAAGAAGTGCACGCAGGTCGGCGTCGGCGTCGACGCGCACGTCTTATTCATTCGAGGATATAAGCCAAGGAAAAAGGCGCTCACGTTGTAAAAAGCAATAATGGCTCTAATAAAACACGCGTATCCGAATGATTAAGGCGGGCTAGTTAAGTGTAAGTACACGCGAGGCATGCACGTACATTAATAATAAAAGTCTGCACGTGCAGCGCGCGCACGTGGTCCGTAAGGACGGCAGGCGGAATGTCGACGTGCGTGAAAGTCTTTTTGCCGATGGAGAGAGTAGCCTTACGCGTATCCTTTTTCCCAAGGCTATCCTCGCAAATGCCTTTCTTATTCACTGCGCTTTTGCAGGCGCGCGTCTCCCCCTCGAGCCCTGAACCCGGCGAACATCATCCGTCCCAGGCTCTGTCCATTTTACTATCTTTCCTCTCTCTCTCTCTCTCTCTCGCTGGCTCTCCTTCGCTCGGGGTCCAGGTCGGAGGGGGCAGCGGAAAGTTGCTCGAGTGAAAGACAGGCACACGAAACGGCACTTTCCCCCGGACTATTAAAAAAAGTAAATTCTAACCGAGATTGCCGTCCATCTATCGCTGATTCATTTAGTTTTCAATGTTTTACGGAAGCACTTGCGGCTCAACTGTCGGCGGCAGAGGAGCGAAAATTATCGAAGCTTTCTTTTTTCTTTCCACTTGCTTGAGTTGGCGCGGCGGCAAGAATCGCAAGAGCGGAGCTCCTGGCGTTTAATAGCAAAACTTAATCCTGGCGTAGAATTTCAACGGGAGGGCCACGTGTACCAACTGCTGCTTCGTTCATTAGGTCGAATGGATTTTTGTTAACCGGTGAAGTTGGCGCGACAACGCTAATAATCTCCCGTTGAAAACTCGCCCAAAAGTTATTGAAATCGGTAAATTGCGAATAAACGCGGCGCTTCGGTTGGTTACGACGTCAGAGTCGAAATCCGTCCGAAAGGTGTTAAATGTGGTAAGTAAATGTGTGCGCTCGGAGCTGAAAATTTATATTTTATCGCTAGATATTAATGAGGAGCGAGCCAAGTGAGACGGCTATTTGCCTATTAAAAGTAATCGCTTATTTGGTTATTCGGCAAAAGTCGTTTTTACACGTTATTCTTTCTCCCGGCAGCCTCCACAAATTGTCCCCCTCGAAGCCGTGGAAATTCCAAAAATAGTACTGTTTCTGCTGCTTTAAAATATCTGTCGGCATACTATTCAGCTTTTGTGTGGGAGCGCGCGGGGCGTCAAAGCTTTGAATACCGATAATTGCGGCATTAAACGCGTTCGTTTGACACATGTTTATTTGAAATTTGACTAATTATGTATTATTAAAACGTAGCGCTGGAAAAGGCCAATGGCTTCCTTCAAAATTAAAAAAAGCTTCGCCGCGTCCTTATTATTCGATTCGGAGCGCTTTAATAGTCGCTCGTGGAAAATAAAAAATGGAACTCGTATCGTAAGTATATGCTATTGGTGGCAGCTGAGGTGAGCTCAGGTGAGGTCAGCGGCGCACCGCTAGTAGGAAGCGCGCAACGAAGCAAACTGGACCGTCGGACCAAGTAAGGGCTAAGTAAAAAAATGCTCCAACTCGCGGAGGTCGTTTGGCATTTGAAGGAGTCGACAACGAAGCGAATTTTCGCAGTGATCGACGATGAAAAACGATGGAAACAAATGATCGGGTCAGGAGGGGCGGCGGGGGGCGGGGACCCGGCGGGAGCTAGGAACGTCCTGTACAACGCGTACGTGCCGAGACGATACTTTGAATTACACATTCTAAGCGAGATGTCGTAAACGATTCGATTTTCGTTTCGTGCACATTGCCATATTTATAATACGATCAGTGCCGACGCTACGGCACAAGCGTGGCGAGAATAAAATCGATCACCCACCTACGCCTTGTCTCTCTCTCTCTCTCGTCATTGAGGCCTTTATAACTCAGTTACATCACTGTAGGATATTTACGAATTTTTTTAGTAGCCGCTTCTTTTTCCCGTTTCCTTTGGACCTTCGTCTTACGTCGAGGATGCGTACGCGCACAAGCGCATCAAGCCCTGTACGTGTATTAAAGGACGTTCTATTTGGCGTGTGCGCTTAGTTCTCCATCGATCGTAATTTTCGTTTGTGAGTCATAGGGCGAAGGGTCTGGAGAGCAACTACACGACGGCGAAACGGGAGAATATAGACGACGGCACGAGGTTGGAAAACTTTACGCATACGATCTTTCGCCTCTCTCTCTCTCCCTCTCGCGCCCGCGCGCGATGACTAATCCAAATTCCCTCCGCAGTATGAAAAGTGTACGCAAGACATAAAAAAGGGAGAGGGAAGATGTATAATGTATATGGATGTATAAATAAAGTTATATATATAGACAAAAAGAGAGAGCGAGCGGTAGGACGACCCCTCATTTATAAGGAAGCTTTCTCATTCATTTTCTCTCTTTCTCAAGTTGCATTTATTTTTATAACCGAAGCTGTAAAACAAGCCTCGCGCTCGAATAAACCATTATATTTACATATTATTGTGGCTGTGGCCGATGCGCGCGCGCGCGCGCGAGATATGGAAACATCCAGTACCACCGAGTCCTTCAACGCCCGTTACTTTTGTTCATCCGTAAATAATTAAGGCAAATAAATAATCGCGAATTTAAAATATGCGCGAAGAATGAACGAGTGTCGGCTGGTTGCGCACATTCGCAGCTACCGACGTTTGCCGCGGAGTTTTCAGCTTTTGAAATGCAGTTTACCGAGATTCAATTATCGCACACTTTTACTTAGAAGATAATATATTTGCGATGCAAGGGGTGACTCGTTGCTTAAAAACATCGCCATCGCATCCGACGCTACGCGAGAAATGCAAAAAAAGCCATTGCAATTTTATAGCTATCTCGAGCATTTTAAATGAATCGTAATTTAAAATTTATCGAGTCTAGTTTAATCTATCGAATTCTGAATAATTATCGCGAGATCCGAAGAAACGACGAGAAACTAAAATTCTTTTATAATTTTACAACGTAATTCCGATGCTGCAGATTGAAGATATTGAAATTTTACTCGCTTAAGGTTCTGGATTATATTCGAGCATTTTTTAATTATTTTAGAATGAATTTCCTTTAAGAGTAAAAGCTAAATATACCCGTCGAGAGGAATAAAAAAAAAAAATTTTAAATTAGACTTCTAGTATTTCAATTTCAATTATAGTAAAACTTTATAAAAGGTGGCAGCTGTTTTTAGATTTCTTTTATTTTATCGAATGATGAAAATAAGGTTTTCTTCCGAGTTTTCGGAGAGAACGATAATGGTGTACCTTTTGAATAAAAAATGTTATTCGCAAATTAGGTCCAACTGCAGTAGAAAGAATATCGCTAAGCTGAATAATTTAATTTAGTAACGATTAATTAATCGACCTAATGCTTATTAACCGTACATTAAAAAATATAAATTTTTGTAACTATTTGCTCGTGCAACACATGGCATTAAATATGGAATATATTAATTTTTTAAAGAAATCTCGATTTTGTGTTAAGATAATAGATTATGCAAGCAGAAAACTAATTAATGAAAATCATTACCAAGTTTGTTTCGTTTAAAACTTTTCCTCGACTAATACGTTAGAAATATTATTCGCCAGCAACTGCAATTATTTCTTCGCATTGTGTTAATTTCGCGGAATACGAAATATAAATATTTTTTAAACTCAACGTTTTAACGACCAGAAAATTTACCATCTAATCCCAGTATTGTGCAAAGCTTTAAGAAAATTTAAGTCGATTGAGTAATAACAGTTAGAATACTAATGCCTTTGTAATAAACAAGGATCCATCTAATAAAGAAGACTGCGTCTACTTGTTATTTTAATGCGCAGTATATTTTGCGAATTTTTAATCAGCAAGACTGCACCAGCTTCTTCGAAGCTTAGGTTAGATTGTTCTTGTGGCAAGATTCGGGTCGCATTTTGCAAACGCAGGTTGTTGGAAAAATTCAAAAAGTTCTTCTTTAAAAAATAATTGTTCGCGGGAGTTGTTGAACAAGCGCATCATCGCACTAGATTAATAAATTGTTCAAGCTTGAGTGTTATTAAATTTTACACGAAATATTTTAGCGAGATTTCACATTTTACAGCAGCGCAGTGTTTTCTCGGACGGAAAGCAGATTAATAGAAGCGTCGCATTTTATTCCAAAATTTTTGCAAGATGTTTTCATGTTTTTTATCCTTCGATCCAACTAACTTAAATCGAGTAAATTTACTATTTTTATCTAGATTTTATCAGAGATGAGATTTTTTCATATATTACTATAAAAAACTGAATCACTGCATTCGTATTAAAGTTTTGAAAAATATAGCTTGACTTTTTGATACTTTAAGAACAATTGCAACTGTTGGAGTTTCGAATAATTCTAACATTTGTTTAATTTTAAGTAATACTCATATTTTAGCCAGCAAAAATAAGTAAAACTCAAGTGTCCGAGGCAAGGGATAAGTAGTTATTAATGATGGCTTCGCGTTACTTCTAACGTTTTATTATTTTATAGTATTTAGCCGAAATTGACCCTTTGTAATTTCTAACGCACAGAAAGCGACATTTGTATTTTAACATTTTCAATTTAATTTAATGAATAAACACTGTTACGAAAAACTCTGTTGTTATTTATTTCATAAATTCGAATAGTAACGAACAATGAAATTCAAATAATTTATTTTGGTGTTAACAAGCGAAATTATTGCGAATGTAAATTTAGAGTTCACGTGAAGATTTTTCGTTTATCTACACGTTCGTTGAAAAGAATTGCGAAAAGTGCTGTTTTTCGAAGTATCATAGTAATCCTCGGTAAAATCGAGTGTACAACGTGGGCACTTTTAAAACTGATATATCGTTAAAAACACAAATAAGCGATTATAAATAAAGCTCGAAACATTTTTCAGTGTAATTGAAAAATTTAATCGCGCACGCACGCACGCATGCACGCACACGTACATTGTAAAATTGTAAAGTAAGAAAAATTGAAGGCAAACTAAATGAATTAAGTACATCTTGATAGTCGGGTGTATGCATGACTTACACGCTTAGGTACGTAAGTAAGTACGCGTATAGGTGTGTGCGTGTTTTATCACGTGATTCCATCTGTTCCACTTGCTTGGTAACTTGAACTACTTCAATTTGTAAGTGAGCTTCTATTGGTACCAGCTACAATGATAAATTAGCCACCATATTATTTTGATTCATAATATTAGATCTCGAGCGGATCATAAAAATGTTGGTTCCCTCGCGAACCAACTACTAAAAAGATTCGAGAAATTTATTCTCTTTTTGAGAGAAACGGCGTTCGAACGCTGCACCGACATTCTCGCTCGCGAGGCTAGAATTTCTTCGCGCGAATTATCCGTTAGCTGAAGCATCAACTTTTGTCCTTCCCCGTATAATTTTCGCTCGCACTCGGCGGGGCAAATGTCAAAACACTCGCGCATTCTGGCACGAAGTTCGTATTAACTACTCTTAATCAAAATGCCGGCATTTTTTTCCTAACTTTTACGGCTCGTCCTTTTTAACGACGCACGAGTGTTATAACCTCTGCCCATATCTAATATCTTATATCTTACATCTTACACCGTTGTATCTTATAATGCTGCGGATAAAAATAAAAGGAAGAACCTGTCTCGGGAAGGCGAGCAAAAAACGCTCACGGGCCGGGGGGTGAAGGGAACGAAGGGAGTGCAAACAAATTTGAAAAAAGAGGGAACGAAGACGAAAAGGTCACAGCCTCCGAGTACCAGCGCAGAGGTCTTTTATAGCCACATGTTCTCTGGGCGGCACTGCAAAGCAGCTCGTGCGCACTGCTTATTTCCCGCATATATAAAATAGTTTGCGTGTGTTGGCTCTCCCTCCCCTTTGAGTACTCGCCAAACTACTGGCTCGACTCCGCGCCGCTACACGAATGCCGCCGCTCTATTTTTCTTTCACCTCGCGCGATCTATAGCTCACCAGAAATTCATGACCAGCCTCAACGTTGGTTCTAGCCGGAGACAGCGAGAGTGAGAGAGGGGGGAGGGAGGAGGGCTGATCTAGTCACGCATTCAAAGCTATCATATCTACACAATAGCAGGGTTTTACCGTTCCCCCACTCGTTCCTCCTCCGGCGAGCGCAACTATAGGTATATCCGATTCCAGAACCGAGCCCGAGTACCGTCAGTCTCGTTCGCTTCAACTCTGCGAGAGAGAGAGAGAGAGAGAGAGAGAGAGAGAGAGAGAGACAGGCGGAATGAGATACCGAAACAGGTTGCTCCCCGACGATTTGAAATTTAATCGGTCGAGAGAATGGAGCTACCCATACCCGCTGTCTCTCCTCCAGCAATCCCTTTACCTATACAATTGGTACCTTTAAAATTGTATTTGCATAAGGCGTGAAAAACATCTCTCGGGAGAGAGAGAGAGAGAGAGAGAGGGAGAGAAAATTCGATCCATTGACTGGAGCACGAACTAGGACTGTCTAACCACTGAGAAAACTGTTGCAATTTTTCCTCTATTCTTGCTTCTGTCGCCGTTTTCGTAAATACTTCCCTCCGTTCTTCGGCATTCCTGCGTTTTGCTTTATTTCATTCCAAATAATGCAGTCTTCGCGGTAGATTTAGTTTGTTCCCCTTTGATCGAGCACCAACTTGACTCGAATTTCTAATTCGGCTTTTCGAATTCGGCTCGTCCGTGCGCGTCCCGCTGCCTCCGACGCTAAATATATGCAGAAGCTCGAGCGTCCGTCGAAGAAAAAGTATTTTTATCGAACACGTACACCTATTGAAAGAGGCGCTGCAACACACGTGCGTATATTAATCGAACGATTATTGCGCGCGCACCCTATGGATTTCAAATTTACATTTGCGAGGTAATCGAAGCTATTGCTCAGCTTTAAATCGCCCCTCAGGCCAGTCAACTTGCGGAAAAGTGAATCTGCCAACGATACACCGGACAACTAATGCGCAAAATGTGTAAATGATTAAATCCAGCCCACGTCTCATCTCCAACTCCCTCATTTTCCTTTTCTTCTTCGTCTCCCGTCCAGCGCTCGGATCGCAGCCACATTTTTTGTCCGTTCGTCCGATCGGTCCCCGTTGTCCGTTCGATTAACCGAGGAAATTCGGGAAATTTTTCGCGTTTAAAAAACAGTGCCTCCGAGTCTCGAGTGCTTCGTATTCATAGTCCAGTGCACAACTGGCATCGCTGCTGCTGCTGCTGCTGCTGCTGCTTTACAACCCCGATGCCAGTATTCGTGCCTTGTGCGTCATTCCACGTCTAAAGTTTAGCCGCTTTTATTGTAATGGTTTATCGTTTAGGTTTTAAGGTAATCGCTAGGCACGACCAAAGTATTTGTAACGCGCGTTGGAAATTTATCGTCGCTCTCGCTCTAAGCTTTGTGCGAACAAATGCCTCGTGTATTTGTTAACATCAATATAAGCCACTTGCGAGCACACGAGCGGTCGAATTTTACAATTTTCTCAATAAATTTTGGGAAAGCGAGGGTCGCTCGTTTTGTTTATTAAATGCCGTGATTGGCAGTTATAGTGGTTGAAGGTGACTCGTTTCTAACGAATGCAAATTTCAATCGAATCACTGAAGAATTACTCAACATCACATTCGAGTAAACAGCGACAAGATCAAATCAAGAAAATGGAGTTTCTCTAACGCGATTTTACTGAAAAGGGTATTTAATATTTAACTTGGTCTAATGCGACACCGAGTTTCTCCAATAAGGAACGAACGTTCAAATAGCCTTACTAGTGTTTCAATTGGATTCTAGAGACTTCCAACGGTTGCGCAGCAGTTTGTTCCATCTTGTAAATCTCGAGCCCAGGTAAGAGCCTGTCTTTTTGCGAAACGATGGTCCTGACGTTCGGTGCTTACCATTTCGTCCGCAATCCCAAGACAAACACTTACACCGAGGCATAGCTCGAACGTGTGGAGACTGAAGGTTATCGGGACTAAAGGCATCGGTTACAATTGCGAGTGTTTGAAAGCCCCGAATTGGTGTTCGCAGACTCCTAAAGCTCCTCCACGATAATTCGGCTTTTTTCTGGCTTTTGGATGTTGTACCGCGCGATTTGCATGCGACCAAGTGCATCTTTTAAGGAAGATGTTCGAGTCAATTGCTTATTTGAATAAACTCGTCAAGTGTTTGCTTCTTGGATACCCCCATTTCTCTCTCTCTCTCTCTCTCACTCTTTCTCTACGCATACGCTTTGAATAGTATTTGAAATTTAGCCGTGACGTTTCATTTTTTCGCTACACTCTTCTTTAAAACTTATGCAAGGATTTTAATTTTCTCGGTTCTATAAGTACACTAGCCATTATAGACCGGCACGAATATTTTAAACATACGTTTCCCTTCTTATTTGTTTCTCAATTCTATTAACGAGCAAGAGTTTCACCAGTAACAACATTTCTTTATCGCATCTAATTTCATCAAACTCTATTGCTTAATATAAAATGTGGTGATTTATTTTAAAGTTCAAAGTGCAACCACTCAAAGGTAAGCATTTTTGCCGATTACATCACTTTAGGAATCGCTGCTGACTAACGGATACAATTTTCAATCAATGAGAATCATCTCCAATTTAATCTTCGCTATTTATCAAAATCCAATATGTTCTGGCTCAAAATACGCGTTTATGTTATTTATTTTCAATATTTGTTCTAATAACAGTATTTAAATGTTAACGTGAAAATTAATCATAATAGAGATGATAAAAGGTTAGCGTCGGTTTAGTTATCAAATAATCTTATTACATTTTGCTTTTATTACTCTATAACATTAGCGGATTATATTCCATGTAACAGTTGGGCATTGAAAGGTAATTTCAGCGATGCGACGCGAAATTACGAGTTTCGTGTTTTTCTGATAAATCGCGATATTCAAATGTACGGCAAATAAATTTATTTACAATTATTAAATAATCGTAATAAACACTTGACGGCGATTCGGTGCTAATTTTTATTCAAGAATTACGTTTTTGTTAAGGATGTGAAAATGATCGATCCGTTCCTTTTTATCACGAGCTTTAATATTAGGATCAAACGCCTTCCATAATTTTAGATGATTGACAAACCAATAACTTAATTGTATAAAAAGAATTATGCCTGTTAATGCGGTCATGAATTAACCGAATTTCGTAAAATATTAACTCTTGTTTTATCTTTTTAAAAAATTGTTCTTCAAATTCAAGCTCAACGTGCTTATTCCGTTCGACAAATTTACGTACGCCGCATAAGGAAGTGGATTTCCACTCGTAAGCTTTAAAGTTTCGTTGGGTCATTAAAACAATTTCAAAGATCGTTGTTTCGTGCGTCGTCGGCGATTACCGCATTCATCATAATAAATGAGAAATCGATCGGACGACGCAATAAAAAATAGTTATCGAATATGTCGTTGGAAATATTTTTCAACTAAATTTTTACCCTTTGTCAGATGCTTGACGTGCAATTTGTCTATTGGAGGCTGTTGCTGGCTACAAGGATAATGTGCATATAATCTTTCGTTAGTCAGATTATAGTCCGAATGAGCTTATCAAAAACAATACGCGAAAGAATTAATCGAGGTTCCTTTGCAAATGCACATTGTTGTTTACGAGAACCATTCGTTATTATTTTTAAATTTGTTGCGCTCGACAATTACCATAAATAATTAAATTAAATACGTTTCCGATAAAGATAAGTATTCTTTTCTTTAAGCGTTGACATTCACAAACCATAAAGAAAATCGAATTTGCAATTAATCGAACGGGTCGTCGGTCCCCGAGGTCCTGCCTGTGTGTGTGTGTGTGTCTGCCGCTTTCGCAAAGACCCGACCACAGCCTCGTTTCGAACAGTCGCCCGATGCGCTCCTCCCGATGTTCTCTGTCGGTGTCGTGATTATTTTTCGATCGGTTCAACAGCTTCTTCCAAAGTCCCGAGTACTCAACGTCCATGATGGATTAAAAAGCTTTGATAACGACGCTTCTCGCGATGTTTACCAAGCCCGAGAGTTTAGGAGTAAGAGCGTTAAACCAAACAGGGCGGAAACAAGAAAAGGAAAGATCAGCCGGGGATGCCACGTCTAAGTTGGACTAGTCACTCGCGGGAGAAAGGTAGAGGACACTGGCTTTGCTCGGAAATTGAAGAGCTTAACGAGAATGTGCTTGCAAGCTCGAACCCTTCTTTTTACGTAGGTAGACTCTCTCGGAATGCCGCCGCCGCCGCCACCACTGCAAGCTACCGGAACGATTTCGGAAGACGAGGATAAACCAAAAACCTTCTGCTTTAATAGTCTTAATTGCTAGATTTACTCCGTCCTCTTTTAACGAACTGCTTTCTTACTGCGGGAATTAGCCTTCGTTATTATTTAATTTAAACTCCCCGGCATCTTTATGTAAATATAAGTCTTGATCTTATTAAAAATTTTAATAATGTCATTTCATTAGAGGCCTGCTAAATAAGTGTATATTGTCTTACGGATTATACTCTCCTGTCTTACAATCGAGGCGATAAATGCCAAATTTGCAGCTCGGCAGCTTGATTCAATTCAATGTGAAAAAAGCTGGCCAATGTTGATGGCGATTAAACGTTTAATCAGCGAGTCGATAGCCAAATAGTAGGCAGCGTCGGCAGTTGAGAATCACAGCCGTCGATCTCTAATTTCACACGACTCCTACACTTTGTCCGGGTTCCCGTGCGAACACGTGCGGCCGGTCCCGCACCCACACACGCGAGAGCCACCTCGTGTATTTCCGAGCGCAATCTAGATGTCGAGAAAAGCGCTCTTTATAAATATGAATTTTCTCGAGTACACGCGTAGCTAATTAGATATTCCGAGGCTATTGCTAAAAACGTTTATTAAATTTTAAACGTTGCCTTTCTTCGAAATAAAAGCCAAGTTCTTAACATAATTTAATTTGAAAGTGTATGCTTGTGACCAAGCCGTAATTTACATTTTCATTGTACGTTTAAACATTTTAAGGCGTCCGTGAAAGAAAGCGGCGAACGGAAAATCGCAAAATTATTATATTTCGTTAGTGTTTCACAATCGCTATCTGTACAAACTTTTGGCGAGCCTCGCGCACTCGCGAACAAATCGATGCGGGCTTTTAAGCGCAAACATCAGTGCGAATGACGCTCGAGGTGTAGAGTCGGAAAATTTCTCGAGCTGCTTGATAAAAATCGTTACTTCCTTGGCTTTTCACCGATAGAATTGTGCTTTTATTCTGGGAAGGCGCATCGACGGCACGATTAAAAAAGGCTACAACGACACGCGATCACACCCCTAGTCTCGTTTCATGGCTCATTCGAAGTGCGGAAAAGATGACGCGTGTTTGTTATTCCGTCAAAGCTGGAGAAAGGGAGAGAGGAGCGAAAGGAAGTTGGAGAAAAATTTACTCGGCAAAGTTTTTTCGGTACATTTAAGCCAACGAGGCCTTTATAGGTTCCTTGCCCAAATCCTCTCCGCGCGTCTGAGGGGCAGCGCCACCCCCTTGGAACTCGCATCCTCTCGTGGCATTAGCTTCGGTGCTCCGGGTGACAAAGGGGCCCAAAACCAGGGCGCGTGAATTACGAGTTGACTTCAAAATTGGGAACAATAAAGTCGCGTTCGGTCTCCTTGCTCTGGTGCTTGCGCGGGCGGCTTGTCATCGGTCTTGTACCGCGGGGGGGGGCGGCGTTGGTGCAACCGACGCTTAAGCTTAGCACGATTAGCCCCGAGCACGAGAGATCGGATTAGAATCTCATCGGAAGCCTTGAAACAAACGCCGTATCATTACGAAAGAACTTCTAATTTAAGTGCCCGGAATAACGTTAGTTACAGGTACAGGTAGTCTAGTAATGACGTTCGTTGTTCAGGATGTGTGCACGTACACGCGCTTACACGCACCCACTGGGCAAAATCTATATCTTCGACACTATTTGCTTTACTTTTTCGAGCTAGAGAGCTTTTCCGCGAGTTTATTTTTAAATATTTCACAATCGCGTTGACTCGTGCGATTTTTATCAAGCGCTGCTACTGATTAAATTAAATCTAACTAGACTAGAACTGCATTCGGTGCGAATTATATCGTTATCCGTTAATTTTCCTTAGGAGAGAATTGAATCAAGATTTTTCAGGGATCGTGTTTAAATAAAAAATAAGGAATTTAAATTCGATGATAAAGGAGGCGTTTCAAAATTAAATAGTCGCATTTAAATTTCGAAATAATGAAAAATCAATTAACTTGAAATTAGACTTTCGAACTGACATAAAATGCACTTTGCGTTCATTCGGTTAAACAGTTCGTATTATTTCGTTTAATGCATTTAGCGGAGCGTCTCGTCTCGCAACTTCTCAGGCCGCGGAGGCCGACGGTATCGTTTCACTTTTTTAAAAGCATGATTTTTCAATTGCTATTCAAGCTTTTTTAATTTCAAATATTATTATTTTTGACATATTTTGAATATTTATGATTTTATAAATTGTGGGTTTTTTTCAAAGAACGTCAGCTGCGTTCTGGCAAACTCTTCAAAATTTATGGGGTTTGAATAAAAAATTGATTTCAATATCTCTCCTTAGTCCTTGCAATGACATTAATAACCCCCAAAGGTAGAAAGTGAATATTTAAAATTAAATAATTACATTTAGCTGGTAATAAACGTAACTTACGCACTGATAGAATGCACGTGTAAAAAGTTCTTACTGAGAACCAACTCTTACGTAGATAATTTGAGCAATTTGTCAAGTATTTCACTAGGTATACAACAATTTTAACATTTATACCGTTATATTTTATTTTTTATTAATCACACGCACCGATTCGGAGCTTCAATTGTAATTTTTTTAAGTCTTACAATAAATACTTTAATATAAATAAAAAATTTAATGCTACTTATTCGCGTAATTAACATGCCGATGATAATTAATTATCAAAAAAAAAAACTGAAGTATTATTCTCGTTGTGTTTTATAGATAAACGAGTAGGTCGTTTGTGTGCGTTAGAGATATTTATAATGCACGTCCAGTTTTCTCATTGCACATGAATTATTAAAGCCATATAAAATTTCAAAAGCGCATATAAAAACTTAATAAAATTTCATCGATAAATATTACGTGATATTTATTTTGTAAAACTTACGTATCGTAGTAATAAATTTACAAATCAATATATTAATGCAGCATTCATTTTCATGCATTTATAAAACATTAAAATCGCATCATCAATAATTATCTACGAACATAAAACTCTTCATTATTGCATTATTATTAAAATTTACAAATAATTCTCAGAAGAAAATACGAATTCGACTCATTGGATTAGTATTTATAACGTTGATGCTTACAAATTGCAAGAAGTAATGAAGTAACGAATACGATTATGACCTTGAACTTAATATTTTTATTATTTAAAATTATAAACTTTTCATTATTTTAGAAAAATTATTGAAATGGCATATTCAAATTCTTTTGCACACTATGTTTAATTATAAGTTGACTGATTAAAAGTTTTTCATTTATTTAATGAAAAAGCTAACGAAATGCTGCCGATTATAATGAATAGTAGAAAAGAAATAGAGGACCTTAAAAGTATATTATAACGAAAAAAGCCATTAAAAAATTTATTTAAAAAATTATTATAAAAATTATTTCATTTTGTAAACAAATTATTTTAATGTCGGATACTACGACGAAATTGTATAGTTAAATAATAAAAAGTAATAAAATTAATTATGGCTCGGAACGTTTTCTTATAAAAAAATGAAGAAATCCAATAGAGGCGCGTAGAAAGTGCTTCGGAAAATATTTAAGTTTAAATAAGATGAAGGAAATGGTGAAAATAGAAAATAGAAAATTCGCTCGATATTCTTAAAATGCAATAACGAAAATTAAGATTGACTAAGCATGTGGCTGAAACGGGGAGTAACATAATATCGCATAATAAAGCAAATATTAAAACTGATTTTAAAAAAATCACAATATGGTTGAACATTCTCGATGGAAATGATAAAAATTGGAGAAAATTCACGTTAATACGAACACGAACAAGCGCTAAAATAAGAGGACAATAGTAATGATAATAGTAATTTTAACGCCCAGTTACTGATTTTAGTATCAAATAGGTGTATTTGAAATAAATCTAGATAAAAATTGGTACTTTGAACTAATCTTATTGTTTTTTTATTATTCATTTTTCAACTTCACGAGCCACATATGCATTTGTATACGATCGTCTTGTCGAATGAGGTAATCGAAGGTAATTGAATCACCACTCAGGAGAAGAAAAGATCCTTATGCAAAACTTTGCGTAAATTCTTATAAATTATTATATATATCCTTATATATTATAATATATTTTGCTATTGTAAAAAGGCAGAATGCGATTGAACGTGGAGTTGAAAACGACGAAGAAAAGGCTCGATTAATGAGAAAGAGAGAGAGAGAGAGAGAGTATCTAGAGGATAGATTCATCGTAATTAATAGAGACTGGGATACGTCCACTGCACCTGATTCTACGTTTAGGAATGTCGACCTGATTGCCCCCTTACGAAACAAGAGCTCAGGCGTATCGATGGCCCACATGGTTGTACAAATATTTAACTACCATTTCACACGCGCGCCATTATATTCCATCTCGTTTGTGTTTTCAGACGCAATAGCCGTACACGTCCTCTTGTTTCGCTGGGACGATCAGCGTCTTTCCCTTCTTCTTTATACAAGCGCTAGGATTCCTGACCAAGTACCTCTAGTACATTTGCACCTGCGAACTTCATTTTAGGCGAATTATCGTAGTCGTGGCAGCTGCGACGGAATTTTAATCGTTCGATTCGATCGAGCCAATAGAGCTGCTGCAAGTGCGCACACAAAAATTACACATCGTCACACTTTCTCCGTATCGTCCAGATGATTTAATTATAACGCCGTATTAAATGTAACTAGATGGTTCAAGGCTATCACAGGCACAATCACAGCTTAAGCAAATTAAATTTTATTCGCGATAGAGTTCTTTGAGCCGTATGCGTGCGTGCGCGTGTGTGTGTGCGCGCGCGGGCAATTGTCCTAAGCGCGCGACGAGCTTTCCTTCTTCCATTCGAACAATTCGTATTTGCTCTCGATTTCCGAATATATTTTTACCGTCCATAATATAAAGAACAAAGCTGATGTTTGCGCGTATTTTTATAATCGAAATACTAGCCGATGCGAGTCAATAAGAAATTTATGGGAAATTTTACTGAAAACGGAGGGTCAAAATAGAACGAAAGCAGAAATCACTGTGGTTATTACGATTAATGCCACTAAAAGTAACGTTGCTCTAGATGCTTCACCGAGAAATAAAAAGATAACAGTTCGCGCAGTGCCTCGCCTTTATCATCGCGATGGCAGAAAAATCACTTTTAAAAAATAATCCGATCGGTCTATTTGAGACTTGCACTTTTTAAATCTAATCAAATCAAAATATTTCGACTTTGCGCACGGCAACGTGTTTTACTTTTCCCACCATATTCGCGACTCATCTTATTATACAAAGGAATTTGAAGCAACATTGCCAACACATGGATTTCGTTACGATAAATTAATCGGAACCGCGTAAAAAGTTGCAAGAACAAACGTTGTAACGGCGAACATTTTTTAAAGGAAACGCAAACGTAAAAAAAGGCATAATTCGACATTAGAGTCGAAGAGTCGATAAAATTTATGGAAAACGAGATGATCTGCCCGAGTTGTTGCTCTTTTTTGCTCAAAGAACAAGCGAGAGGTGAAACTTTTTCAATATCCGCACGAATTTTGGCAGCTGTTAAATTAATAGTCCGATCGACTACTTTGGTTTGCGCAAGTTTCCGCATTTTCGAGATTATTTTAGGCGACACATTTAGTAATGTACAAGCGCGTCCACCCTCTTGGATTTTTCCATTAAAAAATTAGTTTTATTCGTTTGGTTAAAGAAGACCGGAGCTGCTAAGAGAAGCCGTTCGTTCACTTTCACGTGTCGCCGAAAAACGTCAGTCGTTTTAGGCTAATAATCGTCTGGCCCAAGGGCTGAACACGGCCCGAGAGCGAAAACGGCATTTCGGAAAAAGCGGTTTTTATTACCATTGGCATTCGTATAAAATGTCAGCATCAATTCCCGTGATTATGTGTCTCTGGTGTTGTCTGGGCTGGCCCATTAGACTAATAACCATTTCGCAATTTCGCTATTTTTAATGCGAACGCGAAGCCAAAAAAAAGCAGAAGAAGCATTGTTTTAGAGTTTTAGAGGAATAATGCGGAGCTACCATGAAAAAATGCGACGAAACAATGCAACTTTTCCCATTGTGAGGGTTGGCGGGCTTCTGCTTTTCTCCTTTCCATCGCCTGTCTCCTGTCCCTAAACTACGCAGCAGGGCTAGGGGCTCGAGGCCGCCAGGACTCGGCGGAGGACCAAAACTCGACGAAAACATCAGAAACCTCTAACGCGTTCAGGTATTGAAAGTGAAAATAAAACGATCGGAAGCGAGCGGACGGAGCTCCCGAGGAGCAACAAAAAAACCGACGCACTCGGGCAGGAGAGAGTAAAAAGCGGCTGCCGGCAGAGTTCGAGTGCGGGGATACCCCGAAGCAGTGGCTCGTCGAAAGGGTTGGCCAATGAAGTGAGTGAGAGCGAGCCAGCGCAGAAAGAGCGTAAAGAGAAAAACAGTAAAAGCAAAAGTGAGCGAATGAGCTGACCACTGGGGATAATTATTGTCGCTGGAGAGTAAAAGGTCTCACGCTTGGCGAGCCCTTCACGTGCACTTAGTCTTAGCTCGTTCGGAGCGAATGAAAGAGAAGGAGAGGGAGCGCGAGGCGACAAGCGCGAGCGAGCGTGTGTGGACTCTCTCCGCAGGTTGTCTTCCTTTGAGCGAGCGAGCGAGCGAGCGAGTCCCGAAAAACCGGTCGCTTTTCTGCAGATTTCTGCAGCAGCAGCCTCGCAGCACAGGGTCCACGCGGTGTCACCCCTTGTCAAGCGCACCTTGCGCCTTTCCCCTTTCGCGAGACGGCCCGAGGAGACCCCACCCGGCGTGTAGTATCGACATCGGCGTCGGAGCGCCGCCTTGTTGTGCCTGCGCGCACACTCTAAGCGATCGTTTCATTTCCAACTTCATTTCCATTCGAATTAAATATTGGAAAGTGGCGGCGCTTTCCTGCCTCGAAGCTGTCGGTCGGGGCCGCTTGCGAACGCCGGACTCCAGGATTCGGACGAAAGTGTGCTCGACTAGCAGCCGAACTAGGGCCAATCGCGACTCCGAGTCGCTGAAATTGAACAAACACTCGAATTTTTACGCGACTACTCGCATAATTCACCGGCGCGTTCTTGCTTCGCATTTTAACGCTGCGGTAAATATTTTATCAACGCCTGGGAATTGATTGGTACTGGATGTAACTGGCAACGCGTGTGCAAATATCAGGAGTTATTTCCGTTGAGTCTTAGGGAAATGCACGTTATCGCGTTGAACGCGCGATCGAAATTATCGAGCTTGAATTTCGGCCGATCGCGAGTATCGCCCCCTACAAATGCGCATTTATTTGTCAATTTTAAGTTGCGCACGCTCGCTAACAGCTCCGCCAGATGTTACCCGTGTAAAAATGCGTGCGTTTAACGGATGAAGGCTTGTAAAATAGAAGCAACTACTTCACATCCGCGTTTTATAATTATGCTTCGAGTGATGAACAATAGCAGCGGAAAAGTGTAGAATAATATTGCGAACTAGCAATTTAGCCCCTTTCTTTTATCGCGGTGGAAACTTGTGCTGAAAATACATTTGTTGAAGGTATCTGTAATAGAGCGAAGTAGACCGAAAAAGACGGATTCAGCCATTAATAAAAGCGCCACTTTGACGCGAATGTTTGTTTTTACCGCGACAACACAATTTTTCACAGTCATATTTGTCTCGAATAATATTCGTATCGATTTTTATGATTATTTCCTCAAATTATAGCTTCCAATTATCTTTGGGTCATTCACTGAAAACCATACAAATCGCTTTAGATATTTGCTTAAAATATCTTAGCCTTTGAATCGGTACAAGAGAGCCTCGAGCATATGCGAATAATGATTATTTCTTAAAGTACGCGAGCAATCATTTTTGAAGGTATAGAGATAGAAAAAAATTTTAATCTCTTTGGCCGATACTTCTAAAATATCCACCACGAATAAAATTTTATTTAATCTATTAACTACGCGCTAGTCGATAATTATCTAAGATCATAAATAAATATTACGCTATTGTTATTATTTAAGTGCACCTGTAAATTTCGATAAAAAATGGCAATAACTGCAGGATAAAAAATTGTCGGTAAATCACGTCAATCTTTGTGTATTAAAAAAGCGTAATTTAAAAAAAAGTTAATAGATGTTAATGCGTTTGATGACTTTCGCAATAACTTTTACATTTTACAAAAACTCTTTTCATCCGTATTTTAATTTAATTCGTTTATAAATTAATACAACGATATAAACTTTAATTCCTCTTAAACGTTTAAGATTAAAATTGAAATTCAAACTTTCATTCGCGAAGAATATTCCTTACACAAAAGGTTGTTCAACGAGTAAATCCATTAGTCGCAATTAAGCGAATTGACCCATATTAATGTTAGTACTATGTATATATTTCTGACATATATAATTAGTTACGTAATAATTCGCATGCTTTTGTAATACGCGAGCACGTGAAAAAATGTATGTATGTATAGGTAGGTAATTGTGACGTAAGAAAAAATTAATAAAGCTATTGAATTTTATCGCAAGTAACCGATCTAATTCATAATTAAAACAATGAAATTTTATTTTTACCTTCTTAACACATTTGGCTTAATAGCATTGATTGTGAAGAAAATAAAATGAATTCTAGTTTAGTGCTTGAAGAAATATCTTTGAAAAATGTACACAAACGTAAAGACTACGTGGTTACTTTACACGTTAATAAAAAAATAAAATTTCATCTTTTCTAGTTAAAAATTGATGTAAATAAATGTGTAAATAATCAAATTTTATAGTGTACTTGTGCGTATGAAAAATAAATATTGTAAAGTCTGAATAAAATTAGAAAATACACTATATTTTTAATAAAAATATATATGATTCTGTGCATTTCTTCACGATTAAGATTTGCAATGAAAAGTGTAAACAATAGATTATGAATACATGGTTGTTGATACAAATTTTTCATAAGCAGACTTTTCAATTTTCAAATTTTCCACGCCATTACTTGAGAAAAATAGAAAATTTTCAGGATCATGCCTCCTGAATGGAAATGACTTTTTACTTTTTAAAAATATTCAAGTCTATTCTGGGAAATTATGTTTTTTAAGCCATGTAATTTTTGCTCAGCAATTGAAATGCAATCTACTTTATTATTTAAAGATCTGCTGTATAACTTTTATCTACTCGGTTGTGTAAGTAATCCTTACGGTTTTATACTATGCAAATACATGAAAAATGCCAAGCTTAAAGAGATAAACCACAATTTTAAAAAAGAGATAAAAAAAAAAGTAAATTTTGAGAATAAGAGTTAAAAAATATTCCAAGTTAGAATGATAGCTATTAATCTAGTTCGTTCATTCCGCTAATAATAACTATTATGCCTTGTAATTAAAAACGTAAATGGATGGAAACGCGGATAAAATCAAATATAAAAAATTTATCGTTAGAATTATTTCACATCTCTAAAAAGTAATCAGCGACTTTTCTTCCTCGACTTGAATTTGTCCAAAGTTATTTGTCTTTGCTTAAATACATCCGCGGAGTACGGGATCGAGAAAAAATGTGTAATGCAACATTAGTGTTTAGGGAAAAACTTAACAATATTACGAATACGATGAAAACGAACGGGGCTCCGTCGGATTCGTAAAATCTCCAAATTCCCGATCTCGTTTCGAAGACGCTCCGAGGGGGTTGTTGAAACGCGAGGGGGTGTCTTCCGTTCTCGATTCAAAATCGGCCTTGCAAGCGACGAGCGCAGCCCCCCACCCCCCGTTGTTCGTATTGTTCAACGCCGGGAAACGTGGAAATGTTTGGAAGCTCAAGCCGAAGGAACCACCTATGAACTAATATGATCATTAACAGTAAAGAAACATGATTTAGCTTAAAACGAGGTGCTTTTTAAGCGACAACATATACGTTAGCTACAAACACATCCTTTTCTCATTGCGCCTCGGAGCCTCGTAAAAGCCGTTGGCCGTTGAAATTTTAACGCGGAGGTGGTCGGCGCGTCGTTGGCCGCTCGCCGGGCAGTAACGATAAACTCGAGCGTCGCATCCCCGTGATTGAGCAAAGAGGCATCGAGGCCCTCCGCTGCCCTCCCCCGCTTCGCAGCCTAACGCAGAGGTCGTCCAGTCGGCCGAGGACCTCGTGAACCGTGGCGAGATTACCGTCTGATTAGCTCGCGTTTACCTCCCTGGCGCTGGACATCCGTCGAATTCGCCCTGGTAATTCGTTTAGGTCTAGCTTCGCCTGATTGGCCCACGAGACCTTGTCCGCGCACACACCCAAACGCGAACGTGTGCTGACACATAAAATCTTTTTACGCCCGTAGCGGTGCCCTGGTTTTTTGAAATTTACGTCGGCGGCGTCCACGTGTACGCGCGTCATTAATAAAATCTCGACGAAACCGGGAAAATCCTCCTTCTTTTTCTCGAGTGGCCGGCCCTCTGCCGGTCATTAACTTAATTAAATGACTAGACGTAAACTTCTATTTTACGTTTATTATAATAATGAGAGCCGTTAAAATTTCGCGGGAATTGCTGCTCGGACATTGCAATTCTGGAATTACGGTTGGCCACTGCCCGACTGATTGCCCGCGACTTCAAATACCTCGCACTTCCTTGTTAAATTAATATTTGCCCGCTCCTGGGGTAACCTGGGGTTGCTCTTAAATTTTGTTATCTGTCCAGGAATTTTTGTCCCCCCTTGCGAACAGTCGCCACCTGTAATATTCCCCAGCAGAGTTTTTAATAACACCTGCGCGAGATCGCGATAAGCCACGACTTTCGACAAAGTCGTTATAATATTAAGAGGAGATCGATTTTCCTAATTTCAACTGCAGCGGCGCATTTCAACGTGATTCGTCTGTTGTCGCGAACAACTCACGTACACACGCACGCACCAAGGGACTCACGTATTCATTGCCACGAGTTAGCGACGCCTGCGAACTCGTACACTAGTTTTTAAAGCGTTCAAAAATTATATTAGCGTTTAAAAGCGGTCCGAGCAACAACAAAATTATTCATCCGATTCGCTGCGTTATCTAGGTTACAAGTACTTTTCTTAGCGTCTGTCCTTAAAAATGTAGCTTATATTAATTTCTCTCTCAAAAAAGCGATTTTTTTGTTTTTATCTCGAAGAGTCTAGCGATGCCGAAAAGAAAATTGCACTTTGCGCGCATTTTTTGAGGGAAATAAAATGTTTTGATAAACCATTCGACTCGGGCGCAACGCGATTCGAGCATCTCTTAGCAGAAAAATAAAGAGACACGCATTTTTTACTAATTAGGAGAAACTCGAAAACGTCGCGTAACGTTCGAAGGATGTTGAAGTAAAGCAACAACTTTAATGCGTAGCAAAACAAGTTTTTTCTGAATCTCGATGATCGGGGCCTCGATATTCTTCGTTTTGATCAAAATTAATCGAATCGAAATCGAAAAAATTCAAAACGGACATAAGTTTGAGGAGTCGTAAAATTGCTGCGAATAAAATCGTAGTAAAATTGTTGCAAACGTTGAATATTGCACCGAGCGAATGCGTTTGAAAGTGTTTGCTCCGCATTCGTTAGCCGCTTCAACTGTTCATCGCAATCTTTCAAGCAGCCCCGAGAATTTCCAGTCGTCGTCCTGCCCCCCTCCGCGCCCTTAAATTATAAAGATAAAACTCGGAGCCTGAATTTCGTTGCAACGATCGATACGTACTGCAGTTCGAATCGAAGGCTATTTTAAAGAGAGAGTAAATTAGAGCATAAATTTAAGGCGATGAATTCGAGACGAACAATGCGAAATCTACTATTTTAATCGTAAATCGAGCTTCTCAAAAGATTCAACCCCTTTTCATCTTATTTCTTATTTTCCATTTTCCGCTCTTCCATTTGTTTTACACTAGCTTTAGAAGTTTTTAATTGAAATTACTTTATGTTTGTAATCATTAAGCAAAATGCCTGCGCGTATGTAAAAGCATAAATTCAATTTAACGAGCAGTGCGAGAAGAAATTTATTTTAAAATTAGTATTTATTAAGACAGCTGATGTTACGCTTGAGAGTAAATTTTAATTTATAAATTATCGTGTCTGTTATTCTGTAGAACTCGTTTTAAATAAAAAGGCCGCTTTAAAGTTTTTGCGAGCCTTAGCCAAATCTTAAGAAATTTATCAGTTGAAATGTAGGCATAAAATGTAGCGGGCAAGTATATAATACTTTGTTCGCTGTATCCTTAAAATAACTCATCGGCAAGCAACAAATAAATTCCAGTTGCCATTTAATTTAATTTAATGTAATTTTTCAAAGAGACCTTCCTCTTTGGAAATACGTTTATCGCTCAGATGTCTAGCGATAAATACTTCGAAGCAGTTTTATCTTCATTTTGATATACAGCACTTTTAACGTCAGCAGCACTTTAATAAACGTGCTTCGATTGCATTAATAAGCGAACTTTTTAGCAGTCGAACAATAATTTTCAATCTCGAGGTGTAGGTCGAAGAAAAGTTGCGGAAAAACGTAAAAGTTGAACGGGCGTATGTGGGAAAAGAAGATGATGGAAATTATTCAGTGCCTTCCAAGAAGGGCCACAAGTTTTAGAAAAATAGGAAAGGCTTGCGGCGGGGGTGAGGGCGAGAGGGAAACGGGGAAGAAAAACGGGAAGGAAGAAAACTCGAGCAAGTTAAAGCTCGATAAATTATAGTAGAATGCAGGAGTCGAACGGACATGTGTTTTTTGGCTCCCAATTGGATTTCTTAAACGCAAAAGGTGTGCGCTCGTTCTAAGAGGGCTAAGACCATCGCGCATTATCCCAGTGTGAGTTCGAGTGCGTTTGCGAGGACATCGATGAGGGGTAAGCTCTTACTAAATAAGATAAAAAAACACTCCAACTGTAAGGGCGAGGAAAAGGGAAAAGCGAAAAAGAAATAAAGAATTAGATGTTCAGAGATCACCGCTTTTTAAGACTTTCCATTTTATTCCGCAGCAGCAGCAGCAGCAGCAGCAGCAGCAGCGATGGCCAAACAGAGTACCAGAAACTCCGCTAACAAAGTTTTCCTCAGCTCCGCCACGCTTCTTCTTTTTTCACTTCCAAGTTACTCCAAATCACCTTTTTCTTACACTCGTTTTACCTCCGGAGCTAGTGCCGCATTAAGCTGGCCGGGAGAGAAAAGATCATCCAACAAATTCGCCTCTTCCATTAAAAAGAAATAGCTAGGATAGGCAAGGGAAGTGCCGCGAAGGAGGAAGAAAAATAGCGCGATTACAGACTGCGTCGGGGAAAAGCAAAAATCGGTGGTGGCTCCCCCCGCTCCACTCCTCCATCCGCCCAAGCGTTTCTTTTAAACAGAGCCGCGTATTAAATTAAAAAATGGCGCTACGAGTATGCGATCTTTTTGGCTACTTTTCGTTTCTCCTTCAAAAATACGCTTATAACAACTGCGCGCGCGAATTTGCCCGCGAGCTCGTTGATGCAAGGAGTTCCAAGTGTGGCCGAATCCTGTTTCGCATCCCACAAATAGCCATAGAACTTTTAGATATTCGCCTTGTCCCCTTAATACTTAATTAGCTTAATCGACTGTTGAAGCACGTCGAGATTCAGCGAGATTCAGTTTAATAATCACTTATTTTTAGGTTGATTTAAGTTCGAGTCGAGTAGTGCACTTTGCAATTTTCTCCATATATCGAGGAAATCTCCGGGAACGAAATTTCCTAGGAAGCTATCGTTAGCGTCTATTATTAGATCGACTCAAGTTGGACACATTTTCTAATAAAGTCCTTGATTTTATACGATTTGAGCGTTACTACTACTACTACCGCCACTATTCTTATCATCGCTATTTTCTACGCTCGGATAATGGCCTCTTAACAGTTTTAACGCTCAATTATAAACATTAACCTTGTTCCCAATGCTCTTTTACTTACAGATTTTAAATTTTATTTCTTATTATTTCAATTTTTCCGCATTTCTCAGCGACTCGTGCGATTCGCTGTTGCACATTTTAAAAAGCATATCGGCATTTAAAGAGCTTTTTCGATTTAGCGCGTACTCCTATTCCCCAAAACACTTCACCTCGCACTATTACTCACTGTACGCTCGCACCTCCGAAATTCTCGCACTTCATCCCGTTATTGAAAACGCCGTCGTCGTTACATACTCGCCCAGATTCCCAATTAGAATTGAAAAATCGATCGTGAAAACGTGAGAATTAGGGCGCGCGATCCCAATAAGAATAAATCGATATACTTTGATTATAAAATAGATGTGCAATACAAGCTAGTGCAAGACGCAAGAAGACAGCGGACCGAAATTCTCCGTAACGTCGCGCTCGCAATCGATTCGTCGTTTACCAATACACACACACAAAATGTCTGTCTCACATTTTCATTCATTGTCGCACGTGCGCTCGCGGAACGCTTTACTTTCACCGATGAATTTGTTGAAATGGACAGTAAGTATTCAAGCGCTGCTGCTTACTTTTGTCAAATCGCTACCGGCTACGTTGATCGAGTCGCGTACCTCCTCTCTAAGTTTCCCAAGTTATCAGTTTATTTCCATTAATCGCGCGGGATAACAAAATTTCCAAGCCCGCACTTGCGTTAATTATTTATTTACTTAATTCGATAGATGCGCCCGATCGTTATCGTCGCTACTCGCTCGACTGATTACCGATAACACGAGCCCAATTTGGCCTCGCGCTGTCGGAGAAACGGACAAATTTCCCGCTGAGATCAAGAGAAAACTCGACGACTGGAAATTATACGTGTGCATTGCTGGAGGGCGCAAGGCTCGTGCGTCGTCATAGCATCGGTGCTCGAGTGGCGCAGTCCGAGAGCGACGGAGTTTGCGTGAAAGAAGCCGTAGTAGCTACGCACGAGCACAGTGATTACATCAATCATTATTTTGATAAGGTTGCGGCGAGTGGATAATACAATATCATTGATTGCAATGAATGGCTCGGCCGCCGAACGTATATTATTAACTCCGGAAAAGGAAGGTGCTCTTGAATTTTTTTTTTTTTTTTTTTTTTGTTGCGCTGGATAAATAGTCGCCGCGGAGAAAGTCTTCAAAGACACCCAATCTTCCATCAAACCCGTGGCGGGTAGCTAGTGTCGGATTCGCTTAAGCACCCACAGGCTGGGGTGAGTCTCTATATGAAGAGAAAAGAAGAGAGGGTCGAAGAAGATGACAAATATGGGGATTGTTCCGTAGTGTGCGCTAATACGCGAAGCTGGATTTTTAGGGCAGGGGAGCGCCGAGGATCATCTGCGGACTTTGTCGCAACGGATTTCGCACAAATGAAATAGAGAGAGGGGCAGAGGGAGTTGATGTTTGGCTCGGGCCCTTCGGAGCTTGCAAACTAATCTCGCTACGTTTTCGGCAACCAACGGGAGATTGATTTGTTTCAGGATTTGGGAGTTGCTGATCAACCAAGGGCTAAGAAGAAACGAGCCGGGAATTATCGCGTCCTTGATCTGGCGTCTCGCGAGGATCCGGAGGCTGAGCCCTTGCTATGGGACTGAGATTCCGAAGGGCGCTGCCAACTTCCGAAAGAGTGTCGAGAGAAAAGCGTGGAAAGTTTCGGCGAATCAGTTCCTCTCTTACACCGGTGTCTTGTTGCGCAGCACACCATTTTCAGATTCGGTATCACATCGCTCGACCCTTACCTTAAGGTCAAAACGAACTATTAGCGGACAGGCCGAGGATATTTGGATATTTGACCCGATCATTTCACTCTGGGCGTCCGCATCGACGATAAAGTCTTCGAAGCCCTTTTGCCAGGAGAAACTACGGATCGACGAGATCGAGTCTTTTTGACGATCAGCCGTCTTACGAGGAAAACTAGAATTGCTCTCGGCATTTTGAATAGATGCGATTGTTGGTCGTTCTATTGCTAATGTGCAATTAGGGATTTTTTATACAAAAGGAATTGAAAGCTCGGCCTTAACGGCCAAATGCGTTAAACCGAGTTATTGGCAATGTATTAGGATTTTTTAAAACGTAATTCTTTATTCCATTGCACGAACGAAAATATTTTTACGATATCTTTAATGCGCACGCGCGCGCGCGGAACTAAATCATCTCCATAAACCTAATTCTGTATAATTAATTTATGCTGGCGAATAGTCGAATAGCGAAAAAAGTTCGCAATAACAATTGAGAGTTTGGACATTAGTAAATTTCGCAATCACTCGACGAGTACGGATGATTGACTAATTGTGCTTTCTATTCAACATCTACTAGTATGGGAATTTAATATTAACTCGTTGCGTCCATCGAGCGCAGCCGCGTTAAAAAACAAAATTTAAACAGAACGTGGATAGAATACGTGTAAACGCGCGTAAAAATGTGCGTTGCAAAATCTTTGGCTCGGAAATTTATTAAAAAACGGTAGTTTGAAAATGCCTGCTTTTGTAACAGCATAAAAGGTACAGCGTGTGATAATCACGCGAACCGTAAAATTTCATTTAATAATGTTTATTTTGCTCCCGGAGTAGACGCATTCGTACTCGCGCGACCGAATCTGTTGGACAATTTCATTGCTTTTTTGAAAATCCGCGAAAACGAAGCCTCGCGCGCTCGCGAAACTTACCAACACTACCGTAATTAATATTTAGCCACATCAAATTGCCAGATTAAATTCGCGGAAGAAGTCAATGTCGAAAATTGATTCTTTGACCGCTAAAAATTAGGGCTCGGTGAACGCGATCGAGTTATCCCGATGATATTTTAGCGAAGACTACGCGCATTCGCAGGTAATAAACTGCCACCAGATGCACATTCGAAACGAATGCAGCTCTAATAAATTAAGCGGAATCGACGAGAGTCTATTATTAATGAAAGCCCTCGGAGAGGAGAGCAATAATTTATCGATCTGTCACTCAGAGGGTATTTGGAGCGGTCGGGAGAAGCGAGAAGACGGAGAAGCCGCGTCGCCGAGGAGCAATTAGCGAATGAACGCGAGGACGCGACGGAATGTATTGCGATCGTTTGCCGG
Source organism: Platyscapa corneri (assembly GCA_018907185.1). Classification (NCBI taxonomy): domain Eukaryota; kingdom Metazoa; phylum Arthropoda; class Insecta; order Hymenoptera; family Agaonidae; genus Platyscapa; species Platyscapa corneri. The sequence goes on along the minus strand of JACCHW010000018.1, from coordinate 1,178,818 downwards.
GCCTAAGTGGCACAGAAAGCCGGCGCAAAATAAATCCAAGAGAGCGCACCGGCAACAATCGCGCGAGCCCCCAAAAATCGGAGCTGTGCGGGGGAGTCGACGCCGATGCGAATTATTTTGGCAAGCGTTTGGTCGTCTCTCCGGATCGCGGGAGCCGCGACGCACCCGTACACCCGCCCAACTGCCTCATCAAACTATTTATAAAGAAAAGATGGGCGCGGAGGATTGGAGCGCGTCGCGGCGCACCGAGACGTCTCGGACTCGAATTTCGCGACTCCCTTCGGCGATATTAATTTTTCAATCCCTCCCGAGCAAGTGTCCCTTCGTCGTCGGCCGGCGCGCGATTTTCAATCGCCGGGCTGCGACTCGAACGCCTAGTGCCACGATGCCCGAACGGATCATTGCACTTTTAATAGCCCCCGTGAACGCGAATGCAGCTCGTTTTTTCCAGCGAGAGCTATTTTGCGCGCGCTTTGAAATATGTACGCGTGGCAGCGATCGGCAGTGTTTCCAAGTTTCGGCTTCGAAATATCTCCTTTACGCTGAACAATGCGGTGCGGCACTGACACGGTCTCGCGCAACAGAGATTTTCCTTTCGGCGGGCACCGGTAAACTTAAGTAAAACGACCCGAGTTGCGCGCAGTTTCGTCTCTTTCATTTTTCTAAGAAGCAATCTCTAGCACTGCGATAATCTTAACCTACTCTTTCGGTGATTTATCGTTAGCGCTAACGCAAGGTTGACAAAAGTGCATTTTTAACAAAACATCGTGCTCTAAGCTCAAGCGGCTAATAACTTTTATTTTTCAGTACGTGTGCACGCGTGTGGGCGCGCGTGATTGCGCATGACAACAGTCCAATTATTCGTCCGCTACAACACTTGGTGGCAGCATATTTTTTTAGCACGAAAATTTAAATTGTCTCGTAAATTAATTTACAATCTCCGAAACTATTGTACAATGTTTTTACAGTTTTTCGACTCTTAATTCGAATCCGATTAAATGACGCTGCATTTTGTTTTTAAAAATTTCTATACCTAAAAATGCTATACTTCCAATCTTTTCCTCCTTTCGTTTTGCTTTTTGTATTTTTTTGTTAATAAGCCTTTCATCAGGCCTGCATTAATTTGCATTTAATTTTTTAAAAAAATTTCGCGTAAAATTCGTTTCCAATGCTGGGATGACAAAAACTTTCTTGGAAAAACTATTCGAATTAATGTCTCGAATAATTTGCATAACTATTTTTTGGAGTTCATTTTGGTAGAAGTAGATTACGAATAAAAACCTTTTGATCCGAGGCCGACTAAATTTTATCACGCTAATCTATTTAAAACACGTAAAGTCGTAATTAAAACACCATTTTAATATTTGCCTCTTTTTAAAATATTTTTTCACCTATTTGTCAGAGATTAATGTTTGAAATCGAGTGTTTGCAGTTTACACAATAATAAAACGACGCAGCGAACGAGGATTTTGACATTTTCCGACAATTTGAAAAATACTTTACCTCCATAGTAATTACATTCGAAATATTACTTTTTATCGTAAACTGTAATTTGAATTTCGTATGAATTCAGAAATATTACTTTAAACTATCGTCAATTTGTCTCGAATATTGACTAATTTATTCTCTGATTTGAAGGGAATCTTGCGGTTCGGATGATCCAGTAAATATTTGCAAAATGTCCAGGCACACGTATTAAAAGAATGTTATGTCAATGTTGGGCCAAAATTTGCGGGCCGAAATTAATAGTCTACATAGTCACTCGCATATCGAGTCTCGTTAATATCTACGTCTAATCAAAGTCTATATGCATTTGCGTGTACTTACACGATGCATTAAATATTTTCCTTCGCGAACTTCACTCCAAATTTGAAGTTGTAACGAAGTTACCGTGCATATATTGCAAATTCAGCGAGCAACTATGTATTTTCATATTTAAATCTCAGTAACGGTAATAAGTGCGTCAGTGACACAGTTACTTTGAAAATATAAAGGAGATAAAAAAATTAAACATTCGTCGAGAGCGCATTCGAATTTATATTTTCGTTTTCTTTCTTATAACTTTCTAAAAGATGTAATATTACAGATAGCACGTTTCTTATTACCGAGACTCTATTTATCATTTATTTTTTGCAGTTGTAAATATATATTTATTATTTGCTCACATCTCTTCCGTCGTCCTTTTATCGCGGAGTTATTCTTGACTTTGATTACTCGAAATATAGTTGCAAAAAAGTCGATAAGTCTATCGGCACTGGAAATAGGATCAAGTGCACGTGTACGCGCTCTCTACGTGAATTTTTTACATTTCGCATAAAACCACAGGGAGAGTATTTTTAATAATTTTATTCGTTAAAAGTCACGCGCGTTAAAGCCGAAAGCATAAAGTCGCGCGATGGCGAATTCAAAACTCGACAGATGATTGGAATTTCGTGGCCCAAGTAAGAAATGCGCTTGGTAAGCACTATTTCAACGACGACTTAAAATTTCACAAAGGGCCTCGCTAATTTTCCCCACCACGCATTGGGCTAATAAAAATGCGGATATCCGTATTAAATATTGCTAAGAGTATTGCGTCGATCGATTTTCGCAGACCGCGTCGGCACATCCGCATCGATTCGAGCCTCGTGCACACGTATAATGCACCAACGCAAAAATTGGAAGTGTTCCAGGCGAATGATGAGACAGTCGAGACGTATAAACCAATCAAATTCTGATCCATGCAGTTTCCCTCTGCCGCTGAATCTAGCGAAAGAGGTTGCGAAGCAGAATTTGATAGACCGTGTTATTGTATTAGCCCGAAATACTAAATATTATTTGAATAATTGCAGTTGCTCTCGCGATTTCGTCATCGTTAATTAACTCCCCTGGTAAAACAGCGACATTTAACGTTATAATTGTACGGTATTTGTCGCGCGAGCACAGAAGAAAGTTTTTACGCAAGTTTTTACGCAACTTCGAGAAAAGTTGACAACTATTTTCCGGAATTCGGATATTGTGAAAGTTTATAAAACTATGTGACGGTGCTGGGTAGCGTCAATGTTTTTTAAAATTTCAGCTGCGAATGAGTTACAGATTTTAATAGAACCTTAAAACGTGTGAATGGGATTCGTAAATAAGATTCGCTCGACTCTCGCGCAAACTTTTTGTTCCAACAGCTTTAAAAAATAAACGCGTAATTTGAAATGGAAAAGGGCCAGAGGAGGGAAGCATTTTTTCGGATATTTCTAATATTTTGCATGCGAGTTATTTTCTAGTGTTACAAATTCAAAATCGGAATATCGACGTTAGAATAAACAACGCTGGAGGTATTATATTATTATTATTATTATTATTATTATTATTATTGGTACTACCACTATTACTATTATTACTATTATCGAACTCGGGCTAAAAATCCAAAAGCTTTTCTCGTCGCTACAATAATACAATTGCTTTTGCGCTACTCAAAATCCATTAGCCGCTCTTATTCGTGCCATACTTTTTAAAATTTCGTTTACTATTATTTCCTATTTTAATCCGGTTTTTATCTTGTGCTTTTCGTTTTGTCTACCCAATTCTACACTAATTTTTTTACGTTCCAGTGTAATTTCCGAGATCGTAACACACGTGATCAAGTCATTCCGACTTTATTGTGTTATCCATAAAAGTTATTTTATAATTTTCTACATTCTCTAGTTTCTTGGTTCTGTTTGCTCAAAACATTCTTCTAAGTCATTTATTTTCGTACGTCCGAAATTCGTCTTCTTCGTATTTGATACACACGCGGACAAAGAGAGTCTATATTCGCATCCACACTGGATTCTTAACACAATTATTGTATTATTGTATTATAAATTGTAGTGTTCGGATAATACAAGACTTTTGGCTTGTCAACGTTTTATTTTATTTTGTTATTTGTCAGCGCGTTAAAATGTTTATCCAGGTTACGGATTACTATACATTTATTCCTCTCTATTTCTGTACCGACTCGTAATCAAATTTCCTCGATTTTCAGTAATAATATTCTTACGAACTTTTAATTGATTTAAATAATTAATTTGTCCTTTTTATATAATGTACTATACATAAAACGCTAGTAATATCGCCCTATTTAAATAATTATGATGAATTATTTCCAGGACCCTCGAGTTTCCAGATTGAATTTGCCGAAGCAGAGTTTTATTTACTTTGGTTTACGTTTTCAAATCCCATATTTCGTCATTAGTTGACTCGGCCCTTTCCGATATCTTCATTGGTCCTTGCGCGAATAAAACTGATAATTATTCGAACGCCTAGAAGATTATTATTTCGTTAAAATTAACGAGTAATAGTTTCTGCTCAAAGGCTGTCTCTCGCTAGTAAGGCATTAAAGTAGAAGTTTGAACACATGACAAACAGTTAAATTTGTCCGTCAGTAGCACATTTTATTTCACCTTGTTATAAGTTTGATAAATCAGTCAAAATAAAGCGAATTTCATATTTTTAGCAATACTTTTCTAATTCATATTTAAACAACTTGTGTGTAAATCATTTTATTTTATTAAAAAATACCGATGTCTTACAAGAAGCCAATTTTAAGCTTTACTTTTACTTATTCATCGAGTTCATTATTCACAGGCTTGATCCTTATTTCTTGTGTTTCTGACAGTATAGTTCAGAATTCCTTGTTTAATTTAATAGCGTATAAAAAAATGATCAACTATATTTCCTCCATTTTAGTTTCTAGATTAGTTGAATTAGTATTATCTATTTTAGCTACGATCACCCAGATTCGTTTCACATAATTTTATTCTCGGCCGACCAAATCTATTAATATCTTGTTAAAATTTCTTACATGCTTTCTGTACTTCAGATTTTTCTATCTTATTTTATTTATAAATAACTAAATTCACAGCCTAAATTAAATATGTATTTATACATAGTATTATCATATTTTCATTATTCTTTTTAATCAATCAAAATCTTGAAATTCGAGATTTAATAACAGTATAATTAAAGTCTAATGAAATTCATTTTAATAAATTCGTAACTTTTATTAACCTTTATTATTATAATATTTCGATATTAAATTTTGATGTCGAAAATGAAGAATAGTAGAGCAAATTAATACTAAAATTACTTAAAAAGTTTAGACAGAAAACAATTTTAAAACTTGTTTTAATTAAAATTAATTATAATTTTAATCAATATTCATATATGTATCTATTATAAAAGCACATTATATACTGTGCTTACACATTGTATAGATATAAGTTATATTGAATAAATTAATAATCATTAAAATTGATAGTAACATGATAGAGAATAGGTAGCTAATATATTCGTAAATAATAAGTGACGTTTTGTTGGAAAAGTAAATTTAAATTATTAAGGAAAATAAAGAACAAGTTTCGTTTTTGTATAAAAATTCATTAATATAATAAATACGAAAAGCTTCTTAATAACGAAGTTTGATGAATCGAAGAAAAAAGAAGACGTTACCTGTTATAAATTAAATGTAAGGAATTGGAAAGTTTCATCGAAGATCTTTCACGGATTTTCTCGATATAAAAATGGAAATCGAAAAATTGTGAAGGATAAATAAGTAGTTGTATTTCTCAGATACAGGAATAAGAAGGAAAAACTTGAAAATTATCAAAAGTTTTTTAAGAAATATTTCAGAAATAAGGATGCAGAAATATATTTTGAAACGGAAGAATTTTTTAACATTTTCGATGTAAAGGATTTCGATGTACCGCAATAAATAATAATTATGCGAAATTATAAACATAACTTAAGATTATTATTATTCGAATTAAAACGTGAGGTTAAAATTAAAATTTATATCGGACGTAAATATTTTCTGTGCGCCAAGTTATTTTAAGAATTAATAACGAAGCTTTCAAAGATAATTTCGACTTACTTATATTATTTCATTTTCTATAAGATCGCACAGACCGATAAAACAGTGTCAATAAATAATATTGTTATCGAGGCGCATTGCAATAATATAATTTTTTACTCGATTCAGCGTTTTGTAACGCAGTTGTGCCGTCGCTATTAATAAATACGTGTATCAGCCGCGAGAGCACGAAGTTTTGATTGTAAACTGATAATTTCAAAAGTACAAGGAATACACGCTCACGTGAAAGAATCGGACACGAGACTATTTTCAATCGATAGCGACTGCGAGTTGCGAACTACGATAACCAAATGCGCTTTCTAATTTTCTGCTTTTGTAAATATTGCAAATATATTTATGGAGCAGAGCACGAATGGCGAGGAAAGTTCCGAAGGGATGTTATAAATAAATGCCCCAAGTAGTTCGAATCATAAGCTAAACGCAGTGGAAGGTATGCCCCTCTCCATAAATAAGGCAGAACCGAAGCGCAAGTGCAAGTCGCGGAAAGCAGCGATAGACACTCTCTCCCTCTGTCTCTCTCTCTCTCTCTGGCAGGCGCGCACTTTGTTTGTTTCAGTGCCCCGACTGTTTATCCGACTTTTTGCCGCAATATAATGTCGTCAAATTACCGTCGGACGACGCGCACTTTTATTGGCCCGCAGATTTCACGATACGCTCATATAGTTTATAGCTCCAACCCAGTTCTCCAAAACTATTTTCGTGTTCGCGTCTTCGCCCGGGACTCGAGGTTCGAGATTCGAGATTCGACGTCGACTGGGATTAATATAATGCGGTCCGGATCGCGCAGATGCCCGAGTGCTATTTAATTTATGCTAATGCATCCTAATGCGCCGCCGGAAAGTTCTGCTCGCCTTCGGCGGCTCTGGGTGCGCGTGATCGATCGATCGAGGCGCCACTGCAAACCAGTACGTGCTGCTGGGTCAAGTAAATCACCGATCTCGCGGCGCTCCTTACCAGGAATAACACTTTTGAAGGGCGTAACTCAGCGCGCGCTCGGCGTTGTTTCAGTCGATAAGACGAGCAGCTCTTCGTCGAGGGGGTCGGGGCGCAGGCGTTGATTTCAAAGCGATTCCGTATTCCAGCTGTATACGGGAAAATGAACGAGGCAGATGCGCATCTCGCGCGCGCTGTATAAAAGGACACGTAGAAAGCCAACCTCTTTACGGATTTTCCAGCGGCGTGGGCTATGGCCGCGGCATGATGCATGGAAGGCCCTCTCGCGGGATTCAGATTGTGCACTCGGAGCCCGGAGACCTGCGAGGAATTGTGATAACGGCACTTGACTTTCATCGGGCATACCTACTTTGATTTATTTCCCTTTCCGCGCGGCCGCCTTTTCACGACTCTTTCCCTCGCGACTGGCAACTTTATTACCGCGACGGCTCCGCAAAAATCGCAAGCCTCGAAAATACGCTTTTAACGAGCCAGATACGACGACTCGTTCGTCGCCGCGGACTTTCGAGGAATTATTTATCGAGCCGCTGATTCGCTGGAAATTACAAAAACTAGTTTTCCCCACCGCGCGCTAGACTTTTCAGGCGAGAGCAGACGTAGCGGTATTTCCCATTAGCTCGGACTCATCCGTGACGCACTCCTGCAGCTGCGATTCGGCGGCCGCTTCGTTTTATCCTCGGAACCGTGGAAACTCGCGAGGCTCCCGAGCTCCGGAAATTTCGACGGATTTTTGCTATTTTATTCGCGTGCGAGTTGAATTTTGTCGGCTTCGGGTTTTAGATAAGAAGCGCCGATGCGTCGTGCACCCGGAGACACGCGAGCATCCACGCGGGCGCAAAACAGTAATCGAAGCCACAGTTTTCGCGGAGGGAGGGACTGTTATTTAAACGCAGCGACGCAGAATTTCATTATAATTAAGTGTGTAAGGGTGAGAAGTAAAGAGTCGCGCGCGCTGAATATAATTAAGTGAATTAATAATTCGCTTTTTAAGGTTATTTAACTCGAAGCTCGGGCGAGATACGCAATATGAAAAAAAAAGCTAGAATTCGTATATTACGGAGACAGGGCGCACATAATTAAAAGGCAAACACGCCAGGGTCGTAACGCGTTGGGGGGGGGGGAGAGGGGGAGAGTGGAAGCGATGGAAATTTCCCCCTCGGGTGGCAGCACTCGCCGAAGAAAGTAGCTTGCGGCGTTTTATTAGCTAATCACGTCACCAAACCGGGCGCAAAAAGCGCGCAACACTAATTACAAAGGTCTCAAGGAAAAGATCTCCTCGGTTAGTTTCGTTCGAAATGAAAGGAAATCGGAGCGCGGCTCGGCATCTCGAAGCCCCGAGACGGAGAACAAAGACTTGACCCACGTGACCGGGCGCGCGAGGAAGAGAAAAACGCGCCGAAGGGGACTGGGAAGCGGGGGTGGATTCCGACACGCCCAACATCGTTACCTCAAACAACCTCGCTATCTTTTATTTATATCATTAGTATACCAAAGTTAGGAGAGTGACGCTCGCTGTCGCGGCACTGCAACCCCAAAGGACTCGTAAGGACGAAGCATTTCGGCAAATTACGCCATTTATACAAAAACCGCCTGTTGGGGGCTTCCAGAGAGACGACGAGAGTTTGCCGCTTGCGACGCCTGGCCGGAAGTGCGGCCGCGCGCGCGCGCACACACACACACAGAGAGTCGAGAATCATCATGGCCGTTCACACGTTCAAAATGGGATTGGCGCTCTCGTTATTCAGTTGGAGAGGTCCTGTATAAATGTAAACGTGCGTCGCACATCTTCGCTCAAAGGGACAATTGAACTCTGGCGGCTTCAGCTCTACGTGACGACGCCAACGTCCAAAAGAGCTGCCTCTTGCTTACCAATGTACTTATCGCGACGATCGTGCGCGTGCATGTACGACCGGTAATAATAAGTTTGCTATCTATTAGTGCTCGAGCGGGCGAGAGTTGTTGTTGTTGTTATCGCTCCTTTCTTATCAATTTCGTAATTGGTGTAAACTTCCGCTACACCCGAAACATCCTTCACTCCTATTCGCTCGTTTCTTTAAAAGATAAAAAATAATGCTTTTCCCCCGACGTTACCGCGAATTTATCCAGTTTTCGTCGCAATTTTCGACTCCATTGGCGAAATATTTCCATTCCCGTTATCCAATTTTTGCAATGGACCCTCCTCTTCTTCACAATCGTTACCAACTGTAGATTTTAATCGATTCCCAACAACCACAAAATAGCTTCTGCTGCTTCTGCTCTTCGAGTTGCTCGTCCTACCAACATAAGCGATCGGAATAATTTTTATTAACCTCTTGTTTTTTATTTATTCCAGTAAATAAATTCGAAAAGTCTGTTGAAATTATTAGGTCGCTCTTCCTCCGATTAAGGCGTTTTTCAAATTTCAACCATTCGCTAATCATATTTCCAATCTTAAAACCATTAAAATGAAATTCGCAAAATCCCCGGCGTTTTGGATATTTAAAAATTTTTTATTCGATATTTAACCGAAATTGTAAGTATACGCCGAAACGAACTTTTAAAATTCAAAACAATACGCTTTTCAAAAATAACTTTTGATAATTTCAACGAAATTCGCTCGATCGTCTTCTTAGATTGCGTGATCTAAATTTTAGTAACACAGTCGAGGATTTTTTTCTAATATTTATTAATTACGACTATCAAAAGAGTTTTGCATTATTTATGGTGGAATGTAACGCGTGCACTCAAATATTAAAGCGTTGCACGAATGAATATTATTTTACAAAATTAATGTAGAGCTCGAGTAGCAGATTAGACTCTTAAATCCTTAAACTTACTCACAACGTGGTGGTCGCTGAAATTGATTTATAAGCTCAACCATTATCTTTCAAATTATCTTTAATTCAAGAAATTTCCGGCTCAACACTTACATTAAACTTGCTCTTTAAAGTTACGACTGCAATATTATAAAAGTTGGTCAGTGTGATCGTGAGGTTAAAAATTTTCCTGCCTCTTACGTTATCTGCGTTTCTGCTCGCACATTTTAAACTAAGACCTTCAAAAGCGCACTCGTGAATCCGCTCCGTCATCAATGACATTTTAGATTGGTTTTTACGTTACACTGTGCTTTACATTAACAAATATCATTGGTAAATCCAAATGACATAAGATGTAAATTTGATCGAGATGATATTATTTTTCCCAATGTATAAAACAAGGTACGAATGATTCGATCACATTTTATTATTTTAAGTAATCGTGGAGCAGCTTCAACCATTACCTTGTCATTCTACGTAATTCTCTTGCTGTTTTAATAATAATATTCTATTACTTGAACTTGGCGGGACTCGCTTCCCAAGGTTTACACAATTTAAATAACAATAACGTCCCGCGCGAGATGAATACTCGAGCTCGTATTATATTATATTATATTGATACCCAACACGCGCCCTATAGTCGGATACAGTCTAGAGTCACCTGATGCTCTTCCTCGTCCTAGCCTCTCGCTCTCTTATTTACTTTGTCTATTTGTCTCGACAAACGCGAGCCACACCTCGAGCATCGACCGCGTGTACACTCGACAAACAGTTTGCGATATTACGAGGAGTAACTTCCCCGGAGCTAAGGAAAAGCGCATTTCCAGAATTCATATTCCGGAATGAATTTGTCGTGGTTATCGAAATGCTCTTCTCCCTGCCCCCGCCCCTGGCCTCTCGCTATCATTCTCGCCGCGGAAGTTCGAAAAGCAAAAACCAAAACGCGCAACGCCGTCCTTATGCCATAAGACTAACGTCGAGAAACTTCGTACCTGGCTTATCTGTATGTGAACGCGTAAAACTGCTTTCGTTATTGATCCAAGCCGACGCCTTCGACTGACATTGATAAGAATTTACTTATGGTCAGAGAATAGAAATAAGTTGCGCGCAGATTTCCAGGAGATTCCTTTTCGCGTCAACGAATTACAATAAAGTGACAAAAGCTCTCGAATTGTTTAAAATAGATCTCCAACTGCTGGCGTTTAATGCGTTTTGTTAGATAAAATAACAAAATAGCGCGTTATCGTCTTCGAATAAATACACGTGCTTTTTATTCCCGTTGGAAATTTTTTACGGTAAATTCATACTCGATCATTTTAACCGAAGAACCCAACTATTATTCGTAAAGCACAGAATTGTATTATGCGTTAGCGTTTTTATATAGGAATATACAAAAATGAGCGTTCGCTAATTTTTACGAACATATTTGTCTACAATTCAATCTAGTTTATACTATTAATTATTAAATCACGGTGAGGATAACGAATGGAAAATACGCTGAGAGTCACTCGAACCTGATTCTATTATTACATATATTTTCTCTACTACTAGATTAGTAGTATTGCGTATAATAAAATAATTTGCTTTCGAGATCGAAAAACAAGATTTCATATTTTTAATGTTTCTCAATATATTAGTGTAATTATTAGCGCATTGCATTAAATAAGCTTTCAAAACTGGGTATCTAAAATGCATTTTCAATATAGAAAAAGGAAGATTTAGGAAATTATTTTTTCTCATAACATAAAATTTAATTCCATTTTTTCACGATCTTTATTTATTTTTTATTTATATATTTGTCCTGAAAACTTTTCATTTTATTCGATTCAGCACGTGTTTAATCACTTTACAAGATCAAAATATTTTCGGTCACTATAGCAAATACTATGAAGTTTAAATTTTAACAATTTATTTTAGCTTAGTGCACCGATCAATACGTACATTGATAGAATATTTAAATTTTAATATTTATGAGTAATTTATTATTCCATTACGGAAGGGTTGTTAGCTTATATAATTTATTATCAATTCAGTTTCTTTTACTATATTCGCCTATAACTCCATTCATTATTAAATTCTTCTATAATTTTACTTTTAACTTTCATGTTTAGATTTAAAGATTCTTGCAAATTGTCAAAAAATTGTTTTTGTGAAAATGATGCTTTAACGCGTAAAAAAGAGTAGCGAGTAATTTTATAATAAAATAAATTTTATTATTGTGATACTTATTCGAATCAGTTAATAACTATTAGTAATAATAGTAAGTCCTACTTAGACTACGTATGACCGTTAAGGTGTCACCATTTCAAAAGGAACATGATTGAAAAGGAACTATTTGAAAAGGAACACAATTAACATAACACATTATGTTAAATTTAAACGGCTTTTGACGAACAAAACATTTCTTATGATTTAAAAAGAAGTGTATTGAGATTTGGTGAAAAATATGGAACGTAACGTTTAGACTATACTGCATTACAAATTACCACGAAACTTTGTGTCGCGCTGTTTGCGTCGGAAGGCTGAAAGCTGATTATTTCCATGTAAAATTGGGAAAAAGGGCAAGTCCACGTTCGAGGATTCGGTCGAAAGTCCCTCGCGTCGCGACCACTAATATTGCAGTCGCGCTTTTTCGAGGGACGCCGACGTCGCGAAACAGCTGACGAGTTGGCCGCGAACCGGGTGAAAGGGTGCGCGCGGGTGCTGCCTTTCAAGGGTCGCCCCCCTCGCCCTCTGGATTATCGCGAAAATCGAAAGAGGAGAAATTTCACCATGGAAGAACATCTTTATACTTTTATGCCATAGACCAATAATAAAGAATTGATAATCTGGAGATTTTTACTTTTTAAAGTTAAAAATTTAATTTTTAAAACTTGAAACGTGTTTTTCTAAAAACTATTTTTAAAGTTGACGGAACATTACCTCAAAAACTTTTTATTAGATTAACTTGAAATTTGAAATTTAGATAAAAATTTTCGAACGTAATTGCGCACAAGAAAGCGCGGCGCTTCTTTATTAATTAAAAATTTTATGAAATATAAAAATTTTACCGTCAATTTTCACTTTTAAACAAAAATTTTTAAGTCAAATGTACGAGATCGTTTAAGCTAATAAAAAGTACTACGTTGAAATTTTTTACGCTTCTTCGTAGAATTTACTTACATTAAAAAGAAATTTTATTTGATCCGAGTCAATGAATAACGTCTAGACCAATTAAAATTTCGAAAAACATCGGACGATGTGAGCATTTTGTAGACAAGTATTATTAAAAATTGATTTGAAATGATATTTTTATTATACAAAAAAGACGAGATCCGACTTTTTTTATTTCAAGGTATTTTAAAGTATTTTCAGATGAAATATTTAATTAAGCTTTAGGAAATATATGTTTTTACCAATTTTTATGGTTCAGATGATACAGTGCTGAGCACTATTAAGTGAATCGAACGAAGCTTTACGTTAATCCTAAACACCTTAGCAGATGTTTATCTAACAATTTGCATTAACAGTTGTACGGGATTCGTGGATCTACGAATGATTGACGCGTCGATTGAATCATTCACATAGGTAATCTTCAGTCTGATTATCTTGCACAGTCGCTTTTTAAGATCAGATTTGTAACAATAAATTTAAATTTAAATTCAAGTTCTTTATTGGTTTGTGCCTCCTGATGGTCTATATTTTTTGCAGTTTCTAAAGTCAAAAGCTCGAATATTAGTAAGAATTTTTTCATAATTTTATTTAGAGATTTGTAATAGTTTGAAGCATGAATGTCGTATAAATTTGTAGCGTAAACCATATAAATCTCTGGTTTTATTGTTGCTTTGGTAATAGAATGCCGCGACACTTTGCTTTCACTGTTGCAAAACTGCGCGAACAATCGACTATTGATATAAAAATAATTCCGCAAATACACAACAATTTCAATGTTCTGAACACTTTTAGTTTTTAACTACGTTAGCTTTAATTCACAATTTCGTAACTGCCTATTTGCACTTATTATTTTCAAATTAAATGTAGATTTATTTATATATCATTGGGTGTTTACACCTGCGATGGGCCGAGGGGAGAAATGCGAAAGAAATAATGGGCGGAGGGTTGGTGGGCTCGTCTTCGTCTTCCGGAAGCAAGAATTTTCACCCTCACCGACGACAGAGAAAGCGTCGGAAAAGGCTGGAAAAATAGAGCCTCGGTGCGAGTTGTCACGCACGAGTTTATTAAAAGAGAGTCGATTGATTCGTTTTTCCGTCCGATCATGACGTTTTTCTTCGTATCTTCGAGGGATAATTGTCCTTCTAAACGCTTGCATCTTATTAAAGGAAATATTCCTGTTCACCCCCCCCCCCCGAGTAGGTCAACTCGCACACTTTTCTATTCTATTACTCCCTTAATATTTAACAAATGACATAATATTGCTTCGATAAAATCCCTGAGCATTTGGTTAAATTACCCTTTTCACTTGAAAGGCAAATAAGTGTGAATTTTGGTGCCACAATTTAATATTTAGTGTTGCCATCTTTGTTACGGCGAAGATATTTCCGTTATTATTGCGATAAACAATTATTTTCCAGATGTTAATACGCATTCTGAGTAGTAACTAATAAAAAATAGTATTTTTATTTTAATAAACATCAAAATTATATTTATGTATTAATTAACAATTTGAATTATAATTTTTCTCTATAAATTGGTAACGTTTTCTCTAGAATTTTTTACCAAGTCTCTCGATGCAAACTAAAGAGTTTGCATTCATTGATCGATTATGTAGTCTTAAATCTGCGATAGTTATAAAAATGCATTTCTAATTACAGTTAATTAACATATATCCTAAGATTTATGCTTGCTTATTACATCACTGGAGGTTCTGGATGTAAATCTTATCTACATCGCTAAATGTTAAATTAAATTAACTTTCGTTGCGTGGAATTATCGAATCATTGATTATTATTGTTAGAATATTTTTTTAAATACTTTAATAACATTACTAAAACAATGTTGATATTCAGTGCACATTTTTCAATGTGTGGGGAGATGTGCAGAATCATTCTACGTTCTTCTATAAAATTTGTTGAAGGTTATTTTACGAACGTGGTTTTATTTTTTTATTACATCGAAGTGAAGTCACAAAATCACAAGTCACGGCATCAATTTTTCATTTATGTAAATAAAGTTCATGTTTACGATGTTCTCAATATAGTAATGATATACTGTAATATCTAAGACTTTAAAAATAATGACTTTGATCGAATTGTTAATTAGGAGTAAAGCAAAACTTGCGAAAGTTATGCTCAAGTACTTTAATATCGATATTATTTTATGCAAATAAATTGCTATTCATTCAAGAACCAATTGTTAAAGTCGTAAAAGTTTTGACAAATTCAAGGACCTTAATCTTAATAGTAATACATTTCCCTGTAACAGTTAGTAGGGGCAACATCATTAATTTTCGTAGCACACGAGCGAATGTAATACATAATTATGAAAATTGTTGGGAAAAATCGATCGTAAAATAAAGCATTAAACAAATTATCGATCGGCCTATTGCATCAAGCAGTTTAAGTCTAAAATAGCCGTTTTTAGTAAACATAAAATAAAACCACTCGTGAAACAATGCTATTTGTAAATTTAATCGTCTTTATGTAACATTGTACTTTCAACGTGTCTTTTCAACAATCTTACCATCGACAAGCCTAAATTATGGCATCGCACACTAAACAAATTGCCCAGAAACACAAACAATTGATAAACATCATTTCCAACAGGCCTAGTAGACCGATAAATTTATATAATAATGAGACGCTACGTTCATCAGCACAATCATGTAATTAGTTATATTTCGCAACGTCAACCTTTAGGATCATTGTTAGGGAGGAGCCCCTTTGTAATACAGCGCAGGCACTCGGCCGTTTTCGATCCATCAAATACTAGAGAAAAGGCTTTGCTATGCTAAATTATTCAGCATTTATCAAACTAAAACTAATACCAATCGTTGTATTAAAAAATTATCGATTTATTCTCGTTTCACCTGAAAATATTCTTACGCGGTTTTTTGCAGGGATCGAGTATTTCGTTCGATACGTAGAAGTGCGTCATTTTATCGATCGAAAAATTATATAAAATAGATAGCGCGAGAGATGCACATTATAATTTAGTTATGCATTTCGCAGACGATTCTGAATCGATAACGATATTATGAGGCGATTGGCAATAAATGTTTCCGATTTATCACGTATGCCGAACAAACAAACAGGAATATCTCTAAAGTGAATCCGCGTATTATCATTTTTCAAAGCAGCGCGTTTATCAGGTCTGCGCACCTCACAAACGTCATTTGCTACTTGCATTCTAGAAAATTTCGAATTTTCAGTTTTAACGAGTCTAATCAGGAGTTTGTGGAGGAGTCTGCAGCGACATTCGAGTATTTAGTTGGATAAACATAACGAACGACAGCAAAGATACGAGGGAGGGAATTTTGAAAATCCTAATAGTTTCCAGCAAGGCAACTCAACTCGGCATTATCTCGTTGGCATATATACGGTGAAACTTACAGCGTAGTTACACCCTGCGCATCGGGCAGGGCAAAATCCATGTCATAGCCTTGGGGGAGGATGAGAAAATGCCCTCGAGATTCGGAGGTACGCGGTTTTGACCGATCAAACTGATCCCGGAGGTGCTGGCACACGAGTACTGTCGGGAGATATGCCGAGAGAGAGAGAGACAGGGGAAGAGCAGCGCTACCAAACTTCTAACTTGCACGACATTAATTAGCAGAGACATACAGAGGAGCGCAGGGACCGGTGGATGGATGATGACAAGACGCGGGGGTGCGTTCGCACTCGTACGTGCGACTGCATAAATCGACGCCGCCGAGTTCGATGTGCCGTGAAACATGGTTACTTTTTCGGACGACCAATAGCGGCGACTTATTTGAAACTCGAATTAAGTTGGCAACACCTTTGACGCGTCACTGCTGCGTTACGTCAGCTCTGTTACGTGCACGCGGCCTCCGTTACAAACATCATCCTTTTCCAAATTAATGCCGAACCGCATTTGTTGCGAATAATTTGACGAATTCAGGTAGCGAATGCAGTCGTACGATTAATAACGTTGCAACCTCTTTCCTCGCCACTTAACTCGCGCTTATTCATTTAAATTACGTTCGTGCCGCTGACGATAATTTCGTGTAAATATACTTTAGTTCGGTAGTGATACTTAATAAAGCTTCGACTTAACGCATCTACGCGTAATTCCAAACAGTCTTGCGCGCACGTCTCTCGAGATAAAAAACAAGATAAGACGCGGAATTATTTATTGAATGCGGTTGGGAGTTGAATTTCTAAATTTAATAATGACGATGATGCGCGTCTTATTCGCTTGTGCTGTAACCGGCGATTCGATCGTAATTTAATGCAGAGGCCGTTAAATTTTTTAACAACTTAATTGTCGCAATAATTTTCCCTCGAGGTTTCATTAATTTCATTGATTGTTATCTAATGCAATTAGTGATTTTTCTCGAAATAATATTCAATTCGCTGCGTATCGATAGGCGGCATTAAATAAATATATGGGAAACTTGTTCGAGACCAGTTAATAAGTTCGGTTTTTTTTTTATTTGCAAATTGAGAAATAAGCTGTGAAAATTCTTTACACACGCGTAAATCTGAAAATTGCGTGCTCGCAAGGTTGCGGAACGTAGGCGCGCACTTACTTTTTATGCATCAATCGCTGTTGCAATAACCTCGAATTCTCAATGATGTGGCGGTGCATGCGCGCAAAAAGCGTTATCTTCCTTTTTTGATTGTTGCAAAGGTAAAAGTCGACGCGAAACTTTATTGTTGTATTTAAAAGTGCATTAAAAATTCATGAGAGCTAATTTTTAGAGTCGTATCTTCGCAACTTTAGCTTTAGCGGAAACAAATAACCGTTTTACAAGCGACTTTATTATTTTCCTTTTTTTCTTAGATTTTAGTTTGCAACTGCACATTTATGGAGAGAACGCCGAAAAAAATTTATATCTCCATTTTTGTATTCCGTAAAAAGAAATATCTACGCGAATGTTTTCCTTTTGTCAAAAATATTTGCTTAAATGTCTCAAGTTTCGTAATACTTTTCACAAAAGTCTTTATTAGGTAAGTTTTATTTACAAGATGCCGCGAAACAACGATTTATACGAATCAAGATTTGAAAATTTTTATTATTATTATTATTATAGAAAAAATTTCTCGCGTATTTCAAATTTAGTCAAACAAAATAAACTATATACAAATTTTAAGGATAACTTCATAATTATACACTTAGGTGCGCTTAAATAAGTTTGCAGTTTCGAAGCAAAGAACGATTTTACATTTAAAGTTTACCAATAATTTTACTAATAATTATTTGCTTCTTTAATGCACTTCGTTCGGCGTAAGAGCATTAAAATTTTTATAAACGAATAATAACACGAGGGACGAGTTTAAGCAATTTTAGGTGATAAATCTTCATTTAACGATTACAAGCGATCTATAGTGATCGATTAACGCGCAGTTAAGCCACTATTATTTACGATCATTAATGAAATGCATTTTTAAATACGGGCCGTTGCCGTGCACATTTTCATATTTTTGCGCAAACGAGTTTGGTTAGCAAACGCAGGGATGCGCGCATGTGTGCGTACGCGACAAATTGCCGAATATTTCGGCGCAGAATTATCAAACGCCGTTAAAATTTATCGGACATTTCGAGTGCCATTGATTACGTAACTTTAGCCAAATGGTCCCTCCACTTGAACAAAGTGCCCAAAAGCACCATGGCGCGACGGGGATCTTGATTTTCGCCGTTTGTCACGCGCTCTCTCGCACTCGCTCTCGCTTATTTATCAGTGCGAACAAACGAACAAGCGGAACGAGGCAGCGCGAGAAAACTCGGCCGTCGCAGGGTAAAGCGCAGATCGGGAATCGGAACAGGAAGAGGCGGCGGGGGAGGAGAGCAGCTGTGACAGGAAAAACAACGCAGCTGCAATAAAAGACGTTGCGTGCAGCTCGCGTTCGAGTGCGAGAGAGCGATAGAAGCGAGGGGTGGCGGCGGTTGGCGCGTTGCGAAACACGACCGGGCCGATGAATTCGCATTAGGAATTCATTGGCTTTGGAGGCCAGAGAAGCCATTGGGCTGCTCCGCGCTGCACTTACATCCGCTTGCAAATCTCTCCTGACCTCTCATTCATCCCGGGTGCACCTGCTGGGAGAGATCAGAGCGGTAGACTTGTGCGAACCGCGGCCAGCCTTTGCCCTGTTGAACTTTGAGTCCGAAATAACGGTCGACTTTTACGATCTTTTTGTTTTCTCTTCATTCGACCGCGTGAATGTCGTTGGTCGTTATTGAACGCCAACGACGACGTCATTCGATCCCGGTTCCAAAATTCTCTTTGCTCCATTGAGGGCTTCCCTCGCGAGATGCATAAATTAACGGGCCGATGCAGTCGCCACTTTTCGACTCCTTTTCAAATGGCTCGCCATTTACAGGAAGCTCGAACAATGAAACCGACACCTAAATAGCGTCGATCGCTGCTCCGTGGTGACTCACTTTCTTCACGCGTGATTTTGAAGTGGCGCGAGTTGCGCTCGGCGTCTATTAGCATACGCCGGGAGAGGAATATAAGCAAACGTGTGCAGGAGGCGAAATCACGGAGTCTGGCTGCTTATTGTTTCATTCGCCAAATTCGAGAACGAGTGTTGCGATCGAAGGAGGGGAAGGGCCAAGATTACCGACCGAGCATTTAACGAGTCTTCTGCGTATTTTACTGCAATTTACCAAATTTCATCGTTTTACGGCGAGCGAATCGACGTAACGCCGGCGCGACGAGTGCACAGAGAAACAAAGAGCGACTAGGAATTGACCAACTGGATTTTTTATTTCTCCCAGCGGGGTGAATCTTATATTGCAGCTCGAGCACAATTATCCTGCTGCTGCATAATCGTTTCGTGAGTTTTGCTAATTTACCGAGGCACGGCCACGAGTTCGCGCAAGCGATATTTCGTTCAAGACTACATTTTAAGAGCGCGTTTAACGAACATTCATCGGTTCGCAAGGAACGGACAAAATTTGAATTCTAGAGTGATAAAACGATCGCTTAAAAAGGAAATCTCCAAGAAACTATAGCCGAGTTCTTTGTAATTCGCAATAATAATCATGGGTTCTCGAGCGCACACGACGTGTCTCGACTCGCTCGAATCTACATCGAAGTCGAGCTATGCTCCCGTCAGAGCGCAAGACAAATGCACTATTTGTCCCGTAGTAATGAAGAAATACCGAGGGTAAGTGCACAAGGTTTTTGAAGTCCTGGGAATCTTCGTCAAATGACGCACTGTAGAATGTCGCGCGAGCAAACGTAAAATATAAAATATCAAGCAGAATTCCAATTGTCGATCAATTTCTGACTGTAGATTGTACAATTATGCAGGGGCACCGAGTTACAAGTTGAAATTGCGCTAGGCAGCCTTTCGAGGAAAAAAACTCATCAATTAGTTTTTTGAAACACTCGAGCAACAATTCCAATTGACTATTTAAAGAAAACAAAATTAACAATGGAGGCCTGCGTTACCGAGTTAATCGCGTAATTGAATAAATGGGAAAAATCGAGACTGATTCGTTTCGTATAAAAACTAAATTCATTATCGTGATCTCCGTTATTACAGATCTGAGTTTTTACCGACGTTCCTACTAATAATACGACGCACGCAGAACCTCTTGTTAAGCGAAGAATAAATATTAAGTTATAATTAAACTTATCGGTTAGTACCCAAACATAAGCGCTTCGAGTTGAACTCACAATAATATAACTGCTACGAGCAGAGAAATTGTTCGGGCCAATAAAAAACATTACAAACACTCGCGTGGATTTTCAATTCGGCAGCGCGAAAAGGTTCTGCATGGACGGTTCCAAGTTCAATTTTTCTACCAAATCACCGGTACGAACAAAAATTATCAAAGTGAAAAAGTTTCCTCCTCATCGAGCGCAGCGGCTCGAAAGCTCAGAGCTAATGAGAGAGAGAGAGAGAGTTTGGAGAGAGTTTGGAGTTTGTCTCGCGCGCATCGAAAGACCGACGATAAGCCGAGCTGGAGCGACATTGGTGATTAAATCCTTCGGCGGGCCGCGACGAAAGAACGCGAAAAGATTGCAGCTCGTGCGTGTGTGTGTGTGTGTGTGTGACCGACACTCTACATCGATCGAGCGTCATGCCAATCGCACACTCGCGGCGTGCAAAGATGATTTCGCGAGTGGGTGAATCCGCGACTACGTACGAACCAAGATACCCCCCCCCCTTCCGACGTTGCGCGAAATGCAAAAAATGATGTAAGCCGTCTCTTAAGTGGCGCTCCGACGACGTCGAACCCAAATGGCTCAATTATTATTAATTGCCGAGACAAGTCAGGTAATCGTCATTCTCGGCACATTGCGATAATAATGATAATAATAATAATTGGTAATATCGATTTCGTTTGAAAATCCTTTACGCAGTCCGAAAGGTGAAATAAATTTCAACGGATTAATTGTTTTAAAAGGTATTTTACGATTGCGAGGCGGATTAGTTAAGCGAATTTTATCTCCGTTTCGCTGGTGTCTAAAATAACAATTCCAATACCAAGAAACTATTATAAAAAGGTTTACGTTGAGCGGTCACGATTTCAGAGACATAGAGGTCGTCGATATTTAAAAAATTTTTTTTAAATAATAAATTCTCGTTTTATCGCCTTTGATTATAATTTTTATTTAAATATTAGGATAATTTATTCGTCAATGCTGGACATTGCGAGTGGCTAAAAGTAAGCAGCGCAAATTAAACCAAGAGGTTTGAATTGGGCAAAGTGTGATAAAAACAACGCTAATTTTGCAGGGACGATAAAAGATTCGCGAATAGATAGGTGCGGCAGTCGACGGCATTCGCGACTCGACTAAAATTTGCACATTAAAAACGCGCAAAAACATCGTTCGATTTCGCAAACGAGCGCGGGGGTGGGTGGGGAGCTGAGGTATTGCCAGCTCCATAAATAAAGCGTAGGTGTGAATTAGGATGGAGGCAGCTAAGGTGGGTTGTTGTTCTATTACACTAACGGCACGATATGACACTCTCTACTTTACATTGCACTATTTTTCAAGGCTAGAGGAAGTAGACGAATGAGTGCATTAGAGCGACGGGAGATATAGTGGCTCGCGTCCCTAGGAAGAATGTCTTTCCTTTATTTCGGCGAAGCTCCGAGAGCGAGAGGCGTGCGATCGCGATCACGACGGCGGTAACGAGGAAAACGGAGCGGGTGCACTTGCCTTAACCGAGGAGCGGTTGTCATCCGTTACCGGCGCAACACCGCCGCCGCCGCCGTACTGTAATTTTGTTTGCTCGCCCATCACTTACACTCGGGCGCCCCTTGCGAGCGGAAAATATTAAAACTAAAAATTACGAATGGATTTTACAGCTGAGACTCGGCGCGCGGCGGGAATTGCGAATTTTTCCATCGACTAAATCAAAGGCCGGCAGGGTTGGCTCGCAAAGCCCGATCCGGGCGATTTCGCTCGCTGCCCAGCAGCATAGATCTCCGGAAACGGCCGGCGTCGTAAACATCAAGTCGAAAATGAAATTAACAGAGAGCATATCTTCCAATATCGCGCGGATGAACCCGAGCGCGACGCATTTGCGTTTTGCGCGCGAGGGAGACAAAAAATGGCCCCGTAAAACGAGGGCCGCTTTACGAGATTATGAAAGACAAAGCCAACAACAAACGCAGCGGATGGCTGAAATTTGTTATTCGGATTAAAAAACGTTTTAGCTCGACGAGGTGTCTACGAACTTTAGTTCGTCAACTGCTCCCTCCTCCCTCTATTGCTCGCTCGAAAGCGCAATAAAATTTATGATCCGAATTCCGATGGATTTATCGGCGCAGTTACGCTCTGCTCCGCGTTCCATATTACCCCGAAATAGTAAATGGCAATACACCACCGCGGGACTGTGGATGTGCAATGTTGGTGCCACCCCCGGCGACTTGGGCTCGCACGCAAGGCCACGCGTACGTCTGTACATTATACGCGAATTGCAATTTTCTCGACGCTCCCGCCGCCGGTTGATGCTATTCGCAGGGGACTGTGTTTATGGACGCCGCTCTTGTTCCCCCAGGCCCCGCCCCCGCGCACTCGCGTTTATTCGATGATCCTCGTCGCTTATTATCCAAAATCTCATAATCCCTTTTTAAAGCGCATCATTTTCAATTTCACAGTGAAAAGGAGGCGAGCAGCGCTGCTGCTCTTCGCTCACCGACCCCTCGCTCGATGCCGTAATAGCAGCTTTTTTTTTCGCTTTTCCCGAGTCACCAGTCGCCTCCTAATTGCATTGCGTTATCTCGAGAGGCCAAACGAGCCGTCGATATAAATATATAAGGTCAGTGTCGGGCTTCGTTGCATCGGTCAATGCATTCGCGTGTTCGTCGCCCGTTTTCCGTCGAGACGACGTCGCACCGAGAAACAATAAATGATATAGTTTAGCGAATTGTCGCGAGTCATGGGATTGAGAATTTATTCGTTTGGTTAAAAAGAATAATCATTCGGTGCAAATTCCAGTCGAAAATTATTTTTGCAAAATTTTCTGTATTTTTCAAAAGACATCCCCAACGCTATATCAAGTGCACCGGCTAATATTTTATTACAAAGCAGAATTTTGTCGATTGCAAAGTTCATACTTGGATAGACTACGTTTGATCAAACCTAATTTTATCTAAAATTAAACAAGTCAAGACAGTTGTGTAATCTATTTATGGCAATGACTGGAATTGTCGAAATTCTCGTGATTGAAAGAAGCCGAATTTAAAAAATTTGCAGCAACTAGTAATTGAAGTATCCAAGGTCACTATTCATTTCGCGAAAACATTTCGTTGCCTCGATTTTCGTTAGCGATGAAACTAAAAATTAAAATGAAATAAATTAATAAGCTAATGCGTTAAATCTCTATATATTTCTTTTAATCCGGGAAAAAGTACATAATTAATCCCCTTTCGAGATTAAACGCGTATTCGTTCTAAGCAAATTAAGAAATCCTGCAATTTATTTTTCTTTTGTTATACTTGGAAACTACATTTTATTAATTTAAGGTTTCGATGTTTTTAAAAACTTTGAATCCGATCGAATACTTTAGGTATTGTTGCCAATGTTTATTCAGTCCACAACGCAGCAAACGCTTGCAAATAATTTTTCACCAGATTTCAATGAAATTAGTAATTTCGATCTAAACAGTGAAAACAATTCCTGTCATTTATTTGATCAGCGCTCGCGATCTGGTCGATATCAGTTTCTTCAAGTTTTCACGAGTGAAGTTTCGAATGCAATTTAAGCGGACATCTTGAGAGCGAAATTATACACGTTAACTTTGTAGGTGTTGATTTGAAAGTGCTCGTGCTCGTGTGCGTATCGCTCGCTCACATTCTCGGAGTGGAAAAAAGTCGGTCTCGTTTTCAGCTTGCGAACGTTCTTATCTGTCGCGACACAGTGTGTTTTGCCTCATTCCTGAATTATAATGCCCAGCACCCAAAAACACCGAGTTTTACGGAGCAGGTTATTACCTGCTGAGCTGATGCCTCGAACCATCCACTGAGATTATAATCTACCGCACGAGCTCGAGACATATTTTGACAGCGCAAGACTAGCGATATTTTCATTACTCCGCGGCACTCGGGGAATTGCCGACGAATACGAATAGAGATTTAGCGCGAGCTAGAAATTTCTCGAAAAAACAAAAGCAAATCCCGACGTATTCTTATTGTCTAATTTTACAAGTTTTAGGTGCTCGCAATAAATGCGTATTTTGGCTTATTCAGTTGCTAATCTGTCCATCAGCTTTGTCGCGGTTATTCGTACAGCGACTTCATTCGGAAGAATTAAGTTCTCAAATTAGGTTTAAAGAAACTTTAAAAAAAATTTGAAAGTCGACTACTTGCAGTTAACTTCATTTAGCTTAAGACTTGCGAAAGAGTTTTCTTTGAACATCGTCTATCCTTCGGATGAAATTCATACGTTAGACTCGGGTGTAACGAATTAACTTTATAACCGGATTATTTTGCGATAAAAACGTACACGATTGCACCGACGGAAAAATTTACGCTGAGAAATTTTCAAAAACGATATTTTATTCATAGTGAGAGAAGAGAGACAGCGCGAGAGAAAAGTAAAAAAGTCTGTAGAGATACACTTGATTCGCTTACAAGTATACGCTTTATTTTTTTTTCTGTTTGCAATATCCGAATTTGTTCGTCGAGGTGTTGAAAAGTAATGCAATACGAGTGTGGAACGAACTTTATGCTAAACGTGCGAATAAAACTCGCGTCTGAATAAAATACTTACTTTAGAATCATCTTAAAAATTGTAAGCAGTAAGCGTCGCTACTCTTAGACTATTGCCGCACAGCATTTATGAATTTTCTTGTTTCGAAAGATGTTTTATTACAATTGCACGTCACGGAACGTCGCCCAACGTCGAGTAAGTGGAATTCCTAAGGCAAGAAATGTCATATTCTCAGCAAGTCGCACACGCTAATGGAATGTAAAGGTGTCAAATTTAATGCAGTCGGAAGTGCGCGCGCGGGCTTCTGCGAAAGGGGAAATTAATCCTCGCAAGCACGATTGACCGATCAGTAGCGCAGATTTAAGGCGGAATGAGCTTAGGAGTAAGGAGACCGAGAGGAGCGCGACATCGCCACCAAAGAGTGGGACAACGCTATCCAAGTACCCGATTCCTCGTTCTCCCTCTGCTGCTTAATTAATTACCCGACATTTTAGGGATCAGATTATAAAACACAATGTTTGCGAGCGAGAGTCAAAGGGTAAATAATAAAAAGGTAAGGTGTTTCCCGGTCCTCGACTCGCACCTGCGCGAATTAGCATTCAAGGACCCAAATTGAATATTAATCCCCCGTTGCGCGTACAACAATATCACGTGCAACCTTCGTCGCGTAAAAGCAGTCGTGAATTTATCGTTTAGCCGTGTCCGTGTGATTTTCGAGGCAGATTTCTCATAAATTTGTAAAGCGAAGAAAAATAATAAATAAATTAGGTGCAAATTGGGAGTGAGTTTCGCGCACGATCACAAGTTATTTGAATTATAATGAATTTATAGCGCGACGCGTCCGTTGGATTTCGTCGGAAGAAGATTTTTCACAAAATATCGCGATGCATTAATACGAACAGTTTTTGAAATGCTATCGAATATATTTTTCGAAGCTTCTCTGTCATTGCCACAAAAGAGAGCAGCTTACAAATCAACTCGGCGAGAGAAAATTTAAGGGGTTGGGCAGGAATCTGCGCTCGCGCCGAGGCTGCTAATCTGCTTAAATCCAATCGCTTGCTTATGAATATGGTTTTGACGCAGGATGCGCGGGAAAGTGGAGGCAAGTGCAGCCCTCGAAGGGAATAGTAGGGGTAGTTGCTCGTTCGCACGAGGCTCGGTGAGTGTGTGCGCGCCGGCAGTTCAGCACCGACATTGTCTTGTCGATGCTTGAGACAGCGACGCTCGTTCAGCAGAAATATCAGCAGAGTCGTGTTCGCGCGAAACGGGCCGACGCCATTAAACTTTTTACACGGGCTTCGGCGAATCTTATTTGTCCCCTCGAGTGGTAAGCGAGGGAAAAGCATCAGCGGGACCTTTGATAATCGACTGGCGCGGGGGTCGATTTAATTTAACGGACCGATTTTGCAGGCCGCGTGGCTTCTACGAACTGAGAGAAGTCCATTGGAACAGCTTGTTTTCTCGCGGAGGTGAATATTTGGCTTCGACAGCAACTGCAGCGTGTAAAGGTGTGTGTTCGTTCGATGTTCGTTCGGTGTTCGTCCGAGTACACGAAAACGCAGCGAGCACCGCTCAATTATGAGATTGAACTTAAAATATCCGACCATCCGGACGACTTTTTAATAAAAGGATTAGGCGCAACTTTCAACGGGACTTGCTCGGGAGATTTTTAAACCTAAATTTAATTTCACGAGACGCGGAAAAAATTGTTCCACGCGTTTGAAACAACCAATTTGGCCGAAGAGAAAGGGCTAATTTTGTTAGGTTCGTTAAAGCACTTTGTATTGCCAGCGCCTCTGTGCTTAGCGCTTTTTCGTAAAAAATAGAATGCGCGAGTTCAAAGGCGAACGAAGTTAGCTGAGCCCAAGGGGGGTGTTTTCGAAATACGCGAATAAAAAAATAAAAATAAATTTTTAACAGAGTCATTCTTTAATCAAAGGCTCGCGTTTTATTAATTTTGCGCGGTAATAAGACTTTTGCACCTGCCCCTTTTCCAAAACCTTGTACTTTTCTAAGCAAAATTTTTTGCATTGGACTCGATCAGAGATTCGGTAGGCCGATTAAATATTTATGTTAAAACGTTATGGCATTAAGATCACATTTAAATGAATCTGGTTAGTCCAGTTAGCCATTGACGTTGATTTAGACTTTATTCGATCTTAAAAAGTAGTCTGTTTATAAGCTTAGAATTTCAAGCAATTTGGTAAATTTTTTTCAAGAATCCGATTCTTTGCTGTTAATCACTATTATTGGAATAAATTTCAATACACGTTCGTCTCGAAAATTGTTGCTATCTCATTTAGCTTCCTACATTAATAGTCTATTTTTGCCGAAAATTAGAGAATTACTAGTTATATAATCTAATCAGCTTTCTTCGCGCAAAAATCTTGTAAGCTTGTGCACATGCTCGTGTACTTGAAGTAATCTCATTAAATCGCTGGTACAAGAAATTTCTGAATTACGGATCGTTTTATCAGTAAAGGCTCCAACAATATAATATTTAAATATCAAATTGATTTTCTTCGTGAACTATTTATAAAGCTAAAATATATTTTAAATATATATTTTTTGTTGCTTCATTTTACCTACGCTAATTTTTATACAAAAATAAATAATAGTATACGTAATATCTATATATATATATATATATGCTTCACTTGTATCGTTGACACAGTAGTACTACAGTATAGTATGGTATTTTGCAATTATTGCAATGCTAAAAGCTTTTTTGTTAAATTTCAGTAAATTTATTATCGTATATCAGTCTAGGGTTGACCGAATAGCATCGACTGATGGATTAGAAAGAGAAAATAACCAGAAGAAGCGAGAAGAAAATTACTGTTTTGCGTAAAGCTTTTTTACTTTTTGTAATTTTTGACGCGGATAAGGGAGTTTTCAGCAACAAGCTTCACTGTAAATACTAAAAATTACAAACTAGGAGAGAAGAGTTTTTAGCTGCTGATTGATAGCGAACTCGGCAAATAACACAGCAACCAGTTTTTGTTAGCCTTGCGATGAGCTTTTATGAAATTTGTTTGCATTGTTGAGAAAATATCCAGAGCTTAAAATTGACGTGCATTATAATTTAATAGACGTAGAAGAAAATTTCCGAGCGAAAGCTGTGTTGAATTAGAGAGGCGATGTATTGCCAGGAGAGATTAACCGCGTCGGAAAGCAGTTACGAATTTTCAGGAATACGTGCTCCTGCGTTTTTTCACGGATACAGTAATTGGGAGTCCTCCAAAAATCAATCGCACGCGTTTTACGTTTTATTATTTAGCTGCACAGGCGGTATTCGGCAGCGCGCAACTGATAACCACTGGTACTTAAATCGTAGTCTCCGTTAAATAATTCCTTTTATAACTTTGCCGGCTGTGGTGATTTGAAACTCGTAGTTCGCATCTGAAAATCAGACGCGATTTTCACGACAAGTCGCTCGCGAACAGATAAGAGTCCTTCGATCGCACGCGGCACTTCCCGAGTATTAATTCGGAATACTTAACTTCGTCTTCGTCGCTCAGCAAAGCTACGCAATCAGTGCTGGTGGGGGGAAAAATTGAAAAATCGAGCGATTTTGTCTGCTGCTCGATGGCCGCGCTCTTTCCTCTCTTCCGTTCGGTTTATCAACGGCTGCGCGTTTGTTTTTCCTACGTGCGCTCGGAGTGCGGCATGTGACCGGAGCTCGCGGGGCGGGGGTGCGAGGGGAGGCTCACCGTGTTTTGTTTAAAAATGACGTAGTTGAAGAAAGGGATCAAAAGCACATTTATCTCGTCCGCTTCTCTCGACTCCACGCGTTCGCTGCCGTTTGATGTTCTTCTCGCTTCTCTCCCCACCTCCATTTCGCCATTTTACATTTCGATTGTTTTCTGCTCCGAGGGCGTGTAATGCGAGAGACACTTTCGGAAAATAATTCGAAACGCATCAACGCCGGGCACATGTTTGATATTAGGAGTTGGCAAACCCATACCTTTTGACGAAAGCTACTCTTCCCCTTAGGTAAACGCCGGCCAACTGCTGCGTAAAAATAAATGCATTTCGTAAGCAACGATCGAATAAGCGTTACAATTTCAGAAAAAACATCGATTTCCTTCGGCGTTGCGCGGTAAATGTGCGTAAAAAATCGAGACTAAGCGCAAGCGCCGGCTTTAATTAAAAAGCTTATTCCTCTAATGCACGACTTTTCATCGAGTGACTTCATTTTACGGCATGGACGCACACGCTATTAAAGTTGAACTTGGCAAACATTTTCGTCGGTCGATAAGTAAACAAGCCACTTTCTCTATTGAAAGTGTAAGATTTATGTTGTTAAAATACGAGATTTACGTTGGCGCATCGCAATTTTCATTTGCAGGCCGCTGAATTCGAACGGAGGATTGAAAAACAATAGCCGCAGTGGAGAATCCGCAACTCTGCCAATTTCATTCAGGTATTAATTGAAACGAAACGCCGGTCGATTCGGAGGAGCTGCTTAAAGAGCAGCAGCAGCAGCAAACTCGTGAGAAATTGCGCGCCAAAGTTTCTTCTATCGAGCTTATAAATCACTTTTTGCCCGCGCGACTATTATGTATTAGTTTAAAAACCAAACCGAAAATATATTTATATAATGGAAATACAAGGCAAAGCGAACTGTAGATGGCGCCGGACAGCCTCCCGGCACACATAAGTCAGAATGATTTATAACGCTTGCGCAAATTGTAAATTTCGTTTCGGACGCTGCCCGCGCGTAATGTCGTGCATCGTTCAACATCTATAAAAGCGAATTCTTTGTTTTTAATCATCGCTATCGCAAACTGTGCGCGCTAAATAGTTAAATATTAAAGACGTCGTCGGGTGCGCGTGCGCACGAGCGAGCCAGAGACACAGCCTCACTGTCGCTGTCTGTCCTTAAACACTCGTTACAGCAGCGCTAATTAGCCGGCGCTCGCTCGATACGCGCGTTAACAATCCCTTACGTCGCCGTGGAGATTCGTACGAACGCGTAAATTAATTTATCGTCGCGGTTGAAAAGGAGCTGCTTATAATAGACGGCCGCGGCGAGTTTTCGCAACGAATCAATATTGTTACGGGGCAAAGCACAATAAATCTGATGCCATTGAAAGAGCACAATTGATCCGATCGGCGAGTACATTCTTAAGCTCGGGCATTTACTAGTTATTCGCTAGGTAGTTACGCGCGCTCAACATCCGAGAAATGCGTAATAACGGAACGCGATTAGACGAGCTCAAGCGGAAGAGGCGCGATTTGACGAGATAAAGGGGACAATAATAACCGCGCAAACGGTGGAGGGTAAAAGCTAAAGTAAAAAGTTGGCCGACGCCGGTAAAAGTAAAAGAGACGTTTGCAAAGAGATTCCTGAGGTAAGCGGGCGTAGGAAGAAAAATGAAGTGGGAATTCGAGTTCAAACGTACGCGTTACTACGCACAAAAGAGTGATAAAAGGAGGGAACAAGCTGGGAAAAGTAATGTAATCCTCGCGGGCAACAGTGGCGCTGATATTTCCTCGAATGCAGCTCGTAATTTAGGATTTGATGCGAAGATACGAAGACGACGCGTCACTTTTAGCCGAGTCTGAGTGCTCGTAAGCTTTGAAGACAAGCAGCGAAAGACGAAGAGACGAAGGGAAAGCAGAGCTTGACGTAATTTAGTTGCAACGGCTTTTGGGAGCTTCCGCGACGAGACACGCGCACGCAGCACTTAAATCGAGCGTGTGCAATCAAAAACAAAGAATGCACTTTAGAACTAGAGCGAGCGAGTTTTTTAGGGAATGTTACTGGTTTTGGACAGCTGTCGATGACATCATCCCCGGCGACCACGACAGTCTGCTCATTTTGTTCCAGAAAAAACGAGCTGCTTTTTATTGGCCGACAGAGTCCTCGCGAATATTAAAGGAAACGAGGCAGCAACCTTTTGCAACGGTTACATTTGCAAATTCCAAACGCACTTTATCCGATTATTTGATTCAGAGCGTAAAAGTTAAAAAGGTTCGGCGACACACGGAATCGTATCGCACAAATCGCAATCAGTGCTAATGGCTATTGTTGTACGCAGTTTTGTTTTTTAACTCGATATCCATGCCCCCTCCCCCTACTTTAGTCGAAAAATTAAGAAGGCTAATCTATTGGTCCAAAGTCTTGATAATTAAAAATCATATCCTGAAAGCGACAAATTTTTTTTTAAAGACAATTAAATGCCTTTTACTTCGAGTCGCGCACCACGATATTAATGTAAAATGGGGAACAATTAATGATGGATTCCGCTAATAGCGATATTCTTTATTAATCGCTGAAGCTGAAACTGGAACGGCATTAATACTGCGAACTTATCAATAGCATTCTTAGTTTAATTCGATATTATATATTTTTCACAAAGTCAAGGATTGCAGTAAAAATCATAGTAATCGATTGCATTTGAATTATTCAGACAATCGTGTGAGCGAATGAAAATTTTTTAAATAATTATAACGAGTTTGTTAACGTTTTTTCAACTTTTATAACGGATATTAAAATTATCGCATCGACGGTACTTTGAAAGTCCCACGGGCATTTCCAGAAATATGAACACAAAATTTAAACAATATTTAGGGCTTTCGTATAACCAAACTTATTTTGGTTCCGACTAAAGCTTACGTGCGTGAATTCAGGCTCTGGTTAATAAAATAATTTTTGACAAATCTATTTTTATACATTCCAGATTATGTATTGCATTAATATGTTCAACCGAAGTAAAAATAACTTCTTCTTATACGCGGCAACACAACAGCGGATTAAATGATTACTAATAATTAATTAAGTGCAAATCAAGTGCGATTAGCTTGCGTTTATTAATGAAAAAAGCGAAGTCTAAAATTTACAGGTGCATTCGCAAGAAGATTGAATATTTTGTGCCGCAAACAGATTCGCAAGGTTTATTACTCATATTGAAAAGGCAATTGCGTGTGCTTTGTAATTAAAATGGCACGTAGACCAGTCGGGCCGAAGACTTATTCAATTTTCAAATTCTTCGAAAGCCTCGATTTTCACCATCTGATCTCGGCCACGTGATATTTCAACATTTACTTCGACGCGCAAAGCAAAGAGCCAGCTGTTTTTAAACAAATCTGAATTCAGGAATAGATGCTATTAATTAAGTTGCTGAACGTGTCAGGGGCGACGTAACGAGCGCACGACACTGGAGAGTCGAGTTCGCCACACACGCTTACGCGCCAGATTTTTGATAATTTCAGTTGGCCTGGAACAGTCATCATCGGTGCGGTCGCAAAACTTACCCCAACGCCTCCTGATAATTTTTTAGCCCCATTGTGAGCACGTGCGCAACCAAGTTCGTGTATTTAATGCTCGTTTATTCGCGCGAACTAATAAACTTTTTGATAAAGCCTCTTTTAAAAGCCCGTTATTAGCACGTCACGGTCCTGGAGGAATATACGCCAATTCCGGTTGTGTCATTACTCGTATTATCATTGTTATTATTGAGTTACCGGGCGAGTGCGACTTTACACGGCGTTAGAGGGCCGCGTACGTACTCGTAATTAATAAAATATTCGATTGCAGTTCGGCGCTCGCTCGTTAACCCGAGCGATCATTAGTTTTACTCGGAGTTGACGTCGCCGATTGGAACGAGCTGCGCCGAATTTCCGCCCGATTTTAATAAATAAAAACTCTCTTTCATTATTTACGCACTCGAGATGGGAAGGCTACACGCGAAAAAATCCCCCGGATTTTGAGCGAGAAGTTGCTTCTTGCACGGATAATCGCAGCGAATACACCGAAGGTCTAAATTTATTGTGAAATTATTTCCAGCCAAGTTCGACTGCTGAGCCTAAATCGATGCAAAGCACGTGTTTTCCGTGCTCGAACGTCGACGCGTTCTACTGATTATTACGAAAATAATAATAGTTTGGAAAGCGCAGAGCGCGAAAAAGTTTGTGCACGCGATTCGTAGCGTCTGCGTTGAATACAACCGCGTATTGATTACTTTTACACGTCGATCTATTTGCTCGTTTCGTCACTCGAGCTGACGGCATGTGCGATTCGTAAAACCGCATTGGTGTGCGCAAGGTGCGAAAAAACGTAATACGAGTCACTTGGAAAAGCTCGAGCCTCCTTCATTCGCCAATTCTTTAATTACGTGGTAACGCATCCCCCCACGCCATTGTTCTATTGCACCGCAAAAATTAATCACGAATAAAAAAATTAAAAAGTTGTCCTAATTACAGCCAAATTTCGACGATTATCTTGTGCCTCTTGCGGACGAAATTAATATTTATTTGGAGAAAATTAAGATGAAACACCGACTTAAGTTGCTTTAAGGGGTTTTACAAGGGGTTGGGGGCGTCTGTACGATATTTAATAGTAATCTTTACACAAAGTTAATATTATCTATAAATACATCGCTTGAAGTCGATTGTCGTTTATCGGCAAAGTTACGAAAATCTTTTTGTCGACGCGTATCATTTCATTTGCACATCAATTTGTAAAGATGCGCGAAATAAGTAAAAGCAAACTTTGAAGCCATTAACCTATTTTCTAAAAAATCCTTTTCATTTCCGTATAAATTAAAAATTTTTAAGAAATATTCTCATAGTACGACGACTAATTTTCAGAATAATTTTTAAAGTCACCCCGACTAATTTTATTTTTTCCCTAAAGTATCTCCTCTGAATGGTATAGACGCTTGATTATAATTGATTGTTGTACGAATAATACAGTCGCAAAGATTATTATTCGTTCGCATTGAGCTTCCTTTTACAAAATTATCACCCAATAATATTTTTTATTATTCATTTCGTTATTAATTAAAATTATATTTGAGCTTTTAAAGTTGATTTCCATTAAAAATCAAACGCATACCTCCGATATAAATTATGCCAAAAGATTTTAGTATGTATTTTGGTTTTATCTACATTTCTTTTATATCGTGCTTTAAAAAACTTTTATAATTACAATTGAATTGAAACGAAGATTTTTAAGTCGTTGAATATTATTTAAAAGTAGATATTACCGGATAGAAAATATAAAACTTAGGTCGTCAATTTTGTATGACAAAATGGAATATAAATATTTTACCCCAGAGTAAAATGTCCGAAAACATAGAAAACGCTATTTTAGTACTTCTTTGGAATACGTTTAATTTTCCTTTGGTGTTTTGGACTATTTAATTGATTTGAACGAATTATATTTTTATGTCTAGTCCTCAATTGTAATAGAAGCGTAAGAGTAATATAAACTTATCATTAGCTTTTGAAATCAGGTTGATATATTGATAATCTTAATGTTTTATCGTTTATATATATATATATATATATATATATATATATATATATATATATATTTATAAGGTTGCAATAGATTTTAAACTTTTTCTTGGCATTCGTGTTGCTTTCAGTTGCAATTTTACCCTTGAGTCGATCAAGTTCGATAAATTGTAGAATATCACATTACCTATTTTATCGATGATCCTTTATCATTTATCGCGCGCACCCGGTATTTATGAAAATTTACTTTTCACTAATATGCACTAATTTGTGTCGCATCTCGTTCTGAAAATTGCGTCTCTAGTCTTTTTCGCTCTATTCTAAAATAGCGCATAGGCCGATTGATCATCCTTTTCAACCGAATTGAATCCCTTAGTTGTTGCTGCTAAGAATAATCCGCGATCCTTCCTTGTCCAGCCTATTTTTAAGTTATTTTAATCCCCACCGCCTTGCTCGTTATTACTTTATCTCTTTTCGTTAAACGTTGCTCTCGTCTATTTTTTAATTATCACGCGCCTGATAATTTTGTTATTTTCTAGCTTCGGAGTTCTCTATTATACCTTTAGTTGCTGTTTTTTTAAAAATTATTTATCTCGTTAATAAGAGGATAACTCGATTGACCCAAGCTCATCCTTAAAAACGTGTTAAACAGTTTGCTTGAATTTCTTCCCAACTCTCGTCTCTCGTATTTTCAAACTTGTGTTACACACGACGCAATAGTTCTCGCAACAATATTCTTTGTATAACTTTTTTACACGTGTTTTCCCGTAATTGAAATCTGGTTTATGGAAAATTCTTAAATCTACTCCTACTCCGTATACAACCCTTATTGTGGGAAGTAAATTTTAATAAAAGTAGATTCGAACAAAACACGATCGATAGCGAACGATAATTTTTGCATTTTGTTTTCTTTTATCGATACCTTATGTATCCTCGTTCGTACCGATGCGTTGACTTTCATTTTTTCCCTTTAAGCTTCTCCATTTTTCAATAGCAGAAACATAATAACAATTTTTCAATATTTAGGTGCGTCATATTTATCCAATCTGCTTCTCGTCCTATAAACTGTAATTTCGTTTAAGTTTCTATATTACATATTCATTACTCGTTACGTCTAGCCATTTTTGTTGCCTGTGCACTTAAATTTTCCTTCGGTTTTTTTAATCTTATTTGTTCTTCTTTCTTGTTCACTCTCTTCGAGAAAATACCCGTTTCTTCGTAAAGATAAAAAATAAAACAGTCGTCGCTTATAAGCTGCGTTCCTTTCAATGTTTTCTTCAATTCATTGTTTGATTTTATTTTAAAATTTGCGCAACCCATTTTCGTTGGACTCTCTGTTTTTTCGTTAAATCTCTTGAAATTACTCTTCTCCTTTGCCAAGCCAAGTATTCCATTATTTTCTCTTTTGTTTACGCGCTTTTCTACCGACTACGTAATTTTTCCAGCCTTTATGTATAATCTTTTCAAATCTCGCTTTCTTTGAATCACGTGTTATCGCATTCCTCATCAAGCATGTACCAACGTGTAATTGGTATGTCATTATTTACACCAATTCAATTTATTACTTTTCACATTATCCGTTTATCGCTCAATTTTCCTCCATATTCCGAATTATTTTTTAAGGCGTTTCTGTCCTCTCATTAATATTCGTGTGTGCACTCGTATTTAATGCAACTGACGTCGTCCTCATCATCATCTCTCGGTATGGGTTGTGCATCGTTTCTTCTATGCTTAATGGGGTGCTTGTCAATACATTATACGTGTATATTTTCTTATTTACTTTTATTACCGGTATTACTTAGCTGTGATATCATTATTGAATATATAGCACCTGCAAGTTTGCTTTCTCTTTTCTCATTGTACGTATTTATTGTTACTGTTCAATACTAGCCAATGTTCCTTTTCCATAAAACTCATCATTTACATATTGACATTATTAATTACCTATTCGAATTAGTGAAATATTAGTGAATTATTCTCGTGTAATTATCGTTTTTTAAACATAATCTTCTTGCGACCATTTCATTCCCATACATGCAATCGGTGTTTCTCAAACTATTCTCTGATAATACATTTATCGTCAAATCTTCGTTTTACATTTTCGATTTTATCGTTCGTACGAATTCAACTAATTTTTTCACTTACTAATTTATTACGATCTTTTAATAAAAGGCTCTTCGATTATTTTGAAATCCATTCATCTGAATCGTAATGTATCATCTATCTTTTAATTAGCAAAATCTGAACTCCCTATTTTCATTTGTTGTTCGCGCTTTGTTTTAGTATTAGTTTGTTTTTTAAATTGGAGTTTGTATTTTCAATACCAACTATCATATATTTTGTCTACATATGTACAGTTAGTTATCCGTGAAATCCGTACCCTTGCTTCTGTCTTCTATTTTATTTTATTTTTCTATTGTAGATTACTTTTTTATATCTTGGTCCATTCTTTCAAATTTTTCATTAAAATTTATCATTTCATTCGAGCTCTACCTTGTTTTAGAATTTTTTTCTCTAATAAAATCTTGCAATCCTGTCAATTAATTCTTTTCTTTCTTAAACATTTCCATCTGATATTTAATATTTAAAAATTGTTCATTCATGTACTTTTATTTGAATTTCGATGCAATTCGAATGAAATCATTTCGTTATTTGCTTTTATGTTTACTGTAACCTTGTTTGCTTACGGTTTTTTTTGCGACATTATCTTATCTTTTATTTTCTATCGATACATCATTTTTCAGATTTATCTTGCTTTTATTTTTAGAGAATATTAATCAAATATTTTTTTCGCCGAATCAGTGCTTATCCTTTTATCATTTCACCGATTCATCTGATTTTGTTAGTCTGTCATCTGTCTTTTATAATTTCTCTTTTATAATTGTCTTACGACTTCAAATACATTATTCCGCGTTTCATCGTTCTACTTCCCTCAATTCTATTTCAAAATTTTTTCATTTATTTTTTGTTTGAACTTTCGCAATAATAGAAATTTTTTATCGCTGCTTTCTTCTTTTATGTTTATATTGCACAATCGTGAACATCTTTAAATATTCCATTTATATTTTTCTTTATCTTTCACATCATCGTCCTTCGTACGACTGTAGAATTTATTGCTTTTTTATAATTCCGTTCTTTTTTTATAACTCATTTTTACTTTCATTGCGAGCACTTAGATTATTTTCTCAACTGATATCAGTATTATCTTTGTTTTGAACACTTTTTGGGCTCGTATATTTACTTTGAACTTTAAAACGTCTACCTTTTTCGTAAATTTTTTATCGCTTTCTTTCCGACTTCTAACAGGACAATTCTGTAATGCTTTTACAATACTCTTCTAGCTCTGTTCGGCCGAAGAACGTAACTTTTTGTCAAAACTCTTTTTATGCTGCACTCGCATTTTTATCTAATAATTTTATCACAATATCCGTAACCACGTTTTACGCCCAGACATCATAATCTAGTAGTATAATACGTTTATTTAAGCTCGTATATTTCCTTTCCTAAGACGGTATTGCATTTGAAAATACATTGCTTGAATTTTTGAGAAAATTTGTAATCTATTTTAAAATACTAGTCGACAACAAAGATCTTAAAATGAATTCTACGATTAAAGAATTTAACGATTTCATATAAAATTAGGAACGCACAAAAATTAACGTACGTTTTTAATAGCAGAATATTTTAATCGAAGTTTTGTCGTCGGTTTATTTCATGCGCGTAGTTGCGTTTTCTTAAATGTGTACGTAACGCTTATTAATAATAATATTTGAACAATATTTTTAGTAGATCAACGGTGGCAGATGTTGGAGTAATTAATTGGTTTACGTACAAAATGGCAAAACGAACCGTTGAGTGCTGAATTAATAGAGAAAGTACCATTTCTTTTGAAGCGAAATCGACGCTATTCTCAACGCACATTATCAATCTAATATGAGTATTTACAAAAACGTCGTAGTTGTTAAAAACTTATAAAAATATAATTATTAATAAAAAGTAATTGTAAAGAGAATGAAAAACAATGTAGAATTTATTTTTTTTACGACGCAATACATTCATAAGTGGTGCTAATTATTTAAATAAGAATCACTTTGTGAATTCTTAAAATGATAATTTAAATTTAAAAGATAAAAAATTAAACGTTTAAACAAATGAAAAAAGCAATCGCGTTTACGTTTACATATTTCTTTCAATTAAATTATTCAAAAAAATCTGACTGTGTTCGAGTGTACATTTAAGTAGGATAATATGTTTTCTTGCATAATTG
This sequence comes from Platyscapa corneri, assembly GCA_018907185.1. NCBI lineage: Eukaryota > Metazoa > Arthropoda > Insecta > Hymenoptera > Agaonidae > Platyscapa > Platyscapa corneri. The sequence goes on along the minus strand of JACCHW010000018.1, from coordinate 1,140,371 downwards.
TAATATTCACATATCGTTTATATACTGTATGCGATTGCAAAATGTTTTTAGCAAACATCAGATCTAACTATTAAAATACGTAACAGGAATGGAACGAAAAAATCTCTATATTGTCCGAGTAAAAACGTAGAAACCTCCTACTATTTTAGTCATTCATTTCGTTTCCCATTGAAAATGCTTATTTAATTAAAAGGATCGTTGATTCGATAAGAAGATTAAAAGTTTGCTCGTTTTATTTTTGCTTCTTTCAAGGATAAGGATCGCGAAATTGCATAATCTATATTGTATTTGCGAAAGCACGCGTTCGAATTTAGAAAAATTTTTGTTTAATTTAAAAAATTGCATTTTCCCTTCGGAATTTCGCTTTTTTCTTTCCCTCGCACACTTTTAAGGAAACGAAGAGCATAAATTTAACATATTTTTTCTTCGAAAAAGCACCGGAGCTCTCGAAAATAATAGATAAAATTATAATTTATCGCAGCTCTAATTATCTTTTCGCGTACTTAACGATGCTTTAATTTCAGCTCGTAAATATGATTTATGTCGGAGAGAGACGCGAAGAAGATCGAATCATTATTGCTCTGATCTAGTGCGCGTAATTTTTCATGAATTTGACCGGTCAGTTTTGAAATCGTTGGAATATTTCTCCATTTGCAAACAATGCGCAATAGAGTGGGCGTGACCGTGTCCAGTAAAGGTCGTTAACGGGCTCGTTACTTTCCACGGCAGTTCCGCCGTCAGTATTCCGTAGTCAATGTCAATGGAGTCACGCTTATTTAATCACGCGCGTAGTAAGAATAATTAAAGAAAGCTGTTAGCAAGAATGCTTGGTTAGGAAAGAGTTTCTAGCGCACGGCTACATTTTTCACATTTCCTTCCTTTCCTAATCGCGTTTGCTTAATCTGTAATTATTAGCACTGTAACTATCTGTTTGTTAATTGTTTTAATCGTTGTATAAAAATATTCCCATAATTATCGGACAAGCGAAACGATCCTCGATTATTGCCGTTGATATTGCAGAGTCGCACTCTTTCCCGCCGCACAAGAGTTTGCTTGTGAAAATTAAAAATTAAATTCGCAAAATATCGGTAACTTTTCTAATCTAATTTTGCTAAGTTAAAGCTTCGCGTAGTAATTTAGAAAATTCGTAATTAAAGGAAGGAGGCTGCGTATTTGTTCGCCAGTCGCCTGCATTATTTTAAGACTAATATCTCATAAGATTGAAATTGCGCATATTACGCGCACTTAATCGATGCTCCAATCTTCTTTCAACGCAACGATTAACTATTTAAAATAATTGTAATAGAAAAGTTTCTCGACGGGCAGTTTGCTCGAGATTAATATTTTCCAGGTGATAATTATTAGAGCGAAATTGTAAATATATGGTCGCGTCGCGCGCGATTCGTGTCCAGCGGAAAAATAACCGACGAGGTGAAATAGTACGCGAAAGTAGTGATTACAATACGAGAAATCGATAACACGCATTTAGGTTACGAGTAAAATTATATTTCCCGCTGGTACTTTTTCAATTTCCCATTTGGACGGTAATTCTTTTAAGGGCTTTTCCAATAACAACACACCGAGAAGCGGCTTATCGAATTCAGTCGGGGCAGTGCTTTTTCCATTAGGCGCTCGAAATATCCTAATTCAATGATGGTTTTTGCATAAGGTGTATCTTTGCTTGCGATCCGATTTTTCCGTCCTCGGGTTTATTGTTATTCGCCAAAGACTATAAAAAATTGTTCACAATTAGTCGGAGCCTTGGTCTTATTTCTGCGCGCTCTTCGTTACTATCCGCAATTTTTAGTTCGTCTGGGCTTCGTTCGTTGGCTCGCATAACTTCTTCAGCAGCGTCCCTCCGTTTCGCGCTCACTTTTTATCTCTTACTACTTAAAAGTTAACCCTATCGCTTGCAATCTTCCATCGCTGCTCGCCCCTCCCGGGCGCTCTTTTTATCTCGTCTCGCTCTCTCGCTCACCGGTCCACAGCTGCGACGGCGCATCTCCTTCTCTTTCCTCATCTAATTTCCCTCGCTGCGGGGGTGCGAAAGCAGTATACCGATGAAACGAGTACGCGAACTTGTGAAAGACGGAGCATTAGTATTCCGTCGAAAGAAATGCGATTACCTTACTTCCCCGCGGCGAACACTAATCAAAGCGTCGAGACACGCCGCGCCGTATACTCTCCCTCCCCCTTCCATTCGGCTAAATCCTCAATAGACAAGGTCTCGATTAACTAATCGCAATGGCAATGAACTCCGTCTCGTTCTCCCCGGCGCTTTCTTTATTGGCTTGTAGCGAAGAGAAGCGCCTGTATACAAATGAATTAATGCAAATGTAAATGATTTAATTCGACGTCACCTTAAGGTATTGCCGGGAACTTCCTTTAAGTTCAATCGATACCAGCGCATCTACGGAATCTTTTTCTTCTTCTTCTTCTTCTTCTTTCTTCTTCTTTCTTCTTTTCTACCCAAGCGAGCCTTGGCTGGGGATACGCCGGACTCCGCCTCGTAAAACTTGGTGTGAATTCAATCTAATAACATTAATCAACGGGGCTGTTGAACGGAAAATTAAAAAGAACTGATCCGAATCGCGCCGAGTAGTGGATCGTAGAGGCCGATGTGCGCTGACCTCAACATAATGATAGTGGCGGGGACCGTTGCCCTTCGCGCCTTTGCCACTCGATTCTTGAAACGTGCCCTATCATTTTCGAAGGGGATTCCGCGTTTTTCGAAATAATTCAACGTCATCATCGGTGCTGAAACGTATTTCGCGTATGGAAACTCTAGCCGCAGCGCGGGTGGGGGTGCGTGTGTGCCGGGAAAACGCGGAAACGATAAGAGGAATTCCGTTCACCCGATCCCGGATCGATTGCACAGCGCGTTCCAATGCTTTTTAAATATTCGTGCGACAGCAGCTTTGGCCAAAAATACAAACCATCGCGTACCAAAAGCTGCATCGTATCCACGTGAAGGTGTTCCTTTTGCGATAAGCCCGCGAATTTTGCGAATTTTCCAGAAATAAGCAACGACGAGGGCACAATGGACGAGCATTCGAGCATTGCCTGACTGTTGCTCTCTGTCAATTAAGGTCGGGAGAGACGTTTCCCTGTCACGAGCGTCTCGGTTCTCCGCGAGAAGGGCGAGGTATCGTTACAACGGGGAGGGAACAAAAAGCCTTTACGCTTGAAAGTCGCAGCGTGACTCACCGAGATCGGGTATGACGAGCGTTTAGCAAAGCACTACACTGGCAATGCACATAAAATCGGTAGGTGTGCCGCCGCCGCCGCCGTCGTCGCCCTCGACGCTGACTCCAGGATAAAACTGAGCCAAGGCGCGGCTCGTGGCGCAATCTGTTTCGGCTCTGGAGCGCACAAGAGTACGCAGAGTCCGAGCTCGGCGTCTTGCAAAAGCTGACGTCCGCTAACAACTAGTCGATCAGTTTGTAAATTTCACAGCCTCGTGTTACCGACTGCGCACAATCCAAATTTCCTTTTAAGGATCGTTTTCGTTCCGTTGTAAGCGCGTGTTGTTTGGAAAGCTCCCAACGCAATAATCGCCAGTATTCAAATTTTCCAAACGACTTTCACGTTTAAAGATGGATTTTTTCCTCGTTGTTTTTAAATAGAAGGTGAAACCTTGCTACCTTTGAATATTGAGAAATTACGGCTCGACCTGCCATACGGTATTCAAGACCGTCTTTGACAATATTGCTTTAGAAACCGGAGCTGTTTTTCGTCGAAATTTTGCAAAAAGTCTTCACTAATGCGATTACAATCGTAGGAAGTTCGAGTTTTTTCAGGGAGAAAAATAATATTCGCGTAGTTAACGGTGATAAACGAACTTGGAACGAGAGGATTTCTTACGAATGCGCAGTGCAATATAATCGTTGAGACGCGAGCGAGAGAATAGATAATTTTACTTTAGAGCAAGACGCGTTTTAAGTCGCGCGTAATTCGAAGCGAGTGCGAGCAAGAATCTCTCACACGGACACGCGCGCACACGCCCTCGTTTTTATAAATATGTGCACTTGATTACGCGTACTCTCAAATATATACGTAATTAAGAGTATTTACGTAAATAGTTATGCGCGCGGAGAAATCGAAACATGCACTTACTTTGCGTTTGCGAAAAAGACTAAATAACGCTTCTGTTACAATTGCGGAGCAAAATAAACAGGACACGCGTGTATTGCTTTAACTGATTTAACTGTAGTTGTAAGTGCTCTGAAGGCGTAATTAATATCTTATCCCAAAATAAGTATTCGTACGCGCGAGCGATTATATTTCAGGCTGCATACGTGTTGAATATTTCCAAGGTTTTCTAGTAAGAATTCGCCGCGAGTGCGAACAATTGGCTTGCGCTTAACTCGGGCAGTTTGGAATACCTTATTTAATTAAAATAAATTGCTCCATTTGTCGAATTGTCTCGAAGAAACTTAACCTAAATAATAATTTCCATAGCTGCCAGGAAATAATCAAGATGGCCAATTCTTGAAAACGCGCTCGTCGTAGTAAGGGAATTTCTTAATTGATTGCGTTTTTCGTTTTTTGCGAGGCGTATTTTTGTTTGGCGCGGAGTAGGAAGAAAATCGATCGCATGCCCTCCCGTTGGCTTTCTCTCTCTCTCTCTCTCTCTCTCCCTCGCTCTTGCGCGGGCGCGCGCGCGCACTCTGGAACAGTTTTGCTCTGAAATTAAAACGAAACAATAATCACACGCGCGCACGCGAATTGCGGAAATTGTAAGCGATGCATCGAGAGCCGCGAAGCGGAGGAGAATATAAGTAGTTGGGAGCGAAGAAGCGGAGGACGGAGGTTTAGCAAAGTTTTGCATGCGATTGTGCGGCGCGTCGCTCGTCCCTTGCTCGTTCCCTCCGTTCCAGTGCGGCCGAGGGCGGGAGGAAATCGAGGCGGAGGGCGAGGAGGTCATTCAAGACCACGCAGACGGAGAAAGGGCGATTGCTAAAGTACGTGTGGAGGACGGCTCGGCGAGTAGGATTATCAATTTGCGCTGATTACCTCAGTTTAATCCACTCAGAGCAGCTGTTCACCTGCTGCTACAGACAGACAGACAGCGCCGATCTGCTCTCGTCGTCGTCATCTTCGCCGTCGAGTCGGTCTGTTCACGCAGAATCTCTGCGTGCGCACGCCTTCGCCTTCGAGTCGCTGTTTTCATTCGATTACTTTTATTAATTAGTCGGAGGAACGAGAGTTTGTAGCGCTATTAATGAATTTAATTATATTCTCGAGCTCTAGCTGCTGCTCGAACATTCTTTTTCCTTTTCTCGGAGCAGTCTCTCTTTCTTATTTTCTTCCTCTCCTTCTTCTCCTTCTTATATTCTTTATCTCATACTTTATCTCGTGTTGCGAGGGTCTGCGCGCAAGCAAGTTTTAATAGAGGATGCGCAGACGTGAGGAAAATTCAGGTATATTACGCGATTTTTAAACGGCGAGAATCGAACGACGATAAAATTGCGTCAATCTTATTGTGTCGAGCGAATTATAATCGGACGATGGAAAGTATACCTATTAGTGGCGCACTTTCGCACGACTTTTTGGAAATGTAAAATTTGAATTAAATGTGCATCGCAGATTATAGAGTAACAATCTTTGGTTGCATCGACTCTGCAAAACGATCGATAGCCTGCAGCTTTGTTTTATTTTAAATTCAAGTCAACGATAATTGTTTAGGTTATAAAACTATTTTTTAACAATCATCATTCGATACTCGTATTTAAAAGTGTGTGTTTTCAGAAATTCGTTACTTTTCAATAAACACTGTTTTGCCACGTACAACTGACTTTTAAGCTAAGATTCCGGATTGCTCTTATCATTCGTAAATTTCGCATGATCGAAGCTATTTTATTTGATAAATAAATTGCGATACAGTATATCCGCCAGTTTCATCATTAGCTCGGAATAAAAAACAAACATTAAATGTAAACGCACGTGAATTAAAAAATCCAGCAAAACATGTTCTACGCAAATTTTAACTTTTAACCGCGATAACTGAAATAAATCGTTTGTTTATTAGCTCGGAAAAATGATTTACCTCGATAATTATCTCGATATGTTTTGAATTACACGAATTTAAACGAATATTAGGAAATAGTTTTTGGAAAGAGTTTCAATTCGACGAGAGCAAGGAAATGCGAATTTAAACAAAATTAACGTTCTCTCTCCCGGACGTGTGACATCAATTTTTCTCGACGATAACCGTCAACGACACTCGATGCCTTTTATTACATTTAACTAATATTATTGTTGAACAAGCCAGGCGCTTCGCGTCCTCGAGCAAAGATTCTCCCTGACAAATTTGCATTTACGACTCGAGCGTGCGTTTCGCGCGAACGCAGCGGACCTCATTAAAGCGAAGCGCGCTAACGGCGAGCACTGCTCATCCACGGGAAGCGCATCGAATTCCCCGAGCGTTTCTTTCGCCAGGGTGTAATTCGAATTATTGAAAAGGGTTGGAGCGCGATTAACGAGTAGCGTTAAAAAGCCCAACGTGTGTCGTCATCCGCGAGAAGAGAAAGACGCTGCACACGCCCAATCCGGTTGGGAGCCGCGCAGCCACTCGCCGCCGGTAATTTAAAGAGCATTCGACGGAAGTGCAACAATAGTCTGGGTTGCGCGAGCAACTGCAGGAGCGCCTCGAGTGGGGGAGGGGCATTTTTTCCGGCGGCAGGAGCGGTTTGTCGTCCGACCGAGATACATCTTCGGAGCGAGTCCGAGGAATTGCTCAAGTGGCCGAGGAACCACGTGCAGGGCCGAGCACTTAGCCCAAGGAGCCCTGGGAAATCGATGCAAATGAAGTTTGGCGGTCTCGGGGAGCAGGAGCTCCGGTCATCGAGCACCGAGTGTGTGTAGCCGAGGTCGGTCATCGGGCGGAAAGTAACTTCTCGCATCGAGCGCGCCGGAACAGCGCTTTGCACTTAGGCTGGGCTTCGATTAAGGTTCGCTCCTATGCCAACAGCGGCACGCTCCTACGTATGCACGCGCGAAAAAAGGTCGGGCAAAAAGACGAGGAGCGAGAGGGAGAGGCGGCGGCGGCGGCGGCGGCGGCAGCAGCAGCAGGAGGAGGAGAAGCTTTTACACACATTAATAAGAGAGTGTGTGTGTATTCGCGATTAAACCGGTTCCATCGGGCTTATTCAACTCGGTAATGATTTTTATTTACCTTTTAACCGGATTATTGCATTACCGACCGACTGCCAGACTCGCGAGCAGCGCATACTTTATGCGCCGCCCTACGCAATTACAGGAAACAAAGCCAAGAGCTGGCACTTCTAATAGACCTAATGAATCTCGCGCAAAATGCTTACTTTGAGGCCTCTGGGCTCTTTCACTCCTCGTTCAAAACTTTAGCCGGCTTTGCATCACTGGCTAAGCTCGAACTCCGATGGCCGGTATTCTTAAATCAGCCGCAATTACCGAGCGAACCTTGCGAAAACTTCTCTTTAAATGCCGTCTCCTCCGCTATAATCGAACGATAATCTCCGCTATTATCGAGATAACGCGGCCGGCCGCCTACAGCTTCATCCATACTCTCCGACTAAAGCGTTTTTAACTCCAAAGCTGTTGCGTGAATTTTCAGCGGATTTCTTTCAATTACGCCGAGCTCTAAGAGCCAATTTAGCCCAACCTACCGTAGTAGCGCGCGTATTTCCAATCGGAGAATTCAGCAAAAAGCTCATCGCATTGTTGTAAATGTTGCTCTTCAATTTGCTAGATATTAAAATTCATATCGTCTAGATGCTCGAAACGAGTTTTTTGAATCCGCGCTACACAAATGCCTCGCATCTGAGTTATTTTATAATTTCAAAGTGCAATTTCATTTTTAGTCGGACAGTCGGAGGGTAAATAAAATATGATAAAAATTTATTTAAAATTCGTCCATGACTGATGTTTCGGACTGAATTAGTTGCTATTTTTATTACATTGTTAATTTCATTGCGAATGTTTATTGCGAACTTTGATCGGCATTTAAATTTATGCTTGAAAATACGAGTGCGCGATGCACTGTTTTCGAATGGTATTTTCTTTAATTTAATTTAATTTTTTTTTTTTGAAAAAAAAAATGTCCTCCTGTATAAATTGTATTATGACGCGTTATATAGAAAAAATCATTTTTATAATCGAAATTTTATTTCTACGTTTAACAATTCGCATTCAAATTATTTGCGAAAGAAATTTAATTTATCCTTCGTTCCCTATTCAATTTGCAGGAGATTAATACATTAGTTAAACTAATTGTTAAACGAATACATTGATGCGTGTAGATATAAAAACTACTATTACGAAATAACTCGCGTTAAATACGAGACACGAAGTTTTATAAATATAAAGCAAAATTTTTTTCGATAAATTGACTTTATTCAAACGTTGAGTAATAGTTCAAATGGAATTTAGCTAGAGTTGGAAAACATAAGAATTTATAAAAATGTAACGGTCAGAAAAAGTATTTTCAAGCAGCAAATATTTATCTGAATACAGCACGTATTTCTAACAAATACTGTAGCATATATTATTAAAAGTTATCGAGTAAAATTTTTTATCGCAATTCGATTGGAATAAATCTTTAAAATGAATTTGATTATTTTTTCTCAATTGATCGTAAAATTTTCACAAATAATCAGATAATCCAGCAGTTTTCTCTATGCTCGTCGTGAAACTTATTTTCGCTATTTTTCACGACCGTTCACAAGTAATTTAATATTAATTAAAATAGCGTAAATAATGCATAAAATTCCCGACAATTTTTGAAAAATGTGCAAATTAAAACAGGAGAATAAATTAACTGAGGAGATTTAAAAATAAAACAGGCTGAATTTGTCTTAAACGCCCTTCACGCTAAAGTAGTTAAAAATATAATAAAAAATTCATAATAAGGTTGTGAATTTTCGTTATGGACTGACCTCTATGGAGTTTTACTTCAATTAAATGAGGTTATGCGTCATCGGTCGATAAAATGCAGCACGCATGAGTACTGCATTTTATCGCAGTATATACGTATATAATGGACATTATAATATTATTATTTCGTAATATTTTTTACTCACGTTTTCCCGCATTAATATGCTACATTAATTTAACTTATTGCTTCGTCGCATAGCCTTAAAAAGCATTATTTACTATATTTTTATTTTAGATTCATTAAAATGGTGTAATTAGTTTAATGCAGGGATTTTTATTTAATCACAATAAATTACGAAAATGTTTATTGCACGCGCGTACATATATTTTATTTATCAATGGCAACGAAAATAATTTTTAAATTTATTAATTTAATTAATTGTAAAACGCTCTTTACGGATTTCGTATGAAATAGAGCCGGAGATCTAAAAGATTTCATTCACCAAGCCAATATTCGTTTAGTCGATTTAAGTGGATAAAATTATCTTTTACGAGCCCCCATAATATTTAATTTATAATCGAATAGATTAATTTTCGAGAATTTAATGAAGTTCGTGAATATCGTGAACGATGTTTCCTACAAGACAATTATTATGAAAAATATATAAAAATGAAAGGCTGGGTAAAAAGTTTTATGAATAGCGGCTATTTATTAGCCGTATAAATTGAATATATTAACCGACTCCACAAATAAGTATAACACGGTCATCAATTAATTTTAATTAACGGCAAAAATATTTTCGGCCACTGCTGTATTCGTTATATAACACGATCTAATAACTGAAACGTGCATTTATTACCCGCGAATAATGTGTTATTCAATGTGGAAATTTCACCCCGTAACTCGTCTATTATTGAAGCTTTGATAAACTAAAAATTTCGAGTATAATTGTTATTATTTACGAACAATACAGCGGAAAATTGTTCTTTAAACTCCAATTGTTAAACAAAGAATAATTATGCTGAACTTTGATGGGCGTTGTAATTAATTGCAATTCGCGCAACCGCCAAGTGTTTTTTATAAATAAAGAAACGGCCTAATGGAATAATCCGGTTTATTTAAAAGGCATTTTTACGTCGTTGGTAGTGTCGTGATAGCAGAGCATAGGCGAATGATAATTCTAGGCAAAAATGCAATAAATTTTTCGCTTTCATTATTTCGACGTCGTAGTGTTCCGTGTAACTCGTAAAAAGATATGTTATTCTCGAAGAATTTGGTCTTTTTACGGAGGTTGTACCGCGTGAGTTTGGTGCCTACAATAGGAAAACCGGCGCTCGCGTTTAGCACGAAATGAGAAACTGAGAGAACGAAGGAGAAATAAAGAGAGAGAGAGAGAGAGAGAGAGAGAGAGAGAGAGAGCCGTGAAAGCGTGAGAGGGAGGGCGGGAGAAGAACTGAGGTAAGTGAAGGTCCTGGATATTTGCTTCTAAATAACCGTCGAGGAACGTTAAATGTTTTCGATTTACATACAAAGCACTTCAGATCCCAACCCAAGTCATCGCTGTTTCTCTCTCTCTCTCTTTCTCTCTCTTCTCTCTTTCCCTTCCTCTCACTATTTCTGTTTTTCTCGAAGTTCTAGTGCAAAAATAAAGAACTTAGAGTAATAGAGAGAGAGAGAGAGAGAGAAATAGTGAATCAATGATACAAGAAAGAAAAAAGTAAAGTGATTGCAAGGAAAAAATAGACAAACAATAAAATTAGAGAAATGTGGGTGTTGCAAAAGAACAAAAGAAAAGCTTAAAGAGGGAAGACCTAATGTTGATGTAAAAATCGTGTAAAGAAGGGAACATTGAAGTCGCGATAAAGTAACAGCAAATTTTTTGTTTTGTTTTTTTTTTAATAATTTAACAGCGCAAATATGTTTCTTGCAAAGAAAGCATATTTTTTGGCTTGATGTTTTAGCTTTTCAAATTAGTGCCTTACTTTCACTAAGAACTTAGATTCTCATTTATAGACGAATAAGTCTATGTTTTCTCTTCTACATTTCACATTATTCTTCATAAAAGCGATGAAGATATTCTATACTTGTAAACGGAATGCGAGTCTGTAAATTTTCTGGAAACATCATTTTATATTACTATTTTCACAGAATGTATAATAATAAGTTATAAAAAATTGGAAAAAGTTTAAAAAATATGAGTTATTTTGCTAAGTTCTTCATTTGTGTAGGTACGCGTGAAATTAATTAAGGACGTTCCTTCTTGATTTGTTTAAGTTAAATGGATTCACAGAAAGGATTAACAGTTCGATTAACGCATTATTAAGAAACTTGTTTTAGCACTAAACTCACTGCACTCCTTTTTTGTTGCATAATATTATCGCTTATAATTTACCGTCATGTTTCCAAGTTTCTACAAGTTTAAAGAAAAATTACTTTTTATACGATCGAATAAATTTTGGGTCATACCTGCTCTGTTAAAACTATTATTCGAATTATGAGATGAGGTACTTTGAAGACATTACCTAGTAAAACCGATCAAATTAACAGTATCGTTATAAAACGCAACTGATTACGTAAACAAATCTAATATTCTTAAACGTACTTTTCGATTTTGAGTTCTAAAAAATTTTTTTTTAATGTTTGAGATGCAGAATACGATTTGAGAGATACGAAACTTTTTTGTTTAATTTTAAGACTTTAAATAATATCAACGAAAAATGCCTTTTCCCAGTCTGTTAGTTGCGAATAAATGTTTGTATCGCACGATACTACAATATAGCGAAAAAGTTACATTAAAAATTCGAAGGTTATTTCGGAGCGGGTGCCGATGCGAAATTTATGTTTAACCTTAATTTATAAAAATAATTAAATCAACGGACGCAAACGAATGAAAAGGAGCGAGATTAATTGTTGGAGATAAATTAAAATGGAGTGTAAGGTGCAGTGCTAAGTGTTGTAAGAAAACTCAGTAGCAGGACACGAAGGCTATAAAAACTAGAAAAAATAAAGTTTAAGAGAGAGAGAAAGAGAGAGAGAGAGAAATTTAAAATTGTACAAAGCAAAGATAATAAGAGAGAAGAGACGAGGAAGTGAGATTGACGGGCGGGGAAACGAGAAAGAGCTTGTATTTCGGGATGATATCGCTGTGTTCCCTCGCGCACAAGTCGACGTGAAAAGAGCAAAACGGAAAGGGATGGAAGGGGGGGGGGTAAGTAACACAAACAGAGGGGCGGTTACACGTTCTAACCGTTGCGTACGCTTGTTCCGTCGACTCGAAGCTCGAGAAGGCAACCCAAGTAGGAATGAATGGGGAACGAGATGGGGGGCGGGAGCCTAGCGAGACAAGATATCACGTCATAGTTGGATTAATTTGAGTTTTAGCAGACTGTCTATTACAGCAGAGCCGAAATCTTGGGGGCGATGGAAAGCGGCCGTGACGCAAGCCGAGCCATTTTTTCTTCATGTTGCGCTCGATAGATTGTACCGCGATTCCCCGGGCCTCTTCAATGATGTTTCGTCTCGCTCTTGGCGGAGTGCATCTTCCTCGAGTCATCGCCGAATGCACCGAGACGAGCTTCCCTCGAAAAACAGACTTTTACACTCGGCCGCCGATTCAAGATGGAGCTGCTTAGAAAGCTTGTAATTAAAAAATCACAATCTCCAGTGCCGCATTTTATATTTTATTGGTTATTGCGGCAGACGTCGAGAGGGACTTTCCCCCGAGAGTCGGCGCCGATTGCACTGAAAAGCGCGGCAGACGTATCGTAGGCTCTCTCTCTCTCTCTCTCTCGCGAGGCCGAGCATCGGCGGAAACAGTTCCTGCTTATCCGATTTTACTCATCGATTTCCAGCCCATTATCTTGATTCGGCAGCGAGCGCCGAACCTCTCGAAAGTCTATATTTATAAGATTTTTTATAAGGAAGGACGTCGGTCGGCCCTCCCCTCCCCCTCGGCGGCTCGTGCACATTTTCAAATTCCACGTGTATTTTTTTTGCAGCGACACGCGAGGCCGAGCCAGAATTACGGTGCCTCGGGGAATTAGTGCCGCCGACTCGTGTCGAATCTCCTCTCGTTTATCGGAGCTTCGCACTTATCATACCGGCATTGGCTTAAGCTCCGAGGCTCGGCTTCTGATCGAGCGCCGTTCTCCAAGGGGTGATCTCTGGTCAGCCCAATTCCTCCGCTCGGGGTTGCTTATTACGTCACCGGATATTTTTCCCACACGCCTTTTCCAAGGCGTCTGCTATTTCGGGGCTGTTGTCGGCTTTGAAGCGGATCTTTGATGTCTCCAAAAGTTGGAGCTCTCCTTTTACTCGGTCCCGAGTTCAACTTTCTTATCACTTGCAATCGGTAAGACAGTAGAGGCCGGCCAGAGCCGGGAGGGGGACTTTCCGCAGTCGAGAATGGAAATTAACACTAACTGGGTTAGTAATTTTGCTCGCCCGAAAATATCTGGTTCGAATTTTGCGGATTCCCCCGTCGCTCGTGGCACGTCCCTGTAGTCAATGACTCTCTTTGATTTCTAATTAGCCGTATTTATTTTCCCTCTGTGAAATCGCTCCAGAGCTTCAAAATTGTCTCTTTTGAAGATTCTGTAGGCGCTGCTATCGCGTCTTAAAATTTAGTAGCGGCATCGGGAGCGGGTTTCGTGTTTCGCACTGTGGGGAACACGCGTAACCGATTGTGCGTGCGTGCGTGCGTGTGTGCGTGCAGCAGGTATGTACGAGCCAAAAAATGCACGGTCTATCGGGGATTTATTCTCATGCGTTAAAATGTTATTCTAAAGTACGCGACGGACTGTATTGCTTCGTAGTTTTGAATTATTAGTTTTGTAACGAGTCTTAAGCAGCAAAATTAGAGCGGAGAAGATAGGAAATGAAATATAAAACGATCGCGGAAACCAAGTACACGGAACATTTGCAATAAATCTATTTTAGAACTTAATTTGAAAGTTCATTCTTTATTTGACTACGCAATAATCTATTATCGATATTGTCGATACGATAGTTGCATTTTTTTACAAATTACGAAAATATATAAATAAATAACGATACCAGTATTGATGTTTTTTAGCAAACATTTTGACTTTAAGTTGGTATTGGAACGTTTAAAAAATTACGGAAAAGATTCACACATTAGTTATTTAATTACATATTTTGGGTCTCAGATTTTTACGAATTTTTTTTTCAAGTACTCGATTCGAATCCTTATTACGAAGTTTATGATATTATAATTGAAAAATTTGATCAATGGATAAAATATTTGGATCTGAACAAAATCACGATAATCCCTGCAATCAATTAATAGCCAGCGTATAAACACATTAATATTGAACGATTAAAATAGTCGTGTTAAATATTATTCCGCAAATATTGATGCTAAATTAAATATCGACAATGAATTTTCTCAATTATTATTTGTGATTCAGTTTTTTATTTTACTGCACAACGAAACGTTTAGTTCCCGAACTCGTGACGTTCGCGATACACTACTACTCGATAAAATGCGATTCTATGTAAATGTACTTGTGTCGCAATGAAATCCGCGTATACATAGTATTGTAAATTTCAGCGATAGCCGTTGGCCAGTCGCGAGAAGCTCCGAGAACAAGAAGGAAGATAAAACGGCGGAAAAATTAGGAAAGTTGTACAGGAACAAGGTGAAACCTGCGAACGGAACATTCATCGTTCGACTGCAATAAATGGTGGTCAACATTGAATTGCGTTTGAAAAAACTTTATATCGTTAAACTCTAATCTATTTGTTCACGGTTGATATCACCGTCTTATTTTCCATCGCGTTTGCGTGACCTTTTTCAGGAAAAAGTATTTACCACAGGAGCAAATCTTTTTCTTTGCGAAAATTCGCAGACGAATATTTGTTCGTTCGTGGCGATAAATGAAATATAGGATAAGTCGACTGACACCAAGTTGTACCCAAGTTTTCCGCTGGAACGAAATTAATAGACGCGAGGCTTACTTACTTCTTAATTTTGCATTTTGAAAAATCAATTAAGCAAACGTTGTCGTTCCGTTTAAAATAACTAAATTCGCATTCGCGTTTCCCTTTTTCCCCTCAGCTCCGCGACTTGGCGTATCTGCATTGTCACGCGTATTAATACACTGCGATACGGCGGCGCGTAAAAGCAACTCACGGACAATCCCATTTGTCCGACTTTTATCGTGTCCGAATTTTCTCTCGCAACGAGCGCAAAAAGGCTGAAATACGGAGATTTTCTTAGGCGAACTAATCCACTTGCGTAGTGTTCGGGGCAACGGATTAATAGAAAAACACGGCAATTGATAGCAAAGATTGCAGGCGTCGAGGGTACGAAAAAAATTGGAGTTTTTACGACAGAGGCATTTGCTTTTCACTCGAATCCCATAGATTTAATTGCAGCTTTTACGTTTCAATCCCCAGGCAGATGGAGTAAAAGCTTATCAGAAGCGATGGATATTGTAAGGGAGTGGCAAGCAACAATAGCGAGTCGCTCGATGTGAATAAGAATGCGGCAGAATTTAGAGTCTTAGGGCAAAACGAAATGCCGAGCGTGGATTACGTAAAAAAGTGATAAATAATATAAGTCCCCGGGTAGTTGTGGGAGTCGAGTCAAGAGTCAAGTGTGTGTCGAGGAACTGAGTCGCGCGAGTCGTCCGAAGATAGCGTCAAAGAGATTGAAGTCAGGAAGCGAGAGGCGAAGAACAGTAGTAATAACAATTTGAGTCCTAATCCAACGGCGTGCCAACGTCTTGGATATTCTAACCTTTTACACCTCCGGGGACCTTTTGCTTTTTCCCGTCGTTCGCTCCGTCCCCCGAAATGGGGATATATATCCCCCATTTTCTACCTCGAGATCTTGCGGTCAGGCTTTTCGCCTCGCCGAAATTGTAGCAGCCAGCTTGCGGCTAATTTCATTTTATTCCCGACCTTACGGCGCAAGGCGACGCAAGAGGACGCGAGAGGACGCGAGACGACGCCACCTCCTCTCTACGGCTAACCTCACGACTAAAAGGATACGAGCTTCGTCTCCTTTCGTTTCTGGCTTCGGATCGGGTGCCGCCTCCCTCTTTTACTGCTCTATAAGAAAACGTTGACGCTCTCGAATCGACCTCCTGAAATATATCTGGGTTTCGGGGACGTTTTAACAAAATGCATTTCGCCATCTATTATTCATTTCCGGAGCGCCTCCGGGGACAACAACTGTTCTTTTAATACTCCGCGAGTGGATGCTTGGAGATTATGTTGCGCCGAGTGCCGCTGACTAACGCCGATAGCCCATTTAATGGCTGTCGCGCCGAGATCGTATCGCCAACCTTGGAACAACAATTATTCTCAATGGCCTTTGCAAATTGATATCGGCTGCTTTTTCTCCTGCGCCGAATCCTGAAATTGGGGAAGCGTAAATGGCCTCCCGTTGACGGAGAATTGCAATATTCGGAAAATTCGCCAGACAAGTGCACGAGCATCGCCTTGGCTTTCAAATATTTAAGAATTTTCAATGAATTCGTTATTTATTGAAAGGCGCGATACGCGAAAATTACGTTATTTCTATCTCTTTCAATTCTTATTACGTTAAGCTGAGCTTATTTTTATCTAATATCGAAAAGGTTTAGAATTCAAAGAGAAAAACCGGACTCGTGAATAAATTTCGTCCAATTCTTTTGTACAAAGGAAGACAGGACCATAATTTGTGGAATTTTATTCAAATTAAAATGGCGAATATCAAACAACCTTATTTGTGTCATCGAAAGAAAAAACAGATTTTTATCGTTTATTCGTATAAATTTTTGGGCATCTTGTTGCGCCAAATTTCTCAACGGATATAAATACGCGTATTTTTACAATCAAACTTTTTTACAAAATGGAAACTGATTATATTAATCAATTGCTTGATTAACTATTTTGGAAAATTTTCCAAAGTGTTTTCGGCAATATTAATTTACAGATTTTTAAAAGTATTATTGTATTTAAAAATTTCCTTCTTTGCTTAATTAACTATTTTTAACGATTATTCTACAACTCTTTTTTTACAACTGTGTGCAATACCTTCGATTGATTTTTTTGTAACGGATTAAAGTTATCGGTGAATTTTATGAAATTAATTTTTAATTTTTCTCATTTCTGTTTAAATAAATGTGAGTCCTTTAAGAAAATTATCGTAAACTTCGTTCAATTTTTCTTGAGAATTTTAATGTTGCCAGGGTAATTCAAATTTTCGATTCGAACAACGTAGAAACCCTGAATATTTACGTTAATCTTTTAAAGGCATGTTTACTCTTCCCCTCGGAAAACTACGAGTGACGATTTTACAAGTTTATACGATATAAATTCATTACCAATGCATTATAATTATTAATTTTTAAATTTCAATTTTAAAATTCGTACGTAATTATATGTTGGCCGTTTTAAATGTTTCCTTAAAGTCTCTCGTATCTTTGGTGTTTCTCTAGTCAACCAATTTTTCCTATTTACTCTGTAAAAACGTCCTTTGTGCTTAGCTTCTAAATTTTGAGGTCTACAAGGTTGTTCTCTTTTTTCATTGTACTTGTAAAAATTGAGCTTGATAAGCTTCATCCGAGACAAAGAGACCAGTTAATGGAATTTTGCATTTAAAAGATAACAACAAAAAAACGCACGCACGCTGTTCGACTTCGAGTCAGAATGTAGCGTAGAAAATTTCTTTCAGAAATTAAACTGAATAATGAAAGCAACCAGAGGAAAAGCAAAATAATGCAATTTTAATCGTCAAAAACAATTGCGTTCAATCCTGATTCTTTGTTGGTGCATTGATTAAATATCACAGTTTGTGAATTTATGCGGCGGGAAACCTCACCAAATATTAAAAATTTTATAATTCGTAATTAATTTTATTACGTTAAAATATAAGTCTATAACAGAGTATCCAGTACAATGAGAAATTGAAAGTTATAATAAAACTTGTTTGGTTTGTTCAATTGTTTATGTTCTTCGCACAAAATCTCATCAGATGCTTTATAAATATAAAATGCCCCAAAAATGTAAGTTTACTCGTGTATTTTTTTTTCAATACAGAATACTGATAAAAAATGAAAAAATATAGCTAACACAACGTATATTCTGGTATTATAATTTGAAATTTTGTTTTAAATTTGTTGAAATGTAATTATATTGGCATTCTTTACAGATTGAATTTTTTAAAATGTTTGTTTACATTTATATGGTAGAAATATGCCGTATTTCTTAAATTATTTCAATTTTTTATACCTCGTCTACGTGGATAAACTAAATTATTAAATAAGAAATTATTAAACTTGCATTATACTATTGAATAAATACCTGTGTCTTACATAATTGCATAATTCATTTGTAATTCATAATAAAATTTGAAGTACCTGTTTAGGACTATTGTTTAGTTAATGTCAAATATTTTATCAGTGTGAATATGTTAGTTGAAAACAGAGAAATAGAGAATATAGAAGTTTTAATTTTATTTAAAATTATTAATCACATTATGTCATGTATTAGGGAAGACGACGGTATATTTAATTGCGATCAATTATATACATAAGCAAGTGTGATATGCCATTACTGAAAACTGGATGCCTTTTAAGGAATCAATATCAAAGTTGTGAATTTTTCAAGAAAAATATTAATAATTCAGGAAGAAGTTTGCAAGTCAATCATAGTTTGACAACAAGAATAAATTCAGCTACGATAAAATGTTTTTAGTCTTAGAATAAATAATTCGTAAATATTAACTAATAAATTAAAACTATGTATGTATACGTGTGCATATTCCCATGCGCGACAAGTTTAAATATATGATTTAATCGCGGTACATTTTTTAAGAAAAGGAAGCGAAATTATTTATCGTCTTAATTATGGTGAATGATGAAACGTATTGTATCAAAAGAGTGAATAAATCTACAGCTACAATATTCGTAATAAATTTTTGGAAGATTGTAAAAAACTGTAAAGGGGATCGCAGAAGTTGAAGCCGAAATGAGCGTAACGTTAAGCAGAAAAGTTACAGGTTGCAAATAAAGCAGATTAAATATATCATTAGTGCAGATATAAGTTTCTTCTTTACAGTGAAAAGTGTAATAATTAAAATTGCATTATATCCTAGAGAAAAAGCAACACTAATAATGGCAGCAGTATCAGTATAAAAATAAGTAGGAATAAGAATAAGATTAAGATGGAGAGATTGCATAATCCGTTAAGAAGCTGCGTCGCGTGTAACCGTTGAGTTTGAAGCTAGTGTATACATGTGGGGTTTGCTTAATGTCTGGAAAATTCAAATAGAATACGACGAGATGCATACAAATAAGTTTCGTGTAAAATTATCGAAGTTTACAAAAGTGCTTGCTGTAATAGACTGGAAAACACGAAGTGAAAAATCAAGGATAAACCATTTGCAAAATTAACTATCTCGCGCGTATAAGTGGAGAGCTACAATCAGTTGTTATCTGAAAATTTTAAATTAAAATTAACCAAAACAAACTAAATGATCATTTGGAGCGTATAAGGAGATGAAATAGCAGTCGGCGATAAAGTTTGCGCAACTTCTCTCTGTGCGTTACAAAGTTTGATTAGACATGTTACAAACAAGATGCTCGGTCGGCTCAGAAAAATACGAAAAATTAAAATTCGGCAATAGTTTTGCAGCAAATAAAATTCTAATCGAATACGAGCAAAAAATTGTATATTCGAACTAAAATGCTGGGAAATTTGTGAAATTTGCGTAGCCTCCGAGAAGCGACGATAAATCCTTTACGATAATACAAATACATTTTGTCGGCAGTTATGATAGAATGAAAATAGAAAATAATTTATCTCGATATCTCCGGAATGGTAATGAATTGTAAGGCGGCGATGCGCTTGTTACCATTTTATTTGATTTTCATTTCGAGAGGCGCGTGTCGATTGTAAAACTTTTTTGTGCGCAAGAAACGACAGAAGTAATTTGAGGTTTGACGCGTTGCCTAACGTTCAAGTTATTTGCATTGGTTGCAGCGGTTCCACGGTGAAGCTTACAAACACAATTTATGCGTGTCACGAGTCCTCAAAATTAATCAACGATATTTCGCGTTTGCGCACAAGCGCTTCAGGAGGGCTGTTGCTCTTCTTTTCGACTACTTTTTTTAATCTCAGCGCCAACTGCTCCTGTTCGACGGGGACAGCAAGAGCAGCGTTCGGAAAGTGTATTTTTCTCCAGCGCAGCTTTCTACAAAACGTTTAGCCTGTACACGAAAAAGAGCGCGTAAAAATTATCAATCGCCTCGAGCGCGAGTTACAATAATTAAAGAGGCGATCATTTTTCAAGCGACTTACACGCGCTTATAATGTTGCTTGGTGCAGTAGCTGAAGTTGTCAGGTTCGTTGTTGTCAGCAATGAGGGGCCGTTGCTGCGCGTGTACGTACGCGAGATTGTCGCTGCTTTATGCGCCTCGGACACGCGAGCCGAGCGAATAGCGAATAACGTACTCCCGGACTCCTTAAGATTTAAGTTTATACGATTCTTGTTGCTGTGTGTGCAGCGCTCCCTCTATCGCCGATACGAATCAACGATACCGACACTTTTGTCGCACTAAACGCAATCGTTAATTCAAGGAGACGTGCACTCGACTCGCTAAGGTTCTATTTTTAATCCTGCGATTCGCTAAATGCCGGATTTGCGCTTTAAAAACGTTCTGAGGCCGCGCGAAGGTTGGCTCGGCCGCGTCTTTTACGTCCTGATAACGCATTATGTTGTTGGCCAGAAGTAATTATTTCCTCGAGAGAGGATATTACTTTTAAACGAGCAACGAGTTTTTTCAGCGACTGATTTTCAGAACGCGAGAAATGGAATATCGTTAAGTTTTTTTAAAGTTTCTAAATTACGCTCTCGTTGCACTATTTCATAATTGCACGATAATCGCGAGAATGCGAAAAATGCATAATTAAGCGATAACAGCGATATCAAAATGTTTCTAAAAAACACAAGCCATATTGGAGTAATAACCTTATTCGTTCTTTTTGCGCGATTAGATCCTTTTAAACCTCATAATTAATCGCGCTTATTTATAAAGTGCAAAAACTCGAATGTCTGCTTGGGACAGGATCTGACACAGAACAGGTGTGTTGCCGCACATGCATATACATATAACGTGAATCGATCAACGACTGGACGAAACGAGTTTATTAAAATTCGCGTAGTTTCCTATAGCGTTTGAGCGCCCACTTTATACCATTGTATTATTCGCGAAATTTTGGCTAAGAAGCACTGCAAATAATAACAACAATATTAGATAAATTGTCGTTTGCGAAATACTCGGCTACTTGGTTTTATTATTCCACGAGCAAAAGTAGGTGCGACGATTAACGAATGCAAGGATAACAATAAAAAATTGACAGCAACAAAAGAGTATCTCTACCGAGAACGTGCAATCCACATGTTCCACACCACTACCAGTACGAGGTTTTGCAATTAATAATACAGCATTCTCCACATCACGGGAACAATAATTTTTTTAACGATACGAGCAGTAAATATGTACTAGAGTTTGCGCTATTCGCGAACAAAATTTGAGCAAGCGCGTGTGCCGGGTAAAAAGTTATGAAATATTGTTGTTTGATTTAATTCTAAGCATCGTAGCATACATCGATGTAGTAGAGGAGTGTTGAATAAAGGGCCATTGCAGTCGTCGCCGAACATATTATAAGTAACGATTTTAACTTTTTGACGAGCCTATGAAATCACTCAACGGTGTTTCCGTTCCTTGTAATAGTTCTATAATTGCAGCTACGTAAATGTACATTATGAAATATAAGGCTTTTTAAACAATAACAGCATAAGTGTACTTGGACTGCAAGACATCGTTTTTCCTTCACTTACAGAGAGTCAAAAGTGTACAAAAGCCGTGAGAAAATACAGTCATACTAAAGGCGTACCTTCTATACTTTTGTTCATATATAGTTAATTTCAATATATTATTAATAATTAGTGTTGTGTTCTTTATAATTACTCGCTATTAGCACCGCGAGCTTTGTATATGCTTTTGTGCTACTGCATATTCGTGTAATATTAATAAATAAAGTTTAATATTGAATATACAAGTGTGTTTAACTCTTTAGCTAACAACAAATGTATCAGCAAAGTTGGTATTGTTTCGAGGAGCACGTATTCGCTTAATTGGTTTGTTTCATTTCGCAAGCTCCGAATGCGTCGTAGCGCGTATCAACGCTAATGCCGATCCTCATCCCGAAGCAGCGATTTCAACGAAGACGGAAGACGAAACGAAACATGCCGCCCCTTTTATCGATGTTTGCATTTTAAAGACAATTATATTCGGGAGGGGGGGCTGTCGAGGGTAGGCGCGGCCCGTTCGCCAGAGGACGGCTGCCTTGCGCGGATCCGGGGCAACAGCCGTCAGGAGCCCTCGCGAAGATAAATAAAAGTAGAAACAGGGCGAGGCGAGATAATCCGCGCCTCGCGTGCCTCTCGGAGCACCGCCGAGCCGTACGGCACTACAACAGCAGGTGGAAGATGGCGGATGCTGATGCGTAGAGCGAGACAGAGAGAGAGAGAGAGAGAGAGAGAGAGGCAGCTGATAGGCAGTGGCAACATGTGGTTTGCTTTAAGTTACGTTCTTCATCCGCGCTCTATTATGTGCGCCACGTATACGTGCAGATGCGGAAGTGTGTGCGCACACGGCTCTCATCTGCAAACGGCGCCCCGTCATTGTTCACATTTAATTAAATTGAATTAGTTTACGTCGAGTCTCGGAATTAAAGTATTCGCGTGTCATTTGGACGCTTGCTCTCCCTTTAATATCCGCGTCCGCAACCCCTAAAGGCGCGTCGCGCCATTCTCCAACGGACCCCCGAATCTGACTCGAAAGAGCGACCGAGTAAGAAAGTGCCCTTTGCTGTAGCCGTGCACGAGGTCGTCCGCGCTGATTTTAAAATCGAAGGAATGGCGTCCAACGAGCCGCCAAACGCTGTTTCGCGGGACAAATTGCGAATCTACGAAATTCACTTTTGGAAGCTCGCGTCATTGGCCTCGGCAATAAGCGGGCGTTTACCGAGAGTCAACTGCCGCCACCAGGAGTACGGCGGCACTTCTCGTAATCTCGCAACCGAATTAGGGCGAGCCGTTTCTGATTCTCCGCGCATTCCCAACTCAAATACGTCTGCGAAAACGGAGCCTAGGGTGGGCCGCCGCTCGTTATTACACCGCTGGCGATGTTGTCTCGCGTGGACGTGGAGCGACTGCGACAGGATGCCGGCGCACACCCCGCGTAGCTTCCTCGGGCCTTCGCAGCTCCGATACGTGGGAAGGTCAATTTGAATATGCACCGGTGTCGCGTGACCTTTAACGTGTCCGTGTTTTTCCAGGACTATTCGTTTTGGAAGTCGGACATCGGCTACGAAGTCGACGAGATAACGAAAGCGCTTATTATTTGGGAAAATAAAGCTACTCTGATGCGTGCTCGTGGAAAATTCCAGCAAATGCAAATTTAGCATTAAAAGTCGCGAAAGTAACCCAAGATGATGATAATTCGAAGAATCACGATTCCCATGTTGATTCGCAGAAACTGCAAATACTAATAATACAAAAAAGTGTGTTGCGCGACGAGTGAAATTATAAAAGCACCGGCCTGCACTTCAAGGTGAAGAGTGACGTTAAAAATACTGTGGGGATTTTGGGGGAGGGAAAGCGCGATGAGTGGGACGGCGGCAACTATTTAACGCTACTTGAGGAAGGACGAACGGTCTCGGTTCGTCGTTTGGACGGAAAATTTTCCGTAAAACAAAATAAAACTATTTCGTCGGAGAAACCTTGTTTTTGTTATTGTCCTTTTAAAAGGCTTGTGACACCGATAATTCACAGTTCTCAGAATTTAATCGACACGCGCTCGATGTTTGTAAATTATTTTTCGCGGAGCTTTTAAACGGTTCGTTTTTCAAACAATTGAGCTGCAGCAGTCAGGCGTAGACGCCTGCAGGTACGTCACGATTAATCTTAATTTTATATTACAAATACACGTGAAGCATTTATCTATTAGCAGACGGGCAATATTTTTAACCGATCTAAGTATCGATAAGAGTTTCCCAAATTGTATCGTGAATTTGAGCAAACACTTTGATTTGGTATTTTTCAGAACCGAATTTGCTTAAGCGTAGATTAGGAAAGCCTGTGCCCGATCGTTTGATAAGGAAATAAAATTTTTTTATCGATGTCCATTGTTAATGATTAGGCTGATATCGGCATAATGTGTAAATGGATAAATCAACGGACAATGTACGGAAAAGAAAGGTGTCGCAATGCCGCTCGGCGCTGACGCTTAACCTTTTAAGCGACTAAGTGAGAATATTTTTGGACCTGTCGCGCAGCTTGCAGTACGCGAATACGCCCACGGAAAAGGGTAATTAAAAATAGATTTTATTTATCGAGATCGGATGGATCGTGCTTTTGTCGCGGAACGAAGCCCGAAGCGCAAGGGTTAAAAGCGCACGTATGACGTTCTAAAACCGGACGTTTATTTACGGGATAAAAGCAATCGACTCCCGAGCGCGTGTTTATTTAGTGCAGGAACGTTGCAAAGATGCACACCTCAAACTTATATCATTGGATAAAAATGGGGTTACAGAGTCGCTGGGGGAGGAAAGAGAAGGAAAGTTGGGACGCGAGGGAGAGAAGTTCATTAGATATGTCGCGGTTGTCGCTCGCCGAGTTGGAACTTTTCGCGACTGGTCCGCAACGGTGCATTACGAGTTTCGAATAGTAAATGAGGCAGATAATTTGCATAGCGTTTGCTGCAAGAGCTGCACTCTCCACTCTTGCTTACAACTTTAAAACTTTCCTGAAATAAGCCTAGCGCTCTTCGAGAGTTCCCCACACCGACCCTATCACCGCCGTTATCGCAAAAGTGCGCAATTAATCGCGTGTAAGATTATAAATCAGACCTCGCCCCCCCTCCTCGCACCCCCACCTGACCCTCGAATAAAAACGCTCGATTTCATTTGTTGTTGTCTTTCTGAGAAGGCAAATTTTGCACCATCTTATAAAGTTTGCTACTTCTGCCCTAGATTATTGCAAGTCACTTATCCTGCATTCAAAAATTTGGAATTAATATTTGCAATCGAGCGCACCAATTTTTACGAGCAAAGGTTTTAGGCGATGGTCAGCGATTCAATTATAAATTAATCGAATGCCTAAATTACAAAATTAGATCGAAGGTGTATCAGCCTTCCTTTTTTCGTTATTCAGGATTTGAGTGGAAACTTCAATTTTCCGATTTCGCATAAACTAACCGATGCAAGTGTGATTCTGTTTCTAACATTTATCTTCTAATTTATTATTCGTCTCGTCGAAACAAACGTACTTTCGACATTAATTTACCTTTTAGAGGTACAAGTTTCCCAAACGGGGCATTAGCTCGTAAAATTTATCAAATTAACTAAGCAAAAAGGTTCACTCTGAATTTCAACCAATTGAAACAAGTTTCATCGATCAAGGAACAGAAAAATTCGACATTTTCAAAATAAAGCTTAATATAAATTTTCGTGCCTTTACTGTCGGAGAATTGCATTAAATATGTTACAAGCCTTTAATGCTTTTTATTATGGAAGAGCCCAAAAGTGATCGGAAAAAAGCATCGGAGCGGCTCTCGCAAGGCGAGTGAAATATAAAAAAACTTTATTAGAATTACAAGGAAATGTTTCTCAATATCAGTTGCACAGGGGAGCAAAATGAAAGCTCTAATTTCTTGGGCGATTCGAACTTTCAATGCTGCGGCATCTTAATGGCGGAAAATGTTGACAGATACTCCCGGCGTATTAGCATAGCGTTTTCATTACATCAGACTTTTGTAAAAGTCGAGCTTTCGAGTAGCGGAGGATATTGGCGTGTGTCCGTGCCAAGCGGTTCTCAGCCAATGCACGTCTTTCAGCGGCTTTGAAAGCCGGCCGACTGTTACGGAACACGAGGAAAGCCGCGCGTATCCCTGCCACTGCGGCAGGTAATATTGTTTTTAGAACTGCGCGAAATTGACGAGGATCGTTCGGTTCCGCAATAACCTGCAATAAATAGTTAAAACGACGAGTTTTCGGAAAATCCGCGAGTCGAGGCGAGGGCAGCTATTCCAGAGGTGCTCAAACGCCAGCTGTTTAACGAACAGAACGTTACGTTATTTTCATTGTAGAACGAGTGTCGAAAGGTAATTTTCCAAACTGCTCGTAACGTCGTTAAACGGGCCCTTATTTCAACAATACTTGATACTTAATCGCTAAAATTGCCACCAAAACCAATTGTAAAGTTCACTTCAGGTTTGCCATTCGAAGCGGTTGCATCGATCAAACGAACAAAGTCGGTGCAACGAGTTCCTTTTTGTCCTTTGTAACCGCGACGCCGAACTATTGAGCAACGGATAAGGACTCGAAACTACCGAGAGATTAAGAATACGAAAGCGATAAGAGAATTATTTGAAAATAAGGAAAATAGCGCGAAAGAGTTTCGACAATTCGAATAGCTCGAGAGGACAAACTGCATAATAGAGTCGGAGTGTTTGGAGGACGTCCTAACCAGGATTGTGTATTGTGCCGCGACGAGCAACGTAGCGATCGAGCTCAAGGGTGTATGGGTTTCGCAGGTCCCTGATAGCGCAGATAGAGTAGCTGTGAATTTGCAGTTGTCAGGGGAGGAGAGGCTGCAAGGGGGACAAAGGGGGCGGGAGAGGAGCAGAGGAATAAAGGAATAAAGGAGCCGGTGGCACGAGCTTTGCGTGGCTCGTCTCAAAGGCCTAACACGTAATACCGCCGACGCGGAAAGATGAAGGCGGATTCTGCGCAACGCCGCATATAAAGTGGGGTTATCTCGAGGAGCGGAGCCGGTTCCTTACTTTACGAGTGCACCGAGTTCGCCCGAGTTCGCTCGGGTCATCTGCCACCTTCTCCAGATAGAGATAGCGAGCAATCTTCGAGATAAAGCGCGAGCTAATGCCCGCGCGCGGGATTTAATTAAACCTGACCCCCTGCATACGAGGACAGTTTTTATTTTCATCGAGTGCGACTGTGCGCAATCGAATAACCGGCGGATGAATTTCGCCCCTCCCTCCGCGAGATGCAATATTTTCCAAATTAAATCTCGCAGCTGTCGCGTGTGTCTGTCCCGAGTAGTACATCATATAACAATGCTTGCTTCGACAAATCGTTCGCAACCTCCTTTCAGTGCTACGATTTAATAAGTCTTATCGACGGGACGCAGTAACGAATGACGTAATTTATCCCGAACGCTTACTCGGGATCTCTGCTTAACTGCGCCATTGTTCCCTCGATATCCTGGACATTAACTTTTATATCTTAAATTACTTATTCGTAATATCTCCTCTCAGTCTTCGTTCTCCAACTTGCAATAACCGTCTTAATGCATAATTATTTTTCTTCCAGCAGTTATCAGTTCTGAATGTAAATCGATGGCTGTTGCAACGCTCTATCGAGTTTTAAATCGTTGCCTTTTCAACTTGCCTGTACGTGCTATTTAAATGTAATATTGCGCGTGAGATCGTCCCGAAATTATGATAAATCGAGAGAACAAGCCAAAGCCAAAATAACTGGAGATCGTGATTTAAAAGTTTTTGGAGACGAATAATTAGCCCGACTTGTATTGAAACTGGACGGGGAACTTACAATGTTGAAAATGGCACAGTTGGAACGCAGTTTAAGTGTCGTTGCGATTTAGCTTATGGATGTACAAAGCTAGAAGAAGACAAGGTGAAAAGGAAAGTATTCGCGAAGCGAACCTGAAGTAATATTCGATTCACTATTCAACAATCACTATCGACAAAATTTTTATAATCTTATTCTCAAAGACAGTAAAAAACATCTGGTTGTACATCAATTACATCGTAACGATATTTTGAGTCTTTACTTTTAATAGCTGCTTGCTTTCCATTATTATACAATTATCATTTTAACGAAAAGATCAGATTTATTGTATGTATCGAATAAATTTATTCACATGATCTAAGCTTTAATTCTTGTCGAAGAAATTAACTCGAATCCTGGTAATTATGACTTTATTTACTTTTATATTAACACCAAAATTATATTTTCAAATAACGTTCAAAAATTTTTGATCGAAAATCCATTATAGATATTGGCAGATTTTTTTCTTCCCATTTAATCAAAATAAACACTAAAATGACAATATTAATTTAATCAATAGTGGAATGTACCTTTAAATTTTGATAAAAATTCAAATTGAAAAAACTGTGACGTATAATAAGTTCATACAGATTGATATAAATAAATAATATCTTATAAATTGGCTTTAAAAGTTTTTCTACTTGTTTGTCTTTTTTATGGATAATATAAATTTCGTCATTCTTATGCGCATGTCTTTAAATGTTACGTAAAATTAAATTCTACGTCACGATTAACGATAATAAAAGTTGAATTAATTTAATTCATACCCATTCCACAATAATATCAAAAGTTTTGATTTTTAAAAAATTTCTGAATTTTGAAAACATTACAGCATTTTAGATTAAATATGAACGCATTATTGAAGAAAAGACGATTTTTTATCGCGATGAACTTCGGCGAGTTTTTATATTTTCACCTTGTTTCGTTGACCTCTGACGCGAGAGCGAGACGAAAACGGAGCGAAAGCGCCGACGTGGTGGTTACATGGATTCCCAGTGTTTCGGGAGCAGACACATTAAACGAAATAGTTGGAAAAATTAAAAATGCGAAGGCGCATCAAGACGAAAGTGAACTCGGTGCGTTAGGAGCAAGAAATGGAAATCAAGGGACACTAGGGAAGCTGAGCTGTGATCATCGATTAATCAGCCGCGTACGAGAGTCGTTAAGTGTCGGACCCTTTTTATTTGAAATTCGATACGAATTTTCCATTATTTCCTTTCTGTCTCTCTCTTTCGTGCGTCACATTTCATTTGACATTCTTTTTCTTGAATCTTGATCCTTAAGTTACGCGTTTACATGAAATGGAACTGGTGCAACCGTCGTAACCAGCGCGGAAAAGAAATCAGGGCAAACGAAAAGCCTGTGGGAAAAGCGGGACCGTTGCGATTCAAAAATTAAGTGTATCCGTGACAGCAACATTTACTTTGTTTTACGTACATTTCGACGGTCATGGGGGTGAATTCAGTCACCGGTTTTATGCAAAATGCAAGAATAAATCATCATTGCTGTCACGAACCAAACACCGTTGCACCGACCACAGGAAGTGACCCGATCACGGGTTAACTTTCTGGATCAGAGCAAAACTCCTCGCTTCCTTATTCGCGGTCGCAGTGCTTTATTTGCTTTTGTGTGTATGCTCATGCGAGTATTCAGCGTGGCGTTGTCTCACGTTAACAAGTGACGAAAACCCTGCCTTATTTGACAGAAAAATGATCTCGAGTAAAATTAATCGATCTGTGCTGAAATTATCAACGCGAACAGACCAGAGAATCTTGTTTCTTATTCGCTGCTGTTGTGAAGCGGCACAAGCTTATCCAAAGTACATAATTTAAATACACAAAACTAATACTACAACGAACATTTAACGCAACAATGTTTTAGACAGAAATTGGTATTTCACTTTTTAAATAAACCTCGAATATGATTTTAAGTTCTTATAACAACCGTAAAATCTGATTTGTTGAGCAGACAATGAAGCGACTACATTAGTACGTGCAACGCGAAATAAGTTGAGGTATTCTTTAGATATGCGTAAGTAAGCCAGCATAATTTCCGAGTTCAACGTTTTTATACACCATAACAATGCTACCCACCCAGCGATGCATTTTACAGTTGCATTTTTTCACGCGAAAATCCTTTAAATTGCAATAAGTGCAATTAACGTTAAGAGGCGAAAAAGAAATAATAAAAGAAAATAATAAGATTCAAAGTTTCGAGGGTAAAGTTTGAACGCATTCTTTCAGTCACTACTCTTTTCAGCTCGCGTGTTTGAGTTTCGTAAATGATTTTTTAAAATATTATTAAGTAAGTCGAAAGAGAATAGTAAAAGGATATTTGTCTCGAGTTTGGTAATGAAACTCATCGCGCGCTTTCCAACGCCGAAAGTAAAGTCTGAAGATTATTCGATCGATGTAATCCGAAAGCGAATTCCGTCGATGGCGCTTAATAAATATAAATCGTTTGTCTGCTCTAGATTTCGGCAAACATCGAACGCCCGGAACAGCGAGAAAAAAGAGAGTCGCTATACTTAGTCGTATAATAAAATGCTTTATTTGTGTTTTTGCATTCGATCTATGGGGTGAAAAATCCTCTTACGTCGACGTCACGCAAGTTGGCGAAGTTGGCCTCCAGTCAATCTTTAAACGAAGCCAGGCGCGTGCATTTTCTATTTGTAATTCACCTTGAACGGCTCGGATCGACGAACCGAGTTATTTTCCCTTGAAATTCGGCAACATAAAGTTGCGTGTGCGCGCGCGCGCGCGTGTGTGTGTGTGCGTGGAAGGAAGGAGATCGGGAGGGACTCGGGAGCTTAAAAGACACGTGATTTTGAGCAGAGTATTTCTTTTTCCCATGCGACATGCGTTCTCCATCGGTCCGTGGAATCAAGATTAACGATAGCGATGCACGGCCACTGCCGTATCACTAGCTTTAGCAACAGTGCCAGCAGCCACGTAGCCAAGTCCCCCGGGACTGCAATGATTCGCAGGAATCGCGGACTCTTATTCCAAGTAGCGGAATCTTTACTTTACTTTTGCCCCTTCCCCTCGTTGCCGCCGCCGCCGCTGCTTCATATACCTATAAAACTGGAAACGAATGCCTTCCTCGGTCACTTCCTTCGTTCCCTTATTGATCGGACAACGTGCAAAGGCTTTATTACCTTATCAATTTGATTTCAAATCACCACCTGCAAAATGTACAACGTAAACGACCTACACTAACGACTCGTCTATCTTTATGAACTTTTTGAAAAATTCGCATTAACCGGAGTCGACTAACGCGCACAATATCCTTTCGATTAAAGCAAAGCCGATCAACTCCGGCAGTTCAATAAGAATATGAAATCTGACTTTCGAGCAACATTTTAAGAACACTTCCATTAACTTTTGGGATAAAATAGTGGCTCTGTAAATAAAGAGTGCAACGTGAAACCCACCAATGCCTAGTTTATAAAATGTTGTTTCGTTCAAAAACGGCTGAATAATACTACGAGCTTTGATCCAAAATTCAATGAGTTTCCTTAGACAGTTTCACAAAATTATTTTTGCCCGATAATATTCGCAAAAGATCGGAGGGAGAGGTGCGGATTAACCTTTACACACTACAAGCGCGCGGACGTGTAAATCAATATTTATTTCACGAGAGACTCGAAGAAGACGCGCCAAACGATTTGGCGAATTAAAACCGCCTCCGCAATTACAATGAGGCCCGCGAAGTCGAGCCTCGAGTGTCTTTCCAGCAGCGGAAGATGGGCGCATGAGAGCTCGAATTCGTAAGTGGATGGTCCGCGTGAGGAATCTCCGGAGATCTCTGGTGGACGGCGAACTTGCAAGTATAACGCGCGAACTTTCCGTAAATCCGAGGCGACGCGTACAACTTGCGCGGATGGCTCGAGCGCGATGGATTTTTCTTACGCACACGCGCGCGCGCAAACACACCCACACGAGGGTCTCTCGAGGATCCGAATTCTTGCTTGTGGTTGCGGAAGGCGACTGCGGTCTAATGAACTTTTGCCCCTCGCACGGTCTTAAGAAAGATATCAGTTTCTAGTGATGATTAGTGTTCTCGGGGAATGCGATATTAAGCAAAGCGCGCACACACACACACACAGCCGTACTAATATCGAATTATAAATTAACGTCAGTGGAATTTATTTTAATAATAGGAGAAGTTGCTTTGCTGAATTATAAAGACTCTCGGAGCTTCGAACGAGACTCGCTATTCCTTCAGAAGACGCTTAAGATGATAAAAGATGATTAACATAACAATAAAATCTGGAAGCCAGGCTAAATAAATGCAGTTGCGAAAAACGTAAACTTTTACGAATTTCGTATTGTTATTCATCTGCATTATCTTGTTTTTTCAAATAAAGGAATATATGATTTTATGTTTTGAAAATTATGTTTCGAGTTATATGCTTTATCGCGATATAATTTCATAAAACCTCTATCGAGGCATTAACAGTTGATCTTGTAATCCCGAAAGCTCGTTAAATACCGTTTGAGTAGAATAACGCACGCGTATTGTTCGTATTGAATCGGTAACTTTTTACTTGAAAATGAATTTTATCGTTGATTAAGCACTTCTCCCTCTTTCTCAGGATTGCTTAATTTTATTTTTTCAAGTCATTAAAAGCACGAATTAAAATTATTTAAATTTCTTATTTAGCGTCTCAAGTATCTTACAGTTGTTGCAGTGAACTCGCGATGTTTACATCATCTTCTTACGTAAAAAGAAAAGCACGTTACTTTAGATTGCATTAATAAGAAGTAATTTGGACGATGTAAGATAAGAATGCGCTGATGATGATAACGACTAACGTTGAATACCCAAAATTGCAAGTATGGTAACATATTTAAAATGAATAATAAACTTTTTTTTAATATTACATTCCTCTAATACTGCAATGAACAATTGAACTGTATTTATCCACTCGCGCAATCTCTTTTTTATTATTCTCAATTTAAAGAGAATCAGATATTAAACATTATGGGTACGCGATAATAAAATTAAATTCGCTTTCTCTTTTTACTGAATTTTATAGAAGAGGAAGAGAAAGACGATAAATTATTGAGAACGCTTAGTTAATTTATCAATCGTGTTATTTGGCATAATTGCGTGCTCAATCTCTGTAAAATAAACGCATTTAAAGAGTTAGATTAAAGATATATATTTATAAAGATCATTAAAACGTTGTACGAACGTTGAATCGTCTACAATAAATTAATATACCACAAATATCTCACGAAAGCAAGAAATGATCATTCAAAGGATGTTACTCTTTACATATTTTGTTTTTTAATAAGCGTAACTTAACTGTTTTCAATTTCAATAACAGACCAAATTCAAAGTTTATTCGATTAGTTCTTTACTGATAAGTAACAGCGAGTGAAATACTATGTAACACAAGTTCTTCTTAATTTCAAAAGCTCGATGAAACTTCACAATTCCGCGAATTGTTGTTCAGTACATAGATTTTTTATTCATTCATCAAAATTCCTTCCTCCTGTAATTTATTCTTTATCCAATAATCGCATTACCCATGACTATCTTTTTTTAAAGTATTTATCTTCAAATTTTCTCATTAAGCCACGATTAAAAGTAGACGGAAATATTTTAATCAATAGAAAAATTTGTCGATGTAATAACACGATAGCCTTGAAATTTAAGGTCTGATCCGACGAGTGGGATACCAAATGCACCACGTTAATCAGGGCGACAAAATACTTTTCCTTAGAAATTCGGTTTGACGCAATATTTCCTTTGAAAAATTTTATAATTTTTCGATCCAGATACCAATTGTTCATTACATTCGGTAAAGCAATCAATTGAAAATCTACAACAGCGCGTTAAGAGACGGAACGGTTAACTAAGCGGTTGTGAACGCAACTGTAAGTGCGCGGGCGTGTGTGCAAGTATAAGTTGTTACGCGTGACATTTATATGAATTGTAACGGACGAAGGCGACGTTTATCCGAGGGGTTGCGATAAGCAAGGAACACCCAGCGAGTTTAATTTTCGTGTTCGCGCCGGTCGCTTTCCTCGGCAATTGTTCAAATAATTGCATGGGCCGTGTGAGCCCACGAACCCGGGGAGAGGCAAACTCCGCCGAGTAAGTTAATAAAACGCGTTTTCACGCCATCCATTTCAAAATAACGACATTTTTATGAAATTCGTTCGACAAAGTTAACAACGAGTCACTGGCACACCGTCGGCTGTCGGAAAATCAAAATTGAATCTCGAATCTAAGTGTCGAATTCCCTAACGCGTGCGCTCGATTATTTCGCGCTCGCGACGCCCGACAAATCATGCAGACGCTATAAAATCTTATTTACGAATTCCTCTTCCGGTCGCTCCGCAAAGATCGCGATACTTGCTTACGACGCATAACTAATGCGATTTCTTTACGCCTCGCTATCGAATGCATCGCCTGAATATTTTGCGAAAGAAGCTCACTCTCCTTCAAATGATAATGACGAGGACGAAGATCGACGGACGCCTGGCAACGCGAGCGATCCGAGGAAAAATAAGCAATAAGTACACTCGATGTGTTTATTTAAGTAAGGGACTGGTGGAGCTTTTGGAGGAGAACCGAGTTAACCGGCCCTCGTTTATACGATTGTTTGCGTTCTCTTATCTCTTGATTTCAGTGCGACGACTCTAAATTAACAAACTGCTCGAGGATACAACGCGTCCAGGCTTAAGGTGTCTGTATAATCACAGCGTATAATTTTAAAAGCTGGGCCTGCCGTAACGTTGATGGGCGCACGGGTGGATTCGAAATATATTTCCAAGTCTAGAGACTTTTACGCGCAGTTTTTCAACAGCTCAAACTCAAATTCGAACCTTGTAATATAAATTTGTTTAACCCTCGTAACGTGTATAAATAATTGAATTACTCGATCGGAAAAACATTCAAACTTAGATAAATTTCTACTACAAATAAAGTGAACACGTCTATTTACCAGATTTCATTTGTGTTGAATTACTCGTTGTTACGGGATACTCGTGCTTTGTTTGCCACTGGTATTTGGAATACATATTTCTAAATACATTCAAGACTTTAAAGCGTATATTTTATGTTTGATAAATTTAGTAAAGCCTCGCTTAGCCTTATTTATTTAAATTTAACAGTTGCAGCAACAAACTCTATAATTCAATGTAATTTAAACAACGATATTCGCAAAAAATCCTTTTTAAGTTCGATAATTTAGTCAAATTGATGAAAAACAAATTATTTTTTAGCTAAAGTTAAATGTACTATTTGCTGTAACTTACGTTAATTACTTTTAATCTTTAGTTTGGCTACTTGCACGCTTGAAAGACGTCGATCATTATCATCAAACGTGAAAAATGAAAAATGACCAACTTTACCTAATTTATCACAAAAAACAAAACTATGATTAACGTAAAGATGTGAGCGCACATTTTCAATCCCTTAATATTGCGAAAGAACAAATTCGACGATGATTCTTTCAGCCAACGATAAATAAAAGGCCGATCCCGGGGTTGTTGGACATACTTTAACAACAACGATATGCGAAACATCAATTTCAGAATTATAAAAGATTATTCGATTAACGGGAGTTTGTTTATCACCTTTTTAGAAAACTTGGAAT
This sequence comes from Platyscapa corneri, assembly GCA_018907185.1. Taxonomy (NCBI): domain Eukaryota; kingdom Metazoa; phylum Arthropoda; class Insecta; order Hymenoptera; family Agaonidae; genus Platyscapa; species Platyscapa corneri. The sequence continues at coordinate 1,105,233 of JACCHW010000018.1, read as the reverse complement.
ACAGGATAATTTTGAAATCAGTAAAAGTCGACTGTGGAGTTAATGAAAGTAGAAAAAAATTAAGGGAAAAACCATTTGCGAATCCATAGGTGCACTCGATAATAATTTTGACTTTATTTTCCCTTAAAAATTATTATCGAGCAAACTTTTCATCGTTCCTTTTCAATCTGTACAATTTTTAAATTAACTTATGATTAATGAAAAATGTATAATTCAAAATTACGAAATATAATATTGTTACCGAGTAAATTATAACTTTACGCGTTAAAACGTCTAGTTAATCTCTTCTTATCAAACAATTAATTTCAAAAGTTATTCTTCCATTAAAATGATATATAAAATAATCTCTGATAATAATAAAAAAAACTGTTGGTAATAAAACAATCCATTGATACTAATGACATTTGAGGCATTATGCATGCGTTTATACGATAAAGCATTGAGCGTAAAGATATTAATTTTAGTTTTTGAAAAGAGTTAATAAATAATCAGCTTGAGTTTGAATAGATTTATTTCATAATAGTGGAGAATGTAGACTGCAATTTAAGAAAGATATTTAAAAATGATTCGAACATCCGCAGAGTTGAGAAGCGGCGGAAAATAGTCGCGTCACAATGGTTTAAAAAACTTTGCTGCAAGTTTTATGTAAACTCGTAGTTGTAGGGTTGTAATTTTTGTTCGCCAAACTTGCAAACACGTACATAGAGATGGATCTTCATCGTTTCGTGTTAAAGTTGTGTTTCGCGTTAAAGATGAAGTAATTTGAAAGTTTTCAAGTCTGCCGCAGCTTGCACGATAATACGATCAGTCGGAAGTTGTGATTTAAAATTCAAAAATATTAAATTTTTTACGCGGAAGCATTTCGCGTTTGTTTAAAGCGAATTAGTCTCGAGTGCAGTTGTGTGCAACACACGTTTCGCACACGCGATGCCGCACACTACTTGTGTTCTGATAGGAATACTTCGAGACCAAAATCAATACGTGTAACGAGCGCTGCAACATTAAGACCCGCACCTGTAGATTTGTTTGATTTGATTGCATTAAAGCGGAGGATCGAATTTTCTATTTTTTAGAATTAAATTTACAAAGGATATTGAATTTCGATAAATTTGTGTTCGCACGGTCAAAGTGACAGGAACGTGTTGTTTAAGATAAAGAAATTTCAGAAGACTATTTTCCACTTTTATTGGTAAAAAATATCAAACGGCGCAATGCAATACCAAAAATAACGTGAATTAATTTCAATACAACTATTAGTTCCAAAACTCGTTTAATAGGTGCTATTTAATCTGCCATTACTTTTGACAAGTCAACGTAACTTCAGTGTCGGTCATACTTAAATTGCCTCAATTACAGCTGCTGATGAATTAATTTTCGCTCGAAACTATTTTGGTGGATTTATCAATCGTAAAATTATTACGATATCAGAATAATTTAGTACGTGCAGCTGCTCGGTTTCCAGTACTCGCTAATTTTGCATTATGTTTTCCGAACAACCAAAAGTTTAAAACTCGCGAGTTACAATTACCTCTACTGCTATTTATGTGTGTTCTCTAACTTTACACGCCTTCACACATAAAAAAAGTCGACGTTTCCGTTTATAGGATCGCGTCATGTTTTTGCTTTCGATTGGGAAATATTAGAAGTTTGCAAAATTGGTTCTGATAACAAACTTAGCGTTTTATTCATTCACCGATCAATTGCGCCTGCGCAGTGCACGTGTCGATGCTCTTGTACGTTCTAATCCTCTCTAGAATTAATATATATTCTGTATTCTTGGAAAAGGCCATTAATGCTAACATCTTTGTTGAATATCCAATGAATTCCCTTAGTAGTTGAAACGTTTTAATACATTTTTTCAGCAAGATTATCTCGCAACGGCTTTAATCTTTCAACGTGTTTACTCCAGTTCTACCAAAAGTCTTAGCGTCATAATTTCGTGTTTTGCTTCATCACCATCATCGCCATTGTATATCCGTAAAATTTTTCTCAGTTTTTTGCGCGCGTTCAAGATTTTATAATAATTATGAATTCGCTTTGCAAAAGTTACGAGTAAGTTTATCCGTTGATCGTTTAAAAAAAGCTCGAGTATTTGAAATGCAGGTAATTCGAGTATCCTTATTTTCAGTATTCGTATCGTGAGTTTCATATAACAAGTATTTTACTAATTGAACTTGTGCCGATCGCTTGTTTTATTATAGCTGCGCATCTATGATTTATAGATTGAGCGCGAACAATATTATTCTCGTTTTTCACCATCCTAGAACGGTATTTCATATCTCTAGGCTCCATCTCGTAATGCCCGTTAATAAATTCATTATTTTATCCAGGACTTGAAAAAGATGCTAAAGATACGCGGTGCATTTTTATAAATTCACAAGGCCGAATGAAATAAATCTTTAATGTAATTCTAGCTCGAAACTTCATTTCTTTTTTATTTCTAATTCCCTTTGATGATTATGGTGGTATCCGTCCGATTAAATTATTAATGGAAAAATATTTCATTCCTTTTTTTCCGATTTAAAGAAACGTCGAAAAATGCGTTTTTATCGAATAAGCGAAAATATTGTTGTTAAATATTGAGGAGCCGCGCTTACTTATTACACGTCTTTATTTATTTATTGCACTTATTCATAAAATTCATTATAATCACATAACTGATAATGGTTTTTTGATCGTTTAATTTAATAATGATTTTTCTGCTTAAAATTTTTTATAATATTTCTCTGTCTAGGTATTAGGAAAAATTGAAATTCATGCCACTCAATATCATCTAGTGTCTATTGAATGCAATAAGAATATGTGAAACGATGAAAAATAAATATTAAAAATTAAATATTACATATTATTATTACATATTATTATTTTTGTTGTTTTTATATTATTATAGGGCTTATCTGGAGTTCATTTTTTTCATTGGCTCTTCAGTCGTATACATTACTATAACTATACTTGAGATATTATTTACGTCGGTTTTTTGTTACGTGCTTATTGCTTTTTCATATAATCTTTATCACTGCTCCAAATTACACTATGATTAAAATCTTGTTCTCCCTTTTCTGCATTGATTACTCATAAAGCTGAAATAATTCTGATGAATCAATACACACGCGGATAGTAGATGAAAATGGGTCGGCAGTAAATAAGTAAGTAAGTAAGTAAGTATTCAAGTACCATTAAACAAGTGCATCCTTGATGATACGTGCCGAGTTTTTTTTCGCGTTTACCGTAATATTTATCAACAAAATTCATTCGAGTGAAAAATTACGAGTTATTCAGGCGTAATGCGTATTTTATGAATCGCGCTTATATCGGGTAATAGAATTTTACAATATTGCATGCACTATTAATGTAGTTATAATAAATATTGTAACAGCGTTACGTAATTTACGAACAAAGGATGATAAAGTGTACGGAGCGTCCTATAGCTCATTTAGTCCCGTGATTATACCGAAAATAGTATTATAAAAATTTAATTGGAAACTAAGTTGTTGTTGAAATTTATGGAATATATAAAAATGCTGCAGCCTTTAATCTTTGCCGCCATTTTCGTAAAAACAGAATATTTATATTTTCGAGGACGACTCTACGGTCAAATTTGAGTATCGACAATCACGGAAAAGTTTGGGAAAACCATAAGAATGCTAAGCATCGATCGAGCGTCGTTGGCCGGAAAACATTCGACAGTAGTCATAACGAGAGTCTGTCAGATATAAAAAAAAATATATTTTTAAGGATTACTTTTTAAATTTATACGACTCGAGGACCCGAGCGTCGCGGAGTTATTACGTTTGGAAAAAGTAAAATCAATCCTCGTTGCATTCTTTCCCGTCTACATTATCTTTCCAGAGTTATATATCCGCGTAATAAGTCCGCCAAAGACAGAAATAAGGAAGGTGTGGAACAAGAAATCCGAGTCTACGAGTCTGCGAGCAGAAATAATGAAAGGATCGTAAATTAAATTGAAATGAGATCTCAATTTCAAGGTCGTTGCAAATGACGTGCGTGTCGGAGAACGCGGGCTAGCACTTGCCATCGGATTTTTCCCTTTTCCGGCCTTTCTCGAGGCCCCTCGCCACTGCCCGGCTCTGCATTTTTCTCCCGCGCGCATCGGCTGCCATTACGTTGATTTACGACGATTTCGAGCGTCGAGCAGCGGAGCCTCGGCGGACGCATTAACGATGCGCCTTCTCCGAGACGAGGACTGCACGTGGAGACGCGAAGCTAAGGGCGCAGGTCCCGTCTGATATTGCTACTCGGCGATGCTCTTTAAAATGGCGTTAAAGCGCGTCGGTGGCGCTCGCGACTTTTAATGACGCATGCGTCTGCGAGGCTGCGAGAGGCTTTTCTAACTTCTTCTTCTTCGTGTTGTACAAACGCTGAGCGGGAGACCGAAGCCACGGATAAATTTATTAATGTGTATCTCGGCCGCCGATTCTTCGGTTCGGCTCGCGAGCGGTAGTTTGTTCGCGCGGAACGCTTTTGAAGGAGAAGACGCAAATTTTGCAGGAACTTTTGCGTCTAATTAACGATCGATCGTTTCTCAACCGGAAATGTTGCGACCCTTTTCTTCTTTTTCAAGCAAGCGACCCGCAGAATGTTGATGAAGTCGGAAGGAATATTCCGAATACGTAACGGAAAAGCTTTCTAAATGATAAATTTTATATTTTCTCGGCGTGTGCCGATGCATCGTTAGATTTTTTGTTTCACCGGTAAATTACTTGAAAAAAATTCTTCGAATTTTTCGCGCGCATTACTTTACGCTGAAAAGTTCTTCGGAATTATTTACGAGTTTCCGCGCGAACGCGTGCACGCGCTCTTACATTAGCTCGCTAAATTCGTACAGCCGGCACTTATAAATAATTTATCGATCGGCTTTGTCTATTATTGACTTACCGCGACGATAGAAATTTAAACAGCGGGAATTGGAAAAGACATTTCGCCGAGTTCGCACTCGGAGCTGCGAGAGTGAAATCTAATTCGAGGACGAAATTAAGAATGTGCGCGAGATTTTTTAATTCCATCGGGTTCGTCGATTAAATGCAAGAGGTCAGAATGGATAGTGTTAAGCGTCGCGCAGGTATTTCGCGGAGGCGAAGCCGGTGCTTAATTAATTTTATCAAGACCGCGATAGAAGTAATTGAATGGGTCGTTATAATCGCGCTTTCAAAACTCGTCCGCCGCCTCGGCTCTGAATAAAAGTCAGCGACTCTTAACGATTCGGGGACGTTTATTTTCTACATGACGTGTCGTTAAAGATACACTTACAGCCTTTCCAAGAAAAGCCAATGTGGCGCGCGGAGAAAAATGGAGGAGAGGATAGGAAAAAAGCAGTAAAGAAAGGGAGGGGGGAAGGAGAAAGAAGTGTTGCGTAAGGCGGGTTCGAGCCCCTCGGCTGCTGCTGCTCGCGCGAGTCGTCGTCTGCGCTAGTGGTGCGCTCGTAATTTCGCATATTACACCCGTTCGTTATTTATTTAGGAACGATATTTCAAGAGAACGACTCCCGCACGCGCCGTCTCTTCTCCTATATTTGCATCCTCGTGCTTTAGCTCGCTCGGAACGTGAGGGATTGTGGAGGGCCGCCTCGGCTAGAGAAAATTCTCGTGGAAAAGAAGGTAGGAAGAGGAAAAGAGCGAGCGGCGAGCGCCGAGGAACACGACGTGAAATACGAAGGGATGAACGGAGGGAGCGAGATGAAAAGTCCGTGGGAGCTGCGTTAGATAGTAACGAAGGAGCCTGCTAAGACTTCTCTGATTTTCCAAGAGGAAAAATCTTTGTGATGGAACAAGAAAGAGTATTGAAAAAGAGACTCTGTGCTCATTGCGGCTGTGTGCGTGTAGCTATGGCGCGGGAAAATGCAGCCATTGCTCCTGGAATATAACGAGAAATAAGAAAAGTCTTTCCGCAAATGAAATATGACGATGCTATTTACGTTTAAACGCAGAGCCATTTTCCGACTCGCGATCCTCGCTCCTCCTAATTAATCGAGCCAAGCTATAATTTTCATTTTCCGCAAATTACGTCGGATGCCGAATGTAGCTCACGCGTGTTTTTCATTCGCAGCGGGACATATTTTTTATGCACCGCTCGCTGGGTTTCGTTGTAATTTAGAGGTTAATTTGCCCAAGAGACTTGGGCGAATGTTTGGACGACGGGAAAAATTTGTTAATAATTTATGCCAGTTTATCGGTTCTCTTGCTCTTCAATACTCGTGATTGCAAAAAATCGACTCGCAAATCTTTCAAAGCTTCCATTCGAGTGGATCGATTTTTGCGACCGTTGATACTCGAGATACACACACACACATACCAAAGTTAAAAGTTTTTCTCGAGAAAAGAAAACTCTTGGGGAAATATCGATTCGCAATATCCACGATCTAATTAAAAATCGCATCCACTTTTTGAAACATTGCAAGTTGTGCAACTCTAAAACGTAACTCTACGTCTGCTGCGAATACTTTAATAATTTTTGCGATAAATTAGGTGCTATCGCGTTGATTTACGAAAAATTCTGACAATGGCTTGTAAGAAAATATTTGAATGATTTCCAGGCGTTCGATTGAAAACCCGTACCTCGCATTCAAAGAGCTAAAAACGCCAAGTAAGTTTTTTTAAAAATAAAAATTCCTCCCTCTGTCAATGCTATTTTTATCAAGTAGTGCTTGATAGGAAGGAGCGTTTCTTAAAAAAAAAATTAAATGCAATTAATAGGGAGTATGACGTCGTCGTGACCTCGTTAAAAACATTCTTTAAGGAAATTGAATGTTGTAAATTGAAATTTTAGTGTCTATTTGAGTCTATTTCGAATTTATATTTCGCATTTTCGATTCATGAATATAAATTATTTGCATTTGATATGAAAAAGATCGAAGGGAATTCCCTCTATTTAGAATGAAAATTAATTTTATTTGCATTGTACTATCCAAGGTACAATCTTATTTATTTTTCGATATATGTTGAAATGTTCGGTATCATAATAATCGTGTGCATTGAATTATATTCCCATTTTATGGCTCGGTTCCGACTAGTGGCTCGTACAAGAAAGTTGAAATGATCAATTCCGTTTTTGAATTAACGCAACCGCCGATCACTCGCATTTTTATTACTCCTATTCCACACGAATGCCGCCTTATTCGTACGAAGATGTGTTTGCCTATTCAATAATATTTATGAGTTGAAATACAAGATAATAATTGTTGTGCGCGCGCGCGTGCCTGTAAGTGTGTAAAAAATCTATATCTAAACTGAAAGTCGATTATTCGAATGCGTTGGCATTCGTTCCTCCATTGCCGCACAATAACGATTATATTTTCACGCCTCGATTAATAAAATGCTAACTACTTTTTTATCACACTTTGCGCGGACGTTCGGAATAACCATGGAAAAGCAGGAGCGGTAAAGTTTCGTCGAATCCGCGCATTCGAGTTCTCCGAGAAAAAAGGATACCGAGTACTTTATGTCTTATTAGGTGGGATACCTTGTAAAATACTTTACCCGAGTTTCCCTAAAAATTGACTATACTTATTTATAGTGCATAGATCGAGGGCTTGGAGAAGTCGAGGAGCGTTTTGCATCTAGCGAGAAAAGAAGGAGCGCACGAGCCAAATAAAAGATAGAGAAGGAAGGCAGAGAGAAACTAATAAACGGAGCTTGCAAAATAAGAAACGCAAACAACCAAGAAATAAATAGAGAAAGATGGAGGATAAGAGGGGCAGGCAGACAGACAAGACGGGAAATACCTAACGGTGGAAGCTGTAACGGAGCGAAGAGAGACGCTCGCCAGCGGAGGGTTGATTTAGTAGTATTTTCCCGGGAATACTTGCACGATAATTCAACGAGACGCGCGACGAATACTTACCACCTTTCTTCTACCTCCTTAAAAGTCCTCCTTCTTTCTCTCTTTTTCCTTCTTTGACTGCTCGGCCCTTTGTCTTTGTTGCTTTTGTGCATGCGTAGCTTGTACTCGCAGAGCGATGACTCCACGTCGTCGGCGACAATGGGGGTGACAGTGACGCCGATTCGCATCCGACGCTATTTTCTCCTCGCGTTCGCTTCCCATTTTCATAGCGAAATAAGATCTCCGGTTGATGGATGATTTAACCGTCATTTTACCATCGGCGGAAGTAGGAGCGACGCCTCGAGGTCAGCCCGCGCCTGGGCTCGCGCACACAGTATTTGTCCTTCGGTTACGTTCCCCGAAATTCTTTTATCTCTTTTCCTTTTACCTTGATTCAGCGCGCGATACCTGGTTCGCGCTCTCTTTTCAGGTTATCGCGACTTTTGTGATCGCCGCTTGCACAAAAGGACAACCGCGCATTTCGGTCATTTACTATCGAGTCTCATTCGTTTCAATTAAGAATTCCCTTTGTCGTTATCTCTTGGCTTCGCGCCTCCGTTTGCAATGGACGCGGATCTAAAAAGTACGCGCATTCGGAGCAGCCGCTTCTCGCTTTTAGAGGCTTCCAAATTAAACTTATTAGAACTTAACCCCGTGCTAAATTACTTCAACTTGAAAAGTTTTAATTCATAAACTCGAGTGAATTTCGTATTTTTTTCTCGCGCAATATTTCTACGTTAAAATATGCAAACGCAGGGCTTTGCCTTTGGATTACGTTCAGCCTCTGCTGCGAAGAGAACGTATTCAATTAACTCGCGAACAACGAAATCTGGCTGCTCAAAGTTTTTCGAGTCGACGCAAGGCGAAAGAACGCGATCGCGCGTCTGACCCGATACGATGGTTTGCTACTTTGCGCGCGCAAATAGCCGCATCGACTGCCGTAAGGATTCTGCTCCGCTTTATCAATTACGCGATGAAAATTCGTCGTTGCGTTACAACTTTTACGCGCAAATGCAGGTGCAGAAAAGCGATCCGGAATTCGCCCGCGAGTCGCTAGACGTACCATTTCTGTTGGTACGTACGTACGTGTGTATGGGAGGGGTGGGAGCATGCGTGAGCGTATACAAGAGGGCCGGTTACAACTTTAGTGAAAAGCTTTGCTTTGATGCTGGAGACTGGCGGGGTTTTACGAACCACGGAATAATCCTCTTAGAATCGTGTAGCCGCATGCTCGTGCTCACCTCTATTCTACCCTCTTTCTTTATCCGGCGCTTGCACAGCCCAACCCAGGGCAGATCGGAGCGTAGAGCCGCGATGATATCGTAAATCCACCTTCTCCCCATCTTTGTACGTCTTTACTTTGTTACGTTATAAAGTCGTGAATTATTTCATGTTTTTAAGCTGCGTGACATTTTGTCGAGAATCTTTTAGTTAAAATTTACGATTTTTCGCATTTTCAAGTTTGCAACTTTAGTCCGTTTTATCTCCACGGGCCCTTTTCTTCCCGCGTTTTATTTTCTATCTCGTTAATGAGACTAGTGATTTTAACGAAAATTTATTTGTTACTTTAGTCCATCTACGAGTGTAACGCGGCCTTTACTACATTATTCTCCGCTGCTCGCTGACGCTTGTATTTACAGTATCTTCTCAGTTTTTCGAGAGTCTGGAAGAGCGCTAACGATCATCCGAATTTTTCTTCCGATTATATCAAACGCGGCCTCGCACTCGAGCTGTCGCGATCAATTCTCGCCAAAAGAGAAGGATCGAAGAAAATCGACTCGGCCGTGCGTTAACTATCGTTAACTAAGTACTTTTGCTCGTCTCGAATTATTGTCGACAACCTTGACTTTTCGACGAGCAGTGACGCAAAATAAACGTATCGATAAATATAGCGATAAAATATATCCTTGCGATAAATTTTAGATATATATATGTGCAATTTTAGATCTTTACTCGCGTAACTCCAAATACCGACTCGTGTTTGCGCATTTTGGTTTAGCGTGCAGGAAGCTGCAGGCGCCGCAAACAATGCATTTTTCACCGCACCGATGCACTTCGCGTTCCTCCTGTGCACGACTTTTCTCGTTCGGCTGCGGCTAAAATCACTGGAATAAAGCTAAAATGCTCGCGACAATTTACACCCCTAATTGTCCGCTATTTTTAAAGATTATCCCTCCCGTTGAAATAAATCTCCAAGGCTGGGTTTAGTCGGGCGCTGAATTTAAAGAAACAGCGAATGACGAAATATAATCGGGAGTTATCTTTTAACTTATTTACGGGATTCCGTCGAGGAGTAAAATGCGAGGATAATAACCTAATCCTTTGACTGCGACCGGAGTCTCGTGTGGTGCCGAAGTAGGGGAAAGAACAGTATTATCTGCATCAGCTGGAACGAGCCTAGCCGCAGTTAAGAATCCCCATTAAAATGCGCTCGCCCTTATCAACTTGTATCGATTTTCATTTTCAAAGTGGAAAATATATTACGCGGAGCCCTCGCGCGTTCTCAGACACCCACACAGGCGCGCCGCTCTTAACGATATCGCGCGTGCCTCATAAAGTTGGCGCGAGTTCGCGGGAAGGCGAAAGCCGCAAAAAATCGCTACGGTATCGCTCTCGTTTGCAACTATCGCATACGTGCCGACTTGGAACCAAAATCGGAGCCTCAACTTTATCTCGAAATAATCAATATTTCAAATATTCCTAACGATTTCGTTTCCCTCCACTCGCAAAGCCAAATCTCCAGTTTTATGTCCAGATAAGCGCTGGGAGCAACGCAAATATCAAGATTGTTTTATGGAAAATTTACGTGCCGCGAGTAACGAGTTTTTTATGGTATTTAACAAGCCGTTTAAAAACCCGTTTTTGTTTATTTATTGAGCCCGAGGCGGCGCTGCTTCACTCTTTTTCCGCCACCAATGCTTAATCGATAAAATTCATTTGGAGTCGCGAAGAGTAAGAAAGTAGTTTTATTGACCTACCATCGAGTTGAGCAACGTGAAGTGCAGTGGTGCTTCTTCCGCTGAAAGAAAGAAAATTATCTCCATGAGAGAGGTTCGGTTGTTGAATTACGTATCGTTAAATAAAAGCGCTCGATTCATTCGTGAATTATTAATTATTCACTCGATTAAAATTTTATACGTGCAACTGTTGCGCAACATCGTTAAAATCTCCAAATTGTCGAATCGACGGGGGTTTTTTTATTTGGAAATTTTTATTGAACAATACGAGGAATTCACCGTAACGAGTAGTAAAATTCTATAATTAGTTACTGTGCAACGCAAGAAAATATAGGTTTTTTGCCCGTGAGAACGTTACAGCTGCTTTTATACGGGTTTAAGCAAAAGCTTTTTGCATGACAAATAACACCTAATCTATTTAATAATAATGTGAAATTGAGCGAAGAGCAAAGCATTTAAATCAAATTTTTAATAGTTGTCTACTTACTCGTCGATAAATAAGATGTGCAATTATTTTATCAGGGTTTTCTTGCTTAAGAAAAGAAAAACGCTGACGATATATTATTTAGCGTCACTTGCTTAATTATAAAATTCCATTTAAAAATCACACGTGTAAATATACTAAACAGTTTCCAGTTTTGCCTCCATTTAGTGCTCGCACTTGTGTGCGTGCACGTGAATGCTCGCGAGAGATAGAGAATATCGTAAGTTGTTCGCTTCGTGGAATGGACTCGGACTTATTTACTGTGTCTTAAAGCTATGAGACAAAACATAAGGTAGACGACATGACTCGCACATTTTTATGATCTACAATATATTATAAAACGCATAAAATTAATAATACCTCGGCTATTTTTCTCATGCGTGTATAAATAATCAAAAGTCGGTTAAGTAACTGTTTATTGTGAATAGTGCACAGTTAAAATATTTAAATTACCGAGCGAAGTGTAAAAATATCACGCAGAAACAAAATTATAAATAAAACTCGGCTGAGTCGAGCTTTAAATCTTTGCTCGTAAGCTTAATGACATTAAATATATGTTTCTCATTATCCTTTTGTTAATATTCGCAAACTTTAAATTGTCATCTTACTTTATGCAAAGTAACGACTACTATATACAAGAGAAACTGTTATATACAGCATTAGGTATTAAGATTTATTTTTAAATGGCTGAAAGTGCAATTAAGGACCTAGTTATTTGAAAATTGAAAATAATTACCGATTTATTAGTTTATCATTGCTAATCCTATTCATACACCAATGGTACACGGTTTATTGCGAATAATATAAGAGAAGTACGCGCTTGTACATATGCAAGCGAAATAAATAAAAAATTAACTCAAGACGAGAGATAAAAAAGTTAACCAATTTTAAATGGAAGGGAAAAGTTGAATCGCAACGAACTTACGAATATAAATGAAAAATTCCTTATATTAAGATAATTACTGTCTTACTATTGTTTATTCGCTATGGGGGTATGGTAAAAGAAAACGATGGAAAAACATTCGAGTATTCCGCGCTAAATCTTTGCTCGTCGTAATTTATTAGCATTTTTTAAACGAGAAATTAACAGAACAGAAATTTGTTTTCGCAAAAACAAACGACTTATTTCATTTCTCGCGGAATACCTTGTTACCTTGTCTTCCTTGGTCTTAAATGCAGTAGTTTATTACAATCGTACGTATTGCAGCGGCTAAAGCGAAATAAATTGGTGGAAAAGAACGGATGACCTATTTCCGACAATTAATGTTGATTCAATTTCAGTTTGATTCGAAGAGAAATCGAGCGGCCCAGCATTAGAATTATTATCCGCAAATATTTAACGAAAGCAGCGAAGGATTTTCCGGCTGGTAAGTGAATTCGGTAAAAGAGTAGCCGGGATGTCAGGGTAGATGTATCGAGCGATACATTCTAAAAATAATTCGACACGTGCGCCTTAAAAATAAATTAGCAAGTTTGGCGAGCCGCGAGCAACGCGTTCGCACTCTCGAGAGCAGCGCGCCATTATTTCAGGAGCAAAAAGTACGGCGGCCCAAACGTAATTAGGACAGGTAGTCGCGTCGGTCGAGCTCCACTACTTTAGCTGCGGGGCTTACTTTCCATTGTGATGATGGCTCAAGTTTTGTCCTTTAAAAATGTTTCGGACGCTTGTTGCGTCTGATTTTTATTCGTCTACCTGTTACGTTCTCGTCAGCGAGTCGAGAGCGGCGAAGGCGAAAGAGACTCCGAGTCCGAGTCCGGGAGCGGGGACTCGAGGCTAGTGTTTTATGCGAGCTAGTTGGCAACTGCAGAAGTGCCACACACACACCCCCCCCCCGATCCCCCCGGCGAGGTTCGCGTGGCGGCACGTCGTGTAATTAATAACGTTTCCATTGCCTGGCGCAAAATTTAGTGCTTCGCGTACTCTGGTCGTATCGCGCACTGCTAGTTTCACGCTGTATTTCTTCGGTCTTCCTCCTTTCAGCCCCTCCCTCCTCCTCCAGTTAGACTCGCGAGAGCGAATTTGTAAATTCTCCGCGCGTACGTGCTCTTCGTCATATTATTCTTGTACTCTCGCGCTCCCGTTCTTCCCGCGACTTACATTCCCAAATTATTAATGCCTGCCTCTTCATTTTTATTCGCCAGAAGTATTTGCACGAGTGCGGCGAAAAAGTTTAAGCGATCCGTTTAAGTAGATTTTAGTTGCTGTTTGCAATGAAGCTCCGAGCTTTAATTAGGTTTCTCGAGCAAACCTCGGCTCGAGATCAGCACCGAGCGAGTTTGCGGATTTAAGTTTATCAAGAGCCATTGATTAAGGAATTAAAAATGCATCGGAGAGCGCCGTTAACGCGTAAATACGGAAAGCGGGTGCGTAAATTGAAAAGCTTTTTTACAAAGCCGCCGAGGGCTAACGATTGAACTTTCTTTTAATCGTCTTTGTAAATGCAGTTGTAAATGAAAACGATTTCAGCCGTGACTCGGCGGTATATTTGGGCTTGGAAATTTCGCGGCGGCGGCGACGAAAAGTAGCCGATAAAAATACTCGGTGGTGTTTCGATTAAAATTTGATACGCTCCTATACACATTCCGATGCTCGCGCGCTCTTTCCGCGTTTCTTTCGTCAAAAATCTTTGCTTGGCACAACTCGCGTTTGAATAATTGAATAGGAGAAAAGTGAAAAGTCACGATTAGCAATAGAGGCGTTAGTTACGCACTGGTGTTGTTGTGCCTTTATGGAAATTTAACATCTCGGAGTGAGTTGAGCGACAAATCGATTATAAGCGAAATTTGTATTTTAATTTGAAACGGATGATATTTATATTTGGAGCGTCGGCCCCGTCTCGAAGAGCAAAAACCTTTGCCGGGACTATATAATTTTATAAATTATTTATGAAAGCCTATTGAAAAGAGCGTATCCGTGCTTTTTCATCTATCCTCAAAAGAATTTCATTACCGTAAGTAAGATGTCGAAAAAAATCTCTTCTATTTAATGGCTTCAAGTATATGTTTCTCTTCTTTTGATCTTTCAGGTTAGTGAACATAGAGAACCTTATACTTTTTCTTATCTCGTGATCTTATGTACTCTAAAGCCGCCGAAGCCGTCGACGTCCTTGACTTTTCGCTCCCGCGGACGCCGATAGAAAGCTGAAAATATTGTCGTTATTGTTATTACCTTCGAATGCAATTTCCCTTTCTTTCACTATTGCACTACCTCGCGTTATAACTCGAAGATTTATCCGCTGCTTTTCCGTGCTCGCGTGCGCGGTTTACTCGCAATATCGGCCTTTCATCCCTGCCCGCCTCCCCTCCTATTTATGAATCCGAGCGCCTCTTATTGGAACTTTTATCGCGAAAAATTTAGTGACGCTGAACGTCGGCACGTTTAAAGGGTTCGGCGAACCTTGCGTTACGCGCTTTTCCCACTCGCCGCTGGAACTCGCCCGTGGCTCCCGTTGCAGGCCGAGCCAAAACGAGAGCAGCGCGTGATTAATCGCTCGCTCGTCGAGTTTGGGGAGTGGCGCAAAAAAGCAGCGCTCCTAGTGTCGCAGCGTTAACCGTTTTATTGGAGCTCCACTGGGTCGCCGCCGTCCTTTGTGCCGGTGCTCTCTTAAATAAGTTACAATTAATCTTCCGGAGACAAATGCCTCTGTAATTACATTTAAATTCTCGAGTCACTCGAAGTTGATTAATTTTTCTTGACCCCTGCTAGTTCGCGCGTAATTGGCGCTCGGAAAATAATCGTCGGACCCAAGCGTTTCTTGAAAACGCGCCTGCAATCTACGTACGAATTAAGACTGATCAGTGGCGTTGTCTCCAAGCCTGTGCCTGTCGTCGGCGATCGAGTGAAATAACCACGTCTGCTCTATTCGTCGATTGCGAGCAGATGGAATTGTCACTCTTGGCAAGGGGTGATAGTCGTCGGACAGTCGCAGCAGCAGTTTCGCGGGCAAAGTAAAACTGCCGCGAGCTTGGAATTGCGGTTAACCCGTAAGCTGAACAGCAGTCGGTCGAGTCTTTGGACGCGCGTTTAAAAAGGAGTATTGCCTTTATTGTGGATAGGGATTGAGCTGTTGCTGTCGCTGTTGGCTGTCCTGTTTCGCGACTCGAATTTTTATCGGGAACACTCTCGTTTAATCGCCTTGTTAAAACGCCTTCCTTGCAATCTGCAATTTTATAGATTGTTGTCGCGTTGCATCGGCGCAGTTTAAAAGCTCCGCTGCGCTTGCCAATACTGGCGCCGATAGCTCGTATCGCCGCTGCTCTTGGACGCGCAGCTACTCGCGGCTTATCGAGCTCCGGCGGTGTTTAAGCGACGGTAGAAAAGGCAATGTCCGCGTTGCGCCACCGTTCCGTTTCCTCGTTCCTCCTCCATATCTGCGATCTCGCGCACTCGACCTTTATCCGTTACACGCTCGTTAATGCATCGGCTCTCGAGTAATAGCGCGCAGCTGCTCGCAACGCGCCTTTTCACCATTCGGCGGCGATACGCCACCTATCGTCGAGCGATCGCTTCGCTGCAATTGACTATGAGCAGGCTTCGATTGTAATATTGATATTTAAATGCGGAATATCGAAAAAATCTGCATCCCTCGTTCGCGTGCACTTATGCGCGTAAGCACGTGTGTCGTGTCCGATTGCAAATCTAAATCTACGAAAGCAGTACTTTCGAGATGCGGAAGGGCGACCTCTCCCTTCCCTTTGTTAGTTCGCCTTTCACCCGAGGAGCGCACGCGCCTCCGTTATTTTTATGCAATCCATCTCGTCAAATCCGTTCCTTATTTCATCAATATGGATTTCCATTACAAAGATACCATCGAGGCTATTCTTGCCGTGGAAGACGAATACATCGAACTTTGCAAGCGAGTATTGGTTCGAGTTGGACGGCGCGACAAACGCTGCACCCGTGGAAGAGTTTGGGCGGCTGGTGAGAAGGAACGTGCGCTGCACCGAGAGCCGAGGGCACCTTCTCGCTTGCCAAAGATGCGCGCCTCGGGAAAATGGGATGCTCGTTGCACAGTGTCGTCGAAGCCAAGCCTTTTTACGCGGAATTAACCCAATTCGGAGAGAGCTTGACTTTTATCAGCAACGAGTATAATCTTAGTCTTTGTGGGCGTGCTAAATATTAGAAAGAGAGGGCCGGAGAAAGTGGTTTGAGTGCAAGAAAGCTTATCCAGGGAATGATTTCGTATCGTGGATGAATCTGGAGAGGGTGAAGTTATGGGTTTTAGCCGTAGAGACGAAGGAACTGGGCGGTGAGGGGAAATGGAAGAAGCAGGAAGAATAAGAGTAACGGCGACGGTAATTGACACACACACTCGCACACTTTTCTATTTTTTTCCAGTCACTCGTTTGCCATCGGCTAATAACAGGTTCCCCCCCCCTCCCGCGGCGAAAACGCCAGCGGATGGTTTCGAGCCAAAGTGCGCTGCAACAACTGCAGTCGTGGACGATTTGTCAACTTGCAGTTCGACGCATTATACATTAGAAGTTATATATTGTAAAAAAATTCGATAAAATCTCTTTTTTCGACGCCTTAGGCAATTTATTAAATATTCTTCAATTGTTTTTCAAAAGCTTTTATGCCAACAATAGTTTACACGCGAACATATTTTCATAAGCTAACATAAGCGAGTGATCTCCTCTATCTGTTACTCCACAGTTATAGAACAAATGTTTTCCTGCATCCAAATAAACATTGTAGTATAATAAAACAATACATGTACAACGCAACAACTAACAACGTGATAAGTTTAATTTCATTTTAGTTCGCATAAAATCTGATTAAATTTTTCATTTGCTATGAATTTGCGAAATGTCGAGTAAATTTTATTCAATTGTCATCGTTAATTAACACACTATAAATTAGCAATGAGGTAAATTAAAATTTTTGAAATATTTCATTTGAAAGTTAAAAAAGCTTTATATTTAAATTTAAGTGTAAATGAGCTGTGAAAGTTTTCTAGTAAATTAGAATTTTTGCATTGCGTTAGAAAGTTATAAGTATAACTCGGAATTCGTTAAACAAATGGAAATTTATTAAAAATTCTTTTTTTTCTAATATTTCAGAAATTTTTAATCTACAAAGATTAAATAAATTTTTTTAATTGTGTGCAATTTATTATTCAGACGAAAGCTTTGAAAGATTTATTAGCTTTATCGGTTTGTTTGAAATAATAACTTTCAACATCTGTTGGTTAAATAAATCATTGATTTACATTTCGTCTTTGCGATAATAGAACTTTTTAAAAGGGTGAATCGCAATTACGTCATTAACTTGGTTACCATCAATTATCTGGAATGCATTCCAATTATAGCAGTATTTTTGAAACGAATAAACAGACGCGTATAGAAACTTTACGCAATGAGAATGAAGAATAATTCGTCGGAGTGCCTTTTTATAAAGATAGATTACTTTTTAACGTTTCGTTTTGTGCCGATAAATTTATGTAATTACCTTGATAATTTTGATTCGATGGACTCAATAGAACTGTACACGATGCGATAATCGTAGATAGAGACATATTTATTTTATTCTAAGACCAGTTTTCTCATCGTAATTCCCCTCATTCAGAGCTTTAAAGAATTCAAAAAATCAAATCCAAATAAGGGGCACTTTAATCACCCTGCAAGTTGCATTAGTTCGAGATTTATTTCTATGACACAATGACAATTGAAGGTGTTTCAAGAGAATAAATTAAGTACAAAGGCTATAATATAATTGAGCGAATGGTATTAATCATATTTTGAAATTATCAAATTACTCAACTAAATCAGCGTTTCAGACAAGATTGTAACGATTCATTTTTATCGCGGGTTGCACGAGGACGCAGCGGCCGTCATTACATCGTTCGAAAATATAATTGCAATTACCCAACTGGGGATGAAAAAAGTCGAACAACGCTTCACAACCTAATTCACTATTTATTACGTTTTTCCGATGCAGTACCTTTAAGAGGATCTCGTGCAGCCCAATTGGACAAGTTTTATAAGTAGTGAAAAAAATTTTGCCCGCCGAGCACAAAACCGCGAAATTATCGTCGAATCGTTTTCATCGAAACTCGGAGAAGCGGCCCTTTTTCGTCTCCTAAGTTTTAGATCTATTGCGGGGCCGGAATTATTTAGAGGCTCCGGGAAAAAGGAACTGTAATGCGTCTCTGCGGAGTCGGAGAGCATTTTTGCCATTAGTTAACAAGAAAATCTAAAAATCCAGCCATCTAATCTATTTTGTCATGCACACGGGGGGGGGGAGGGAGAATGTGTTGGTGCAAGCCGGTGCGATGCTCTGGGCTAGGCGAAGCTCGGGCGCGACACTTCTTGCCATCCTCTGTAATATTGTATTAAAACCCGAGGGATGGAAAACGTAATCGCGCAAACGCAGCGCAATTTACGAGCTGTTAGGATGTCAAGTTAAATTTGTTCTATCCCTCTATCCGCGCTCACGTCTCGCGCTGCGAGTCACACCGTCGCGCCACGTGGCCGTCACCCACCAAGGAACGTTCCCCCCCCCCTAACCACCAACCCACTTTCATCCACCTCCGTTTCCCTTAGTCCAACTCTCAGCGTTACTCGCAACTCGCTTAGCCTTACTTTCGAAACGCGATGCTCCGAGAGTCGCGCTCGCGGGTCTTGGCGTCGATTAGAAAGACCAACTTGCTGAAACGAACCACACCTAATCGTCTTT
The DNA here is from genome assembly GCA_018907185.1 of Platyscapa corneri. Taxonomy (NCBI): domain Eukaryota; kingdom Metazoa; phylum Arthropoda; class Insecta; order Hymenoptera; family Agaonidae; genus Platyscapa; species Platyscapa corneri. The sequence goes on along the minus strand of JACCHW010000018.1, from coordinate 1,086,278 downwards.
CTCAATGTCGTCGATAAGTCAAACGCACGGAGTACTTTACTATAAATAAAGCCGCTCCGCAGTTGGATTTTAAGGAAAAACGCGTGGAATGCATTATTATCGATTCGTCCAGCTCGACAGGATTGATTCGTACACAATCGTCGTCGGATTCGAGCGTCTCTGGGCGATTCGCTGTACTGGAATAGCATTAACACTCGTCCTGCACAAAATCTCTGGAATGGCTTTGCTCGAAATGAGTTATTCCTCGGACCATTTCTCGGACAACAAATTCCCGTCTAAATTTGAAAACGAGCGTCCGAGTGATGTTCCCTCTTTCGCAGTCTGACGGACTCCAGTGTCCATCGCCCATCGTCGTCGTAACGGCGACTTCGTGCAAAGTAACACTCGCTCCGGTGGACCATCGAACCTCCCACGCAAAATGACTTTTTCAGCGCGCGTATCTGCCGAAGCCCGAGTAGTTCTTGTTGTCCCCCCCGCCCGCCTACAGCGCAGCCCAGATCCGGATTATACAATTTTGAGCGGCGCAGGAGGAAACGAACGCGTAGATGCTTGATGACTGAAACTGAATAGATATCACGTGGCAGCTATCCAAGTAGCGCTTCACTAAGCGGCAAAAGGGCGACTTCGCCTCGAAATCCCCGGGATACTCGGGGCTCACCACGCAACGAGAAGCTGTACGGGTTTACGAAGGCACCTGCTTTTTACTTTCGGCTCCTGCATCCTCGGCGTCCCTCTGTCTTATCCGGCGACCTTCGCTTTTTACGGCGTCGAGTCGCGCGATAGAACGTCCGAGGGATGTTATTTAATGCGTCTCGGGGCGACGGGGGAGGGGCTTGCCAATTTATGTTAGACAGCGTAAAGATGTGCGCCGTTACTCGGGCCCGCTCTGCTGAAAAATGACCAGAACGCGTCGATCAGGCGCAGAGCCGAGGACGAAAGTCGCGGTCGTTGGATCATTTTTAACCGGAGAGACGGAAGAAAAACGGAAAGCAGTCCGTTTCAATCAGCGAATCGTCCCCTCGAAGACTCGCTGTCTATTAGAAACGCACTTCCACGTCCATAGACTCGTTTTCCCGAAACGGCTTTGCTCAATGTTCACAAGCTTTTCCGAATTTACGACGACTAGCTGCTTTTTTAATTAACAATGCGCCGGCTTTCAAAGAAATAAACGAATAGCGCGCGAGGTGGAAAATTTTTGAAAGCTCGAATCGATCGCGTCTCGATTTCATCGGATGACAAACGGTTACGGCAACCGAACGCAATTTAACGCGAGTATAAACGCGTCGCTCCCGCAGCCTGATTTTTGTTAAGTACACGTGCCTTCAAAATCGAGGAATTTCGCATGAAACTTTTATCAGGGACATATATGTCGCCGTCTCTTGATTCCCCGACGATGGAGGTCGAAGATAGTAACTCCATAACCGTTTATTAGTCGTAAAAGCTGTCCAGTTAAAGCGAAACGTTGAGAAAAGAGAGACGGAGGTGGAGAGGCTTAAGGTTGCGCGCGCACCTGATGATACCTTCTAGTACAATATTTCCTACCTCCCTGCAATTAAGATTCTTATTTAGATACATTCATGGGCTGCCGGCTTCCAACAAAACACTATTAATCGTATTTATAGTTTGCGAAAGCGTTTCTTTTCCCTGGCAAATGCCTCGTTTCGTTTTCTTAAAAACGGCTCTTGCCGAACCCTGATATTCCTCCCGAAATGTTTTACGAATCGCACGCACTCAACTGCTGCTTTTCGAACCTTCCGACGATAAATTCGCCGACAGTCCATCGAAGCACGAGATCCTGCAAATTCTGTGCCGAGCCTTTTAAAAAGACTCGTCGCGGATGTTATTGTTATAGCTAATTACGAGAACAAATATTTCCAAAGCTAATCGAGTTCGAGTTTTAAACACTTCGCTTTGCGCAATTAGGGAATACAGTCGTCTCTTCCTTAATTGCAATAGCTTTGAGTTGTATTAAATTTCGATATAGTTTCTGTAATCCGAAAAAACGAACGGCTTTGCTCAATATTGGCGTTTCTATTATTATTGTAATAACTACAGAAGGTACAAACTGTGTAGGCGGGAACTTTGATCATCGGCACTCTGGTGGATTACGGGGTAAACTAGTTTCGCTGAAAGACACGAGAGCAAATACTGTTGAACGCAAATTAACGACAGTCTTACATTCGAAAAAATAAATACAGAATAGCTGACTCGAAGGGCTCCTATGCGCGACTTATTTTGCTGTCTAGGGTTTTCACCGTAAAAACTAGTCTCGGCCAATCGTAATTCGAATAATTCAATGCTTCCATTGTTAATGAAAATAAAAGCAAAGTTTGAGTTCGAGCTTGAGGTTTATTCTGGGGTTATGCCTAAAAAAGGGTCATCCATGAGTGACGGGAAGCCGTAGTCGGCTCGTAACCTCCTCTTTTCTAAGGGCGCTAAATATGCATGTAGATTGTAAGGGAGGAACTAATACTTTATACATGGTAGAAAATTTTGAATAAATATTCATGCGATGCATGAGAGGCTATCTTAGTTCGAAAGTAATGGTACGGAAATCTAATTTTTTTATTTAATCTTTCCGCGCGGCGTTTAACTCGAGTCTGCGGAAAAGTAATATACGCGGACAAATGATCCACGAGCTTTTACACATAGAAAGTATTTATTTTTTTAACGAACAAACGCACCTCCTCAGAATGTTTATAAATATTTCAATTATTATCTGAATTATTTAAATATAATAATGAATCGAGGGCAACGATAAAATATAATTTGAATTTTCTTCTGGGAAAATCTTGTTAACTTTAACATCATTATCTATTTATTCAACCGTTGGAGTATTCGGTTGTTGAAAAAATGCTTATAATATTCAAACGTGAAAAAGTAGATCCAAATAGAATTAACTTTTTATTTACTTATTTATTCGTATTTAACGATTAAGGACGTTTTCAAAAAATATATACAACGTAAAAATGTTAATATCGAACGACTGACATATTTTTTACTTACGTTGCTTTTTAATATTTATTATAAATTTTATTACTTGTGTTCTGTTGTCTCGAAATTATTATTTAATTCTATTTTTGTTTTTATTATTATTCTTTTACAATTTTCTTATCCATTTCCTTGTCTTATTCTTCTTTTCCTATTTTAAAGCTTTACCTTGTCATATATCTCACTTTTTATTTTCTTATCTTATTTTTCCTATTTCTATTTTCATTAAATTATGCTTTCTTTTTGCTTCTTCTATTATACTTATTCGGTCTTTCAGTTTATTTATTCTGCTGGTATGACCGAACAAAAATTCTTATTATTTTTATTATCAACTTTCCAATTTTGTACGTATTTTGCCTTTTGTGGGTGATTTTATAATAAATGGTTTTTATTTTATCAACATTTAATACTTGTTACATGAATTTTTCATATTTTTTTAATACAATAATGCTACGTTTTTTTCAGTAAAATATTAGTCCATTTTTTGTTAATTGTAATCCACATTTCATGCAACGTTTTTCAAGATTATTGTATTTCTCTTTCTTCTATGTATATATATATAATTTTATATGCAATTTAATAACCTCTGTTATAATTCAAGTAGTTAAATCAACATAAATTTGTTGTAACGTAAATGTGGTTTTATTTAAAAAATGCTTTACTTTATTTAAATAATGTACGAGCTTTTAAAAATATATCCATGTAAAATAGATATATTATTTATATGAAATTTATCATGTTTTGGACGGAAAAATTTAACTCGAGAAACTATAGTTGAATATTTATTTTAAAACATTTTTCATAGACTAAAAAGATGTTGTCACTCTTTTCAAGAAATTTGAAAGAAAATAATAAAATATTCTTTTCTTAGAAAATATACATTTAAATGAATATGTTTGTAGCATTACGTATTTTACTAAGCTTCTTTTGTGTTATAAAGCAGCCGATTTATCGGATTTTCTACTTTGTTTTTATACTCGTTTTCTCGTGTCTCTCTTTGTCTCGTCACTTTTTCTTTTTTTACATTTATTCACCAACACGCATGCAGATTTATTTATATTTAATTTTATTATACAGATATACAAAAATACAAGGTATCGGTATAAAATGTTTGGTTGTAATTTTTTACGATTTTTAATTTTCTTTTCTATAAAAAATAGCAGTGGACGATTGCACTTGGTAATTTTCAATTTTAAAGAATCAATAGTTTAAAATAGTTTACGAAAATTACCAAATTCAATTTATCAGAGTAATTTGGAGTAGAGATTAATAATTATTAAATAAATCTGTGATAGTTTAAATGGTTAAAATACAATGTTTCCTTCTTAACGTCGAGAACTTACCGATAGTATCATTGCATGAATTGATCTCTGACACTCGAATACTTTAAGCTCTTTTATCAGTTATGCACTCGAAAATAAGTCGACGGGAATTATTTTAAGGGTCAAATTTAAAAAAAATCTTTATAAAGTAATCCGAAGCGCCGTGAAAGTAAGTATCATTTTTTTGTAAAAGATAGTACATTCGTGGCGGTAAGGTTGCAATTATATTCTTGTAGGTAAAATGAAAAACTTTTAATATATTACAGATCCATCGCTTCCAGTATAACGTTAATCATTATTCATTAAATTACTGAAATAATTTATGCGCTTAGCAGTCATTGTTTGGGCAGCAATTATCGCTCCACCCGCAGGCTGTGGGGATTTTTCGTTTCAGCTAATTTTCATTAATGGCCAAATTTATCAAGAGCTAGCAAAGTTATCTGCAATCTATTTGCAATTAATGGCGAAATTTCTGTGGAAATGCTGTTAAGTTCGAAGTATTTAACTTATTTATATCCTTCTTGCTCACTGGATCCGTATTACAGATTTAATTTACTCTCTAACATTTTGAGAAATACACGTTGCTAACGATCCAACAATTTATTTATTATGTCAACAGTTGACAATTGCCAAAAGCATAAAAATTGAAACTAATTCAAATGAAGTTGCGGTTTGCAATTATGTTTTTAAAATTTCAGTGCATTTATAAGAATAATAACGCTTGAACTTCCTTTGTTGATATTTTTTATGAAATCGACGAGTACAAACATTTGAGTCGTTCGATTACTTCAGGAAAGCGACGGACAAATATTGTAATTTAATAACTTAAGTGATCGAGTGACAAATATATAAAGCGCCTGGTCAGACGTCAACATATTAAATAAATTACGATATAATTAAGTCTATATACTTTTATTATGAAGCTGCGGTAATTCCATTCGCATCGTGTACTCGCGTGTTGTCAGGTCACAACATGTCAATACGGTTTCTATGTTTACGGGTTAGGGAAAACCAACCCAATTAACAAATGACACATCAAACTTGCCGTATGTTGCAGAGCACATTGAAATAAATTAATTTGTATAATCTGATTTCGTGGAAAGCGATCTTATTTCAAATATACTATTGTTGTTGTTGTTTTATTATTATTATTATTATTATTATTCTACAAACGATTGAGAATTCGCTGATATTTATTTCAACTTCATCTTTTAACGAGTAAAACCAGTTAATGACGCGAATGTACTTCTGCTTTTATTATTATTCCTTAAGGTGCCTCTTCATTAAAGAGAAAGGTGTTGGGTTGATGCATCAGAGATTAGCATTGTGCTTTGGCGCCGACCAAGGCTTTAGCCCGATTACTCGTTTACGTCGCCGGTTTAATTTCTTTTCGATCAACCCTATTTATAGCTCACGCACAATTGAAAATTGAAATGCACGAGCGGAGCAATTTCAATGAATTTATCGGTAAAGACTCGAGCAAAGAGCAAAGATCGGCTTGCGTCGGCTGATATCTCAGCAAATACGGTGTCGACTTCAGTCGCTCCTTGCACATTTGTCCTGCCTGACTAGGAAAAGCATCACCCCGACTCTCCTGTTACCGTGTCGCGGTACAACTGCATAACCGTCGGCGCTTTCTCATTTCTATGCTTGCAACTCCAATGTCATTCGTTTAAAACCGTTTATTTTATTGCTAATGTTATTCGCTCAAGCTCCCCTCATTTTTCTACATTTGCATCTGAACTCGGCCTGATTAGCGTCTAGCGGTATTTTAATTCTTGGACAAATGTCCGAGTAAATTTATGGAAATATAAAAATAGACGAATACAGCGAGTCTTTTAAAAAATTTTTAATCGATGTCGCGGGGCAAAAGCCGTCGATACGTTAAGTCGACATAAAGGAAGAGGAGTACAGGAGTTACGAAAAAAGCTCAAAAGTCGAACGAGGAGAAAAACCCGTGGCCGTTCAAAAGAGAAAAAGACAGAAACATATTTGCATAAAATAACGGGATCAGTTAGAAATCTGTCCGAGAGTTGCTATACGCCAATTTGTACAATCAGTCGTACATTATGCAGCGACTGTAAGAACAATACCCCATCGATTCGAACACGTCTGACTGTAGCTATCGTCAGAGTTAAACGATCTGTGCAAAATATCAACAATAAACAACGAGATAAATGAATTCTTCGTATTATATAAGTTAAATCTCTCTGTGGCGCCACAAGATTCGAAATTCCGTTTTAGTTTCATTCCAGGCCGTTGCGCGGCATTGATCGTAGCACAGATATTTTTAAAAAACTACGGCAAATTTAAAACTGGAGACTCGGAAATTTTATTATCGATTTAGATTTAAAAAAACACGTTGCCTGCTTCCGAATGAACGGGTGCAATTACCAAAGTGTTCAAAATAAGCCGATGCTTATTTAGGCAAAAGAACGATTTGAAAATGTAACATTTGGCGAGTATCGCTTTTATCGCTTATTTTGTCCGACCAGTTACATGGATTTGCAATCACATTCGTTGTTGCTCGAATAAATCCTATCTTGCTAATGCGCAAACAATTTTCCCAAACTTAATAAAATGCTTCGGTGAAAATACCAATTGTAATAAAGCAGCGCATATATTTTTAGTCAAACTGCAACGATAAAATCATATCGAGCGGTTACGATCGAGTAATTCGTACCTGAGCTAAGGTAATTACACGCTTTGTGACGTACGAATATTTATCTCATTCTCGTTGTATTTCCTACTTTAGCGTGTCTAAATTTTCCAATTACATTTCGAATATTAATTTTCGCGCGCAAACTCGTAACGCGTTCTTATCATTTGGCGATTTAATAACTCTTAAAAGTTATAACCTAGAATATATTAAATATCCGTAATTTTTAGCGCGTTTACTGCTAGTGGTTAATGGCCGAATCATTGTCTCGTATCGTTTCGCGGAACCCAAAACAATGGTTTGGATATTCTCTTTTGTTCGCGAGCAACTCAAGCCACGTGCGGCACAACAATTTTATATACCTTTCCAAGATTTATTAACTCGTAAGTTGTACTTGTAAAATCTCACGTTATAAACATCTCGTTTTATTTAAGAAAACGTTACCCTGACTTTTTCACCTCGGTTTTCACTCGGTGTGTCGCTGGATATATGGGCGAGATGATCTAAATCATTAGCAGGCATTTTTCAAGTTTAACGGGAAGAATGTAATAGACGACGTTCAAGGCAAGACACTTGTTCGCGCCAACTAGAATTAGCTAAATTTATCTTTTCTCTAGAGCTTTTGCAGGTGCGAATATTCGCATTTGGAATGGCATTTTAATACAGGACGGCTGAACAGTTGGACAAGAATGGCGAATGAACTTGATCAGAAAATACGAGTGTATAAATTGGTTCGCGAAATAACACGCAAGCGTAGATTAAAAGCGATGCAGGCGACAAATTAAGCAAACTGTACAGTCCGAATGATTTTCAACTAAACAACGACCAAATTGATTCAACACGAGTTTATAGGAATTAAATTTTCCAAGCTCCCGGAGGAACGTCGATCGAACATTCCATCTTGACAAAGTTCTTGCTTCTTAATCGCGTTGCATTATTTCGTAAGAACACTCGGTGCCGAATAACCACCTTTTATCAGGGCCTAGATTTAGTTTAATCAACGGGAGAATATCGATGGGCCGAAATTTGATGCGCCGTCCTAAACAAAACCAATACAATCGGAAAGCGCGAAAGAAGGAGCGGCGGGAGGAGGAGGAGGAAGGGCTTTTGTGAAGAAAACAGATCACACTCGACGCGATCGTGACAAGCGTGTAAAGAATAGGCGGCAATGAGGAAAGAGGCGCATCAAAGTAGCGAGAAGCGTGATCACTCCGGCGCCTCCGCTCTCAGACACACAGTCGTGATTGCACGCGTGCCTCCGCGTGTGCGTGTGTGCGCGCCAACGAAGCTGTATTGCGGACATTCGCCGGAGTCAAGATTGGCAATAGGCAATCGTGATTTCGTCCGTAAGAGCTTCCGAACGCCTCCAAATGCCACCGCTACTAAGAATAGATAACTCGCTTGCGAGATAAACTGCAAATGGGAATATTTTGTCCGCACAATGGCAATTTAGAGCTGCAGTTACACTCCCCCCCCCACCCAGCGTGTAAACGTATTCTCCCAGATAAATGGCTCTGCGCTTGTACGCGTACGGCTTACGGAGCACCAGTGCATCGGCTGCTGCCCTTCTCTCTTTTCGTTGTCGCCTCTTTTGCCTCGCGGACGTTGATGCTCCAGCGCCGCAATTGGGGAAATTATTTGAACGCGCGTCGGCGAGTAATAAAGAGGCGACGAGCGAACGCAAGAGAGAAGATTCGCATCGATGAAAGCGCATTCGGGACATTCGCCGACACAGGTTTGCCGTTGCTTTGCGGCTCGCGCGATTCGCCCGAAACACCTTGTTTATTACGATGCGCCATTAGCTCTAAGCTCCGGCAGAAGTCGGACTCGCGGCTACCGTCGGTTTACTGTCTCGAATTAAAAATAATCAGGCCCTGGCCATCGCTTGGTATAAAACTTTTCCACTCGTTCAATTTGCACTTATCAAAAAATGAATCTCACTCGAAGAGTAATTCGTTCTGTAATTACACTTTTATGCTCTCGTCGCTCTACGTCGCCCGTAGCGCGCGACTCGTTTTTATAATTTATCAAGTTGGCATTATTCGAAAAGCACGGGCGTCGCTTATTCATGAAGTTTGCCCAACCCATTTTCGGGATAAAAATGTATATGTATGCAAGTGTGTAACATCCTCGCAAAGTCCTTTGTGTAATGGTATACTCAGCCGAGAGCATATTCCCGGTCCCGGACGACGGGAAACACATTTTTCGATTTGGTCCTGTAATGCTAAGTTATCCTATCGAAATTCTCCAGCACCTTGACTAGCGCCCCCTTTTCCTTTTTACTTTGGCTTATTTTTTCCTTTTCTCCTTTTCGCTTCTGCCTTTCACGCCCATTTACATGTGCGACATAAATTTGCACCTCTTTCCTTTCTTTTTATATCACTTTCATTTCCTTGCGCTTTTATTCTCCTTCTCGTCTTAGCCTTATTATCTTTCTTCTTATAATTCATCCATTTTTACACTATCCGCTCCCCGTTTTTTCCCGCGCTCATTTTGTATTTTTATCTGTTTTTGTCGCATCTGCTTCTTATTCTTCTTGCCAAACGCTCGCGCTCGTATTTTATTTTTATTATCTTTTTTTAAGCACTTGTTCTGTCTTCCATTCACTAAATCTTTTCCGAGATAAATGCTACTGTATAGAATTGTGATGTAACCTGACTCGTGAATTTATTTATATATTTAACTATTTGAAGAAAATTTAATCTATTTTTTTCTTTTAAAAACGTATTTTTGAGCTCATTTGATAACCTTGACCCGATCGGGCATTTGAAATAACATTGCTTAACGATTCTGAGAGAATGAAGAACACTATTGCTTATTAGAGACGACACTGGTGTTTACACGGCAAACAACAGACTAAATTTGTGGTACGGGGTAGTAATGTTTATTTGTGTTGTTCTCCGCAGAGAACTACATGCACGCGCATGTAGATTCGGTGGCTTGGATGCCTGCGCCCATGTTGATGCATCGAAGTGTCTTTCGAGAAAAAAGCGTTGACAAAATTACGTATAATTATGCAGCGGTTACCGCATACACAGCGAGAATAGCGGGTCTTGCACGACCCATTATCCTTGAACTACATCTTTTATTACTCGCCTCACTGTTGGTTTATGAGATTCGGAATCGACGCTCCAGAAAACAGTGAAATCGCAAGTTTTTCGATTTTTAAAATTTGGCAGCAATAAAGCGTCTCGTATTTTATAAATTATTATTCGTTTGGCGAAACTGTACAAGTCTATTATTCAAACTTGCAATCTATAAAAGAAGTGTTTGCGCGTAGCGAAACTTTAGCAATGTTCGGTTGCATCGTTGCAAATATACCGCATTATTGTTCAAGTTCGGAGAAAAAAAGAAAACCGACAAATAGCCTATCATTTTATTAAAATCGCATTTACAGTGTTTAAAGTGTGCTAATTAAAATATGAAATATTCTTCACGGTGATTTTTTAATATTTCGTATGTTTTATTGTAAACTTGTGCTTAAGTGGAGAATTAATGATTTTCTCTCAATATGCGTGAAAAAGTTCTTTTGAAATCATAATATTTTTTGTAAATTAATCATTATATTAACGAATATATATATATATATATATATATAGAATAAACATGTGCGATGTTCTGTGATTCTGTGTTCTCTACAAAATTACGACTGTGTCTGCACTTTTATTCGTAAAAAAAAATTACTCAAACCAAAAGTGTTTTCGTAATAATTAGTTCTTTGCTGATTAACAATCTATTAAATTACTAGACTTGAAGGAACAACGTATGGGAGATGGTTGACATTTTTAATTTGAGATGTGAAATAATGTTTGTCTATATTATACTTCAAAGCCACCAACAGGAGACACATTGCTAAATTTATAAATAGTTTATAAACTATTTGTTAAATATTTGATGTGGCTATCATTTTACTTTTGGGTTAATTGTGAATATCAAAGATTATTCTGCTCGGATATCGTGACAAGCTCCACTCGATGGCTCGACGACGCAAATAATGTTAGGATTTTGTAAGGGCAAAGATGCATATTTTGTCGATGGCTTGGAAAATTAATTGGACGCGTTGGACCGAAGCAGCCACAAAACAAGTACGCGGTCGAGCAATCGATGATTTTTCAAAGCTCCGCTCAAACTATAATCATTTTCGCGATTGCAGTCGAACCTTCTATTAAATAAATTGCAGGCCGATTTTTGATTATACAAAACAGATTTTTTTCGCAGTTACACGAGTATTCGTTAGGTTTGGCAAGATGTCGAGATGATCTTGAATTCATCAAAATTGAAAATATAATTGAAACGACTTTTTGCGATTTAAGAAACAGTCCGAGTAATTTGAATATGTAGATTAATATTGTTTATTAAGTATCAAAAGCGTTTTAAGGTGTAATTTGGAGAATGGCAAATGGATTTAAGCGATTTCATTGAATTTTATTTCAGTAATTTGCATCGACGACTATTATTGTTGAACAATAGGATTTGTCTTTTGAAGGTAAACGCGTCCGAATAATAGTAGGAGTAAGTCGTAATAAAATTCACTCGATATCTCTTCGGTAGCTCTGATCGCATCCGTCCCTAATTCCGAAAAGTTCGTTATTATAATACAGTTTGTCCCCTGTCCCATATTTCCTTGTTTTTCAATCGCCGGCTCATTTCCCTGCTGAAATCTCTCTGGAAAATGCAGTAGATCACGGGCGGCGGCCGTGCCCTCGGAGACACAGATACCCAGTTTAGCCGGCGACGATTCCGCGGGAGAAAAGAATGCGATTTGCGATTGTTATCGATGAGAAGAAGTGAGCGGGAAAGCGAGGGCGAGAGCGAGAGGAGAGGGAATGGGAGACGGAGATAAAGGAATGCAGCGCGAGCTTTGCGTTCGAGCCGAGCGAACGAGCGCCCGAGACAAGGAGGGAAAGCTGCGGGCTTTTAGGTGCTCGTAAATTCTGGTAACGCGAAAATTGGAGTCGCGACCTAACGAACTTATGTGGTTTGTTCGTGTGAAGTCGTAGGTAAGAAAAGCGAAGGAGGGCTTCACGTGCGTCGCGTCCTCAGAGTCACCGACGGGACGCCTCATATTTCCTTCTTTCCAGGCGGAACCGGAGCCAGCCGAGCCCCTCGGCGGCACGTACGAGTACGTACGAGTACGTACGAGTACACCGTTTCGACTGTCAGTGTACAAGCCAGTGATCACGCGAGCTGCACACGCACGATGCTCTAGATTTCGCCCCTCCGCTGCTGCTGGCTTATCGCGCGGCTCTTTTTTCCGTAGCGTTGCTCTCCTATTATCCGTACGACAGCCTTGCTCCCGAATCTCCCTACACACGCACACGTCCCTTTGCAAATTACTTTTCTGATAAGTGGGGGGAGCAGACAATTTTTCACCTCGGATTTTAAGACGCGCATTTAATATCGAGGCCAGTGCGATCCTCCCTGAAAATTCATCGTGATATATTTGACAAAGGTCTAACAAAATAATGATTTAGGAGATTTTAATTTGATTTATGTCGCCGCTAGCCGAAAGCCATGCGGCGCCTCGCGCAAAAACGATAATTAAAACGAATCCACAAACGTTTGCCCCCCTGCGAATGAGCTCGCGTCGAGTCTTCTTCCCTTCGGCAACCATTCAATCGAGCACTTTTTATGCAATTATTGACCTCTTGAATCGAGTTGATAATTCGTTTCGACCGATCAATACCTAATTACTGCGAGTGCAGTGTAGTAATTCAATTAGCTTCGGAAATACAAACGTTTTACTTGCATTTGCCGACGCTCGATCCCTTAACCTCCTAACTGTTTATACACCAGTCACATATTCGTACGCTAGCTACGCGACACACGTACGAATCTATACATACACCACCGCAATCGCCAGTTATCAAAAGTGCATTACAGCGGTGCCTAATCGCAAGTTGAATTAAATGGAATGCCCAACTCGGAAGCTGTACGCAAAGTCGTTACCGAATTAGAAATTACCCAAAAGACTTACCTGTTTCCTCTTGCAACGAGTCCTATTTCGTTGGCAATTCTTTCGTGGCGGAAAGGCACCGCTTTTGTTTCGTTTCGCCGCAATTCAACTCCGTAAGCGGAACGGCATTTTAAATATTATTTATTATTTTAAAAGGATTCACATTGAAATATAATAGATGGTTAGCTACTGTAAATACTCTCGTTCAAAAAAGCACTTTTGGTGTGAAGCGGCAGAATTTTCGAATGCTATAATAATAATGATAAATACAAGTTAGGAGAGTTTTACAATATTACTTTATTTAATAATTCATTTTGCGGGGATGATTTAAGGCGAGAGTGATATTTTGTTGAAAAGCTTTGTCCGGTTGAGCGTGTAATGCCCTGAACGACGAGTAAATTTTACAGGCGAATTATATATAGGAGATAAGTTTTCGAGAAGTTGACGAATCGTTGAATCATTCAATTTAACGGAACAAAATGCTGCTTGTACAATAAAAGCCTGTGTTTGGAAATTAAGCGATTACCAATTGCACGCGCGTAAAATTTTTTTGGACCGACTTTTGTCTTCTTCTTATTACGGGTACTAGTTACAAATACTAAGCAATAATGTTTGCACTCTATATAGACTCTTGGCGCATCGCTCATTTGATAATGGCGCCTGTAAAATGCAACCGTTGGAATTTAAATTTTTCCCGACTGTCTCTCCCGTTCGATACGAACTGCCTGTCCAAGCGGCCGGGGGTCGTTTAAATTTTGAGAGGCGATACCCGACGAGAGCGAGAGACGAATAGAGACGAAAAGAGGCAAAAAGGCAAAAAACCGCCTCCGTCTCTCAATACTGCCGCGCTCGCGAGGTCAAAGCGAAAAAGTGCCAAGGCTTAGTTAGAGTTGTTACAACGATAACCAGCATTACGATGAACGCTAAAGCTCATCCGGCATCTTCCGAGTGACTTCTTCTCAAGCTCAGGGAGGCCAGGCACTTGGGCAAGTGTGTCTTCTACTCCCATTTCGGTGAGTTGAAGCGCCCTCGTAGGCTCTCGTTGCCGAGTAGGTGAACTCTTCTTATAAACGTTGAGGTAAATAGCTCGAAGGGGAGAGAGAGAAGAATGGTATACGTCGGTATGCTAGGGCTTTGTGTATTGTATGCATTGCGTGGAATATAAGTGCCTCGAGGCGAGGATAGGCAGCATCAGCAGCAACAACGACAACAGCATTAACAGCAACAGCGGTAGCAACAATAACAACGACGACGACGACGACGACGACGACGACGACGGCGACGAGAACAAGAGAAAGACGGTCAAAATTAATGGGTAACCGAGGGCTTGCAACTTGTTCATTACGTTCAAGCCGACTTGGAGTTGTCTCCTATTTCCCCGGCAATAACTGCCTCCTAAGCTTACGCTGCGTCAGTATTTCCGGTAGTCGTGGCACACCTCTTTCCCGCTACGCGCTATCTTCAGCTGTGCACACAACACGATTCCCTCTCCTCCTCCGCCTCCTTCTTCTTGTTTTTCTCCGTCTCGTGTCTCTTCCATCGTCTCCGCCGACTTATTACGTGTCTCTTCTTCATTTGGTTTCCATCCGCTGAATCTGTCAGCGCCCGCTGCCTTTGAGTTATTAAAATTTTTACCCATCCACCCGAAATTAAAGCGATTGTTCGCTACGGCGAAACGACTGCTAGAAAAGTTAGTTGTATCCCAGTTGGAGTCGCAGTCGCAGTTGAGTTTGTCTCTAATGATCCTAGACTGGAACACAAATTCTCCGCGTAACTCTTTAAGCTCTCTGTTTTGCGCTTTGCAATAACTCGCACGCGTTCCATCTTAATTAACGCGTTTTTTGCAAAATCTCGAGTATAAATCTCCCGATGAGTTTTCATTAAACGCACGAGCACTTGTCTCGGAACTCGTCGGCTTCTTTTTGTTTCGTAAGAGCACGAGCTGCACAAATTCAGGCCTTTCGATCGGGCGATGCACACCAGCTTTTTGACTTCGCTGAACTTCGCCGCGACAATTAAGTCTTGGAACGGTGCAGCGGCGCCGATGTGCCGATCGTCGCTCAACCCCGTCAACCGCTCTCACGACCATCGAAGCAAAGCCGTGAATTTTAGCCTCCGCGAGGTTCAAGCTGCAGCAGCCCATCGACATTTGTGACTGCGCGCGCTTAACTCGATTCGGTCGCTCTTTTTACAGTGCCGAGCATTACTCGAGCGATCTCTCGAATTACAGCGCGTAGTTTGAGCGCGCGTTAGACGCGGCGGACCTTTTGTAACTTGGAAATTTCGGCAACGCCGCCGAGTCGCTTTCGAACAGTGTCGGGTTGAATTTGTAAAATTGCTACACTAATGTGCCTTTGGAGAGCTGCCATACGACCGTTAGTGTCCAGTTCCACAATTATGCATTTTCTAATGAATCTCGTGTCGGAAACGTCAGTCTGTTAAATCAGTATGTGTTTGAGAGAAAGCTTATGAGAGGTAAGAAAATCCTCCTCGGCGTTGCGCAAAATTTCATAAACAAAGTTCGATCATTAATTGCCATGATTTTAACTTCTTCGTTGTAACCGAGTTCTAAAATTACCGATATTTTATTCATCAGGTCGTGCATAACTCGCTCGACTCGCGCAAGCGATCTATTTACAAATATTAACAATAGCAAAATTTATCACCAAACACAACGATAGGCTTTATACGATTAATAATGAATATTATAAAGAAGTAGAGGCGGCATATTTTCGCGTTGCGAACGAAGTTTGCACGCGAGCCAAAATTAAATATTATTTGGCAATTATTACTTTGCCAGTGCGAGTGAAATGCTTTATTAACGTTTAAGGCAAAATTAAGAATTCGCGGGATGACAATGGGTCCTAGTTTTTAAAAGCGATGAAACTGCTTGCGATTGGCGGTGCGAACGGCAAACTCTAAGCGATTCCTAATGTATTTGAAGTAAATTTGAGAAAAGTTGGAGCTCGCGGCCCGCGATATAATTAGAAAGCCCGAAATATTTGATTTACTGCCAAAAACTGGCGTTGAAATGACAATAACAGCGCTTGCATAATGTATCTAATTATTCTAATTTGGTATAACTAAAACTAAATTACTCAATTTTAAAGGTAATTGATGTGGAAGCAGCTATTAAAAATGAAAATAACTACCTGGCAACAAGTTTTAGCGCGCGCAATTACAATCCATGTGCGTTGCTTTCTTCTCCACCTCTTCTCCTTCGCTTCGAAACAAACTCCCGCTCCCCTTTAATCCCTCTCACTCGCTTTTTATCTTTATCTCTCTTTCCGGTTCGCGCTCTCCTCGCCGATATTTATATATGTTTTTTATTAAGTGAGAAGGGGTTTCGTGCGACGGCGGCTTTCTCTTCCGCCGTTCTTAATCTTAATTCTTTTTCTGATTTTTTCCTTCAACGTTTCTTCCTACGGTTAACAAGGTACCAAGATTTATTTAAAAATAAATTAAATCTCCCGTATCCCAATAATAACTCGGAGCGGCTCGTGCGTATTTCTGAGCTGCTGCCGACGGCGAGGACGCCGAGCTTACGTTTCTGTCAAGATATTTATTTTCATCTTCGTCTTTTTCTATTATCTTGTCGCTGATGCTTCCTCTATTATTTCGCAAATTAAATTAACCCAATACTCTCGTCCATAGCTCCTTCAGACACGATCGACGTCCTCGCCAACTAATAAGTAAACTTACCTTACATAAAAGGTAAAAGGCTTTCTTTATCCGATGTAAATCCAAATATTATTTTTCCCGTTTTCAATTAATGCGACACCCTTTTTCGACTCTGTGTTTTATAAAATATTTATAAACTGAAAATCTTATTTAGATTATTCCACGCAATGCCACGAGTAATCATTTTTGCATAACAAATGCAAGCTTTTAAAGCGTCACGAACCGAATAATTGTACGAGTAATTAACTATTTTTCAAAAACCTCGATTCCTTTTCCATTTGCGACTTTCAAATTTAGTTCTAATTTATCTTATTATCGGCTTCGTGCTTACGGTGAACGGAGAGACCCGAGATACGTTTAACTCTACACTTACGTGCGCGCGTGTAAATAATTTAATAAATAAGTTTTGAATAAAGTGATTGCTTTTCACGCGAAAACTCAACTTTACGTGCAATCCTCATCCTTCAAAACTCGATTTATTAATACTTATTAAAATCAATAACAATGAAAAGCTCGGTTGAAAGTTATAAACGTAACATCAGTTACAATTTCAACAACTGCGTCTGCAAAATTTTATTAAAACTTCCGCTTGTGGTGCAAAAGTTTTAAAAAACACATCCGCCTTTCTCAGCGACGACTATTCCAATTTCTCGAAGATGAAATAATTCCACGTTAACTCCTGACTAAATGCAATTTAACGAATTAAAAGCGCAAGGACATCAGACTCGTTCCGTGAATGGTATTCCTTAATGCAGGAGAAGGACAAGGACTAAAGGACAGATGTCGATCAATTTGAGCAATACTTCGATTAATGTGCCAATGCCACGACAGTTTCAACAGAATTTTGGGCTTTCGGTCGATAATTTAAAAATTTTTAATTAATAATAATAAAGTAAGGGAGGTTCGTAAACTTTTTTAGGAACGAAACGTGATTCGAGCGCCGATCGAGTATCGTTAAAAATAGATTAAAACTATATTTATAAAGATTCTTCAAACGGGAATCGAGAAGTCGAGCGTATGAACTGAAAATATAACAAGATTGTTACACGCGCGCACGAGAGGAGCGAAACGTCGTGGGCGAATATTTCGAGCGAGATTTGTCTTTATTTTGTACGTGTAGTAAATTTATTAATTTGTTGGAGAATATCGTGCACACGTACACGCACGCGTGTGCAAAGATAGCGACCATCGGATTTATAATTACACGCACTTTGTGGAATGTCAGCTTAACCGAAATTTATTTAAACATTTTAAATTTTAACGGACAGTCAATGATGTTCCTAAATCAAATATGCATATTGCTACAGGACCAAATTTAAATTTTCAAAGTGTCGTAAATTTATAATCATCGATGCAGATCGAAACCGACACTCGCGATTTATAAATTAAAATAACTCTATAAATTAAGAATCGGGAAAGAAGTCAAATTGCTGCCCGAAGACTGAATTTATTGGAATCATTATTTCGTCGATTGGAAAAAGCTTAAGAGGTAGCAGGGTTAGGATTAATTTCGAAGGTTATTTAACGGATATTCCGGAAAATCACATTACGTCATTTCATATTTATTTGTTTAGAGGGTTTACTTATTTAAGTAGTTTTTAGATAGTCGCGCACAATTTACCTAGTGCCAAGGTAAATATTCATTTTACGTTTTACTACGGAGCAGTGAAAAAAGGTACGCTCGTATAAGAAACCAATAATTTCTCGGAGTATAAAATTCTCCAGAGAATCCATAGAAAATGCACTCGAAGGAATAATTTCTTTCTCGTGCCGAGTCTCCACTCGATCGATAAAAAAGTATAAAAAATTACGCGCACGATGAGAAACTGAAATATCAAATGGTACGTAAGGCATCGTAATCATAAATATTCCGCTGCTCCCCCGCGATATATATTTTTAAAAACTACTTTAGCCTTAATGCCGCTAATTTTACAAATGCTCTTTATGCCTGTAATCAGGTTAGGTTTTTGCATCGCTAATTCATTTAAAATACCTCACCGAAGAGTAATTGCATTTGAGAACTCGGCCGACGCACGCATTTAATAATAATTGAATTGATTTAGTTAATTCGCCTTTTTAACGAACCTCTCTCTCTCTCTCTCTCTCTCTCTCTTTCTCTTTCTCCTCGTGTTTATTTTGCTCTGCCGAGGAAATATGCCTTGTTCATACCTCCGGATCAGATTTTGCTAAAGTGTACTAAAATTTCCAGCTAAGATACGTGACAACGACGCGTTACGGCAGTCGGACCGTGATTTCTGACTTTATAAAGCGGTTGCTGCAATGACACACGTACGGCCCGAAGGCGACTCCGAAAGTTGCCGACATTATTTTTCTAAATAGTGTTTCGTGCAATAAAAACTTGGCATAAGTACCAAACTTTAGACTCGTTTAGCAAATTTATTTCCAACCTTTGCACCTTATTACTTTCGTACCTATGATCCCCCGGAATCACCCGGACACGCCCTTTTTCCACTTGCTTTACATACTTTCCTTTCTCCCGACTGCACTTTTTTCATCTGTTAATCATGCAACTTTTGTCCGCTTTTTATCAGCCTAGTAAACATCGTGAAGTTCGCATATATTTTATTTCAAATTTAAACTCGGCAGGAAGATTTCTTCCTCTCTTTCATAATTCACTCAATAATCTAAATACAACGAAAGAAGTTTATGGACTACCTCGTACCTTTTCGATAAACGCTGATTTAAAGCTTGAGAATATGCAGTTTATAAAACGCTTATTAAAAAAAATGTTGCCATTCCTCGAGTTTGAAATAAATAATGTAAATAATAATATAGACTAGAAACTAAAGGTAAATCGATAAATCTTTTTTATCGCATATATATCAGTCTGAATTTTGTAGACGATACGAGCCTGAAATTTAGGTTATATAACTCGATATTTTATAAATTATCATCTGTGAAATACGTACTAAAACTTGCGAATATAATACTTGATTAAAACGATAAATGCGCTTAAGGCGCGAGTTTAACCTAATATTGCAAATAGCCGAAGGATATCGATTGTTTATCGTTAAAAGTCAATGCATATTAATAAACGAGTACTATTTAAAACGCTATTCTTTATTTCTATAAATATGCGTGTACATACGGAAGTATAGATTTTCAATTAAGTATTTGCGTAATTTATTAAAGCTATCCATGAGTGCCATGAATATTGCGTCTCTTCTGTGGCTTCCTTATGCATATTTAAGTTGATCTTCCCCTTTAATAGATTAGTCTTTGCCCTACGTCTTAGTGGTTTTTATTTACAACAATGACAGCGCGTTGCAAATACATTTGAAGAACTATTTTTTTATTCCTCCTCGATCGACGATTTCATAAACTTAAAATTAACATTTACGCGTGCGTCACAACATTATACTTTAGAATAGGCATTAATGGGATTCGTGACCAATTTATAGCAGTTATTCGACACGCGTAATTGCTTACGTAAATTCATTGATGAAACGACGTCGAGAAAAATAATATCGCTCTCTTTTATAACGAACATTTATGCATATTCGAACGTGAACAATGCAGTTTGCCGTTTGCGAATTAAAGGACTCGTAGATTATTACAAATCCGAGTGTTGGTGTGCGGGTGCTCGAGTCTCGTCGAGGTCCGATTCGAGACGACCGAATCGTCAGGATCCGCATAGCAGCCGCACCATGAAAGAGGGATGCGAATTCCGGAGCTCCACGAAAGATCCAAAGTCAGGAATGCGCACCCCTTTATAAGTATCTCTTGGTTCATTGTTCATAATTTTCCCGATCGAATATCGCGAATGTCCTGATCGATCAAGAATGCACGTGTCAGTGTTCGACATAAACCTGGCGTCGAAGGGAAGATCCGTAGGTGTGCGTAGCCTATAGTTGTCGCAGGCGAGCTCAGATTATATACTCCTACGTAATCTCGGTGTGGGAATTTAATTTTCAAAATTATTTAAAAATATTATGGAGTAATTATTTGAAAAAGTCTGCCCGTGGTGTTGGAGGTTCCAATCAGGATTACTATTATCTAAAGGACAATTCGTGGATTATAACGAAAGAATCGATCGGTAAATTTTTCAAATAATTGACGTTCGTAATAAAAAATGCTTCCACTTCCTTTAACCTCTAAAATAATATTATTTCCTATTTTTCGCTATTTGTAAATTTCTATTTCTAACGCTTGCGTCTGAGTTTCATATTCCATTGTTTCGATGTGAAAATTATGCGGCGGAATTTAACTACTGATTATTCTACCTCGATAATTTGCTCAACTGTTCCCACGAAATAAATATTTCCCACTCGTTCTTAAGTTAGTTATAAACCAAATTCGTGTCAATATAAAAACGAATGGTGATTAGTCGCTAACTCTAAGAGCTGATATTTTAGAATAATTGCAAAATCATTTTAAGCGTCGATTTCGTCCGTAATACTAAATGTACTGAATATACTTACGAACGCGTTATATTATTACTAAGTAGTTACGGTTTGGTTATTCGGTTTCTTATGATTTACTTCAAAGAATGTTCGAAGAGTAATTAAGCAGCATCCCAAGAATCGCAATCAAGAATTTGTTAAATTTCAGATGTTACGACAATAAAATTAAAATCTTACGTAACAATATCTTTAACGTAGATTAGTAAAGTGTCGCATTAACGCTTCTGATCGCGTAAAAACTGTTTAAAAATTTAACACCGATCCGAAACTGTTTTGTCCCTCTTCGCTCTCTCTCTTTTCTTTCTTTATGCCACCTCGATTGCTGTGCGCGTGTACTGGCAAAAGAGCATCGACAGCTCGAAGAGTGCAATGTCGAAACACTTACGAGTGATTATCCAAGGTTTTACCGAGTATTATTGCTTTCTGCAATTCTAGATAATGCGATTTACAAGATTTCGCGTAGTGTTTGTTTTATAACCTAAGCCACCTCGCCATTCTCAATCGCCTTTAAATTCGACAGGAACTCCGTACTGACAACAACAGAACACACGTGCACACGTATAACAGTGAAGTACTTGTTCATTAAGTTAGAATAAATTTACGAACTGTTTAATCGTAAATCGAGTTGAAATGGGATTTTTTTATAGCGCCCGACACTTTTTTACGAATAATAAATTAACCGTGTAAAAACCACTCCTATTAAACTGAGAAGCACGTGGAAACTAATACTCTGAAACGAAGTTAAATAACAATTGGTTGTATGCGATGGTCACAAGTGATAACGAGCGCGATAATTAGGAAAATAACATCAGCGTCAGTAGTCGGATTCTCGTGTCCTTCCATCTTCGCACGAATCGACGCGTGCACACCTTGACGCCATTGTTCTTTCGAGCTGTTCCAAGCGCAGTTTTTCCGGCGATCACCTTATCTTCGAGGAAAACTGCTCGACATCCTCGTCCCCGAGCACCCGAAAGTTCGGTACCGCTACCAAACTCTTCCCACTCGCTATTCATGTCCGAATGGAGCCTTCAAAACTCAATAATTCAAATTGCAGTTCGAACTATAATTCGAATTGCGACTCGGGCTAAAGTGCTGCTGTTAATATTGAACGTCTTTACGTTACTCGAACGAAGTCTTCTAGTTTCCGATTCTTGTTATTCCGTAACCCGCTTATAAAATATTTAACTTGTTCTCGTCTGGGCGCGAGCGGTTACTCGCAATCCGCTAACAATGGACTCTTCCGTGTAATTGATATTTAATCGACGTTGAGTTTTTGATTCGAAGGATCGAGTTTCGACTGCTATTCAGTACTTGTTGCGTAATGTACGCGTAGTTACTCGACGAACGTGAAATTAGTCGAAACAAGTACTTTTACAAACACAGCTTCTATCGCTGCAATTTATTGCAGTTTTTTAAAAAAGACACAGTAGACTTGCGTCGTACTCGCATCGCGAAATTAATTAAATCTTTTATTTTTAAATCTCGCGGGCGTTAAGACTCGCTAATTCTCTTGTTTTATGAATTTATAATTATTTTCTTCAAGCTTGCATAATTAATGATAAGTAATTCTTGATGTACGCAATTTAACATGCTTTAGTGCAAACGAGCTTACACTGCGTTCGTAAATGCCTTTGCGCTAGCATCTACTTAGTGATAGCGTGTCTCGTAAACGAATTTTAGCGAGCAGATAGACTCAGAAACATGTTTCAAAGGCTCGAGGGCTTTCCTTGTGTATAAGTGATGTTAAAACTGACTGTTGTAGAATATGAATTAATTATGGAGGTAAGTCAGCACTTTGCATTATTAGAAACATACCGTCGAGTAAACAAACCACCGAACGCGAGATTGAGTTTTGAAAGAAGTTTGCGCTCCGATATTTTGGGGGCGCAATGGTCGCACGCGTCCAGGGAATTTTCTCTTAAATGACAAATGAAACAAGTTTGGTTTCGCTGCGCGTATATCCGAAGGTACAACAGCATCGTTGCGAGGAAGATTGATGCCTTTGAAAGCCGTCGCGTAATTAAACGCTTAGAAAAATTATAATTGGATTAAAAAGGAAGGAGAGACGCGCCTCGTGTTTTCGTGCTTCTCTAAAACACGAGGATGCAATTTACAAGAAAATAAGCAATGGCCATTAGAAAGATGATGTGAAAAGAAATGGTCGAGGAGGATATTGCCAAGTTGCTTTTAAAGGGCATGTAAGCCAGATAAGAACTTCGCAGCTCAAGTACCGTAGCTGAGCCTCCAACTAATTTAGGACTTCAGCATGAAAGAACTCCGCTTCGCATTTATTCCAAAAGTCAATAATGTTTCACGGTACAGAAAACTTATTTTTTGAAATTAATTCGTGCGCTCGCGCTCGGAGATGCCTTGGAATTGCGCTCCGAATCTCGGCATTAAAAAACATTTGAATTTACGGATCCAACAATTTTCTCCGTTTCAATTTATTATAATTCAAGTTTGGCCTTTTACCTCGGAATTGAGTCTCGATCTCGTTTGTTCGCTAATTGCGAAAATTAACGGCGAATCTCGTGCGGCAGAGTCGATTATTCTGCGGGCCGATGACGCGCACTTTTCTCAAGCTGCCGGCTTCCAAACGCCGACGAGTCCCCATCTTTAGGACAAGACTGAACGTTCGAGATAATACGCGTGCAAAAATGTAAAAGCAAGATAGAAAATTAATGAAAATTTAATATTTACCGGTATATTTCTCTCGAATTACCTAAGAATTTGAGAAATTAAAATTATCCGGAGCTAGACGCGTATTAAATCTACTTAGGCGCTATAAGCTCATTTCATTTAGCGATCCTAAGGATTAAAGTTCATCGGATAATTTAAAATTTTAAACTCAAAATGTTTGTTTTCTATTTCCGCCACTTTATGCTACTGAGATATTTTCATTGTTCAATTTAAACTGCATAATTATAACAAAATTCTTGCTCCCCCTTTTCTTCGTTTCCTTAATTAGAGCTGAACAACCAATTTATTGCCGATAATTATTCTTTTAGTGTTGAATGCCCGTGAAAATACGGGTGGAAATTATTGTTTTGGAATCGCTGGTAACAGAAAGATCAGCGAAAAATATATAAATTCTAACGCGCGATTAAAGAAATTTACGAATGCTTTTCCGAGATTTTGTGTCCAAATGTGAACCGAGATTTTCATGATAATCAAGTAATAAAATGATAAAAATAAGTTATGCGCATTTAACGTATTACTGCGTAATATAAATAGAATGGCGTAATATAAAAAATACAACAATCAATTTGAAGTAAAATCTTCGAGTACGTACCTACGCGATACACAATTTTTTTTATAAAAATAGTATGTTTTTTTTCAAAAAAACATTGTATTTGTATTAATTTATTTTGATTCTATACAAACGACGGATTTAAAGTAATAAAAAATCGTATAACTCTTTAATAATATAATTATTATTATAATAAACCAATTTTTAGCTTATAAATTTTGATAAGAACTCCGGGGCTGTTTGTTGATTTAAAAAAACGGATTTCAGAATTAATTAAATGCAAATTTACACTTCATTTATTTTAAAAATTAGCTTTTTGCATAAAAAGAGAGAGGAGGACAACTTAACAACGGATGTAATGTTTTTTAAAACTTTTTTTCTACAGTCTGTTATGTTTAAGATAAAAACAACTGTCTCGCTTTTTCATTCTCTCTCGCTCGCTCGCTCGCTCTCAGTATTTATGTGTACTGAAATAAATTCATACTATTAAGTTTATTACTACCGATTCAAACTTTAACTTCTATGCATAAAATTATACCCCATCTTCTCTTTTTCGTTTATACTGAAATTTACTTTTATAATATTTGAATGTCACATTATAATTTTTGTTATAATTTTAAGATTACTAAAATTTTTTATTAAGATGTTAAATTACTTATATTACGAGAAAAGAAAATAATTTTTTTTAATATTCAATTGAAAAATTATTTTCAACACTTGTTGAATTAATGCATTTATAAATAATTAGATTTGTGGAAGATAAAAAGTTCCCGTCACATATTTATATATTCTAATTAGAAGCTGTTTAAATTTGTATATAAAAATTATAATTTCAGAATTTAATTGCTAACACAACTTGTAAATAACGCACTTTATTTGTTTAGTTGATGAAGATAAGCATTTTCAAATGCTGGAACGTCGTGTCGGTTAATTTATATTATTTTATTTTATTTCTACGTGAATTGGAAAACTATAGAATATATAATTTTCTTTAATAATTAATTTCGATGTCATTTTTCACAAAGATATAATTGCTATTAAATATTTGACTTAATACAAAGCAGTAAAGTTAAAAAAGATTTACTTAATTATTTAAATCACATGTAGTATTTCAAAGTTCTTTCGCGAAACGATAAAGTATTTGCGTGACAATGAAAATTATCATCGCAATATTACGTGGCATTTATTTGTACAATTAAAATTATCTGTATCTATAAAAAGGGAGCATTTTCTGAAGGGTTGCTCTTTTGTGTTAACTATCTCAAACCATTTTACTTATTGCAACGTTATTTATTCCTTCTAACTCAGATGCACTCGCTAATATACAATTGACGATTAAAAACATTTATTTCGCTGAACTCAATTTTTCACTTCGGCTGTTTTATATTATATAAAATGTGAAACAAAAATCTTTAAAGGAATTAATGAGTCCACGAAGAGGATGCAGATTTATATAATTGCAAGTAAATTAGACTTATGGAAGATAATGTTACATGAAAGGTTAAAGGGAAGGGGAAACGAAACCACGAAGTGCGCGGGAAAAATTTTTGCTTCATCTGATGTAAAGATAATTGCACGAGCTTTTTTATATAAATTCGAATATGTCAGATGAATACATACGTTTATTCAATGTAGTAGCTGATAGTGATAAATTTAATCCCATTTGTTATAAAGTTGAAACTTTTGAAATAACAAAAAGTCGTGTATCTTGTAAATGAAATTAGTGAATTACACTAATAATGATTGGTTTCAAAAAAATCAGTTGCAAATTTGTTTCTGCTGTTTTCTCATGCGAAATATTATAGAAGATTTTTGCAATATTTTCAACAATATTACAATTAAGCAGTTTGAAACGGAATGTTAATTCTGAAGTGATTAAGAATTACAGAGAATTTCCATTGTGCTTTTACACGAAAGTAGTCACATGTCACATGGAACTCTCCCTCCCTCCTGCGCCCTTTTTATCGGCATCTCTCAATTCTTAATAATTTTATCATACACTTTGGAGTGAATTACTGTATTTTGGATCAATGATTGTTTGCAATTTCTTTGTTCATAAAACTCGTTTATTCTCTCTATTACTCTCTCTCTCTCTCTCTCTCTCTCTCTCTCCTCTCTCTCTCTATTTTTCTCTATCGTAAGGTGAGCCAGGAGCAGTTTCAATAAGCTCATTTTACAGTGAACCCAGATTCTTTAAAATACTTACAATACTTATTCCTTAAAGAGTGTAATGAGTTTCTTTGTTGTAGATAATAAATGAAAACAAAAACTTTTTCTTTGTAATTATATTTCAAAATGCGGAATAAAATTACAATAATTGTATGTAAATAATGACAAAGAAAACACACCGAATAAAAAATAACTCCAATAACAACAAATAACTTTATTATTTCATTTAGTGTAGCATTAATAGTTATTAAAAATTATTTTAATATTTCAAATCCTTCGAAGAAAAATTTATCAACCAGAGATTTTAATTGAAGTTATAATTAAATTAAACCATCATTTTTACGAGGAAAATTTATCGAACGGAAGTTAATTTAAAGGAGAAATTTGAAATTACACTCTTTAAATAGCGACGAACGCAAAAAATGATTAGTGTAATTTGTTTTAGCCTAGAGTATTTTATAAATTTATTGTAGATTAATAAATGCTCGTCAGTTTTCATATTTTAATATATTGTTCGATGAAAATAATCGATACGTCAATTAATTTTTCGAAAAATATTATTGAAAATAGGTACGAAACAATGAACTCGAATAGCATTACTGTGAAAACCGCTTTTACAAAAATTTTTACTTTATATTTATAAATTATACTGTAAAAATACTCGGCACATATAATGAGAAATAATATCATTTATCAATACATATCACCGCCGAATTATAATTTCTCAAGTCATATAAACTTGAAAACACTATTGAATTCAAGTTATTAATTAGATTATAATAATAATGATGTAATTACTCGGTATAAATAAATAATTAAATTATGGTTTTGAAAAGGAATGGAACTCTCGCAGCTAATCTATTCTCAAAGCCGATAACATCTACTTAAAGCTGCATCATAGATAAGCATTCTTGACAATTAAGGCGAAAGCATCTCAACCGCTAATTGAAACCCCCGGTACACGCATATATATGTATAAGCGTTCACGGGTTGATTAATTCCTATTCATATGTACAACATCAATACTCATCGATTACATCGTCCGAGCGAAAGGAACTCGCTCCTTCAAATTTAAAACGCGATTTACGCTAATCGCGTATTTTTGGAATTACTATGCGCTAAATTTGTCTAAATCTACAGGTGTATGTCTATTTTCTGCTCCATCTCTCTCTGTTGCTTCGACTTTCCTTGCCCTTTCTTTCGAGTAGAGAATATCGAGGCACAATTAAAAACTAATACAGAAGAGCTAAATACGGGTAAACTGAAAATAATGGAGCCGACGAGAAGAGAGGAACAATACGATTGTACGCTAAACGAAAATATATTATATTTGTGTATATTTCATTAGATGGCTTATCGATCACTTCTCGAATCGTCGAGTTCTCTTTGAATAAAAATACGCGAATATATATTTATATTTGAGCATCGATACTATATACGTATACACTTTGTACGTTAAAAATTTAATAGATGCTTTGGAAAAGTAACCTCTTATTATTTCAACCGATAGTTTTCTTATTTTCTTACATTAGATTTGAATAAAATACTGCGTTAAAATAAATTTTTAAATATAAAACGTCTTTTCGTCAAGAATTCAGACTTACAAATGATTAAAACTCACTGAAAATATTAATTATAGGAAACTCACGAAAGTGAACAAAAGTGAGGAAACTTTTAATTTTCGCAATGAATAAAAATAGTTTTTTTGGAAAATTTTAGAAATATCAGAAAAACAGCCATCACGAATGAATTTATATAAAAATTCATTTTCTTCCGCAGACAAAAATAAAATCAACGTTGGTGCAGCTCTCGATGCAAAACTCTCGATTATCAGTAGTTCGATGGTGCGCGGACTTTCGAATGCTCTTGCCTTGGTTATCCGGGATCTTTGTGTCGTGTGCCTTACGTGTCACTTTATTAACGTCAACAACATCGCCTTTTCTTAATTTTAGTATTTTTGCAGAAAAAACAAGAGCCTTACGAAGGAAGGATTATTAAATTTTAATCGAGGGTTAATACTCGACATTCTCGTGCACGGCACTGCACTAATAAATAATTATAATATTTAATAATTCAAATGAAAGCACAGGGCCACGCGTGCGTGTTTATGCTCAGGAAACTCTTATGTGATTTATGTACTCGATTATTGGCGGCGCATGAACTTCCACAAGACGTGAAAAATAATGCTGAATTACTCGTCATTGATGAGCTTCAAATAAACGTCGGCAAAGATTTCGCACGAGAATTTTTTAAGCAACTATTTATAATAAAACTTTTTTGATAAATAAATAGGTTTAAAAATTGTCTCGCTTGCAAGTCTAAATATAATAGCAAAACTCAGTTTAAAAGAAGATAACGTGAAGCGATTAAAGCGAAATCATAAATTATTTTAAATGTATAGTTGGAGGATCGCAAAACTAATATTGGACTTTCAATTTTATTTGAATTGTTTGAATAAAATATGACGTGAAATGACCGTTTGAGGCAATATTAATTTCGTAAAATTTAAATACTATTATTAAGGCGCTGCTGATGTAAATTGCGAAGCCTAATAATATAATACTATTAACTATAAACGTATTACTTTTTTCTTATAAAATTAGGCAGAAAACGAATAAGCATCTAATGCAGCTCGTGTAGAGTGTCCGAATAATCATTAAAAGGTATGTTTTTGAATTTTCATAGTGCATTGTAAAAATTTTAATCATTTTCACATTTATTCGATACGTTATAATTAATTTGAATGCGAGGTCGAGTTGAGCTACATACACGACTCCCGTTGCATTTCGATTATGCAAAACGCCGATCCTGTGATCCTGATAAGGCCACGAGTACGAATCCAGCGTGTTAGTAGCAGGTGACCGAAAGGGTCCTGATTCGAGCAACACCTTGAAAATAGTTCTTCCAAAAAGAAACGAAACGACCATCGATCGAATGACACTGGAAATGCATAAATATCGTTTGCGTATTTGTTCATTGACTTCGCTGCGTGCAAAAGTTCGTACAAGCGGTCGAGGAAAAATGTTGTCGCCACCGGGACGACCAGGCGGGCGAAAACTAAATTTTTGTTTCGAAACGTGTCGACTCCACACGCGCGCACCGGCCGCAGTGCTGCGTCTGTGCGGGCTGCGGGGAGGGGGTGCGTCGCCCAGCCAGCGCTGGTCATTTCTCGACAAATCCCTGCGCGTATAGGCTATCCTCCCTCCCTTCCTCTCTCTCTCTCTTAGCGCAACGTAGATACGTCGTCTGCGAAAATACAGCGAGTTACGTTTCTTTGTGAAACAATCGCAATTCGATTACTATTTCATCGAGTGCCACTTTCGTAATTGCAAGATGTCGAGTGAGCAAAGTAGAAGAGTTGGCGGCATGCTTATTGCTTCCAGGAGTTTCCTTCCAACTCGGCAATTCAGCGAGCCGTGATAGGCTGCGATATCGACCTCCAACGCAACGACTGCTTCTCATTCACGTGTGCAGTCGAACCGCAGACTCGCACTCGCTCGAAAAAGCTGCATCGAGCTGCGCTTTCCGGGCGTTGCCCAGGTGTTGTTTCGCGTAGTGTTAAATAATAATTTTCGAGCCGAACCGTATTGCTCGCAGAGGCAACCGAAATAGAATCGCGCGAGCCGACGTTGTAATTCCTCGTGATCCGTTATTGCGTTATGTGCGGGGGCGGAAACGAGATCGTGGGTAACGCAGAAGTGAAAACGCACGCAGCTTTCGAGCTGCAGGACTCGGCTAAATAAAGGAACATATTAGCGCCAAGAAATTGGATAAGCGCGCGAAATATCTGCCTCTTCCTGATCCGGCAAATCTTTCCAAATGCATTCGCGACTTTTATTAAAGCTGCAAACTTGCGCTCTAACCGATATAAAAGCCTAATGGGTAGTCGTATAGCTGGACGTAGTGTAAGGATAAGGGGAAGGGCCGTAGCGGAAAGAAGAAGAACGAGGGAAACGAGAGAAACGGGAGAAACAGGGGCTCGCCCGGTTGAGATACTCGCAAAGAAGGTACTGCCTGGCCTTAGATGCCGGAATACCACGCGCGTGCGATACCCTCTCCCCCCCCCCTCTACCGCCCGCCGTCAATCCCCCGCACGTGCATTCTCTCTCTCCGTCTCTCTCGTTCGTTTTAGCTTTTTTTATCTCATTTGGCCTTTAGCTGGGCGCCAACCAGAAGATCAATAGTGCAAGACCATCTTTTGTGCAGCTCCTGCTGCTTACAGCATACGGGAAAAGGATGACGGAAAATGAATGTGCACGAGTGTTTATTATTCAAAAAAATGCCGACCAAATTCATGCTCGTGCCATTTTTATTTTATTCTCACAACAGTGAGTTTTAAACTATTTACGCCGCTTCTAGGGGGTCGTGCTACTTTAAGCTTATCAATCGATTAGTTTCACGATCCGCGGGAAAACCTTTCCCCCTAATTTCCTTCAAGACCTCGCCGAAATTTCCATTAAGCAGTAGTTTTTCATCCTGGCCATCTTTTGAATTTGTCGAGTATGCGAAAGTCGTCTTTCGACAGTTTCCAAACTGCCTTTAAATTTTTTTTAACGCTCATTTCACAAAATACATTCACCGATATTTACTTGGAAATTACACTGTAGTTTAAAATTTGTTACTTTTAGTATACAATACTTCGCTTCTCGATTTCCATTACATTTTTACAAGACTGATAATATAGTACTTTTACGAATTCATTGTTGCTTGAGAACCAGAGCCTTTAAAAATTTGCACGTTAAATTTTTTTTAAGGTATAAGTCCTTAGGAACAGAAGAAAAAAAAGTTTTAAATATATATTTGATGCGGCTCAAAGATATGAAGATTTTTCGAGCAAGTACTACCAATTTAGGACAATTAATTTAGAAATAACGAGAAGCCAAATACTTTCAATTTAAAAATTTGAAAAAATCCTTTGTTTAATTGCTAATTTAATGCAAAAGCAGTTGTCTGTCTTGATGCTGAACCTCTCAAACAACGGAATTTTATACGTATTATTAACCGAATTATCTGTGTAATACCTCGCGTTAATTTTAATCGCACCATTAATTTTAACTGTAAAGTAAAACAAATATCGTAAAATCAAGAAATTTTACGAGGAGTTCAAAAACAAAAACAAAAAAAATTAGGAAAAAACAATTGCAGAACGTAATCAGTTGCTTAAATCTGTAACTTTGTTGTACATTGTTAGCGCGTAACGATAACAATTTTGTAGGATATTTTTCTTTTTATTGATTCATTTTATTTCCATAATAAATGCTGTTTTGCTGATTCTGCATTGTGTCTCTCGCCCAATTCTTCATTTTTTATTCCTTATTCTTGCTTTCGTGTGTTTTTGCCCTGAATAGATCGTTTTAAGAAAGAGTTCCTCGCGTGAAATTATATGCCAGACGAAATAATCGACGATATTTTTCTCCGGCCGAAGCTCGACTTAAGCAACAATAAAACGCTATTATTCTCTCGCACGGGGAGAATAATCATCTCGATCGATATTTCTTCAATATTCGCGTTAAATCCGAAAACAGTCATTCGATAATCATCAGCTTTAATACCACAGCAGTAGATGTGACAGTAATTGCAATCGATCCCTCAATTGAAGGAGAAACGGCTAGAGCTGAAATCGAAGTTTGGCGTCGACGAACGATTGCTATTGGCCAAGGTGGAATGACTCCGTAATTAGTAGCTTTATATTTAAGTCGGCGATTGGCCGTTTCAAAATGCACCGCCTGTCGATAGCTCGCATACGTGTTGGCTTACAAGACGCACGCAGGTCGGTGTCCCTGCTGTCGCAGACGCGTGCTCGGAGCGTGAAATTCAATCTGCGCATCGCGCGAAGCTGGAAGAAATGGAGTTGGCGCTGAGTTACACAAGAATATGCGTTTATCCAGACACGAGACCGTATAAAAGCGACGGTGCGTGCAGATAAGATCTCTCCTACGGCACACAGACACCCCGTGACTCTAGCTGTGTGCGAGAAATTTCATAAAGTTACGTTACGCTATTGTTCTTTCACGCCATTGCCGGGCCACTCAGCGTCGAAATAAACTTGCACTACTCTGTTCATGATACTACCGTATCTATCTACTCCTTCACTTTTTATTTCCCTTATTCGCTCGTTCTTTTTAATTTTCCACTCGCTGCTTGTTTTGCTTCCGTCATCGAAACTTTTTGCATTTAGCACCGCTCTTTCAAAAATCACTCTGGAAAATAATTACGATTAATAATTACGAATCGAATTAAAGCCAAGTACTGACTAAAAATCATACGCGGTTATTCAAGCTGAATAACGTAATATAAAAATAAAGAAACGATCGTCGGGAAGAAAGAATTTGTAAATTAAATTAAATTAATTAAAAACTTGACTTTTCTCTTTTTACGCCAAATTATATTAATTATTTCTCAGTTAAGATAGTAATTGATGCGCATCTTTTATCGACATAACCGTCGATTTTCAAATAACATAATTGCGCCATTCTTTTATTTAAAAAGAAAAGCGTGTGTTCCCGGAATCTCGTTGCCCTGTGTCTGGAAAGTTAACTCGTTGACTCGGTTTATTTGTGCACCTAAAAATATTCCTCTATCTTTATTAGCGTATTTCAACTCGATAATTTGGAATCAGTACGTGAAATAATCAACGTCACAATTACCGACACAAGGTTGAATAATAAATTTACGAGTAATCGAATTAATGAAATTCTGTAGAAATATTATTAATAAGGATAAAGAGAAATTTTATCGCGAAGCCATTGGGAGATTGTGAACGATTGTGTATCATTGGTAGGATTAATCAAGGTATTTTTTCTCTTTGTTGCCTTGTTTCTTATTCTTTTACAATTATAACATACCGATGATCGATAACTTGGTGCGATAGCTTGCGTACGTGGCAAACAGTTGCTTAGCATCCACCATCATTACTGTTTTTTGGATTAAAAGACGGCTCTAAGGCATTTTCTAAAATGATGAGAACAGCCGACCATTTGTCTCGTGATAATACATCTAGTATACTCAAATTAAGTTAAACTTGGACAAATAGGCGTTTAAAGCTTGCAAATGTGCCTTTGCAACATAAAAATATTCGCTTTAAGATTTCTCATCCGAGTGTAATATAAAAATGTAATTCGTAAGAGAAGATAACATTCGATTTAAATGGTTCATCAAGCCTTATATGTGTCTAATGCGTGTATCGTTGAGTTTTTAGATTTGATTTAAGCCTATAATAGTCGCATAAGGTTAAACCCAGCTTTTGTAGAGGAGAACCTCATAAATCTGCCATTATTATTGCCGTTATTGCCATTATAAGAATTTTATAGTTTCAACGCGATATTTTACTGCTTAGTTGTGGAAAAAATACAAGATCTTTGAATTTGAGTTACTAAAAATTGACCAGATGACCCAAGCTAATAATAAAGATAAGAAAGGAGGTTTTTTGAAAAATAACCGATAGCAGCTCTGGCACGTATATTAGAATTTTTTTTTAATTTAAAAAAAAGCGCCTCACGGCTGAAGAAAAGCGTAGCGATCGATCCGCTGTTGAGTCCAGTCTTAATACGTGTAATAAAAGTCGAGGGTGTGCGTGAGCGGCGACTAATTTCGAGGATAAGGCGCCGAGTTATTGGTCATCGAGAGCAAACAACGCGGACGGTAAGCAGACTGTCGGAGTCCGGGGCTGCACCGGATGTACGGTGGCGTAATACGTAGCTGCGTTGCGCAATTCCGCCACCTGAGGCAACCGATCGCTGCTGCTGCTGCTGCTGCTGCTGCCACCGCCACCGGGGGGAGCTTTCAGCCCCGTCGCCGCCTTCCCGTTACGTTGGTCCAAAACTTCCGCAACTCTGACGCAGACCCCTGCGGTATTCGACTGCGCGCTCGAGCAGCCCAGAGCCAATGGACGTAACAAAGCCATTACGCTTTCCTCTTCACTTTTTTACACTCTCTTCTTTTTACGCGCATTCTTTCGTCGGATAAATTTTTACGAGGCCTGGCCCGTTTGCAGTGACCACCAGCGCCGGCTCGGAGACGTTATTAACTACGCGGCGTCTATCTTGCGACTCGCGACAAAAACCGACTGCCTTTGTTGCATTTATTTTCGTCTGCATTGTGGGAAGAGCAGGATTTGGCTCGCTCACGCTGATTAAAATATTTTCCATAAATCTTCTTCCATTTGAAATGCGAGCAATTATTCGGTATTTTTAAGTCTCCGTTCGCTGCTCCGATAAGAAATCGCGGTTCGGTCTCCGAGGAGAGAAAAATTTACGAATGTCTGGCTTTCTTCTAGCATTGTATTTATTTATTTTGCCGCCCCTTTCCGGCATTTAATATGCAAATGTATCGCTTTCGTTCGGTCAGCTCGCATCTTTAACGTTTTAATTGTTGACTTCGCTCTCCGTCGGTAGCGAGCGGCTCGCCCGTCTTGGCTCGGATGCAAACTAAACTTTGAACGCCGGTGCGTTAATCGTGCAAAATTGAAAAACGCCAAAACAGGCATTCGGTTTGTCCGTTGAACGACATCTTCCACAGCCGCTCCGCAGAGGATCAACGTGTCGCGATCACCGGTCGAGGAGTTACGTCCTTAATTTATCGACTTATTGTTGGCAAGTTGAAAAAGAGAAAGTAATTCCCGAAATGACACCGAATGACACCGATAATAACGCGTCCTAGAGATTTGGAAAAGTCCAGAGGAAAATAGTGGAGCGGATATTTCTAGTTCGCTCGTAAATGTTCAGGAGTATGAATAAACGAAGAGCCGTTAACAGGAAGCTCCCGCCAAGCGTACGAAAATAAAAACAAGAGAAGAATAACAGCTACTCGTCGCGGTGGCGTCGGTGAATTTCTCGCAAAGCCCAGGCGATTAAGCGCGCAGTCGAAAAGCCGAGCCTCGTTTATTATCTTTCACGCACGAGAGACAGTTATGCATACAAATAAATATATATGAAACTGCGCGCGCAAACTGGTTTCGCTCGAGGCAAACGGGGCCAAAGCCCGCACGTTTACCTCGATCTTGCGACTTTTCGCCTCCGCTCTTCTCTATTGTATTTTCGAGAGTAATTTATAAAATGCGCGTTTCTCGGGATCCGTCTTAATAACGGCTTGAAATATCGCCCTCTCGCGCGACTGACGTGTTTCGCAATTATTAAAAGCCTGCCGAATTTATGCGTAGGCCAGCTCGATGAGAAAAGCCGATGATCGGACGCCAGGGGCTCCAAATCCTTAATTTGGCCGGAACGTTTTTTTAAATGTTTCGCAGGGCCGCGCACTACCACTCACGTCATTTTTCTTTTCCAGCAATTTCTCGCGGAGCGACGAACTATGACTCTTCTCTTTTCTCGCGCATAGCTTACATTTTACTTGAACAGGCTCGTAATTCGTAACTGGCAACTCGTAATGATCGACTCGGAACAAAAGCTGCTACGTACGCGAGTGGAGTCCGTGCCCGTGAATAACCTGCCGCCCTTCCGGCTCGCCGTCTCGCCCCCTCCGTCGCTCGCGCTCCATCTGCGGTCTCCTCCTTTCTCCGTCCGCTCCTCTTATTTTTCGTACTCTTCCTTGCTACAAATTCAATTCAATGCATAGGAAATGGACACCGGCGGCTTACGTCCTGACGCGTTTTGGGAAAATAAAAGTACGAATAAAAGTCGCAGCGCCGACGGTTACAGCTCCGAGTGCCTTAATAATGCACCTCGACTCCGTCCGGAATTCGCCCTTTTTCCTACTTCTATCAGTCTAGGAGGTCAGCTTCCCTTTTCGGCCGACCCTCTGCACTACGTTAACTGGATTCTTTCTTATTAATTTAGATGCATCGAGATTTGTTACGCTGGAAACAAAACCTTTTGGCTTACCTGCCGTGATTTTTCGATTTACATTCGAGGTCTAGTGCTACTCGACGAACAAAAAAATCTCAAATTGGATGGAACCGCGAACATTCGACGTGCATCTAATTAAAACCTGAGATGAGATTAGATTAGAGCTGCTTTTCGTTACTCTACTTTCTTTCAAATGGAAACTTATTTATCCGTGCCAATATTTTAAGCTTAAGTTCGTATACTATGGCCATAGCAATGCGTATCCTTTATGATTAATTTTACGCCAACCTTTTTTCATCGCAAAAAGACGAAACGGCAGAATTTACTTTTCGTCCACTGTACGCAGCAAATATCGAATCTAGTGTATAACGTCGAAAAATTTCCAAGTAACGGTCAATTATAAGTTGATTTTTTCCAAAATATATTTTGCCGTGACAATATGTTAAGATTATTTCACACACACGATAAAAAAAATCTTTTGCTACTTAAATGTTTTAAATTTAATTAATTTATTTTTCAATTTACCTTTACGCAGAAATATTTTACTTAACTCGAACTATTATAACAACTAATTTTTTAGCAATTCATTTCTTTCGAATGTGTTGCGCAATAAAGTACACAAATTTCATATTTTTAATTAGATCGTTACGTTACAACGCATAATACACTTACCTACTAAAAAATTATTGTTATAATTGTAATTTACCGATTACACGTCGAAGTTCTTAAGAAAATTTTTCAACTGATCGTGTAAGATAACAATCTACATCCACGTGTTCATTTGACAAATTCTATATGTGCATTCGCAGAAGTTTTATTTTTCCAATGTGTGCTTACCAATAAGTGTTACCGAGTATTATCGGTAACTTTAATAAAAAATCAACATAAAAAAGTTTCCGTAGCTTGTTTTATTGCATTTCACGCATCGAATTTTAAGTTAAAAGAACATTTGCAATGTTTTAACAAAATTTTCTTTTATATCTGTAGTTTGATAAAAATTTTGCTTTTCGAATTGTCAGGATGAAAATTAGTCGACATATTTTTTGAAGTATGTTTTATCGAAAAGAAAGTCTGACGACTGATGTGCACCAAATTTGGCATCTGAATGTATAGAATAATAACTTTCAGCTTAATTAAGTACGAATTTAATCTTTTAATTTTGAATACAGCTTATCGTATCTTAAAATCTTTACTTTTATACGTCGCGCACTTAGACTTTGAATATTTAATATTTGTCTTTTTCAACAATGCAAAAGTTTCAATATAGACAATATAGACAGCCACTATTGGATTTGGCAAATAATGCATTATTATATCACGCAAAACCTTTCCAATTTTTTATTTAATCATCATTCACTTTAAAATGAAGTTTCCGTTATCTCGAGGTAAACTTTTATTAAGTAAAAGTCACTCATCTCAATTTAATAACATCTGTCATAATTTTTCGTTTAATTTTTATGCTCTTCTCGGTACTTTTAGTATGAATATTGTAAAAACAGTATTCTGGCCGAATATTTTCATTGATTTTTCGTTCGCATCTGCACTTTTAGCCGAACACACTCTGCGTCTACTAACACATTTGTTCCGACATACCGTGAATCATCTTGTGCTTTATAACACCGATTATCAAGTAATTAGTAATCAAGTTGATTATTTAAATTTTACCAAGGCATCTTTTCCTGCTTTTCATAAATATTATCCGGTTTTTATTTTTCATGCAATTATTTAGCTTCTGACGTTTGATGTTAATTTTTTGAGCTTCGGTAGTTAGGCAACATTATTGGCTGGATTAAAAATCTATTGATTCATTTTGCTTTGTGTCTTAACTTTTCAATCTTACAATTATTACAAGCAGCTTGATGTCTAATAATCAGGAGTAATTAGTTTTTGAAACTACTTTTGAAATTAATTACTCGGGTACATTTGACATTTTAATATTCATTTATCAGGTATGCTTTTAAATAATAATTAATTTACGAGGGCTGAACTTTGGGACCGCATGAGAGTTGATTAATCCTTGCGAACCTTTGCAAATCTATTCTAGAAATAACTTTTCTGAATCCTCAGCTAATAGTTCCTCTTGTTCTTTGCTTATGAATAAATTCTGACTTGTTTTATCGTCCACTTTCATAGATACTTGTTTTGGGAAGTTCCGAGACAAAGTATACTTATCTAATACGTTAAAGAACAACTAACAACTTGGATTTAGCAGACTTTCTTCTTTTTATATTCGAATGTTTTATCATACAAATTAGAGAGGCTTTGGCTCGATAGTTTTTTTATACAGAACCGAGCCCGAGGGGATGAAAATTATACGTTCATCCTATTAATCATGTGAATGGTAATGTGCACGTATTTGTGTTCAGATATACAGTGGCTGTAGACGATTTCATTGTTCTGTGGAATATTCTTAGATTATATTATCCAAATAATCTAAGTTCTCGGGAAAATACTGAATGTCCTTGTAATTAAGCAAATAAAAAATAAAAAGAAACATCGCACTATGACTGATTTCCGAGACGAATTAGTTTCTCCACACCAATTATTGTCTCTTATCATTATGGCGTATTTGATATTGTTTACCGACTACGTGTATGGATAATTGTATAAAATATCCAGAAGCTGTAACGCTTCGTGAAATTATTTAGACAAACTTTTTGTAATAAATGCAGATTATTAAAATCGAGCGTCTATTTATCGTCTTGACTAAATCGTTTACGAAAAAATTAAAATCGAAGTAAATTCAACTGTGCCAATGGTAATTGCAGTAAATAGAGTTCGCTGAACATTAAACTTTACAATGTTTACGTACATTTTTGCATTGTATTTCCATTTCTAAATTACATTTATTACTCGAGTGATTACATTCTATACGTTTGTAGGCGAAAGGCCTTCAAAAGCATTCGTAACTTTAGAGTCAAAAGAACTAAATTACTGAAAAAGCACCAAATAGAGTATTAAAGTATTTAATGAAACGTTACAGTAAAAATTCATTTTGCTACGACTGTCACTTCGTTTGCACGTACATTCTTCTCTAAACGCAAAAGTAATTTACTGGACACAATTAAAGATACATTGCTTAGTTACTATATAATGTTTTTGTGTATTAATAATCCTGTTATAAAACTGAATAACAACCAAAGACAAGAAACCAGAAACAAAGAACAAACAACTTGCGATTTAATTTTTTCCGTAAAAATTATTCTATACGCAATTAGCAACAATAGATAAAAGAAGAGCAATTCCAAGTAGAAATAAATCCTGTTACGTTTGCATTCGTAAAATTAGGAATTGCATTGAAAATTTAAGAGATACACCCCCGCAAACACACAGTGTGTACTAATGTAGTTAAGAATTCGTAGAAATTTGCAAAGAAATGAGACGCTGCGTGTATCCTGGAGCAAGACACAATTCATCTATTCAAATTAAAGCTTATCGCGAAATTTCAGCCGTTTCGTTTAACTGAAAACTACTACTATCTATTAGTCTTTCGAATGATTAAAATATATACATCGGGTAATATATCATTCCTGGTAATTAGGTTAAAATTGTTTAAATTTAATAATTAAAAAGTATCTATACGAGGTGCGTGTTTCATTATTCAAGATTAACCAAATGAATATAAATTTTTATCGTTTTCATTGTAATTTTGAAAATTTTTTAATACAAAATTTAGATAATTTCAAGTAATTTTTCATCTCGTTATATCTCGTATCAACACCACTGCTAGTTATAATTTTGATAAATGAATTTAATTATTTTGATCAGCTAACTGCAAGCCGAATGTAAGTTGAATATAACGGCGAAATAACGATATTGTTACGCCTTTTTGTGTTGTGTTGTCTCGAATTATTTAATCCAAATTGATAATTGACGATTAAAAAAGTAAACGCTATGGTGAAAAATTTTTAAATCGTAATATTTGTCACTTCGCGCTAAATATAATAATGACAATGAATTTTATTAGTTTATTGTTATGAAATTTATCGTAATTTCTCTGCGACTTCTGTCTAATTGTAAGTAGAAAAATTATAAAAAGACGAAGAAATTCTCTAGACATTTAATCGTGTTCGTGATTTGTAAAACTTCCGACGAAATGCATAAGAAGCCTTTAATAGTTCGGAAGAAATTATACGTACTATACTTTTGCAATGACATAGTAAAGAGCATTTTGGCCCATATTAAACAGGTTTTCATCAGCAAAGTTGGAACTATTTATCAGACTTAGTGTGAAGTGTGACTAATTACTTATATTACCTCATTATCATACCAAGTTGCTTCGCCCTCGTTTCTACAGAACTATTTTCTCTTTTACTGCTTCTCGCACTTCCTCAATTTTTCTATACTTTTCTTAATATTTAAGCCCTTCTCGTTCTGTTCTTCTCTTTATACGTTTAATCCACGAGAGTAAATATCGCTTATTAAAAAAATCTTGTCCGGAATTTTTTACTTTTACGTAGATTGAAGATGCAATTAATAATTACATGAAAAATATTTAAAATTCGACTAACTGTGTTGTTAATGCTAAATTTCCCTTTAATGGTCAAACGTCGACGTTAATTTCCTCATGATATTCGTAAATTTTATGCAGTTTATAACGAGTAACAATTTATGCGTATAATTTCATTGCTCTTTAATAATTATTAGCTTGTTACGATGACACTGTCAAAGGCGATATTCCAGGAATCTGTCGCTGCAATGATTCGTTTTTAAATGTTCTATAGTAAATAGTTTAAAATATTAAAATTATAGTTCAAAACTCAAAGTTGGAACACTTACTTCATAGTTTTACTTTTATATTAACGACTGAATTTAAAAAAAAAAGTTTTAGAAAGTTTTTTTATAATACAGGAAGAAAAGAAACTTTTTTCATACGAAAAGGAATGTTCCAGAAATGGAAAATTTTCATGTACTCTTGCGTTAAAATGATATTTAGATGAGAAGTGTATAGCGCAGGGGCTTAGGAGAAATGGAGAAGAGTAGAAAGAAAAATCTGTCTATTCAGACGATAAAACAGACCCTTCAAAAATTCAAATCCGAAAGACAACGATCGAGCTAAGCCCATGCATTAAATAGACGTCATATGTAGGAAAAATGTTACAAGAATTGGCAATAACACGCTTTCAACTTTTAAGACGACACCGAAAACTTATTGCTTACGACAATATTTTGGAAAAATGAGCCTCGCCGTTCGAGAGAGAAAAAAAAGAGACGGAAGTTTAAAGTGACGCGCAAAGAGGTTTCAGCGATTAAATTTATTACTACGATGAAATTAAACGACATTAGTGACGTCAAATAAAAAGAGACAATAATTCGGAAGTACGACTCTGATTATTAGATATGCACTCAACAAGTGTTGGTGTACTCGTTAAAAAAAGAGACTTGCTCGAGTACGACGTAACTGCTAACGCGGCTCCGAGAGAAATACTTTCTGTCGTCAGAATGAAAACTCAATGGGAAATCATAGGCTCGCGCAAATTATGCCGCAGCCACCAGTACAATATTGCTCATTCTAAACTTACACTTTACTCGAGACTGAGATTGCTCTGCTTTTCTTTTACGAGTGGAGATCAATCCGCGTTCGAACGACTGTTTTCAATTATTGCACGTACAAGTGTACCTGTGTTAAATTGGCACGAATCACAATACCACAATACCAACAGAAAATCTGAGAAATAGAATTATTTAAATGTTTATTATTGTTATGCCATAGTCAGTTATCAAAATGTCGTCTAAAATGCATTGTGAATTTGAAAACTACGTAAACACTATTTATATTCGCCTCCCGTAATAAGCAAATAGTCGCGCTTAAAAAACGCACTTAAAAAACTTTCCGATTACTGTCATTAATGTCCTCGAACACGATATTTAATAAAGTTTTCATTTTTATGGCAAATAATTAAAGGAAACAGGTTAGAATTGCTTGTTATTTCGAAACAATAAAATCATAACTTTATATTCGCAGGTTCTACGGTTCATCAAAAAATATATGAGCGTTTAAAGTTGTTTCTAAAAAATCCCATAAAAATTCACGTGAAACTTATACTTTGTTAAAAAATATTTTTCTGCTCTTTTTCATTTATAATAAAGAAGAAACCTTTGTCTGATTAAGTTTCTTATTGGAACCGATTCGTCCTCGTGAAAAATGGCAATTATTAAAACGATTCTATTTTCCGTAATTTATTGCACGAAAAATGTCTAGATTAATTTTGTTAAAAGACGTTATTAATTGTCAAACATGCCATTAGAACGCTGAAGAAATGTCTCGTTAAGATGCCGCAGAAATTATATCCTTATTTTAAATTAAATTTAACATTTGTTTGAGAATGGAAATTTTTAATAATGTACTTGTACAATATCCGTTTCTTTTACTTCAACGAATATTAATTTACGTACTTCGAAATATTTTTCAAATATTAAATTTAATTGTATATTTTTGTCGACTTGCCGTATAAAATTTTAACTAGCGAACTAAAGAATGTTTGTTGATTCGAGCAAATGAATTATTTTCAATCTCAAATGTCGCGATATGTTATTAATTAAAACTTTGCACACCTACGACTGATACGAGTAATTTTACTGCAATTTCACCAGTTTAAGTAGTTTCGAAATAAATTCAACATTAAATTCAACTTTAAAATACCGTTAACTGAAAAACTTTGATGTCGCGAAATTAAATATTCCTAGATGTTTTTTCGTTAAAAATGATCGTCTATTTATAAAAGAGACCCGTTGTCCATGCGATTATCTTCATAAATTCAAAACTTGCAACGATCGCACGTCACTGTTTTACCGTCTTTCAAAAGGTTCGCTTTCGAAAAAGAATTATTAACAATTTTATAGAAACGTCCGCTCGAGCAAAAGGTCCGTCAACTATTTTTATTCGAAGGAAGAATTATTGATTCGAATATATGATAAATGATGCAGGACCATGCACTTGGACGTACAACACTGTGTGCACTCCGAGAGAAAAGGAAAAGCGAGCGCCGGCAAATACTCGCAGCCGGATAGAAATCTGAGGAGTCGAGAGCTTTTACAGTACACGATTAGTTTCGTGACCGGCAAATGAGCGCACGCGCACGTACAATTGAAATTTACGGCTTTTATCGCTTTATGGAGCATAATGTCGTTGGCGGTCGGCGGTCGGCGTTTCTCGGTTCTCGAGACGCGGGACGTGCGAAGGCCATCGAACCTGAAAATTAAAAGATGGAGAGCCTCTGCATATTTAATTGTGCACCGAGTTATGGTTTAAAGCTCATGCTTCGCAGTTTACGCGGTAATACGGAAGACGAGGCGAACGAGCCTCGATTTCGTCGGGCTGAGCCAGAGGTCATTATTTTTATGGGGTTGATGTCGAAAGCCTGATACATAGTCAATTGCGTGAACGAGTTTTATTGGTTTCAAGGCTGTTTTTTACAAACTTCCGACTACACGGGGAGCGAAATTATTCCGAGATAATTTTTATACGTGTTTCGCCGGCATATATTACACTTTTACAAGACGTTTCTGCTTTAATATTCATAATATTGAGTAACTTAACCCACAACTTTTACTTCGAAAAATATTTCCCTCGTGAAACTATTTATTTTTATTTTAAACGGCGATGTTGCGCCTCTTATTATCATAAGCTTTATTGATTTTTTCTCGTCCATCAAAACTTTCATCTTAAACAACATTGAAAATATCTGTCTTTCTCATTCTCTATAAGTGCAGCTGCGTTGCAACATGTGATATGTATCTGTGTGGGAAGAAAATACAGCTGGAAGATTATACTAATTGACTACTACCGTAATTTTATTTATTACTTTTAA
This sequence comes from Platyscapa corneri, assembly GCA_018907185.1. Lineage (NCBI taxonomy): Eukaryota > Metazoa > Arthropoda > Insecta > Hymenoptera > Agaonidae > Platyscapa > Platyscapa corneri. Next base: position 1,042,215 of record JACCHW010000018.1, on the reverse strand, counting down.
TAAAAACTAGGATCAAAAATATTAGAGCTCTGATAACTATAGATACTTTTTTACAGAAGCTTAACTTATTTATACAAAGTATTTCATTGAAAGAAGTTAGAAAATTATTATTTATCATTAATTATACGTAGAGACATAACTGAATTTATTTGCACGATAAAACTACTTACATTCTACTACTTAGGAGAAAAGAGGTCGATTGTATATTTTTTAAGCTTTCACGCGTTAAATATTCCTTTTTAAAGAACAAATTCCCAAATTTAAATTTTGTTTATCTTTGAACATCAAAGGCGATTGAAATTCGTCATATTTTTATGTACATTATTCATATAGTAATTTACATCGAGCGTCGAAAAAAACGAAGATCGTGCAAAGTCCTGATGAAAAAAAACTAATTCAAAAAAGGAATAAAATCACAAGTGATTTATGCAAAGATTTTGAAAAACCATCTAATTTGATATATTCGTCGTACAAGGATGACAACTGTGGGAGTCTTGAAAATGAATAGCAAAAAAATCCCTCAGGAGTGAAGCTTTACACCGGAGAAAAGTACTTTTGACCATTTCTTATTGGTGGCGACACGAATTTAAGTTTCTCCAGAATCGCAGTAGAAAGCATCGTATTCTGTCGGACGTATATTCCGCGATACGATCCTGCATTACTCGTGTATCCAAATTGAATTGTAGAATAAATTTTGGAACGAACCGAATGTCATCGATAAATCAAACATCTCAAGCGCATTAAATTGCGCCTAAATTCTTCACTTTATTATCAAAGTTTATTTCGTGAAGCAGATAGAAAATTAAGTTGTAGGCTATAACACACGCTGTTAGTGTTTTGAAAATTTTTTAATTGCATTAATTATATTCATTTGTTTTATAATAATAATAATAATAATAATAATAATAATAATAACAACAATAGTAATAATAAAATATTCTCATATAGTAGTAGAAAAAGAAATGAGAAAATCTACTTACCAAGTTACTTATAATAATGTGGGTATATTTTCAACATCGGTGAAAATTGTATGACACTACAATCGTGTAAATACACTTGCTTATTTTACTTTTCCATCAAAGGTTTCTACAAATACATATAAAAATACTACATATGCTCTTCAAAATTTAACGCATTGATTAATAAATGTACGGTATCTATCGATAACTACAAAACCGCACAATTCATGTGAAAGAAAAAATTATTTACCTTTTGTGTAGTAATAAATTGTTGCTCTACAAAGTTCGAAGTAAATATATTAACGGTATCTTTTGAATTTATCGTTAAATTAATTATATTTTTTACTTGCGGAGTTAAAATTATTTAGTGCCGTTTCGTTTTAATTATTTTATTAATATGCAACGACGCATTATTAAATTACAACAAAAAAACTCTAGAATTGAGATTTTACGTGTAAAAGGTTTCGAAAAAATTTTTTAGTTCAAACGCTGCATCACTCAGAAAATTGTATATAAAATGCGCGTGCAATTGAATTCGTAAAAATATTAACATTTATAGGAATGTGAGTAGAAGATTGTTATTGAAACAAATCGAGTTATTTTTTGGCAAACTAATATTTTTTCAGCAACGAATACATAATATTTGCGATTGTGAACGCGCCTTTAAGAAGTAGGTGAGTCTAAAGAGGCGCAACTGACCCAGAAATAAGGTCATCCAGAGTTCGAGCGAACCCTGGAGAACTCCGCCACAAGGGATGGGTGCTCTTCTTCCTTCTTCCTTCTTCCGCTTCTTCGTTCGCACCCTGAGCGAGCGTCAGTTTTCGCCGCAGTCAGGGCATTTTGCGCTTTTAGTTTTTTCAACAAGCCCTTTTCTCCAATCGTAAAGGGAAGTCGGCCCTTATCGAGGTGACTCCCGCGGGATCCTGAACTGCTGACAGATTTAAAGCTTCGCTGCCTCTCTCCCCACTCGCTCTATACCTTTATTAATATTCCAGATAACGTAGGGTTATATTCGAACAATGATAAAATATTAAAATTAATAAACGATGTTTTTGATCAGCTTAAGTTATAAAATAATGTACAGAACAAGACTCATTATTCAGCGTCACAAATACGCGGTAAACTGTAAATCCAAATCGCATTTATAAATTTCTCATCTTCGTTATTTAATTAAAATAGTTTGATATAGTACGAAAATATAATAACGTTTTTTTATCGTTCCATTAAGTTTATTGGCTTTAAAAAGATTAAAAAGTAGATTAAAAATTATTAGCTTAAGTTCAATTTATTTTTCCGAATTTATAGCTTCATTTAAGAAAATGTATGAATAACATTATACACTCCTCCAAGAGGTTAAGAATTCATTGTTGCTATTTTATTATTTTATTATGCACAAGTGACGCATATGTTTAACGCTGTCCAGATACATATATTTATTTTATAACTTCTATTTACCATCCGAATCGTACTTAACGATCGTAAAACTTGCATAACCCAATTTTAATTAATAATAAACTACGTTCTTTACATTCCACTTTATCTCCTATGCATATTTCTTTTTATATTCTTATTTGTCGCGGGAGTTTGTATAATTTATGTCTGTGGAAGTAATTATGGTTATTTTACGCGTTGATTATAAATACAAGCGCTCGAATGTCGCCGTCATTGTTTTCGTTGCCCCATTTTCGATACACGTAACGTTCCGTCCAAAAATGATGTCGCCTTGATTAAAAAAAAGTCTCTTCTACTATTAAACTATCTTAATCTGAACATAAACTGCGAAAAAAAAGATGACACTAATGCTAACAACTAGTATACGTGTACTCGAATTAAGTCTGTATTACGGATACTAACTAAATACTAGCACAACAGTGATTTTACAACTTTTATCGGGATTTTTTGCGCGAACATTGTTGTCTTTTTAGGTCAAAGAAATAAAGGAGACACGCTCGTATATATATACATAAAAAATAAAGAAATAGACGCGAAGCCAAAGTTTTGATGGAAAAATCTTCCCAATATAAGTAAAAATACACGCAGTAATTACAAATATTTTTATTTTTATTTTTTATTATTAAACTAATTCGATTGTAAATAACTTTACATTAATTTTTCAATACGCACTTCAAATTTAATATCGCAACGTATTTTTCGAATTTTATCTTAAAATAGATATTTTCAGCACACGAACGAAAGGTGCTAAACTTTCATAATATTTATCGATATCCGTACGTAGAAATTGAACGGACACGTTTTTCTCTTTGTAGTACAATCGCAACGTATTTGATGTCAATTATTAACTTTAGCGTTATGCTAATAATAAAATTATGGACATTGCTAATGCTTCCATTTATTTCTATTATACTTAGATTTGAAAAAATTGGACAAGAAGAAGAAATTGTTCCAAAGAATAGCACGATAAGGAAAATTGTTTGAAGTCTTTAGTTTGCAAAATTAGTTAAATTCGTTTACTCGGAGGAATTAAATTTATAAGCATATATATGGAGTATATAAAATATAAATGTGTAATATATATATATATATATATATATTACGAAGGCGGAACCTGTAGTTCATTTATTTTTACTCTTCACTAAATTTACCAAAATATTTTTACTTAAAATCTCGATTTAGTCAATTGTTCGTAATGTAATTTTTGGATATGCAAATGAAAATAGTCTTTTTTATATTGTTCTTCGCTAACTATAATTTCCAACTTGCAAGCTTTGCTTAAATAACATTGCATATATTACGTGTTTGTGTAGGATTAGCTTGTTTCAAGCAAATTTAGCAGTCTTCGTTTTTTTATCATCATGCTACGTTTAATGGAAAAATGAGTTTTTAAAAAGCTGCTCCTTATTTCGACTCGAAATATTTTTTTTTAATTTCTTTGTAGTTCGAATATACTGTAAACATTCACAAGCATACTTTGAGAATATAAATTGTTCCGGATTTTATCTTCTTTATTTTTTAAATGAACTTTCTTAAGGATCAGTTTTCAGTTTAGTTATATGGAATCGATCTCCTTGGATCGTTTGATTACCATTTCATAACTCGTAAATAATAGCCAAACACTTTGCTAAGTAAAAAAAATTATTTTGAAGTTTACCGGAGAGTGAAAGATGCAGCAGCTCACAAAATAATGAATATTATGCACTCGATAAGCAGATATCGTCGTAAAACTACTTTAATACCCTCAAAGGACAAAAGAGCTAATTAGAGCACTTAAATCTACCAAGAAATAGTAATTAGACCACGACATTCTATATCGAATGGTTCGAATTGCACTGTTAATATACAATTGGTCTAACGATTGCATTACGAAAATATTATAAATAGATAAGAATAAGAGAATGAAGAATATTCTCCGAGTAATTATGGCACTAGCGATAACTTTTAAACTTGAGTTTTATAATAAAATTAATTGTAAGTTCCAAATCCAGAGCTTTGCAATCTTGATCAATAGGGACAACTTTAATTATAATAGATAATTTTACTAATTTAAAAAATAACCAGAGCTCTTGTTAGTGACTCCTAAAATTCTTTTAGACAAAGTTATTCGATAATGATCGTATAAAATATAAAATTTATGAAAACAATGGATAGTACGAAGCGAGTTTCTGTTTCGCATATTCTTATAAGTTTCGTTGTATCACCTATTAATACATTTGCAAGAATAACAGTTTAATTATTGATACGAAGAGTCTTTTTTACCTTTTTTGAAAAGTGAAATTTGCCTCAATTATATTAATTAAACTAAAAATATTAAACAATTCTGATACTAATTCTCCCAATCCTACTTATAGCTAAGATGCCACAATTGTTACTATAGTTATACATGCACATATAATTATAAAGGTTAATTAGGTAACTACAGATCGACATATTGTTACAGTAATAATTCAAAGTCATACAAACAGTTGAATTGCTGTATTTTGCCGGAAACATTTGTTCCATACACCAGATACTTCCCCAATAAAGATAATTTTACTCTATTTCTCATTTTTTTTTTCATGCTTCTCGCAAAGAGTCTATTGTATTATATTTTCCACAATTAAAGCTTATCGCAATAAAAAATATTTACAATTGCATATGAAAATACTGGATAGTATTCCTATGACGTTGTAATATCTCAACTAGAGTATTATCAATGAAAATTAATTTTTAATTATATTTTTCTAAAGAAAACTTTTTGCTGCCGGTAGAATTCCATTCGGACTATTCGAAACTTTTGATAAATATAGATTTGATAGCAGAAAAGATGAAGTAATGCGCAGACGCCGTCTCGTTTGGCTACGTGTTACGGAGCTACGAATTACGAATTAAAAGTTACAAACAGCAAGTCGGCAAGAGTTAACCGGAATTTCCCGATATTGTAAAAAATTTATTCTCAAGAAATATGTTATCCTATTCGTTATAGGAAAATGCACTTCTGCAAATAGGGCGCCGTTATTTTTTAAAGGTTTCTAATCGTATAGAAATATTATGTTCTGAAAACGAAATAGCAGTTGTAATTTACCAACTTCGATCGAACTGATTATATTGAGAAAATACTTTATTGTTGATTAAAAATTATTTAAACTGAAAGCTTCGTTATTTTTACACTTGTGCATAAAATAAACGAGCGCGAATGAAATGTAAATAAGCGATATTTAATTGAAGACAAATAAGAATATTTGATGCACACAAGGTTTAAAAAAATAATTTTCATTCGCTAAAACTTTCGATAATAATTATTCGTTTGGTAATACAGTTGAAGTACGTTTAATATTCTGGAACAATTTTAATTTATGAAATATTTATAACCGAAGACATACTTTTCAAATAAAAGTGAGTATTCAAAATGTGAAAATTTTTTAATGCACGTTTAGCGTGAATTTATAGAAAAAGTAACTCGATTAAATTAATTTAACAGATGTGATTGCAACGAGATACGAATAAATCAATTTTAACGAATTCAAAAGATTTTGTAAAGTTGTTAAACCCTTGATTGTGCGTCTCGTACTTGTGAGGTATCGATACAAAAATACTTGAGAATGCGTACTGCGGAACGAAAATATTGAATAAGATCTGGAAAATATTTTTCCGCGCCCTAAAATAATCGAGAAGGAGTGTGAGTTTTTGAGCGAAGGTCGGGATTGATTTGAAAGAATTTGAAACTCGGCAAAATGTAGGATTAGACAGGAGAATGGAAAATTGACTTACCGATTTTCGAATTCCCTTCGACTCCTCTCAACAATGAAACTGATTGTCGTTCTTTTCTCAACCGAGACTAATTTTCATCAATTTATACTTCGAATAGAACAGTCTATCAAATAAAAAAACACGGTATTTATTAACTTCATTGTATTAGCCTTTTTAACAACGACGAGGAATATTTAACGAAAAATGACTGCGAATTGTCTTTTAATCCATAGCCGTTTTGTTGCGTAGAATGTAACAACTCACGCTTGTGTGAGCGCGAACAAGGAACCAAGACGAGCTTTGTACTCGAGGAAAGTGCAGCTATTAGTTGCTTATTCCCGCTTGCGTGAAAATTGTTCTTCGCAGGATATTAATTACACACAAAGACAATTCTTTCGCACAAGTCTACTCGTGTCTCTTGAATTTTCCAGTTGTGCGGCGGGCAAATCGCGGCGTCGAGTTCGCAGAGTCACGAAAACGGATTCGTGTACTGCTGCTTTACACTCTTATGGCAATGAAAAATGAGCGGCGCTTTGCCTCAGCAGTACGAGCCCTTACCCTCGAGGAAACCTCAACAGCCAGCGATTCAATTAAATTAATGCGTTCGTGTGCATTCGTGTGCCTGGAATTGATATGCATACCTGGTTCGAATGATTACGGAAAATTGTGAAAATTTCCTCGATGAAAGATAAACTTCCTCTATCGGCAAATGTAGTCGTCATCCTCGAATCCATTTTTCATCAAATCACGCGCTAAAATTGAACGTTATTCTTTGATCATTCCTTTGCCGCTTTCCGTTAATAAAAATCTGTGCGAGCAATTTTTTTATAATAATTGAAATATAAAAATTTTTGCGAAACAATTTTTAAAAGTGTCAACCGCGCTCCGCATTTTGGTTCTTGTTTTTTTCTCAGACTTAATCCATGCTTATTGTTTATCAAACTCTTTTACGCCCAAGCACGTGCACTGAATATCTCATTAACGTATACATGTGCAAAAAGTAATTTTTAGCGACTAAAGAGTTGACGCCAACAAAACACGAAGAACATTCGGCATGATTCTATCCAACGCGCCATATTGTTACCAACTTACAAATTTTTCTAATTATACTAAAAATCTCATAATAATACTTTTTGACCTTCGCTTTTATTTATTTTCACTTTTTTCCTTACTAAGTTAATTAAACGCGAGTTCATTTTATTCATAAGCGGCTAAGAAGTAAAAATAACTAATTTTACGTTTGTGAAAATGAACTGATAATGTAATTAACAATTACACCGCTACTTATATAATTACATTGTTATTTACTTATGAAATTTTACGTAAAATTGTATTTTTGAAAAAAATTTAAGTAATTGTAAATAAATGTTTTGAACTTTTCGTTCTTTGAAAAACGCTAATTTTATAAATAGAGTTTACTTTAGAATATTAATTTTCCTTACTTATTTAAAACAAAAAGTAGTTTAAAGCAATTAATTTAAATAAATTAAATATACATTAACCCTTTTGCGATTGTTACTTTGAACATTTGTACTGTCTGGGGTGTTTCTCTCTAATCCCAAGCGAAGAGCGAAGTATAAATGCCTTCGATATTTAAAAAAAAAGAATTTTACTTATTATATAAATTATCGTATTACAAAAAAGCTTAAAATATTTTCTAAAAAGCAATGGTTTTATTAACAAAAAATTTTTTTTAAATACAGGAAAACTGATAGTCAATTAGCACGGAACTAGAGTTTGAAAATTATAAATTAAATAGTATCGTATCTTAAATAATATCATTTGAAAGGTGATTCAAAGAAAAATCAAGGGAAAATAATTGACTTTGTCATAATTATTCTCATCAATGCACATATTCGTATTTCAGCTGAAAACACAATTAAAATATTTCGATAAATCGTATTATTTTACTTGATTTTTAAATAAATCAAGTCCACTGCTTTAAACGTCAAGAAAGTCTCGCGATATAAATTAAATTGGAAGATTTTCTAATTTTCTGGCAAGAGTAGATATTGTACACAAAATAAAGAATATATTCGAAGGATACTTTATCTTTTATCCGCAGCGAGTCAATCTTATATAATTTGAAAGTAAACTTTTTATTTGTTTGTTTGTTTGTGAAACAAGTCCAATATTACTTGCTCTTAAGGCGCTTGAGGTCGTGCATTTTACGAAAAAATGTTAAATATACAGCTTCTTTCGTTTAGTTTAACAGGAATAACAAGTTAAAATCGTGTCTTCCTCTGTCTCTCTCTCTCTCTCTCTCTCTCTCTCTCTCTCTCTATTTGGTCATTCGAGTCGAGCATTATCCGTCGATTTATGCCGAACGGAGATCAGCACCATCTAGCCCCGTCCGAAAAGGAAAGGCAAAAAATGAAAGAGAAAGGAGTGATTGAGAGAGGGAAAAAATGAGAATGAAAAATACTCACTTGCATTTATTGCACTGCGGAGAGAAAAAAGGCAAAAATAGTGGGTACGATTACTTTTATCGGATCGGCGATTCGTTGATTCGTCTTTTCTAGCGGTGGTCTGAACAATTAACATCTAGTGATTGGGCGCTGCCGATAGGTCGTTAGATTCCAGCTGACCTGGCACTACACTCCTTCCTCCACCTCCCGGCGCTCTGCTTACTTTCTTGTTTTCCTCTCTTTTTATATCTTGCTCTCCCTCCCTCCCCGGCTCTCTTCTTTATCAGCGTCCTTCGCTATCTCCTTCTGTACGTATATTTCTTCCTGCTTCATCGTACGTGACCAATTATGCCTCCGCGCACAATGACACGAAGTGCAGAAAGAAAGATACGCGAACACAATCGAAGCACGAGAAAAAAACAAGCTGCAGCGTCGTCTACTCTAAGACGATGGAGTTACCATCTCTCTTACAGTAATTTCCTCTTGATATAAATTAGATCTTTTACGTGCTTCAACATCAACTGCTCTGAAAAAATGAGTTCTATTTCAAGAGAACTTTTGAAGTAGCGAAGCATCATTAGCCTTGACAAATCTTGCAAAAACTTTACAACGGCGAAATCAATCAAAATAATAAATAAATCGAATCCCCTGTAAAGCTGCTTTCGTGCATAAATACGTGCATTTTGCGAAACGGCGCAGCTTCGCCGCTAGTTTTCTTCGAAATTTTATCCCGCTTCCGGATAAACGCGAGTTCCAGCTCATTCTTTGTTTCTGTTCGCGCGAGTTAACTATTTTAAATACGAGCATTGATACATTAGCAGCCGCCGAGTAGCTCTCGAATACATAACCTTAGCCGAATTGTAGAAAATAAAGACGAATTCACAATCGAAGTCGATGCAAAGAAAAAATTAATTACTAATTATGGGTATCACTCGATGCTAAAACAATGTTGCCGAACTGCTCGCCATGAGAATTAACACTGATGGTTAAGATCTGCAGGTGCAACTCCGCCTAACGCAGTCTTTACCTCTCAAGGAAGTTCTTAGGGATTCGTAAATCCTTGCAAGCCCTCGACGCTTTAACGGACAGCTGCCGGTTGATAGGATTTAGCGCTAATCGGGAGTTGCGCGTTCAAATATTAATTACCCACCGTCTACAAATATTAGCTTCACGACCAGATCCATTCAGTCTCATTAGTTTATTTTCCTTCGCAAAGTGGCGCTGGTCGAACCACCACTGGCTGACCACTTTCCTCGATATCAGCGAGCATTAAGCTTTGATTAATCGTTAATTGTTCGAGACAAATTTGCTTATTTCCCACATTTCGGATTTCGGTAAACAAGTGCTAAAAAAGAGTCGAGGAATGCCTCGTTTTATTTGGCATCGATTGAGCCCTCGCGTACATTAATGTAAAACGAGAAAGGGTTGAGTTGAGCCGAATGAGCGGCTTCGCTTGAACGAATGTTTTTAGTAAACCAGCTCGAGCGAACTCAGAAAAAAGAAAAATTGTGACGAGCCCAGGTTGTCACAAGTGCTTTTGATAAAGTAAATGAAAAACCAATTACTTGTACAAAATATGTCGAATACATTTAGTTACAGAAAATAAAACAATTTGTTACGACTCATCTACGATCCTTTTTTAAATTTTCTAATCCTTTTAACTCTATTTTTTCACTGCCCCTGTGTTTCTTTTACGTTATAATATTGTCCTTTACACCTTATCGTTTTCAAAAAGCTATATAAGCTCTTTATTTTTCCTATCTGTATCTAAATTTTATTATCGCATGCCTTTTTTATCAACTTTTTTCTTCTCTCACTCTTGGATACAATACTTCGCACTACTGTGATAATAATTTTCATTTCCTCCCTTAAATCACGTCGCGCACTCCTTCACTATAGCCATTCGGTGCGTTACGAAAGGTCGACGTACCTCTACGTACGCAATAACGTTCAAAATCGCGTACAATCTCTGAAAATTTATCAGTGCTCTATAAAGCGCGCGCGCGCACACAAACACAAATATAAATGCTTAATTAGCTTGAACCTCAGGACGCACGATTACATTATTCAAATGCTCCAATTTGATAATGCAATCTTTATCAAAAGTTAACGCATTTAGAAATAAGTTTAGAACTCGAAATCGATGAATGTCAAATTTGAAAAAAATAAAATTTATCGTTAAAAATTAATGATGTTTGTTGTAAATTTTTTATCTCAAAAATTGATAATAATTGCGTCTTGTTTATCGGAAAAATTTTTATTATTTTAATAAATTTCAACAATAAAGATTAACTAAATTACGTTACGAAAATATTCGTATGGAATTATTGTTTATTTGAATGCTTGTTCACCTCCAGATGAATTTACTGCTTTGGACGCTCCTATCCCTCTACGACATTATTATTTGTTTCAATATAATCATGAATCTGATTAGATTCTGATTATCGCGATTAAATGGGTAGGTATTAATTTATAATTATAGCAGAATCTATTTACTCGAATTAATTTGAAAAATAAAAATTTTAGGAAAAATAAATAATAAAAATATTTCTTAACTCAGCGAACATTTTTCACGTGACTGTTTCACCTGTTTCTCGCATAAATCAATTAAAAATTCCAAATACTTAATGAGTAATTAAAAAATTTAACAGGACGATAATGTAGCGATCTGTTTCTATAAAGATAATTTCCAAGTGCACCAGTAGATGGCAGCATTTTCTAAGGGAATTTTATAAAAAATTGTATTCATTACTTACTGTATTTTCTATTTATTTATCATTACGATGAGTTATCGGCTTTTATAGTCTACATTAAAACTGAAAGTATCGTATTTTGGTCATTTTACAAGTATTTTTATATTGTTCTAAATAATTTACGAAACTTAAAAAATCATTTATACTTTAATAAAACTTAATTTCATAAATAGTTAAATATATTATTGTTCTTTATATTATCGCATTTGTTAATTATTGTCTTATTATGTTACTTTTAATACATTTGTACTTAATTTACGAAGAAATGCACGTGATTGAATTACAATTTCAAAAAAAAAGTATATAAAAGTATATAATTTACATTAAAAATAAAATTTTCATAACTGAGCTCCATAGTAATTACTCGTTAGTCCAGTTAGATTCTTAAGAGTTTTCTTAACAATAAAAATTATTCGAAATCATCTAATGAAGCTTTGTGATAACCGACAGAAGATAGGATAGTTTTATACGACTGATTATTCGTTTTTATACAATCCAATAATCGTTATATTAGGTATACACGTTTAGAAGCATATATGTTTTAGTTTATTGTGTCATAATGTTTCTGTAGGATCCTTAAATTTTTAATTATTTGATTCCTGTTCAATGAGAATTGATTTCGTAAGTAGAACTTTTTATTAGTATTGTTTATAGGTGGAGACGTACAGTAACTGCTGTTTGACCGCGACATGAAGTTGTAATTTAGCGAAATTTATAGTCTATGAAATTGATTACAATGTATGTAGATATAAAACGCCGATAAGAGGCTCAGAAATTGATGTAATAGTAAAATGTATTAACTAGATATCCTGGAATATTTTATGTAAGATTTCAGGAAAATCAGTGTGAATTGTTATATTTTCTGAAGAATCAACATCTTAATAAAAGAGAAGAATATTTTGTAATTAAACTTTCTATTTTAATGAAATGTCTAATCTATACGTCTGATCTTCGAAAAACTTTGTTAACGGTCAAAAAAAGGGAAACAGTCAGACAGATAAATGGAGAAAGTGAGAGAGAGAGAGAGAGAGAGAGAGAGAGAGAGAGGGGGGAAGAAAAATACGCAGTACGCGAGTGGCTTACTCTCGAGGTAATAATTTCTAATTTTCGTTGTTTCACCCTTATACCTTCCACTCTCTTCCTCTTTATTTTATTCTCGCTCCTAAAGATTCTCTCATCTCCTCACTGCACAGTGTCAAATAGAAAGAGGAAAACAGACGAGGACTTAAACTCTAATTAAATTTTAATGTCCTTGATAGGAAAATATAAGGTTCTCTACTATTCACAAGGAGTATACAATAATATTTTTTCTCATTTTCTTCAGTTTCGTCGCTCACGCTTTAAGCGTTTCATCTTTACGAGCGTATCATTCGTCTTAAATCTCTCTCGCGATGTGATACTCAGAAGAGTAAAAGAGCACAAGTGGTAATTCATTACGTAATTAAGTGTCATTCTAAGTTTCTGTTTAATAACAATTTAGTAAAGTCCCCAAAACTTGTATGCTCCAACAAATGTGGGCGCCGTTCTCTAACCGAAATAATATTACTTCCCGTTCTATGTACTTCAGCAGTATCGTGCAATTATCACGAAATGCACAATCCACAATTCACACTTCAAAACATATTAGAAACATCAAAATACCTGTACAATATTAATAATAATAATAATAATAATAATAATATTAATACCTTAAAGAATTTGCTGTTCGTAGCTTAGAATTTGATTCAACTTTCATTGGAATAATATTGATGGATAAACTTGGTCAAATATTAAGTGACGACATTAATAACGGAAGCGAGAATTTATTTTCTTGTCAACGGTTCCTGGCGTACCTGCGGTACACGAAAATGTAAACCTGTAAAATCACATCTCAAAGCATTGGAAAAGTACTGGAAACACCAATTTGGTATTAGAATTGTGAAGCTAAGGATGATTTCAACGGCATGTATTTGTATCGTGGATGAATCTGGAGAGGGTGAAGTTATGGGTTTTAGCCGTAGTGACGAAGGAACTGGGCGGTGAGGGGAAATGGAAGAAGCAGGAAGAATAAGAGTAACGGCGACGGTAATTGACACACACACTCGCACACTTTTCTATTTTTTTCCAGTCACTCGTTTGCCATCGGCTAATAACAGGTTCCCCCCCCCTCCCGCGGCGAAAACGCCAGCGGATGGTTTCGAGCCAAAGTGCATTCGTCGAGTGTGCGCGAGTGCGCTGCAACAACTGCAGTCGTGGACGTCGTTCAGAGCGACGATTTATCAATTTACATATCTTATTCTTTTGAATAATCTACTTCTATTGAAAAATTTCAGGAAGCTTAGAAATAAATTGACAAGGAAGAATATACATTTATATTTATAGATTGTTTAAATAGATTTACTGAGAAAACTTGTAATTTTTAAAGATAAAGTTTCATTGTTTATTATAAAACTTGTATTCATCTCGGATTAACTGCTTATTTTTGTAATGTTATACTCTTTTCGGTAAGACGTGGAAAGAACAGAATGGAAATCAATACTTTCTCATTCAAGCACATTGTTGTAAAATGTTTCTAGGAATTCCTTTTTAAATTTGCGAGCAATTAAAAAACGTTAAAATTATGTAATTCGTTATTCTAAAACTTTTTCAATGCTTAGTTCAAGCAAGGAATTTTATTACATAGACGAATGATGCAACGAGAACATAATCAATCGAATAGGTTAGATGAATGTGTGTTTTCCAGAATCTTAAAGTATGCGCACATAAATATTTTTTATTTATACGGTCATTAGATGTTTTTATTCGTTGGGAATGTTTCGATTGATGTTATTGCGAAAAGCAGTCTTTAGTCCTGTCTGCGTCACGTCTTGAAGTTTATTCGTTTATAAACTAATGTTCAGTCGTGTAAAACAATATCAATGCGGAGATTTATTTTTATATATTATAATCTATAGACGCACACGACACATTCGCATAAAATGTCGAGTTTGTAAACGCCAGCTTTGCGGTCTCTTAAAGTATCGAATAGCATCTCGAGATAAGAACTTTGGCGAAAGGAAAACGTAATATCAACGTCTTAAGCAACGTTATTTGTAAAGATTCGGTAGGAGCTAATAAAAGTTTAACGCCAAGCCATTAGTCTTCCTTACAAAATTTTCCCTCACAATTTTCTTCTTCGGCTGCTGCATCGCTCTCTCGTGCAACCTCAACAGCAGCAGAGGAACCGGAGGAAGAGCGCCGGCGGAGAGGCAGCGCGTTTGACAATTTTAATTCAACGTCATTATTACTCCGGCAAAATGCCGCACGAATTCGAATAGGAAATATTGGAAGATGGGAGAAGGAATGAGGCAGGAAGAGCGGGAGACACGAGGTCAGAAGATTCCCGAACGCGGCTCCTCGTTCGTATTCGTCGCGAGGCGTCTCACACACCCAGATAGAGCCACGCACACCCCTGCGAATTTTATCCATTTTCCTTGGTCTACCAGGCCGTAGATGGCTTACGTCCCTCAGATGTTATATTTCTTGCCGAGAAGAGAGGTAATGTCGTCACTACTACGTCGGCGACATGCAGGCGAGCTGAATATAAAAAGGGAATGCCATATCCTGGCCAGATGTCACCTTGGCCGAGCTCATTTTCCACGTGAGTTTTCTCCGCTCGCTCTTATCCTTTCTCCCTCTATTTATGCGTTCCGGCTTTTAATAATTCCAGCCCTTTCTATGCTGGGCAACTACATCATGTTTCATCCATTTTCTACATCGCAAACTCCGCTTGCAAGAGGACATCCTTGTAATGACACGCGTCTCCTTGGCTGCATATTCCTCTGCTATTGCTGCTTTCTTCCTCGACTGTGCCTTTGCATGTTTTATCGTTTACAACTTTTCGACCAATTGAAGCTTTTATTATTTTATTTGTTTTCCACTTCCTCTTCCCATCATCTACCGCAAGAATTGCATTCTGCATTTGCAAGCTCGATCAATTCGCTTACCATTAATTACCACTTAGAGTTGTTGAACGCTAAACAAAACCACATTCGATGAATTTTCTTGTTTTATAATACAATCTTCGTTATTTTTAAAAAGTATTTTTGTACATAGATTCATTTTACGAAGAAAAATCTGCATTAAGGATAAACTACCGATGAATTAGTTGGATAATTGTAATGTACGAGCACCGAGAGTAACTAGTTTTTGTAATAATTTATAAGACACTTTATTTGCAACAAAACATTCGGAAATCATTTTTCGACAAGTAATAATTTTTATTTCACTCAACCTTGGGTTAATGTCAGAAATAAGTACGTATAATTTACAATATATACGAAACATAAATATGAGATACATTTTTTAATTATCTCGCAGTCATAAACAAAATTTACGCATTTTGCAAATGCCGTAATTTTAAAAAAATAAAGACGCTATATTCTTTTTATAAACAAAATTTGTTGCGATACTTTTCCAAATTACCCGAAAAATTTATTAAAACTTTATCTCCAATAGAAAGGCTACAAACAATTATTTCAAAAGAATTGTTAAATCTATTGAAAAGAAAAAACATTTCTTTCAAAATCTTACATTTAAATTAAACTGTCATAACAATTTCACCGAAGATAGAAAACGCTTTTAAACAACTCAATGTAAATCGAAAAACTTAGCAAATAATGTAGTTACGATGGTGTGCACTATAAGCACTTTTGATTTATAAATATTGAAATTCTAATTAAATGTCAAAAGCTCATATCTATTGATTTAAAATAAAATCAAATGATAGTAGCCATTAAATAAAAGCATATCTTTAGTGGTTAACCATATAAAATTAATAAAATAAATCCAAAATGGAAAATTAATTATATATTAGGAAATAAGAAAGTTATAATTCAATAAACTAAACGTAGTACCGAAATAGACATAATCCATTAAACAATAAAGTTTTTAACTTGGTTTAAGTTGTTTTACGAAATACAGATTGAAAAAACTTTCAAGAATACTTCGCTTTCTTATACGTCAAAAATATATTATAACTTACACTTTTATTACTAATACTATTAAAATTATCCACTATGTCTCATTATTAATTATAAATATTTCTAACCACGAACTCTATTTCTTAGAAATAAGCTTTTTTACTTAAATATTTGAATATTAGTAAAGCTTTACTAATTTAAATGAAATAAAGTGTTAAGATTTTTCACTTAGTTTTTGCAACGTTTATATTAAATATCATGACTTTTTTCATTTTTTTTTCATTTTTTGGGCTATATATTTCACAAACTGAGTTTATTTATTTTATAGTTTATAAATTTATCACTTCAAACTAATTATATTATTAACAATGGAAAATTGATCGGAAGGTATTATCGAACATTTTAAGGTAATTTAAAATTTATTCAATCTACGCACTTTCTATTTATAAAATACTGGAAAATATCAATTTAAAAATTTGCTTATATAAATCAATTTCTAAAATAATACTATTAAGTATTAAAATTATCTATATGTAAATATATGGAAAAATATTATAAGCTAAAATTACGAATTATTATTTCTTAAAGAATATATTGTAGGTGCGCAGTGATATTATTAAATCATGAAAAGAGTAAGTCGTATAGATGTTCTAGGAAAGATGGGGGAGGCAGAGATATGAAAAGAAGAATCAAAGTCAATAGTAAGGGAAAAGAAGAAAAAATACTGATAGCGAGGCGTTAATAATAATAAAAGTACCTTTCAATACAGCTAATATAAAGTAAACATGAATTTTAATTTGAAGACTATCGAAGTCTTATAAATATTAATGAAAAATTAAAAAATATTGAACAATATTCGTGATTCAATAAACAAATACTAATAATAAGAATTGCCCTCGGCATATATTTATTTTAAAAAACATGCATTGCGTGCACGTGAAATTAATATAGCACTAAGTGCAGGCGTGCAGAATTAAAGCTTAAACACTTGTTAAAAAAGTTCAACAGAGATTTTTGGCAATTATTATGAAATGAATATAAAGTTTTTTTTATTAACTATTAATAAACATACAAAAGAGAACGTAAAAAATTTGTTTGACAACTGTTTTTTGAAATGACGTCAATACTTTTTTGGCTTTGCAAAGTCAAGCGCGTTGCTTAGTCAATGCTTCATGACAAAAAACGATTATTTTCCGATAAACCTGAAATGAAATCCGAAAATAAACTTAGTTTTTTTAAACAGCGAATCGAAATTTAAAAAAATAAGTAATAACTGCATGTCTTTGAAAAAAGAGTACTTATTTTCTTTTAAATTTCCCTTCGAAATAAAAGGCAATTATTGATAAAACGCAAAATATCGTAATAATTAAAATTTCTATGCCCTTAAAAGTACGTCATCATTATTAATTGAGATCATCAAATCTCTTAATCGATAAAACTAGATATAAAATAAGACCAAAAATTTGTATTTTCAGTTTTTAATAATTTTCAGTCTCGACGACTACGTACAGATTATACATAACATTAAAATTTTTAAAAATCGACATATTTTACCTATTAAGTTACTAGTAATTTTTACAATATCCGTAATATTGATGAAAAAAGCTATCGATGAAATACCTACAATAACACTCAGGGCAACGAGTGGTTCCATTCAAGTTATCAGTACCATTTTATGCGTCTAATAGTTTAAACTCGAATTTCATTTGTAAATATCTCGAAAAGTTGCTCAAATGTATTTGGAATTATCAAAATTTATATTATTTTCCATACTCGTCGCGAGCACCAGGAGTCTGCGTCAGTCGGACACTTATTATTCACCATACCACGAATTTTAATCTGTGAAAACTTTTAAGAAAGAGCGATCGAGGAGTCATTTTGATTTTCCTCGGTTTTCAAGGCTTTTTCATTAATTTTAGTGCTCGAGTGCTCATTTTTGTTTATTAATAGTTATTAATGCTAATCTTGATAGCTTCTTTTAGCATGAGCTACCTGTTGGCAAGCCTTAAAGTCCTCGTCACCAATCTCGATTTTTATATCGGACATTATTTTACTACAAATGGCTGGAGCATCGACAAAATATCTGCGTCAACGTTCGCATCATCGACGCCCCCTCAAATTCGTTTCCCATCCGTCTACGTGTTCGTACACTCATTCCACACATTATCCCATACATGTCTTAATCAACATCCACAAGAACTCAATCCTATTCGACTAAATACCAATTTTTATTCACGATTCGCCATTGCTACTCTTTCACAAATTTCAGATGCAATACGTTTAAATGTTTTTATACATCGCGACTAAATGAATGCAAATAAAGCTTTTTTAAAATTCACCTTATGTCAGTTAAAAGTGGAAGAACAAATAGGAAGATTACGAAAGTCTTGGAAAGTGCCTGTGTGTTGGTGCGCTTTACTGCATCGGGGCTGGGCCAAGCGCAGCTGTGCGTACTTAAAACGATAAAACTATGCGTTTAGGTCCGAAGGGAAGAAAGGTTAGGGTCAGCGGGAGAAAAATCACTCGTGCTTGGGCGTTCGAGCGAACAGAATCGGGCAAATCCGTCGGGATTCCGGGCCGTTTTCGGGAACATCGGACTCGGGGCAAAGACGCGATAGCGAGTCCCCGTAGCTCCGGTCGTCTCTCTGAGCCGAATCCCAGCAGCCCACCTATGCACTCGAGCGAACGCGGCTCGTGGAATTCACGCGTGCACGCCCCTCCTGGGCGGCTTCCCGGTTGGATGCGATGGTTCCACCCGCCTTCGATTCGTTTACCTGCAACCGCGCCACGATTTCCCGAGCGTCACATTCGCTAAACATCGCTAATTGAATTACGACGAAGCGAGTCTCCCTTTTGCAGATACGCCAGAGCTTCCTTAATATTGTAATTATAATTATTGTTGATTATTCGAATCGACATCGTTTCTAGCGACGACGGACTCGCAAATTGCCGCTCAGGTTTAGCATACGTTTTGCGATAATGTTTTTAAGAAATAATAAGGTTCCACTGGTTTGATTAATTTCAAGTTTTTTTCCACGATCTCAGTCGGATTAAAGTAGAGGTTTAATTCTGATAAAAAAAAAAAAAAAATACGATGCGCGCTTTGCTGCAATTGTTTAAATGCAAAGTACGTATTTATCGGTGATAAATCAATCCTAACATCTTACGGTGAAAGTACGTACAGGAAGATACGAACGAAAAGTATAATTAACCAAGGATGACTACCACTGACGCAGTGGTCAACCGCTAAACGATAGTTGTGCAAGTTTTCCCAAGTGACGGCCATAGAGTTAAATCAGTATTTAAGTGAGTCCTTCGTGCTTTCTCCAGGTGTACAAGACATGTTCTGGGGTCTAGAAGAGCCGCACTAATGAGACTAACAGACCGTTGTAGGACGAAATGTACATTCGTGCAACGTCCGTCCACGTGCACATCTTTGCACATTGATACTCTCATGGTACCGATACTAGTTTATTATTAAATATCCAACAAACATCAACAATTTAGAGACGAGTGAACAATTTTTTTAGAACAAATAATCTTTTTGACGATTACTTTTAAATGCTAAAAATTGCCATAATTCTAGTTTTGTAATCGTATAAAAGATTTAACATTGTAGCCGCGCGTTGCACACAATAATTATTCATCAACGCGATATATACTTCCACGCAAAATCAGGTATAAATAAATCGTTTTACGCGAACTACAATTGCGGTTAAGATTCAAGTTCTAAGTTGATTCTCAGAATGAAAGTATATAAAGGGAAGTTTTTTACACGGTAAGATAGAATTTTACCATTATTCCCTTAAAATTGGATTTGGAAATTAAAAAATCTATATTGCTATTAAAATGAAAAATTTCAAAAAAATTCCTCGAAATTTACGCGAATGCAAAGATTTGTTTAATGATCGAATTAAAAATTTAAAAGTAACTTTTTGTCAAATTATTTGAATATCTATACGATAATTGCATGTGGAAATTAAAAAATTGTATAATAAATAAAAAATAACTTTAAGCACTTTTGAGAAATTTCATACAACGCAAGTCGGATTAAAAAAAATTCCAAAAAGATATGAGCTTCCCGTAATGATGAATCCTTCTTAGAAGAGACACTGGCAGGCATCATTTCATCTTATTACTGTTAAATAACAATATCAAAAGTATACAATGAAACTTCACCGAATTACGTGTATTGCAGCTAACAATTTACACAATCAAAACTTGATCAGATTGTGAATTAGTACAAACTAATTGTGAACGTCTAGAGCGTTGTAGATAAATTTTTACATTTACGGTTTTTATTGTTTAACTAGATAAAACTTTATAATAATAAAATTATAAAATTTCAATGATTCGAACTTACCTGTAGATAATCGGGAAAGCGCATCTGCGTCCATACCTGCGACCACGAGAATTCACATGCGCAAATGTGCGCACTCAAGTACATGTGCACAAATATTTGCACCCGACACCTGCGCAAATTATTTTACCGGCACACCTTCACTTACACATATTAATCATTGCGTGTATATAAATCGATGGGAGTGCTTATACGTAGGATATTATAGAAGAGAGAAAAAGGTTACCCGATAAAAAACGATAAAAAATTTCATTTTGTTTTATACAAAAGAAAAAACTCGCGACCCGAGCGTCGACGAATGACGAGCAAAGACTGACTCGCATCTCCTTGAGCAGCGACTGCCACTTCCCATTCCATTGTTTACGACTGCTTCGTCCTCATCCCGTTTTCCCAAACAACATTGTATTCGGGGAACCTCCAGGTTCTACAAAACGCTCACAATGTACAGCATATGATCAACAAACGATAGATTTTTTTATCACGCACACTATACTTCAAGCTTGTAAGTTAACCTTTGTAGCTGCTGTGAGCTGCTTATTCCAGTATCATTTTTAAAATGAGCATTTAACACATTTTACAAGAAATTTTCCATTACTTTTGTAGAACATGTTTTATCATTTAATAAGTATTCAATTTTTTTTAATAAGGTAGTATTTTCATTTTATAAAAATTTAGAATCTTAATAAAATGACAGTTACGATTCGATAAAGCTATTTAAATACAATTTTATTAATTTATTCATACAAGTAACTATATCGAGGTTAAAAATTATCCTAAAATTATAAAATTTACTTTTTTTAACACACTTGTAATGAATCGAGTTCCATTAACTGATCTATCCGCTGACATTCGTTTATTCAGCGCCCGGGAGCGTCGATCCTAGGGTCGCGCGTGACTCCAAGACGACGGCGAAGAGACTCCCCCGGAGGTGGACAATCGATAAGCAGAGCCGAAAATCAAAGCTGTAGGGCGGGAGGGGGTGGGTCGGCCCTTCGGCAAATCCACATTTTCATGCAGCCGAATCAGTGTTGCTCTTCGGTGGCAAGTTTGACGTGCGTCAGCTGTAGTGAGTCGAGTCGCACCCCCGGGGGAGCCGGAGATAATAGACGAGGTGCGAGACCGACTCCGCGCTTCTCTACCCCAACGCAGTTGCCTTACGTTGCATATTTTAGAGATTATTTATCTAATTATACTTACTTTAACTGATTTTCCACAATAATCATATTCTACGTTCCGATATTTATAGTATTACAATAATTTTAAACTTATTTAATAAGCAATAATGAATCCCTTTTATTCAGCCTAAATTATTGCTACTACTAACTATTCTTATAAAAATGTTAGACATAAGTGAACAAGTGCGTTTGTTCAGCTTTTGACTACGTCCGTCTTTGGCCTCGGCGGTGACGTTATTCAGAGCACGAATCAGGTCCGCGAGGTTTGAACCGTAAAGCCCCAAAGAGGTGAGTGTGCGTTCTAATCGCGAATTTCGCCCTTTTTTATAATTCTTCTCTTGTTTCATTGTTCGAGTGCTTTCGCTCCTCTAGTCGCGACGATCGAGATATCGCAGCGAAAAATCTCAGATTCCGCATGAGTAGTCTGATCGCCCCGTCTAGTGCCAGTCAATCCATGCCGTGCTACATAACACTAGATAGATATGTGTTTTGTGCGTGTGCATCTCTCTCTCTCTGTGTGTGTGTGTGTGTGTTTATCTGGCTTCACACATTACAACGGCGACAATAGATAATCAACTGCTAAATATACGGCAATCAGTAATGTCTGATAAATATAACAATAATTATGACAAAAAATTCATAATTAAATTAATTAACACGAAACTGTGTAAAAGTATCTTTTAAATAGATTTTAGTTTCTTCACGAATGTCATACGAAATTGAATATTTATTCGTTTTTACTTCAGCATTCAAAGAGCTAACGAATTCGTAAACTTCTTTAACGAAATTATAAAAATTTACATTGAAGCGACTGATAACACACGTTTTCGGTTAAAAACGGATGAACGAATAAACGAATAAATCACAGGAACTAGTTACTTTGTACGTCACTCGATGAATTCATAAATTTTCTACTGCTCGTAGACAAATTAATAAATTGAAAAAAATACTAATGGTATGCACTTTTAAAATATACCTTGATATTGATGACTACTTTAACGTAATGATTAAATCGAAAGATTTAGAAAAAATATGTCTGCAGTACCTCCCATTTGATATAAATCGGTGTAATCAGACTCAAGAAAATGGATTTTCAAATAAATATTTTATTCTACATCGTGTCGATTATGATAAGTTTTATTTCAATAGCGACAATCAATATATTAAAGTATGATGGTGTATGAAACTAATGTTTATTCCTTTTATTGTTAGCTTTTTACATTGTTCATCGAGACAGATGCAAACAGGGAGGCAATTTCATTATTTTCCTTAATAAGTTATGTTGGCTAATAATATTGAATTTCTCTCTCTACCATATAATATAATAATAATAATAATAATAATAATAATAATAATAATAATAATAATAATAATAATAATAATAATAGTAATAATAATAGTAATAGTAATAATAGTAATAATAAATTTTTGCCAGTTTGTAGTTATTATTCACAGCTCGTAAAGTTTCCGTAAGACAGGAAAGTTTTGTTTCAAAAATTCGATTACGTTTAACATTTATAAAAATTGGGCGAAATTGTCACTACATAATATATTATATAACCAAACGATTTACAGGGAAAACTAAATGTTCTCGCTTCAAGAGAGTAAACTTGGACAGTCTAATCTTCCTCTTAAAAATCTAACGATATAAATGTATTCATAGCTTTTTACTAACCACATTAAGTTTTGGATGGTAAAAACATTAAAGAATTAATACAATAATTATCATACAATTAGACACTACGGTTTATTTTTATGCTACAAAGATTTCTTTTACAAGGGTTGCGCCGGTAATTGTTGATATCGTGATGATAACAAACGTGTTGAAACTGCCGGAGTCGCATCGAGACTCATACGTATTGTGTCGTTGTTTGCATACTCGACGCAAAAACGCATTCTATAGTTAAAAAAAGAATAATAAAATAAATTGGAGATATGCTCTTGTGATCTGAGTTAAGTCTCGACGTTATCGCACATAAATACAGACTCAGACGTAAAAAAGAGTATAGCGGGAAAAATACAGAAGGGGTGGGGGAGATTGAAAATCAAGGGATACTCTACGCGATTTCTCCGTGCGAAAAAGGGTGTGTTAAGCTGTCGCGAGCTCATCCGGAAAGCGGATAAACGATCTCACTCACTCATTCTCACTTTCTCGTTCTCTCTCTCTCTCTCTCTCGTCTATCTATCTATCTGGCTGTACGTCTGTCTTTTGAAAAATATCGCGGATTGTCGCTTTCTATCAACGCAATCCGGAGGAGAAGGAGCTGGAGAGAGAAAGTAAATTCGGTGTAATACGAAGAATGGAAGGAGAAAAGGGAGAGTCGAGTGAAAGGGAAAAATCTCCATGCGTCTTCCAAGTGTGTCAGCGCGTTCCTCCGTTCCTCCATTTTTCCTCCCTCCCTCCAGCCCTTCCTCCATTCCTTCCGTCCTCGCTCGCTCACTTCTCTCACTTCTACTCTTTTTACATTCGTTCACTGCAATCCCTCTCTTACTTGAGAAAAAACGAAAAAATAATTTTCTGGACGCACTTCTGCATAACGAATCGATCGCATTATGTCAACAGTCGTTGCGCTCCTCCGCCTATGACGGGAGGAGCACTTCGGCATTTCACTTTGTCACCCTCGTCCTTCGCATTTTTGCTGTCGATTCTCGAGCTTTCCTTTCTCATTCCGGCGCGATTTTCAGCCGGTTTTCAGCAAATCGTCTTGAGGGACGCACAACAGCGAGTTCTCACTGATTGCAGATGGCACAGCCATGTCCTCAGCCTATCGATCAGCTCTGCGCAATCCGTCCCCACATCCTGGCATTCATCGACCTCTGTTTCTGCGTTCATACAAAACAAGAACACGTGAAAATCATTTATTAGCATTGCTCTCTCAACTTGCTGAGATCGGTAAAGAAATAACTTTGCGATTTTGAGATTTTTATTCGATTTGTGTCAGTAAAATTTATTTATCTTTCGTTCGTCCCGTTCAATTTCAACAAATTATCAACGTTTATGATAAGTTGCAATTGTTACTGCAAGCTTTTTTAAAAAAACACGTTTAATCTTTTAAAATTTTTTAATTCAAATTTTATCTCTGCGACTGATCGACGAAACATATTATTTTCGAGTTGCAATCAGTTTTATATCGCGAATATATTTAAAAATATATATATTTCTTCGAGTAAGCATAAATAAAGAATGTACATTTTGCCGACTCTCTTAGAACGAGGCTATTTCGTTTATCGATAAATAATAGCGACAATTTTCCATTCAAAACAGATAATGCAATGTTTTTTTGTGTCGACGCAAATATACTGCTTATGAAATCCATTGTTGCTTTCAATCTCAAATCAACAAGTTGTTATGACTCTTTAAATAATAATTGAATAGATAATAAATTACAAGATGTACAGATAGAATTAAAAAAATTGGCTGGAAATTAAGTTAAGTGAATAGATTATAGTACTTTGCGTGTGAATATTTTTGCATTCTTTTAGACAGAATAATATTAGCACCATATTTAGAACTTTTATTACGTATTTACAACAAACTTGACTGTGAAACGCTAACGGCTATCAACTGTAAGTATTCATTATTCAAATCAAATACACATTTACATTATATACGTATACATATATATATAGTATATATATATAGATATATATATGCGTGTGTGTGTGTGTGTGCGCGGGTATTTGTTTATAAATTTATAATATATCTGATTAAAATATCACTATGGACGTTGCTAAGATTGTAACAATTTTCATAACCGAAATAGATAGTTGAAAAAATTTAGTTGACAGTTCTGCTATAAAAATTAACTTAAATGTACAAAAAGTCTAATAGTCTAAAGTTAGATGCATGAAATATTACCGAGTAGTATTTTTCAATTCAATATCCTGGAGACCGTTAAATAACTTATAAAACAAAAATTTGTTATAAACTTTTAATGACGGATAGATATTTTATAAAATATATATTTTTAAATTTTCTTATTAATTTTTTATTTCTATTACTAAGTAATAGTCTGTGATTTAAATGATTTAAATTATTGAACTGTTATTAGTAAAAAATTTATGTTTTGAATTATGCGTAATTATTATATTATTCACAAATTAATAATTAATTTATATAACTTTTATTAAAATTTTATCCAAGCATTATTCGAATAAAAATTTTAGTTATAAAATCAGAAATTTCATTGAACATAAAATTCTGGCTTATACAGTATGAATGTAATGTATTTTTAAATTTCATTTATAGAATCTATATTGAATCAATACTAAAGATGATATTAATAAAAGGTTTGCTAAATAATCAACGAACATTTACACGTACTATAACGTAAAAACATAATGTAATCGATAAAAACATATCTCACAGTAGTAATTTAAAATAACTTTATTTTTATTGTGCTAATATAGAGCTTATATAAATTGAAATGAAGTTTTCTCTTGAAATATTGAAAGAAATTTAATCTATTTATGTTACAGATTAAATTTATTTCATAAATTTATTAGAAAAACACTGATAGAAAGTTACGTTTAAAGGATTTTTACACATTAATTTGCGAAATATGCAATAAAATAAATATCAGTAATGAAATACTAGAAAGTGGACAGCAAGATAGAAAACATGTCAATGTAGATTGTTTTTAAGGAATATTAGAGGTTATCTGAAATTAAAATTTAATTTTTCAAACCGAATTTTCATTCACATTTTTGAAAGAAATTGCTCTGATTATCAGCTTATTAACCATTTAAGAAAAAGTCTTCGAGATTAAATGAATTTTTTAAATTAAACCACAAAAAAGTGAATTACGATCCTCCCATATTTCTCAAAAACGTAAAACCACTATATTCTTGGGAAAGATCAATAAAGTAAATGATATATAATAGAGAGTTTGACCGATAGTTCGGTTTGCATTTACATCATCGATATTACATTATTGTAAAGAAAATAAATGCGTAAAAAAGCTTCCGTTTTCTATCAGTTAACGAAATATAATGTAATGGTGTGTTGAAAAATTAAAATTAGGAGTATAATATACACATGCTTAAGCTAAAATAAATTAAAAAACATAATTAAAAGACCTTAGAGTAAATTAAATATATTTTTATAAGAGTATCGAAGGTATAAATAAGCAGTTCTGAAATTATGTTCATGTACATCGTGTGAATTAATAAATAATGGAAAAAATATACAAAATATTCGTGTAAACGTTGTTTGTTAAACAAAAGTTGTAGTCGTAGAGATTCAGATACGTGATTATATAAAGAGAGAGCGAGAGATAGAGAGAGAGAGAGAGAGAGAGAGAGAGAGACAACTTTCGGAAAGAAACTTGAAATAAAGAATTGAATCGAAACCACGTCAAGAATCATGATACTTTTGTGAAATATCGGAAAATATTTATTTTAGAGAACACATTCAAAGTTTCAAATAATTTATGTGAAAGATAAAAGATGGCGAAACTGAAATAATGTGATAAAGCAGAACTCGAAGTCTTAGAAATCTTACAATAGATAAATCGGAAGTTCCGTGAGTAGAAAAATATGGAAAGAATTTAGCGAGACAGAATTGATAAACAGTGCTTTAGTTGACAGTTATTACGGAAACTAAGAATGTAAAAAAGTAAAAAGTAAAAAACGTTGCTTGAGCCAGGAGATTCTGGAGCGAGATTGTTGTTTAACTAAGAAAGCCAGCGATTGAGAAGCGAATTTTGAGATTTGAGAATAATGTCAAAAGAATTGAGGCGTGAATGCAATAATTAATAATTTTGCGGAGAGAAGAAATTTGTTGAATTATTTGAGAGAGAGAGAGAGAGAGAGAGAGAGAGAGAGAGAGAGAGAGAGAGATTTAATTGTCGGAGCACCCAGAAGAACTTTAAAGAAATTATAGTTTTGGCAAAGTCTGCTTATCAAGTCTTATCGCTGGGCTCCATGATCATCCTTACCATGACCGTAAATTTGTGGAGCGTATTGGGCGCCATTGTTGCTCGTCATCGCGAGCGACGTTGATCTGACTGTACTCTTATACCTGAACGGAGTGACTTTTGGATAGTTAAAATCGTTCGGGCTCTCGTTATCTTTTGAATCGTACGCGTGTGAATAATCGTAAACATTCGTCTTCCTAGTCGTGGCAGTGGTGTACGCGTTGTTATTATTAAAGTCGTTATTGTAACCATAACTGTATTTCCTATAGTAATCATCGGTAATGAAGTTACTGACAGTCGAATGTGTGTAGCGCGAGTATGGCGTTGGCGCCGTCGTGTAATACGACATAGCCAAACTTGGGGACCTTGTCGCGGTCGTCGACGCGATCGAATTCGAGTACGGCGTCGTGTATTTATACATTGATTGATACGTGCTGCGTGTGGTACCATCCCATGAATACCTGTGTAGTATATTTGTATTATTCTCTGGTGTCTTTTGCTCTTGCTCCTCTGCGAGGGCAAAAGTTGGAGGACAAATCATTTACAATTTTAGCTGGGTCAAAGAAAGATTATGAAAGTACTGTTTTAACGACCGAACTCGGCTAATCAAAAGCTTAAAAGTTCAAAAGTTCTCTTCGATTAATGAAACTCGACAGATTTACTACAACAAGCCCGGGCAATACACGCTTGCAAATACACGGACAAGCCTACCGATTTCTATGCATCTTTGGTTCTAATATCGTTAGTTCAGAGTAAAAATATTCGTTACGATCCAAAGCAAACTGTTCGACTTGAAATTTTTCAGAATCAAACGGGATGTTCAGTCCAAGTTTCTTGTATTAGAGTTATATTTGTTGATCGTTATTGATAAATACACGGAATAATAAAAAGAATTTTGCAAAGTAATTTGTCGGGAGAAAAACTAACTTCGCTAATTTTTAGCGGTCGATAAATCAGATTTCTAACTTTCATATTCTCATTAACCACAGAAAATGTCTATTACTCGGGTCATTACATCACGTTTATATGTTAATAATAACAACAATAATAATAGTAATAGTAATAATAATAATAACAATAATAATAATAATAATATAATAATAATAATAATAATATAATAATAATAATAGCAATAAACTAGTTTCTGGTAAGTGCATTCGCACAGAGGCAATATTGCATGGAATTGAAAAAATTCCAGATTTCTTTATGTTCTCTTGAATCGTCTTTAAAACATTTTAACTCCAACAATTATGATTTTAATATAATTCTTTAAAGTTTTTTTCAAATACAGTTACTTGGAATTTTTCTTAGCAATAAAAATTAACAGTAATAATAACAATGACTGTGACATATTCTCTTAGCTTATAGATTCCTCTGATTATCCGTTCATCTTTACCTGTATTCTGTTGTACTAGTATTGTACCGCGCGTACAAAGGCCGACTTTGTGTGGCAGCATTATAAAGATTTTCTCGTCGCACATACGTCGGTATATTCTGCGTGTAATCAGGAATGATATTTTCGTGCTCGGCAACACACTTGCCATTCAAACAGTACTAGAAGTAAAAAAATGGATTAGCATTCACACTTGGCTACTAGATATCTAATTTACATTCAAATGCTCGAAATTCCATTTAATAATCCTATTCGAAAAACTAAATGCTCGGCGAAGTCCCTTCGTGAACTCGGTCGTCTTTTAAAAATTCATTACATCAAGCGTAGTTTCAAATGTGTTGGTTAAAAAGTGCATTACAGCAGACCGCGTCAAAAATACGTATACGGATAATTGAAATAAGAATCGTACTTGACCATCTCCACAAGGAGAGCCTTCAGCTGCTGGTCTGTAGGCCACACAATAACCAGAACCGGCGTCGAAGCAGAATAGCTGCGCGCAGACTCGGTCGTCTTTCTGCAAGTGAAAAAGAAATGTGTGGAAATAACTCTGGAAACTACATAACAGAAAAGCATGCATAAATTAAAATGAAAAGCTAAGATGATTGGTTCTTACGAAGCAGGCGCTCGTCCCACGATCTTTCCTGCATTGAGCGTCGAGCGACAATAACTTTCCTGGCAACACTCTTGGCAATGCCTCGTCCTCGTGAGGGGCATTATAAAGGCACGTCGCGGTGTCTCCGCTGAAATATAAAATCATATTCGTGTCGTTATATAATTCGGTTATTGCAAAAGCTACCGATTCGAGAACTTTGCTTTCGTCGCGTCGGAAATTGCATAAAAGTGCCAAAAAAATTATAATTTTCTGTTACACCGCGCGACACATTATTGCATTTCTAATTAGAAATCTCAAAGCACCGAGAATATAACGCAATAGCTCGAATTAGCGTAAGCGCCTGTCTGGAAATCGAACGAATGAAAAACACCCCGATGAAAATATTGGAAGGTAAAGAAAAATTAGCCAAAGCCGATCGAGTCGATTTTTGCGTTGGCCTGGACTTACTTTAAAAAATGATGAAATGATGAAACGCTGCAATGAGACCATTTGAAACCTTTTTCCGTATGCCTGAGATCACTCATGATATATCCGTCCTCCCAGCGACACTTTTCAGCTCCAGGTCCACCAAGGTAACTCGGTGGTGGTGAGCCGTCGTGCACCGCACCCAGTCTGAAGTGCGAGGCAATAAACATTTGTTTATAAATAATGCATGGAAACACGGAATAATAGTCTAATTACTCCGTGTGTTGTGATTGCTTCGTTGCGCAAGAATCATTGTGAGATAAATCATAAGATGAAAAATGATTCAAAGTGCGCGATGCGGCGGCATTAATATAATCCATTGGGTGGTATATTTCATTATGCATTCGTTCATTAAATAATACTTCATCAAATTTATAGTGCATTGTTTACATCTACGTGGATTTAGAATTTCGCCAATTTAGAAGCGGCAATTTAGCTATAAGCAACGGTTTCGCTTTTTACATAGAATTAATGCTCGATTAAATGTATAAATAAGTGTTTGTTCGGAAATTAAAAGATCTGAATTTAAGAGTAACAATAATTTAGCTTAGGTTCTGATCAATAATTCAAGTAGCAATTTATAATCGGCCTTTTTATCGGAGCCTTGCAAGTTGAAAAGAAAGTCGGGCGACGCAGATAATACATTAAAATTCGTTAGACTATAAGTGGATTGTAAATTAATTCAAACGCAAGTCATTGACTTGCAACTATTTTTTAAGCACAGCACAAGCTTATTGCAAGTTAAGAGACTATTTTTTCCGCGCATGGCTTCGTTTATAAAGAAAAAGCTGTTTAGCGTACTTATATTGTAATATATAATTTACTTACAAATGTCCGACTTCGTGAGCAGCAACGATAATGCCACTAAAACCGCCAGTGTCTTCTATTATAGCCACTGAATTGACTTTTTCAAGTCTCTTGTTGACAACACAAGCTCCACCCACGTACGCGAAACCTATGCCAAGAATATTTATTAGCAGAGTCTGGTAGGTTATCCCTCGTGTTGCAATAAGAATTTTAGTCTGGCGTTAAAGAAGCTAAGTACTTCGGTTATTATATTTAGCGTTAAGGCTTATCTTTTATTTTTGCTGTTAATTTTAATGTAAATTAATACCAGAGCAATATTATAATTAAATAGTAAAATGCTTTTATTCGTTTCTATCAAGCCACAATATTTTTATAGATTATAGATTTCCAAAGTCCATCGGCTGAATGAAAGTATTGCACGTATTTTAAAACAATTGATTGCTTTAGAATAAAAGCACTTGTTGTTAATTCATTGTTAGGTTCGTTAATGTTTATTATATTTTGATTATTATTAATGCTACCGAAAATACGATTATTGTAAGCGATCGGTTGACGGCATTAGTCCGACTATTATTATTATAGATTATTATTATTATTATTATCATTATTATCATTATCATTATTATTATTATTATTAATGATTATTATTATATTATTATAGTTGTTGTTGTTGTTGTTGTTGTCGTTGCTGCTGTTATTACTATTTTATAAAATATTACAATGAATTTTAAATCGGGCATAGGCTTCTCGTGGAATTGGTATGCATCTGGTGTTAATTTGATCATAATTATACTCTTTTATTACCGATATAATCGATTTTCAACAATATTGACCAAATTTCTTCTACCTGTGTTTCAAAACATTTATAGCTTTTAAGGATATATTTTACAATACAAAAGACAATACAAAATATTTAAAACATATATTTAGTGTTTGAGCAAAAAATACGAACACACAATAATTATATTCCTGTTAGCTAACGTTAAATAATGGCTTCCATTTGTTATTTGTTAGATATTTAAAAGATCTATTTCAAATATTTTACTACCGAAAAGTTTTGATTTTATTTAACGCTATTAATAAAAAATTCACCAACTATTTCTCTGTTTTATTTAAAAAAAACTTACCGACCATATTCCACGTCGATAAGGCAGCCAAAATTTAGTCTTAAGACGATATTAATTAGAAGAAAAGATAACGTTTGATTTTAAGCAGAAATACGACAGGATCTTAATTCTAAAATGGACTCTGGTATCACGTTTTTAATTAAACATAACGTATTGCAATTATTCACGTAAATTTTAGCCCGTTATTTTAAAACCTACATCGGCACAATAAATAATTACAAAATATATCGTATCCATTAGCACTGGCGATTAAATCAATATTTTATAAACTTATTGTCCGCAATTATGCATGAATTTGTAATTAATAATGTATTACTCGGAAGGATCGTACGTTAAAGGGTACGATAAGTATTTCATTGTTGTAAAATAGCATTGATAAACATGTAATACAACCACGTGTATTTTCAAAAACAATAATTCTATTATTGATGTAAAACTTAAATCACGCTGTTGAAAAAAAGCAAAATAAAAAATTTCAGATTAAGAAAGACAAAGAGATCGTGTGCGCAATGTAAACACTTAGAGACACTAAGTATGAGTGTAAACCAAATAGATATAAAAACGAAACGCAAAAAGCGTAGGTACACGTTTGATAGAAAAAAAAAAAAAAAAAAAAAAAAAATTAGATACAAAAAGGAGAAAAGTGTTTAAAGCTTAGAACTGAGACTGTTGCTGCGAGCATTGAAAAATTAATCATAAGAAAAGAATTAATAAAATAAAATTACATAATAGATAAAAGCATTAAAAACGCGCAGTCACATGTAAAAAATTAAGTTAAATTAAATCACACAAAGTAAAGTATAAGTAAACTGATAAGATAGAATAAAGTGTCTCATTGAAGAAGATTGATGGTTTTATTATTTTATTGATAAGTCTTTTTGTGATAAGTTTGCAAAAAATTTTCACTTTTTGTTCTTTTCTCATGACAAACGTACCTGCGGTTCCTCTATTGCACACGTCATTCGCGTATTGCCTCCTGCACATATCTAATCTGTAACGCAACAACAAAAAACATCCTCTTTTATCATCGTTACTTATTTTGCATCTCTCGAGGTTATTGACGTGCGAGTCTCACGGGACATTCGAATACAGGTGTACGTAACGACATAATGTTGAACGTATACGGTCTTCGTGAAAAATGGCAACACACATCTGCTCTACGTGAACATCAATGCAGCAATAATGAGAAAAAATAAAAATACATCTCTCAAACAAAGAGAAAAATAAGCTTAAGTTTTAATGCTAATATTCAGTTCAAAATATTGTTTATTGCCAAAATATAACTAAATTAAAAGAATTAGCGGGAGAAAACACATCGGCTTCGTTCAATCACGAGTCTTCGTTGTTTGCGATTCTTCGTGTTTCTTTAAGTGTTGGTCCGTGGCGTTAATGGGCTGTTATTGGTTGCAATTAATTGGAATTACAAACTACATTTAAATTTAAACTAAATATGTATATAAATAGTTAAATGGGTGCAAGTGGCGTGGATGCGCTTCTTGTGAGATTGTGTTTAGTTAAAGACTTCCTCGGTGTTTCGCTCATCTCGATCTCTCGAAACTCACTCGTGACGTGACATCGAATTCAGAATCGCGGACGCGAATTTACAAGCGGCAGCTTTGCTATTTGGAGTACTTTAGTCAAAACACGAAATAAAACTGAAATGGGAAAAAACGAAGAAGTGCTTAAAATGGACATTAGGTTTATGCGTTATTTTATCCACTGCTTTACGTTCTACTAAAGCATAAGATGCACACGCGAATGAGTCACAGACAGCGCATGATCATAGTGCACGTACACGCGGACACGCACCCACGTTTAGGTGCGAAGGAGAAAACAAATGTGACCCCGCAGAAACCGAGAGGCGTTGAATTTTTCAAGCTTTATTTCTAAAAATGCCGACGTGTGCCAAATCATCATGCGCTGCATGTTTCTTATTTTAATCATTTGGCTAAATTACGACCCATGACCCCCAGCCTCTTGGAGACCCCCTACATGCTTCTTCACAACTAAACTGACGCATCGTGAAAGTTCTGCACATTGTTCGTTATTTATTTCAACATTCAAAGCAATGGTCATTTGATTCAACTCGAATGGCGAAATAAGAAAATCCAAATTTCAGACAATCAAGCTACGGTGCAAATAGACCGGTCGGTCGATCTTCGTTCTTTTGCAAACCTTCAAAACCATCGATTTTTCTTATTAAGTTATTTAAGCGACCATTCTTCCGGTGCATTTGAAGGATTCGTTGGTACTCGCGTTGGAATTAAGGTCTGTGTTCTTGCAGCTCGAGCAAATATATTCGTTGAAAACTCGGCCAAACGTAATAAAAGTAGTTTTCGTTACTTCGGTATAATTTGCGGGCGAGTAATGACGAGTTGCTTGCTTAAAAGACAAAATCAAAAGCTCCGAAACAATCAAGTAGATTGAGAATGAGAAATAAATGAGAATTTCTTATTTTTTCACCTTCATAAATATCTGGAACATAATAGTGTTTGTATGCGGGGAACTTTCACAACACGTGACTCGACTCCACAAAATTTACTTCGGGAAAAGCGATTTTCATTATTTCGACGTAATTCAACTTTTTCGATCGACAACTTTTTCGCGCGTACAAAACACTTTAGAAAATATACTGGGCACGAGGAGAGAAAAATTTTCTCCTCGATGCGCCAGAAAGCCTCTTCAAATGAAAATCGCTCGATGTTTATATTCCATTAACCCGATTTCACAACTAAATAACACATTTTACGAAAACAGCTGGATTACAGGGTTACTATGTACAAAATGATTGTCAGTGCTCTAAATAAATAAT
Source organism: Platyscapa corneri (assembly GCA_018907185.1). Lineage (NCBI taxonomy): Eukaryota > Metazoa > Arthropoda > Insecta > Hymenoptera > Agaonidae > Platyscapa > Platyscapa corneri. The sequence continues at coordinate 1,007,301 of JACCHW010000018.1, read as the reverse complement.
TGGTAATAGAATCAAAAATACAAAAGTACATGTACAGATAAAGTAGATAGTGTGAGTTACGTAAAAAAAAGTTACCAAAAAACAAAAAAACAAAAAACGAAAAAAGGTAAATAAAATAATTGGAAAGCATGATCGTTATGTAATAAACCATACCGGCAGTTCCCTTAGTGCAGCGACCGCCTTTCCTACGACGGCACATATCATACCTGTTTTACGAAATAAAAAACATGGACAATATGAAGTCATCAAAGTGCTTCGAAAGAAGGGCTATAAAGTACCTGCATAACTGCTCAGTTAAGGAGACTTATGATTCATTAAATACATATGGACTACATTATTGATAGTTTTCGATGACAATGATTGAAAAAATTAAGTGACAGTAAAAAAGCTCGTGTGCAGTTGTTTACCATTATTTTCTTAAATGCGTCTAACGGTCCTTCAGCATTCGTCGCCTCCTTTGTTAAGAAGCATTCGTTTTCATCGTTACGTTATCAAACAACATCTGGCTAAAGCGAATTCTCGCTCGGATCGTTTACCGAAGGACTATTAGATGATTAAGCGTGGTAATTCATCGGTAATTGCAATTGAATAAATGAAATTCTCGGCGTGAACTGTCGTACAAAAAAAAAAAAAAAAAAAAAACAACGCCAAATTTCTATGATAATCGTAATACAAAGTAGGTAGTGTGTAAAATCCGAATGTTTTCCTTATTTTTATTTTGGGGAGAAAAAGACTATCGATCGCAATGAAATAAGACACGCTTACTTTGTGACAGCAACGGCGATGTCGTAAACAGGAAGTCTTCTTTCTCGAAATAGATATTTGCCCATATCGGTCAGCGCAGCTGCCGAATCGATCGCATCTCGTCCCACGCGGTTTCTTTCTAAGTATGGCGTGGCGTCTCTTCCCTGCAAAAGCGATATTTCTAATAAGCCGAGGAACGAGTTCTTCTGTGGCTGCAACTTCCTGGACGTCGTTTAAAAATATGGGCGGTTTTCGCGCCTCGACTCGAATAGAAATTCGAAATAACGTTCGGTGCAAAACGTTAATCAAAGAAAAGCACCGAAGCTCGATAAATTGCCTGATTATCTTTAAATTAAACGAGGAACTTTAAATTTCTTGTTCCGCGTGGCTTTTCAATCGTCCGCAACACACCCAATCGGCATAAACCGCACAACTTTATTAACGTTTAAAAACAATTATCGAAAAAGTTACGGCAATTAGTATCCATAAATTTGACACGAGCTTGTGGTTTCTCGTAAAACATTTAATAATAAAAAAGGCATTTTGGTAAAGCTGTTATTTAAAAATTGCCGATTACTGAAAAAAATTATTATTCGCGAATTAAGCTCTTGATTTTGCACTAATAGTCGGAGAAAAATTTTAAATTCGACCGACGCTGGAGCGTTTAAATTTTGCAATAAATCCGTTTGTTACAATACTTGGTCTGAATTTATATCGGCCAGCCAAATATGAGCTTTGCACAATAGCAAATACTAAATTAAAACTCAAATAAAACGGTTTTTGTAAGGATAAATTTCGCGGATCAAAGTAGAATTCGCGGATCAGAAGTGCGACCAACGTCATATTGGAAATATCGAAACGATTTTGAAAATGTCGAGTCGTAGCTGTTTATTTACTCACGCGTGAAATGATGATTCCTGCGATACTAATACGTATCTTTGGACCTTTTAGCAGCTTGTACCTAAGATCTACTCCATTCCAGAAGGATACGAAGTATCGTTTTATCTGCACATTATCGCCGCCATGCAATCTGTAGAAATAATAATAAAAGCCAAGCTTACCAATTAAAGACAAAAAATAACAAAATATGTTAATACGTTGGTTTCCAGGAATATATATCGTAAAAACAGCTCATCGGAGCATCGCTCAGAGTCGTCCGGGAAAAATTCATGAAACATAAAATAATTTAATGTCATTCGCTTCTCGAAAGTTATAAATAATAACAGCCGCGCCACAAGATTTGTTTCGCGAAACTCATTTTGTCAAACATCGGCAAAGTATAAAAAATGACGTACGTTCGCCCAGTTACGACTTTTGCATTTTTGCATACCTTTTATGATCAGTTTCATTGATCCGAGGCAAACCCATTAATATGAATGTGGTAATTAAAAAACACGCAGAGATGAATGAACTTGGCGTTGGAAAAAAGAAAAAAATCGAATCATTATTTTTATTGTTTTTCCGAGTACCCGATAAGAGTCATAATATAGAAGGCGTAATAAAAAGTTCGAAATAAATCAACAAATTAGCCGATTACTTTAAATTCCGAATAAAAATAAATTCATCTTTAATTCATTATAAATTACAGGTGTAATTAGATTCGATAGAAGTGAATAAGTAAATACGCGTTTAAGATGCTGCTGCTCCACTCTGATGATACGCGCATATCTGATCTCATTTTATGACACGAGAAAATTAGAAAAATGACTTTTAATGCATTGATGTGGAGGGGAAAATCATTAGACTATACTTCTGCTACGAATCCAATCAAACGTGTACATTTACATTTCGTATTTATTTTTAAAACTATACACTAATTATTCATCCGCATATCAACCTGTAAATAATTCGTTGAATAATTAACGAAAGTAATGTATGCGTACTCTGTAGGCAAAGCAGGTGATTTTCGATGCCGATAGCTATTGCTTAAATTCATTTTCAGATCAATCGGCCCAAGTGTCAAGGCACCATTAGAAAAGATGACTTGAAATACAGATATAGGATCGATGCGAACCGATAGAGTCACACGGGCGGCAGCGAAAATTAAGTAACAACATTTTTTTATCTTACCTGTATCCGTCGTAGTCAACGATGCAGAGAATTTCGGGGTAAATTACGTATGGTGCTTCTCGCTTCGATCTCGATCTATTACTACTAAGTGATCTCTTTGATCTGAATCGCTTGGATAGATGATCTGGCTCCATGAATGCTAAGAAATTATTCATCGTGCATTAATACCCAGTTTCGCCTGATTCAAGTACCGATTTTAATCGATACTTAAACAAGTAATTAAGATTATCCCGTACTTTAATCGCGTTTAAATACGTGGCTCGGTTACCGAATTTTTATAGAAATCGCACATACTTTGAATCTACAATATTGCGCTTTCCTCGGTTTAGGCTGAAGAAAGATGAAAATACTCGATCGCGAATAAAATTCTTTAATCGTCTTAAATATTTGCAGCGTATGAAATTAAAGTGAACTCTGCACGCGTTTTCTTCGCGTAGTGCAGTTTCATTGAAAGTCATTACGTTTTATTTAGCTATGAAACCGAATCAATACTACAAAGTCATTAAGCAATATGTTTATTTTAGGTGCAGGCGTGGCTAAGTTCGATGTTATCAATAACAGTTAAATTGCTTTCGGTTAAATTACGCACAAGAGTTACATTTCTAGAGTACGGTAGACCACTTCAAACGCAACCACTTGAAATCTCTATAACGCAATGCGTTCGAAGAGCGAACGGCGCCAATTAATAAGATTTAGATTTGAAATCGTAATCTCAATGTAAGCACGAGATAATCACGACAGTCACCACTCGAATAAATCGAATGCAACTGAATTTTCGTAATATCTTTGGCTCTTCGTTCATTTTTTTGCATGTAAAAAATAGCATCAAAAACGTATTCGCAAACGTGCAACTAAACACGTATAAGCTGAGCACTAAAAGGCCCGGAGTTTTCTCAAGTTTAGGTGGATAATCTAAACGGCCAATTTGTATGTCAATTTTTAAAAGTCTTATTTATTCGAGTGTGCGATAAAGCTTTCGAGAGAATCTGTATGCGAGAGAGATAATTCGTGCACACGTAGGAGAAAATGCGTCTACACTCTAAATACCAAACACATTTATTTTTGAAATTGTATTCTCATCGCAGGATGTGCTTAGTCCGGCTGCACTATGCGGTCAGATGACTCGTGGATTTTTCGTCAACCGGTTTAAATCCTTAAGTCGCTCGCGAGAAAAAGATATCGAAAGCTCAAGATTTTTCCCGGAAAATCATTTGGAAAATGTTCATACGCGAAACGATGGTAACGAGTGGGAGTTCGGCCAAGACGTTTTAAGAGGAGAAATCGCGCCGATCCAACAAAAATAATGCCACGAGTTAAATTGAAATGTACAAAAGGAAACTTCTGATGCACAGTACACATACATAATGAAATGTTAACGTATTTTAAACCAAGGAGCACCAACACTGGCCTGCTGAGCTCGGATGGGCTTCGCATTAATATGTATCCGTTTATTAATCATAATCCGTGCTTAAAAAACGTGAATATATTTATCGAAGGAGTAAACAATTTTAAGCAGTGCTATTTATTTAAAAAATAAATTCCTAGTATCGAAAGGATCGATCTTTCTCATGAATAATGCGAGGTGGGGGGAGGAGAGGTGTGAGCGTTCCGAGTCATTTTTGCAATTTTACAATTCAACTTGAGTCTTGGTGAAGCTGGAGAACGTAGCGTTTGATATGTTTCCTCCCGAGGTTTGTTCCACATTTTTAAGCGCCGGCGAAAAATCTCAAGCTCGTCGGCGTGCATAAACTCGTTTCGGAATAATCGATGTTATGGAAAAGAGAAAATGGCTAGTAGACGACTCGTGTAAAAAAGGAAGCTTCGTTTACTCACCGAAATCGCTGTACTCGTCCTCGATGGGTCGCAATCTCTTTCTGTAGACAATGTGGTGGCTCGTGTGCTCGAGACTACGTCTTGCCCTCGTTACATTTGGCAGCAAATGTGGCTCGTGCAAATCCGGCGACTTGCTCACAACTTCCTTCACCACCCGCTCGGGCAGCGGTCGAATCACCAAATCCGCTCCGATATTTCCGTGCTGCGTGAAAAATGTCGGTTAACCAACGATCGCTGCCTCGTAAAATGCCAATCGCTTTATAAGCAGCTGCGACAACTTTTGCGACACTTGCGTAAGAGCAATTGTTGTCGCCTTCAAAAACGAGACGTGGGACTTATTCGTGAGGTCGAGTGGTATTCCGTTGAAAAGCACTCGAATTCGCCGTACAATATAAATTGTCGCCCAAACAACAACATTATAAAAGGATATTTGCGCCGTGACGCTTAACTCGAAAATTCAACGGATAATTAGCGAATACTTGTATCGTTTTAACACTTGTACTCGGTGTACTCTTCAAAGCGAGAGCATCGTTATCGATCCAAGTTGCTGTAAAATTAACGAGCCTTCGCCAGTCATTAATCAGACCTTTTCTTTTCTAAAAGACAAATTATAAATTTTTAAATCATCATTAATTTCGGGTTAAACATAAAATGGCGCTCGCGATCAACGAAAAAAGTCATCCGCGATGCTGATGTAGCGATGAATTCGTGTTCGTTCCAACGGCATTCTCATTAATTGTACGTCGTACGATTGCGCCGACAGGTCCATCCATTGGCAACTGGCATTTGGCAGTTGGGAACGACTGCGAAACAGCGTAACTGATTGGGTGTCGAGTATAATTAAGGTAATGCATTTAACTCGCGACTCGGATGAATTCGGCATGAGCGCCATAATGTAAGAGGACGCGTGTATTTGTGAGCTGCTGTACGCATAAAGTTATATCCACGGGGATCGGCATTGTCCCATACTCCAAACAAAAACACTCTTCCGCATATTTCGTCGCTTAATTCTTGGTAAAGGAGTTGTATAATACAGTGTAATGTCTTTGATTCAAATGAGTTTGACGTTTAGTTTGGGAGGAGAGATAGACGGGTTATAAATAGAAAATAAGCGATGACGTTGATTGCGGTATAATTGATCCAAGCAATTTATTGTCTGGGACGCTAAAAAAATTACTAATCCGCGCCGTAATTATATTTCGTTGGATCGTTTCTTGACCAGTTTTCCGAGAATTCGACGGATAGAGATTTTCAAAATCGCTATCTGGATGCTTTGAAAAAACTTTGTTTAAACGCAGATATTGAGTTGGCTTTCGAAAAAATTTGCAAAGCAAAAAAATTTAATCTAATTATCTTATGGCAGTTTTGCTTTTGACAATCGCGCGACAAATTTTCATTGCTAAATTTTTTCAAACGCAGTAATTCAATTGATAAATTAATTTCTTTTTGCCATCGATATATATATAGTAATAAATTAAAATAGATAATTTGCCTTGAAAATAATATCTTACAGCCCTTTCTGGTAATATTTCAATCGTAAAATTTAAACATTATAGGGAAGTCAATGACACTTTAATTTCTACGGCAAACTGCATGTACCTTTAGCGATAAGAAACTAATTATTGCAATTTAAAATAAATTTAATTTTAATTTATCAATTATAATTAGATGGTTTTTAATTGGAATTTCGCGAATATTCAATTCGTAATTTCGTAAAGAACAACCCGTGCATTTGTGCGTAAATGACGCACATCGATTTTTAATAAAACTTTTAAAAAATCTTAAACACTTTTAAGATTTCTTTTACGTACGGATATAAATTTACATATAACGAAGATTAATGGACGCGCATAAATCTATCAATAATACTTTTTTCAAAAAGTTTTTTGCTCGAAACTATTACTTTCTACATACTTGTATTTACTTCTTGGAATTTCTTTCTGAAATAGTTTTTCACGTTTGTAACGTTCAGATGAGCTGGCGCTACATTTTTTTTTTGTATTTCTCTAATATTTGTTAATAATAAATTTTGTTAGTAAATTTAATCGGAGCCAACCGTGAATTCATTAATTGATACATCGAAAATCTTAAATACGTATTTTTGGTATTATAAATTGGGAATTTCATCATTTGTCGAATAAAAAACGCGACTTTCTCTTATTCGCGTAAAACGAATCAATAATATTTTAGTCGGTCATATCCTACATTTCGCATGTATAATTTTCTATTACCTAATTATGTTTTAATTGAAAATTAAAAATTGCACCTGGAATTTTAAGTACATACGCTAATATCATTAAAGGAACAGTTATATAACTTTAGTTTGGACGTTAATCGGTCAATATTTACGAACGTTTCAAGAATATAAATGTAAGAGGTAAAGCGAATATTTTAAAAGAGTAAATAATAGTACATCGATGTTTTACACGCTTGAAAACGCGATTGATTCTGAAAAACTCCAACTCGTAAATCGATTGAAAAGAAAAATAAATAAACAAATAAATTCATTTGCCGCGTTACTTTCAATAGAATTTAACGATTTTCTCGCGAGATTTATTGCATTATTTGATTCGAATCTGTGAGCTCTTGGCGATTGAGTCACATACGCTTATGTATATACACTTCGCTCTTATATCCGTTTCGCTCTTTCACTCATAACCTGTCTTCGAGATTTTGACACTTTTCTTACAAACGTTTATTTGCTTAATTTATCAAAAGATTCTTGCAGAACAAAAGTTTCTTTACATGCCTCGCCTCGCCTCGCCTCTCCTCGTCTTGAGAAATAAACACGAGTGATTTTTATCGTAATGGCCCGGCGAAGATATCTAAAAAAAGTAATAACACAGCGTCTGCGGCTCATGAAAATATTACACGCGGGATTTCACAAGCCATTGTCTCTTTATCGGGCTCGAGACGAACGAAAAAAGAAATTGAGATCGGAGCGAGTAATTGCGAAAATCGACAGCGAAACGCCCGGCTCAAAAGCAACTCAAATGCTTTACTTATTTTACTTTTCTCGATTTCGTGACTAAAAATCCAAATAGCGCGGCTGGTGATGGGACACGCCCGAGGACGAATTCTTCCCATTAGACCGGTTGCTCGCTTATCCTAGTGTTGTGTACATTCTAATGTCTAAAAATAACAGCTTTCGAAGCTCCGACGAATAATAAAGGAAATCCTCCTTTCTTGCGCACTTGTCGCACACTAATGCAACGTAATCCATAGCGCAGCCACACGCTTAAGCCAAAGTAGATCGCGCGCGAAGCCAAACAAAAGATAATATAATATTTTACGATAAAAGAGTTTGCTTTGGAAAATTGTACGCAAGCCGTTCGCTATTATGATTTTTTAATTTACTTCTCGTAATCGATCGCAGCCAAGTACAAATAATTCAAAATCACTGTTTACTCGCGCTATTTAACGCGCACTATTATTATTCTAGCCGTATTATCGCGGCTCTTCGTAATTCGACGATCGAACGAACAGTCGTACCGCAAAAGGCTAATCATCTAATTAACGCGATAAATTGCGAATAATTGAAAAAGTAACTCTTTCGCAAAGACACGTTTGAGCGAATTAAGCAATCGGCTCGGTTTATGGGATTCATAAATAAGAGTGGAAGTTGGCAGCACTGAGATCGAAGACTCGTGCTTGGGCTTTTAAAACATCAAGCCCCTCGTCTGGCACTCGGCGGAGCTGCCAATGTAATTCAAAATGTTTTCACAGCAGTTTAAACAATTTAGCTTTAAAATAACCATTAGCTCATATCTGAAATCTGCCTCTCGCGATAAACTCTCTCCTTGTTAGTTTACGGTAAATCATACGCGAGCGCACGTATGGGAGCAAAAGGAAAATACGCTAGTCGTGTCGTACGTGGCTCTCGGCGCCCGAAGCCGACGCCGCGATAATAAACCGATGTATTTATAACGTGGAAAATTGACAAATAAAGTAAGCAGCGGAAATCTGTTGGGCAATCATCAACTTCCTCAGCTGCGGCGAACCCGATATTATGCAACGCCGCTTAAATTCAACGAATTATGAGAAAGAGTCGCGTTTATCTCGCGCCCGTCCACCCATACGCTTGGAAAGTAGGCGTCGGTTCCGAATTCATCGGAAGCCAACGCCCACGCACCGAAGCCCAACACGTGGCGCGCGGCTCGCAGCCTCTTAAGGACGAAAACCGCCCGAGGCGATTGACAATCGAGGCTCCCGACCCCTAATTGCGGCGAAAGGATGGCAAATTGCCGCCTAGAGCTGACGCCGTGACGCCATCGACGTTGGCTCTCTTTCTCAGCTCTCGACTCGCTTCTCTCCCCCTCGCGCCTTTTTTCCCGCTGCGCTCTCCTTTTACGAGCGGCTAATTATTTCGCGAGACAGTTATTACGACTCCCAAAAACAGTATGCTCGGGGGTCCCTGGTGGGGGGGGGGAGCCGAGAGAAGCCTTTCCGCGTCTCTCTGTGCGTGTACGTGCACTTGGTAATAATGGACTAAGAGAATAAGGGTGATGAAAGAGGACTATTAAGAAAGCAGAGCGCAAAAGCGCCGCGGGCACTTACGACAAGCACTTTCCCACTGGCGTCCCGGTGCAGCAGAATAGAAGCCATGTTCTGCGTATCCTGGTAGATATCGCCAACGTCGCTGTCTTCCTGTCGAACAGAACAGAAGAACAAACAGTCAGAGATTTCAGAGCGGATTTGCGCTCGGCCAAGAATACATAATCAACTGCGCGCCCGCGTCTCAACTCGGAGAGACACGTTTCTTTGCTTTTTATTTTCTTCATTTTTTGTTATTTTCCGCGGCTCTCGAGGAGTGACGTTGCGTTATCTTCATTAGCCGCGTTCGTAGATCGCGATCGCGACCGCGAGAGATTCAGCGAATGCAGTTTGGTCGCTCACTCGGGTTAATTAAAATGTAAGACTAATCCCGGTAACGACTTGGACGCCTTTACCGCGGATACGTTTATCGTAGGTGTATTTAGTAATAACATCTGTAATGAGTATTAGTCCTTCGTTAAGAGAAAGAGAAACAACTCGTTATACGTACTGCGGCTTATCTTTTTTCTCTTTTGCACGTTTAGATTTGATTATCTAATGCTATTGTACATGCCTTTTAAAATAACTGGTTTTCTGCGGTCTATCCATTATTACGTAAACTATCCGAGGAATTGAAAACATTTATTGGATGTTCTAATTAAAAGAGAACAATTGCAAGGTATCCAACTAAATGTGTCTTAATGCGACTATCAATTTTGTAAGGAATCTTTGTTTTTCTTTCGTTGGAAATCCAACGATATTTCAACTACTTCTGATTATGACATTTAACTCGCCTCTATCATTTAATCAATGCGATCATTCAACAATTTAAGTTTTTGATTTCAGTGTCGATTTTAGAACAGATTTTTCCCATTCAACTACTATTGTCAATGAAAATGATAATTAAAAAAGTATATTCAATTCTCTCTTTCTTTCTACAGAAAGAAAGAGATAAAAATTGTTTTGAATTAACAAAATTTAAAGCCGTCTAATAATACTTCACTCGTACGCCTAACTGATTTTTAAAATATACGCGAGCGTTTTTTTGTGTGTTGAATCTCGAGAATAATACATAAAATTAATCCATTATTTTTCACTATTTACGACAATACGTTTTCAACTATTATTAAAAATACTTGTCTTTGCAATCGTTCAATTTTACCAGAAAATTCCAATAATATTCAAATTTTTTAACTAAAATCAAATTTATAAATCTGTTTAATAAAAGTCCTATTTATTGTTGTCGAAACGTAAACGTAGTTTAACCATTTTTTTTTTACAAGATCTTTTAATTTTCGAGTAAAAACCCGGTGTTCAAATATCACCAGAAATATGTATATTTTTAAAGTTAAAATTGCTCGTACAACGCAATAAATAATTTGACGCGCATCGATAACAAGGCATAACGCGTGACTAGATCTCAAAATTTTCATACCCACGTTACGTACGGCTATTATTTTTTGCACCGGTAAGAATTTGTCGAAATTAATTGAAATCGAAATTATTAAGTACGTAATTGCACGTTCGAACGAATACAATTTTAGCTACCGTGTATCAGTGTTGCCCCGTCTCGGTAAATTATAATTTTCATTACATCGTTTATTGCAAAGCCTATTTAAATCTTAAATTTTGAATTTCACATCTATGCGCAAAATGACAGGCGAGATTATTTATCTCAATCTGCGATTTTGGCATTCCATATTCGTTACTTCTATTCCATGTAGCGCATTTTTGCGCTCCGACTTAAAGCTTGCAACTGCGATTTGTCTTACAAAAGTGAAAAAAGTAACGTCGTTATGTGCTGTACTTGCATATACTTATTGTTAGGGTCTTCGCGATATAATAAATACCGATTTTGACGAAACGCGAAGAGTAAAAAACCTTTTCGAATCCTTTAATTTTTACAGCGACGTCCAAAGAGAAATCCAACAACTGTGTTTAAACGTTTATTACTATATATTTGCACGATTGAAACTTCTACCTATTGTAGCTACTACGAATATGTGCAATAGAAGTAAATACTTTGCCCAAACTGAAATTTACTAATTTTTATAAGATTTTCGTTCGCTCGATGCGAATTCACCGGGAAAATGTTATTATTTATTTTAGTACTCGAAGTAACGCTAAAAACTTTTTATCAATATTCTTATGACGGATAATTGCAAATGGAATATTATTTTAGTTTAATTATGCCAATCGAATTCTATCCACCGCGGTTCCTCAAAAATGTCCTCTCGCGTTGACATTACGCCGACTGGAATAAAATTAATGAAAGAGCCACAATGCGACGTACTTCCGGAACCCTTTCGTAGTACAAAGCATCAGGACTGGAGTTGTTTTTGTCGACCGTCCACATCGGCAACTGCCTCCCCGACCAGAGACCATCATTCGGCTTCAAGGACAGATTGTAGCTCCTCCCAAAGGCCTTCAGGTGCACCTCTTGTCTCGCTTCCGGGCTTCTCCTGTGCATCGAATGCAAAACCGGCACTACCTCGTACGCTGGAACTGCGAAACGCATCGGAACATTAGGCTTGCATTCATTAACATCGCTCAAATACATAAATAATAAGAGCTTGTACTTATCGAACACGGAAGGAGTGTAAATGCCCGAAACCGGCGTTCAGCAATTACCTTTTCCTTCTCGAATTCAAGAAGACGCAACGCAGCTGGATTAGCATAAGTTTCTTTAGCCTGAGCGAGTACCTTGTGTCACTTCGTGCAAAGTCCGCCGACTGGTATCGAGCCCGGCTTTTTTATAAAATCACTTGTATTTCTTCTCGATACTTTGAGACAAGATGCCGATGCTCGTATAAATACATTCTTGCTTCGTGAGTGTCAACACGGTGAAGCGACTTTTAGTAGACTTTTTTTGTTAATAAAAACAAACAGTCACGAACGTGCGTTAAAATTTAACGATTCGAAATAAAATGGTAAAGCACTAATAAAAGGTATTCCCCTTTACACGAATAACGTTCGATTCTTTGTCGAGAGATTCCTAATCATAAAAACTCTGTCGGCTCGTGCGGATAAATCAGGCACATTACGAACCAATACGCGGCAACATCTAATTCTAGTAGTCGATACTCTGTTATGAAAGAAAAGTCCGGCTTCGCCGCTTCTGCGCTTATGCGAGTTTCAATTCGCTTCTGTGCTTGCAACAAAGCTATACAAGTGCGAGGCAACGAGACGAGGACGGAAAAGTTTTGAAAAGCAGCGAAAGTAACGTCTCGCGGAATTCGAGTGTTCCACTCGAACGAAGATCGACTCTAAAAGCCGTCGATGCCAGCTATTACTAACATAAAGATGAAAAAGCGCGATAAAAGAAGCGGAGAAAGGGAAGAGTCGCGGTCCTGATCTTGTCGCGAGAGTCGTTCTTCAAAATATTCACGCCGATGATTCAGGCCGATAAATAAGGATTTAACGTCGCGGTCTCCTCACGAACGGGAAAAACGTATGATCGCGAAACGCTGGTCATCAGCAGCAGCAGCAGCGGCCTGATCGGGGAAGAGGCTTCTCCTCGCGATCGTATATTACGAGACGTCTGAGTCACATAGTCGATGACCCTGCCGTGGCTTTTTTCCCGATCGCTCTCTCGCGTCTCCTTTTATTTCTCTTTCTCCGGCCCTCTCTTTCTCGCCTTCTGTATACGTCTGGACTGTTCCGCTTACGCGAGCTCACGCGCGATGATGTAACAGCTGGCCCACGGACCGATGGGCCCGCTGAACCTATGAATAAGAGTTATATGGACCCGGGGCATATTGACAGCTGGTGACAAGCAATCGATTCCTACAGGAGAATTTAAAGGTATAGTTTCGGAAGTTTTTCCTTTAACAGCGCTTCGACGTACTAAAAATTTCACATCGAGTCTACGCCTCTGCGAAGCCGTTTTAAATATTTCATTTTATCTATTTGACGATAAACGAGCAGACGCCTCGTTTTTACCCAACAATAGCAAACATCGCTAATTTTCAAAATTGAGAAAATTCTTTTTAAAAACCTGCAATTGCAATAATAAGTTGATTTAATGTCCGTTACGCCGCTCTACGTACTAAATCCAATGGCATTCTCGGACATTAATATTGCAACTGCAGTGTTTAAAAATTTCCCACTTGGTAATATTCGGCTTTTGAACATACTTTCTCTGGATTACGTAATTTTTTCACAATTTTTTCAGTTCAAAATGTAGGAACATCTTACGTAGCGTATAAACGTTCGTTGAGAGAAGTGGTTTTAGAAAAAATCATTTTTCTGGTTAAATCTATCAGAGACTTTGGTGTATACAGACCAGGACTAGGAAAATACGCGTGCTAAAATTATTTTACCATTTGTAGGTAATCGAGTATCTATAATACTTTATACAAGCTTAAAATTACTTTTATGGTATTGGGTGACAGAAAGTATTTTTTCTCAACTCCCAATAATAAATAACGAGCGATCACAATGTTAGTAATGTAACTTCGCGTTGATCCAATAATTGTATCAAATTTCAAACGGCCGAGGTCGTGTGATCGATAAGCATTAAACGCGCGTGTGTGTACACACCAATTGGCAAAATTTTAACGTTCCACTACTCACGGCTGGTAAGTATTGTTAAAGCTTATTCAAATAAAAAACGCCTGTTTGATGATGTTAAAGTGTGTTTATACGTATTGGTAGTAGTGTTTCCGTTCGTATTCTTACCAGATTCGTGACCTGCTTGGAATACCGTCAGCATTTCCTTCCTCGTCATGTATTCGTGAATCTGAAAAAAAGGGAAAACAACGCATTAATTTGCTTCAAAACGTGTTTGCACAAATACCAAAAAATTTACTAAATAATCAAAACGGTGCAATATTATAATATAATAAATATCAGAATATTACAAATCATTATAAATCAGAGCGCGACAGCTGTATTTTATGATTCATTAGCTGATTTTATTGCGGCATGCGAGTACTAAAAGTAGCATATGTGTTTTGGGACTCGAATCAAGTTCGTCTTCGCTCTTTTAACCGTATAAAAGCACACTTTTGCTTAACTTTGCCGATTGATATTTCAAAGTAAAAAAAATTGTTGAAACAGTTTTAAAATAAACGGACTTAACGACATAATATAAAAGTGCAAAGTTAAAATTTCTAACTCAGTTTTTCTCTTTATTTTCTGCATTTTTAATTAAATGGGCACTATTTTACATTACTACTTAAAAAGAAGTAAACCATGAAAATATGAGGCAAGGAAAGTTTGAAAGTATTTTCACAAAGTAAAAAATTTCCGGCGAAAAAAATGTTTACTACTTTTAATGCGATACTTGTTATTTTCAATTCAACTTTTAATTTAAATATTTAAGGAACGACATAAATCTCGAGCTCCGAGTAATAGTAATTAAAGTTTGAAAAGTCCGATATTTGGGATATTCGCTCCGTTTTAATGAAATATCTTTTCAAATACTACTTGAGAATTACAGGTAATCATTCTAATAATTAATCGGACAAACTTATTTGAGCGTCAGACTTTTTGCGAAACTTTTAAATCAATTTAAATACCGAAATATCGCGCTATATTATTAACAAGTGCGTTATAACTCGGTGTAGTGGAAAATTAATATTTCTTTGTAGTGTGAGCATCTTTTAGAAAATTTGAGTCACGTACATTTTCATTTAGTACGAAAAACTGCGATTATATTATATTATTATTATTATTATTATTATTATATATTATTATTATTATTATTATTATTATTATTAGTATTATTATTATTATTATTACTACTATTAAAATCAGAATATATTGATTAAGTTAAGTGAAAATATTGCAAATTGTTCTCGAGTTGGCTTGATTATCGGGAAACTTGCATGAGCTGCCGATAAATTCAAGAAAATCAATAATAATTTTTGTCCGTTTCGCGAAAATGATTAAAAAATTTTTTTGTTATCAAATACAAAGGAGAAACTTGAACAGTAGATTTTCGTAAAAATTCCGGAATAATCACAATGGCTCCTAACGTTAAAAGTTTGAACATTCACTCGGAGAAAAAACTTCAATAAAGATTTACGATTCTCTCACAATGCGCTCATAAATATGTATGTGTATTCGCGTGAATTCACCCGAGCGCTCGCTAATATTGATTCAAAATATATCATTAATCTTTGGCAAATACGGCGGCACGTAATACCGGCATTTAGCGTCATTTCGATTTTGTTCAACGAGCTCGAGTTTTTACAGCACCGAACGCCACTCAGCCTCTTACTCCCACAATCTTGCGAAAATTGCAGGAATGAAACGCACGAGTTGGTCGAGCAACGCACTTAATCCAATACTTTGCCCGTGAAACTAGTGATATCCTGTTGCTACAAATTGATAGCCTACGAGAAGTAGAAACAGTAGACAGCTGACGCGTAACTGTCACTCTAACCTTCGATGAATCTAAAGCACGCGCACACGCACGCGCCCGAGGCTTCATAAATCATAACACTAAACGGCAATTTATGAAACGTGCGATCATTTAATGCACAACAACATTAATGCAAGAAATGCGATACGAAATTTCATAGCTGCAAAATTACAATTGGATTCGATCAAGTGCTCCGTATATCCAAAGCTATAAACCGTCGCGTTTAAAGCTTGCAATTTTGTAATTCTTACTCACCGGCGTTCAAAATAATGAAAACCCATTTACAAAGGGTGTAACGTCCCAGGATGTTGACAAGAACAACAACAACAACAACAATAATAATTTCAACATTGCAAATGCCTAATTTTTGTAAATTGAAAATCAACTAGCATCTTTTAACATTATTTATATTTTTTGAGCGCGAGTCTCGTTTAAGGCTATTTTTACTTTCTAACGACAAATTAATGTTAATTCGCAAATATTCAATTTTCCGGCAACATTAAGCGCACAAATGTCGAAACGGAAAATAATTTTCTTAAATCTTACTTCCATCGGATCTTCAATCGCTTCTCTTTATCCTTTTACCTTTTTTTCGTTTTTGACGAATTAATGAATTTTGAGCAAAGTTCTGCTGATTAAAAATTTTTCATTTAAAAGTTTAATCAATATATTATTACGTAATATCAAGCTATGGCTAAACTAGATTGGGATGATGTTGCTTTAACTTGATGTTGATAAAAGTTATAAAAACATACAATAATTTAAAAATTATTTTTATAACCTGAATCGTGCGTGTTTTCATATTTAAAAAATTAGCAAAAAATAGCGTAAGAAAATAATTGATAAAAAATAGCAATTTATCGCCAAGTTAATGTGTCACAATAAAGCTTGACTGTTTTATTGAAATATGTAATTATATTATTGCGAAATGAAGTTTATCATTTTAATTTTAGTTTTATGCCCAACTATTTCAAATACTTCGTGTAAGGAAAATATAAAGAAGGGAGTTTATAAGAATTTGGCTCCTCCTTGATTTCTTGATTTCGTATTTCACGGATTTATTATCCCAAATGCATATTAGCAATAAACAGCTTCGAATTAAAATTAATAATACATTTGAAAAGGTAATTAACACTAATAATTTTACGAGTGAATATATCTAAAAACCATGTATAAGGGTCCTTTTTATAGATTTTGACGATCAACGTTTATTCTTATACTAATTTTTAAAATCATTTATTTATGACAGAGGATAATATTTCTATTTTTATTCAATTTTAAATATTTGAAAAATGAAAAATTACGAAATACGATGAAAAAGATTAGTTAACATTTTATTCTACGTTTATTCGACGCTCGTAGGAATTTTGATTAGAAGTAGAAATTTGTATTCTCAAACGTTTCCGAATTAAATACAGAAATAGCGCGCATTGATTAAATAATTTCTGGGCTAATAAACAGCATACTTATATGCGTTTATATGCACTTGTAAATTATAAATAAAAATATAACGAAGCGGTTTGTAAAATTATAGACTGCAAACGTTGATTAAAATATTAAGCAAGATTTACTCCGATAAATGTGGAATTGTTTTTTGTAATCATCATTTCGGCTCGCAAGCAATGCTAATACGAACTGTAAAGTTCAAATTGATACGGTAATTAAGTTTTATAGTTTCTTTATCAATTGAAACAGGCGATAAATTAAAAATCCGTGCTTCAAAAGGAGATATTTTATACGACACCTCCACTATAAGAGTCAACTAATTATTCCGAAAAATATAACAGAGGGAATTAATGGTAATTAGAGATTTATTATATTAATTACATTTTGATTTCGTTTGGATACGCGATAAATCTTTGAATCTAAAATTCATTGCGTGTTTTATTTGCATAAAGTCGATAAAGTAAATTCAAATTTATAAACTACGAGTTGTAAAACATATCGGTATAGTGTCACCTCGGAAAGTATGCTTATCTTAATAGCCGAAAGACTTGATTTCCTCCGAAGGAAAATACCATTCCCGGCGTCCGGCGTCCTATCGAGAAAAATGATTTCCAACGCCGTTGACCGGCGCGCAACAGCCTCGCCCTTATTTTCGCCGTTAAAAAGCCTCTTCGAGGGCCGCGAAAATTAATTACCGTTTGCCAAGCAGCTGCAACTGGCCGATAAATTTTCCATCCGAACTGCTCTTGCGTTGTTTCACGAAACATTATTTGCGCACAGCGTAGAAAGCTATTTTAATGGGGTTCTAACGAAAAGCTATAGACTCGCCGAGTCGAGCAGAGTCTTTAACGACTCTCAAGATTTATAAAGATACATATATAATTACGAAGAAAAATGAGCTCATAGATATAACCGCTACATCATTTCCTTTTCTTTCGCAGCTACGCGGTTCTCATCCGGGCGAGATCCGGCAACTCTAAGGTCGATCACTTTCACGCACCGCAGTGGTGGTGTTACATCGCTACGAGCGAGCAGCAACCCGAAGTCGCTGCCGCGCGAATCTTTGATAATTCAATTTTAATTCTCGGATATTTCGCGCGAGACGCTCGAGCGCCTGCATTTTCGAACGACTCCAACAGTTTTATCTTTTTCTTTCTTCTTTATTATTTCATTCGATACGAATTGGAGGGGATAGAAATTTTCACGACAGAAAGAAGCCTGAGAATACCTGAATCGGCTGATTTGCATATTACGCACATTATCCATTGCTCTGGAATCAATGTATTCATTATTTGTATGTGAAAAAACCGATTGGGCTTTTATTGACGTCATAAATGTATACGAAATAATAAAACGCGAGAGGAAGAATTAGGAATGGACTTGCTCGTCGTATTTGCTCCACACCAATGTTCGGACACCCGAAAGCTACATTGGCACACTGACTTTAGTCGGCGAACACATAACACGTACAACCGGTAAGAACACGATGATCTAATGATCGTCGCAGCCATTGTTGCGTGCCTGCAAACTGCTCTTCGATCTATCGCGCCGAGCTTTATGCCAAAATACAACGATCCCAGACAATTGCAAAAATTTTTAGCGAAAGTGTCTTTCCAGTAGAAGTCTGATTCGGCAAATAAAACATCGATTGGATTATTTGATCACATTGCTAAATATTATGGTCGCTCTGCCCGTACGTTCTTCGCTGTCCTACTCCAGTCGCAACAGAACCGCGCGATACAATTATTACGAAGCTAAGTATTTTCAAACGACAATATGGATTGTTTCTCTAATTTCATCCGAATCACGCCCGATTACAAATTTTCCAAATTTCAAGTTTCATTAACTACTGGCGTATAATCGTTAAAGAGTCATTTTTATCTATAAAAAATCAATTTCTTTAAACCGGCATTCCTCTGAACGAAAAAATTACTATACTAAATGCAAATTATGTCAATTTTACGATTGTAAGTTGTTGGCCCCGATAATTTGTGACGAAGTTTTTCAACAATTTTAACGATCGACAATTTTGTCAGATAAATGAACCAGAAAATAATTGTTAAATTCTGATAAATTTTATACGCTTCGTAGTTAGTGCTTCGATTTTACATCTTATAGAGGAAGATTGATTGCTCAATTCATTGATCAACGTCAAAATGCCAATTTAATTTCGTATAAAATGCTCGGCACTCTAAATTTCTTATTTTGCAAGTAATATTCAATTTTTTTTATTTGAGTTCAAATACGTAATATGTATATATGGAAATATTTTAAAGATACAAACTCATTAAGCACGCTTACAAAACCATTTTTAAACAACGAAATTGTTGATAATTTCGTGGTTGCATTGTCGGTAATTGTAATTTTGTTAGTAATGATATCATAAACGAAGATTTGAAAATTATTAAGATAGTACGTCATCGTTATTAATATTAATAATAATAAAGGTTAAAACGATGTGCGGCTTAAGTTTATTTCGGAACAATTCATCGATTAACCCGAGAGCATTATGATGTGTACATAACATGAAATAATGTTGGGACATGAAAATTTATAAAATTCTAAAATAAAGAAAATTACGTAGGCAAAATTGATTGTTTCACTGACAGAGGCATCGATATATTTGGATAGATAATCGTATGCGTAAATTATTTTCGACACGCAGGTGATGAGTAAGTAGATGCCACACAAACGCCACCTGCTTTATTTTTTATTTTTTATTTTCCATGATCCAGCCGATGGGAAAGAAAAGGATACTTTCTGAAAGACGACAACGAAGGTGCGAAAGAAAGAGAAGCGCAGATGCACCCGGAAAAGCTAAATTTCACTCAACACGCGTTTAAAGTCTGCGGGATTTTCTCTCGATTACCAATCGCGAGTGCGAGTTTGACTAGGATTGTGAAAGGTAGCGTCGATGTCCGGGCGCGAGCACGTGGAATTAGCCATGATAAATAAGACAAGGAACCGGTCCATTGAATTTTTACAGATGAAATTTTCGTTAGGCATAGTAATGCCACGGACACGTAGGTTATGAACCGGTATTTTTTATACGCGTATTTTCGTGTAGGAGATAACTGTGAGTACGAGACGAGGCTGATTGCGAAAATTTTACGGTATTTTTTTCGTGTTCTATCATTATTTTAATTTTCTTAATTTATACGTATTAGCGTGTTGCTGAAAAGTCGCTGTTCCAGTTGTAGCGCCGATAAAATTCATTAAACGAGCGATTAATTTTAAAAGCGTATGATGAAATTATAATGAAATTATGCCCGGTGTGATTTAGTTTGGAGAATTTCAGGCGATTTTTGAACTCGATCTAATGGCCTACAACCCACTTTGTTATTAAATCTAGTTACAGAATGCAATTTTATGCAAGTGAAGTAGGGAATCAATCGTGCCAATTGCATAAATTACAACTTGTTGTTAATTTAGATTCGAGTGACAAGCTGCCGTTGCAGATTCGCTTTTTGACCAGCCGATTTTGGACTCTTGACGTTGGAATAACTTCAAAACAAAGACAGCGCCGTGCACAATTTTAAAATAATAAACACAAAAATCCAGCGCCGTTGGGTTGCGATCAGAAATCTAATTTAGAGTTGCCTCGTGGCATTTTGTCCAGCGCGGTTGTCTAAAGCATCTCACTTTGCTCGCTATTGAAAAGCACCCTAATTTAACGGGACGTCGCAGTGTCTGCTGTTCTTTAAAAAATGACAAAGTCTTATTAGTCACATCTCGTCGTCCCAATTTGTGCAGGACACGCGGAAATACCGACGGCGAAGGTTTGCTTCGATAACGACTCCGATAGTTTCCTCCGCGCTTGCAATGAAAATTCCCTCGAATTGCTGCTCCAAAACGGCGTTCGGCTAAAGTTACATTATTAATCGTGCTAATTGCCGTAGAGGCGAAGAGTCCGTTCAAGGCTACGTGTAAGGCTTACCTTGCTGCATCTTGCGAAGGGTAAGATCGCCATGCACAGAAAAACAAGGATGCGAATCATTTTGCAGAAGAGAATTCCTGATGGGTTGCGCCACATCGCTGTAAATAAAGGAAAACACTCGATTAATTTTTATTTATACATGCCTTTTGTCGAGGTTCGACGCTAATAACTCATATTGCAGCTCGCGAATAGATCCAAGTATTTCAGATGAATCAGCTGCTTAATAAACTTTATACGGATTATTCGTTAAGCGTGTTTTTGTAAAAGCCTATTTCAGCTGTTTATTTTAGTTTTCAACGCTTACATAAATATGAAAAGATGCAGACTCGGGGAATTACCGCGTGTCGAGTACTAAAAGTTGCGAGCGATGAGCCAGCCAAGGCACAATGGACTGTGCGCGCCGAAAAAATAAATAAATTACCGATCACGAGCGCATTGTTTTAAAATGGCTAGTGTGTTTGGTGCGGTTTATCAAATCGACGTAACGAATAAAGCTCTGCTAAGAAAGGGAAAAATAGGTTAAATATCGCGATTAGTTTTATTGTGCAAATAAAAATACTTGGGAAATATCCGCCGGGAATATTATCGGTAAAAAAATCGAAACACATTTCTACTTCGAATAAACGTAAACGCCTGAAATTTAAAATACGCACAACTGCATTTATAATTGATAAAAATGTCCTGTGCTTTTACAAGTCGATAAAGGTGCGCAAAAATATACGTGATCAAATCCATACATCTGTTTGTAGATTTATCAGGCGCATTAAACGAAGCTTTTTTACGCATTTGAAATGACACAATATTGGAAGTGTATAAATTTGAATTATTTACTTTTTGAGAGAAAATACTCCAGTTCACGGATCTTTTTAACGTCCAGCGTTTAGATTTTTAGATTGGAAAAGTGTAAATTAAAACGTCGATTAGCTGTTTTGCGCTTAAATGTTGCCGTTTAAAATAAAAAGGTGCTCGGCAGGAGTTGCCTGACACCGCAACAGACCAAAATGTGCAACCTTTTTCGCAATAAATTAATATCGATTAATTGTCGCAAAAAAGAAGTTGCACTGTTTATTACGTAAAAAGTAGACACGCAGCACTGGCTGATCTAAAAATCTTCGCCAATTACCGAATTTATTTATCCCGATTGCTGTTGAATGGCAGCAGGCGCCTTTTCTATATCATTATAAAATGAAAAAGGATTATGGATGATATGCAGCTGTCGTAAAGCATAACGTCAAAATGAAATTTGGCGAGTGGAGGGAAATTTGATTTAACGGTGTGCAATTTTCAATCTAATTGGGCAGAAAAAGAAAAACCTCACGGTGAAAAACGCAAAGGAAAGAAGTGCACTGTTGTATATGGGATAATAAATAGTTACCGAAACTAACGTAATTATTAAGATGTGCTTTTAAGCTCGCGAGTTTCTTCTAAACCATCACTCGTGGCTTAATGTATAATTAGTCCGACGAATGCATAATCATTCGTCGGTTTACAACCACTCGGTACTCCATAATTCACGATGCAGTCGGCATTTCGAGAAAACGAAAACTTCAACGACGTAATCGCTGAAATTCGAGAGAAGCAGCCTTTTGCCAACGGCGTTTGTCGAATTTCGGTAATTCGACGTATTATTAAAAGTATAATGGATACGGAGCGGAACTAGTTTTCGTTGCTTAAAGCTTAGGCGACTGTTCCCGACGAATGGCCAGCTAAATCAACAAATCTGCCCGGGCGCGCGCACAGCCGAGAATAACATTTGAAACTTTGAATAATCGCTTTAAAAAATGGGTTTGAGCGTGCGGCTGTGTTTTTGTGCGCTCGTGTGCGTGGAACGGTAAATCGTCACGTTTCGAGCTTTTGTGTATTAAATTAACAGACGAACGGCTATCGGTTTGATGACGCGAGGAGCGCACCAAGATTCCCGGTATAAATGCCTATTAAATTAACGGATAAGCGTTGTTATTCATTTTTAATAGACAACACCTGTCAGAATTTCTAATCGTGTATTTTAAATTTCACGAAAAGGCCGTATTCGGAACACCGGGGCCAGGTGGCAGCGCGCGTACCTCCTCTCATTCGCTAATAAAATTAGTTGGCAAAGTCAATGGATGTTTTCTACTTTTACGAATGTCGGAAAACGCGGAAAATTATTATAATTACCGCTCTTCAAATTGCAGCATTTACCATGAAATTTCATCGGCGTAGCGCTCGTTGTAGTCGTTGCAGTAAACGATCCCTCGACTAGGAAAGTGGCTTCATTAATTCTCGCGAGTACGGTAACCGCGAGATACACACGAGACTACTCTTTTTCTTTCTCTCCTTTCCCTACAAATATCCTCGAACCAAAATTAACTGCTGTTTCACTTGTCGGATTAACGTAATAATTCATAAGACGGCATCACCGTCTTTCCCTTTTTTCTCCTGCTCGCGCGCGAACCGCTCCGGGTTTTTCCATTTTTTCACCTTCCATCGCAAAAACACGAGCAAGAGGTTGCTATTGTTTAAACTTATTGCGCAACGGATTCAGCTGCAATAATCGATTATTTTTATCCTTAATTTCATCGTCCGATGTATTCATTTCTTGGCCAATTTACAACATCCGGGCCTCCTCTATTTCCAAGCCGTTCATTCGCCGAATCAAACAGCTTTTTACTTATCGAGGCGCGTGAATTCATATTCGGCCGGATGTCGTTTTAAGTGAAAGTGCACGCACTCGGCGATAAAAATTAGAAGTAAATTATGCAGTATTGACACTTGGAGGGAAACGCTGTCAAACCTTCTCGAGCGTTAGTGCTGAAAAGCGTATTTTACGTCAATTCCCAATCAGTGTCAATGTGTATTTTGTGTTTCTCTATCGCGCTTAGCAGTTATTGTGTTGAAAAAGCAACTTCCAAATGTGGCGACACGATCTAAATTTCTATCCGACATTATCTGCAATCATTAAAATACAATATAGCCTTTCTCACGAATCCAATAGGATTTCTTTTGTCATTGTAGTATAAAAACTCCAAGATACATTTCTTGAGAACGACACGCGAATTCAGACGCGTCTCGACCATTATTATTCGAATTTGTATTTCGGTAAATAACCAAAGCATTCAAATGTAAGAATTCATAATGTTGTGTTAAGTGCAAAGAAATAAATTGCTTTTTGAGAAACTAGTTTTACACGATAACGTAACAACAATATAAAAATTATTAGAAATATTGCCACGGCGTTTGCTATTGTTCATTACACATTTGTTATTTATTTCAGCCTTTCTATCAGTACCAATATTCCCGAAGGGGATTGGCCGGAAATAATTTAGTCAACCGCCTTACGGAAAGACAGAGGTCCCAATCAACTTTGCTCCAATGGGCCCAGATGAGATCAGCAGCGCCGATCTTCTGACCAGCGGACACTCGCTCTACACGTGCTACACGTGGCTTAAAGAGGAGAGCTGAAGCAGTTGTTCTTCGACCCACGCCCTCGGAGGACCCCGAACAACACCATACAGGAGGAATGGGCCGATCGAGACACGCGCTGGAAGCCGCAGGAAACCCTAGCACCATCATCCTTGTTTGAACAAGAGAGGACTTGGTCCTTCCAACTCAGCGAGGGAACCCGCGTCCCCTGGGACGAAAAAGCAACCCACCTTCTTTTGGGTGAACCAACCGAACCGAGTCCGTGACTCGTTCGGCTGCTCAATGGCGTCTCTCTCCTATTCTTCCCCGTGGTGACAAGGAAGATGTGACGATCGACAAATTTGATCCAGCACATCTTACGTTAATGGATCGTATAATTTACAAGTAGTTTATTTTTGAAATATTGTGTGATATCATCTACGAGTTTGTTCCGCAACGACAGTAGACCATTTTCTAATAGCTTCGATCAATCGTTTTCAATAGTATAATTTTCTATTTACAGTAAAATACAGTCGTCAAAAAGGCAGATAAATCAGACGAAGTTAAAAGCAAGATTCAATGCAATTTACAACTTACAATTTTCAATTTCTGTATAATGTATTATGAAGAAATAATAAAGTAAAATAAAATAACTAATTGATTACATTTCAGACTTATAGTGGTCATAAAGTCTGAATGTATGATTTCACAATTAAAACCTTGTAATTAGGAAAGCAATCGCTTGCTTTCTAATATATATATATATATACATATCATATCATATTATATTTTTATCGTGTTTCATTTCAAAGCTCTATAATTGTGGATCTGCATAATTGATTTTGTCTAAAAAATTATAAAATTATCAAATTAAGAGAAGGAGCGCGTTAAATCGAAGGCCGCCATTTCTTCAATAATAAATTCAGGATTATTCGTGATATTTGTTAATCGGTAGCTCGAGCGGTAGGTCCCTACGGATGACTTTTGTCCACGACCTTAGCTTCAGCCTTAATAAAGAACGAAGGGAGCGGTGCCTCAAAAAACAGAACCGAATAGTCGTTAACAGTTTCGTCTACCTCCAAGCGAAGATCGCAGTCCTGAGCGCGACACTGTTAAGTTGCGCAATTTATTGTCATACTTGACTAAATTGCGGCCGATTCGTAATGGAACCAAAATTAATCGAATCGGCTAAAAACAATAAACATGACTTAACAACTGTCCAAAATTAAATTTACCTTTTTTAGTTTTAAACAGTCATTGGAGAAAGTTATCTTTCTTTCTCGATTACAAAATGATGATTTATTTAAGTTCGTTGCGCTCAAATCAAGAACAATCGAACAGATATAATCTTTGACGGGGAAAAATCATTTCTACCAAAAGCTGCAGGCAAAGAAACGACAAAATATTATATAATTTAAAAGGGATCCGAAATACGCATCTTACAATCATCTTGCCTTAGCGTTCGTTAATTGCGAAATTTTACAATAATAGTAAGATTTATCGCACAATTACTCGAGTGGTTTGTTAATATAGTTTTCACGAAATGAATTATTGTCAATATTTAAAAGCCGTGATAACAATGATTAATTATCAGGAGAATCACCTTTTCTGATTTATCGACAATTAATCGATTGTAAAGCTTTAAATGTCATTGGCCTCGTATGAAAATGAAAATAATGGATAATAAATTTGCCTGTCGCACTAAAAATTATTTAAATTTAAATATTAAGAAAATATTGTGCAGATCTAATGCATAAAAGTAATAATTCAATCTTACATAATTGGATTATTAATTTCGTTGAAAATTAAAAAAGTGTGCTTACATTTGCCCATTTCGTAATCCTACTTACGAACTACAGTTAGATAACACACGCATGGATATGCGTACGCATACGCGCGCGGTACTATAAACAATACCACTAATGCGTTTTGCGTTTATAAATAAATTATAAACGTTTATTGCATTACTTAATTTATGTGTAAAATTTTCTAATATTCCCAACGTAATTGTATTAAAAATAGTGCGAGTTAAATTAAAATAACTCGTTGCGTCATTTTCTTTTCACGATGGAATCTTGTTAAATTGAAATGCCCAATAGTTCGGGTGCGTTTAACGGGCTGCTAATTAAAATTCGTAGCTTTTTAAATCATCGAGGAGAAGAATGTCTCGCTTAAAGTTCGCGTTGAATCGTGGCTCTTTAGATCCGCTGTTGGAGTTCCGGGGGGGGGGCAACAAGAGCAGCCTCGTCACCGTCGAGTCGAGCAGCTTACCGAATTTTCACGCTGGAAAAGACTTTCGATTGCTTAATCAGACTATGAAAGAGAAGATCGAAATAATCCGCATTGGCTCAAGACCCTTTGCAGATTCCAGCAAACGTTTCCTTTTGCTCGCCGTGAACGACGTCAACAAACGCCAAACGGGGTCAGGCCGTTCGTCGCACAGCCAGTGTCAGCCTCCCACTCGTGTCTCTGCATTATTACCGCTATTATTATCGATGTATGCTGGAGCAACCAATAATTAAGAGTGAAGAAAGTACGATAAAAAATTTAATTTTCCCACTAATCTCGTTTAATTAAAAAATTTTTTGCATAACTTGGAAACCCGTACGAGGATGACTTATATTTTAGGTATGAATAAGTCAGGAGAGGAGCTGCACGTTGCGACTATTAAAGCTAGACAATTATTACTCAGCAATGTTTCCAGTATTAAAATAACAGCATATTTCTCGGGGATAAAAAATTTTAATTATGTCCAGCTGAAGATAAAAAATTGAAGAATTATTAATTATAAAGCGTACGGCTAACTGTTTAATTTCACGACTGGTTGCAACACTCATTTTTGCAATCCTTCAAATACAGAAGAAAGTTATCGTGGTTTAGTTTAAAAGCAAAATTAGTCTCTTAAGACATCCCGTTCAACAATAATTCATGCCGATTATGTTAATACGATTTGAGAAAATTTTCAATTTTTACATTTATATTTCAAAAATAATTCGTTATAATTTGCATGAATTTACTCTACATGTACAGGGTAAGAACATGGTACTGTCCGCAATTAATAATAGTGCGCCGAGCGTGTGGAACATTCTTCAAATTTTTTCAACTTGCATACGCACGCGTGCGCGCGTTAATTTTTGCGAATAATGCGAATGAATTATTGAGTGAGAGGAAAGGAGCGTTAAAAATTGCATTTCGTAAATCATCGGTTGTCAAGAATCTCCAATAAATCTTATTGATTTTACGAAATAAACTGTATTATCGAGCCTTAAGCGCATCAAATTTAATATTACACTATTTGCGTCTAATAAAAAACAAATATTCATAAAGATTTTCTTTTTATAAAGTAGTTGCGCAACGCAAAAGAGAAGACATACATACCAATCGGTTATTAGTTGCGAGTATAATTTTCTCGTTAAATTATCGGCTAACTGGATAATACTTGCATTATTAATTAACGGGACGAATGTCTTTGAAGACGTGCAAATTTTCGTCGGTTTTAACGTATAATTTGCTCTCGCAAATGTTAGACTGCGGAACGTGCATTTGAAAAGCGAAAACGTTGGAAAAGGTAAAAGTAAAAATCCATTGATTGGTAGTTCCCACCGAGACGAATTGCGCTCCATTCGAACTATAAATTGCAATTTAACAATGGACAAATTGCTCGCCAATATGATAGACGCGAGACGCGAAAACATGTCGCAAAACGCAAGCGCATTTGTCATCGGCCGATTCAAGTACCAGCGAGCGCATTTATCCCTACCGCGTTTCCTCGTATTCACCTTCTCCGCGCGTAAAAAAGAAGTCGCAAACGCAAGAAAAATTAGCAAAGCAGTTGGACATATATAGGTGAAAAGAAACTAACCTTCACATGGTTAACTTCACGCATGCCCGAAGCTCTTGCAAAACGGCGACAAATGAAGATAGAAAAAAGCGAATCTTACTACATACGTACGCGCAGGCGCACGCGCGCGCACCGCGGTGAACGAGCTACGTGGAAGTGCCGCGCACGCAACCCAAGAAAACAGAGCGAGCGAGTACTAGTTACCGATCCCGGAAAGAAAGTTTAATTGCATCGAATTAACGTTCATCCGTAGCGGTGCTGCTGCTCGGCTCCGAGAAAAAACCTTTCGCGCTCGAATCGGCGAAGCGACGTCGGAGCGAACGTGCGAGCGACTCGCCGGGACGGGGCGCGCGACCTTTGACAGACAATGAACGGAGCTGACCGAGTCTCGGGACGCCGAGAAACGAGAAAATTTCCGAGCGGAAACGATTGGACTCGACGGGCACTGCTGCGATTATTTTAGGAGTCGCTGCTCTCGATTCGGGGATAAAATATAAATTACCGATAGAGAGCCGCGTTTTTTAGACGAGCAGCAACGTCTTTTAAAATCGCGATTACTGCGGTAATTCGCGGAGAGTTTGCGAGCAGCTGTAAGCGAAATATGCAAATTCGGTCTATTTGAATTAAAGTATCCTTTTTTCAAAATATATATATCGTTTTTTGTTGTTATTTAATAGTTTATTGACTCGTAACTCACGCTTGTCTTCGCGTTGTGTTAAAGAAATTGTTTTGTCGAGTTTCAATAAATGCGACCGACTTTTTCCATATTTGAATATTTAACGAGTGGCTAGACTCCGCACACGTACGCATACCGTAATTATGTATTACAAATTAACATAATAAACGCATGATAAATGCATTTGAAATTGATCTACGCGTCGAGCACAAAATCAAATAGTTAGATACTACTTGGTTTTATTCCACGCGGATTTCTTGTCTGGAGCGCGTATTCGCTCAAAATAAACCTTGACTTTATCAGGTGGAAATGCAAAATATTTCACACGCTTGCATTTCTGTCAGCGCACAAATATTTTCAATGCAACTAAGTTCAGGGCATTTATTACAGATTGTTATTGATTTAGCTGTGGACCTTCTAAAAGATATTACGGCTTCTAAGCTGCGTAAAGTAATTTATTCCCAGCAGTGAGCTTGCAAAAGTTGAACGATTGCCGTTTCTACGTGGACGACGTTTCCGCCATCAACGTATGATTGTGCAAAGCAAAGCAGCTTAATTATGCTTTTTCGCTTCGCATCGTGTCGCGCTGTTGTCGTTTCAAAATAAACTCTCGAGCGCGAATTATCAGATTCTCGGCTTTGCTCGGTATGAATTTTCATCGCGCGCTCGCTTAATTTCTCGGCGCACGAAAAAAAGTGAAAATCAATTTACAAGAAACAATCGCGATTGTATTCACGAAAATTTATATTTGGCGTTGCATAACGAGGAGACCGTGGTCCCGTTAATTGTGTAAGCGCGTGAGCGCGCGCCCACTGGCATTCAGGCCAGTCCATGTAATCGCTTTTCACTCGCTATCTGAATCTCCGCACGGGACGGAAAAGCTGCTAACGCGTGAAAAACGCTCCACCAGCTGCTCGGTCTCTAAGCTTTCCTTCTTTCACTTCTCTTCTCACGCCCCAATGCCTCCACTCGGAACAACAACACTCGCTTGAAAACGGTCGTTTCATTGTCGCTCGAACTTTGGACTGGCGCCGGTGAAACTTTGAAAAGTCGAATTTACCTCTCGTCATTTCTTTCCCATCTGCGCTGAATGTCAATGAATATTAAATGTCATCTTTGCAGTGGCTTACATTGATGCCCCTGAACGTAAAAGGATTTTCCTACTTAAGCTCGTCGTTCCCCGCGATTCAAGCTCTTAGAAACGCGTAAGGATGCATAACGTCGATTAGCATAATTACCAAAATTGTTCAAAAGCTCGAAAGAGAAGATTTTACACAATTTTATAATTTATAGTCGTTAATTTTCTAGAGGCATTAGATAATCCAATAACGCACACGTAGTTAAGTACAAGCGTAAATTGAAAAGAAAACAAGATATCGGCTGTATTTCGAAGCAACGCCTTTTTCAATGCTACCCCAGACACCTATTATTATGATTATTAATTTTCCTTTTCCGTTCGCCGTCTGCTCGCAGCTGCATTCAAGAGGATAATTCCAGATTAAAACCGGATTAGCGACGTCTACCGCAGAGCGAGCAATCTTATTTGTTTAAGGATCAAAATCAATAACTTCATTAAGGTACTCGACTAATACTTGCTCGTGAAATTTAAGATTCTCAGTAACGTTAAACGCGGCTACTTAGCGTCGAAAACTCATATGGAAGCGGACGTAATTTGTTTCCAGTGAAAGTTAAACACCAGTCGCACTCGTAAAAGCTAGATGATGACGTTAATGCGGATCGTGTAAATAATTTCACGTTTTCGCTGATTCTTCGCTGGAACAGCGTAGTTTTTAGAAAAGACGCTCCAAAAATGATTCCTTTGCCAATGCCATGCCATTATTAATGTTTCTCCACGACAAATCAATAACGCTGGATTTTTCCTAATCGAGTTGGTTAATAATTAAGTCGTGGATATAATTGTGAAGAATTTAGTAATCAATGAATCACAGCAGTTAATCACAGTGCGGATTAAAGAAAAAAGAAAAATTCTCAATATTATTACATATATTTCCAATGATATTTTTCCATAATCACATTGTTGAGCAATTCATTCGTCGATTGAAATTGGTGTCGGCAGGTAAGTACGACTTTTTTTACAATATGATTAATTGTAGAATACAATTAATAACTGTCCGAGAAAATTCTTTTCCCGATTTTGCAAAAACGACGGAAGAAAACTGCATTCGCTCGTAAATCGTTGGGAGCCGCACTGTTCCAAAATAACGCAGGGGAGTCGAATCGCGGATCGATGGACATCGCGCGGAGCTTGTGCCTTCGAAATCCGGCACTCGACAATATACGCTAGTGTGCTAAATTAGGCAATGGGACAAATTTGAATCGCCCGCCCGTGTAATGCCTTGCACAAGCGCTTAAAACGAAAACAAATAATTGTGGAAAAGACGCCAATTGATCAAAGGCACGGAGAACTCGCCTCGAGTTTCTCCGGCTCGAAATCAAAAAAATTATGGCATCGTTACCTAATCCTTAATGAGACGCGAATTTATTATTGCCGAAGTAGGCCCGTACAAAGGGAGAAATGGCGGCTGAAACTCGACGAAGAGAAACGAAACGGTCTGCGAAAAAGTCTGTCTGTCAGTGGGAAAAGTTGTAATAATGGTCTGCTTAGACGCTCGCGTTACAATCACGATTAATTCGTAGGAAAATGCAGGATAGCGACTGGAAACGTTTTACCGCGCGAATAAATCGGTAAAACTCGGTAGACGCGGGATTAAACATAACGAATTGTCGAAAAAGCAGCAATTGCAATTCAAACAGCGAACGAAAGTAAACACACCGCAGTTGCTACCTGTTTCCCTCTCTCTCTCTTGCAATCGGAAAAATAATTTGTATCGTGCTGGTCTCGTTTAAATCTCAACGTTCTCTCGCGCTACTCGTCGTCCCTCGACAATCCCTTTCCTTCGTAAACTCCCACGAGAAATAATGAATTATTCTATGAATGCATTATTGTAACGAACGTAGTTATATAAAATGTGACATTGAATTCACGGCGAACTTGCCAGGTTTGCGATTAAATGAAACAGTCGTTGAGCTGCTCAGAAATATATCGCGTTGTATTCAGGACAATAATAATGCCCGAGAGACATTGAAGAAGCGATCGAGATTTGTCGCGCGGCTCGAAAGGCCCCGGCTCGCGACCGCCGCCGTAATTAGCAGCTCCAATTTTAACGAATCTCAGGCCCCGCTCAGCAGGCGTGACTAATGTATTTAATCTGCGCACTTTGCATGCGCTAATTTAAAAAAATGTGAAAACTGGATTCGCGTGGGTCTGAGTGATATAAAATGTCGGCGATTAAACCGCGTCTCGACCTTCGCGGCGAGTAAAAACGAAAGACACCGAGAGCAACGGTTTCCCTTCACCCGCTGTCCTCTCCTCTTGGTTCGCATCAAATGAAAATCACGCGCCGCGCAAAAAAGTATAACCGCTCATTTGTTTCATCGAGGCGCGGACATTTTCTCACAATCGCACTCGCGTCGGCTAAGGCGTCTCTCGCGTAGAATAAGACGTCCTCGCCGAAAGAAAGTGCGAGTGAACCTGCCTTTCTGCCCGAGACTCGTTTATCCTACTTGGCTGACGACGGCCTTATTTTTAAGCCGACTTGGCTTCGTATTCCAATTGCGAATTGCACGATTGTATTCGTTTCAGCTAACTGTACTCGACGATTATTAATTACTAATTAATCGAGAATCGATCTAATCCTGATGCTTTCTTGTTGTCCAGAATTAGGATAACTGTTATAACGACGTGTACTGTTCGTCGAACTTTCTGTTATAAACACTCGATGCCTTTGGCGCTTATTTTTCAATAGTTCACGCACGATCGATCAATCGTAAATTGAATTATCCTACATATAGCATATATTTTATAGGCTGAAAGCTGCCAAAAAGTTCGGATTTGCATTTTATAATTGACTCGAGAGCCAATATGAAAAATTCAATTAATTTCTCATATAAATTACAGGCATAATTGGATATTAGAACGAATCGAAATATGAATAAAAAGTTGGCAAGATTCTTACAATGATTTATTTTACAGATTACAGAGCGAACTTTGACCGAATCGCTTCTAATTGCTATTTAATTGTGCATTAACTACGTAGACTTATTTTCTCTCGCGCATAAATCACCTCGAGTTATGAAAAAATTCGTGCACAATAAAATTTTAAGGTATGATTCGATATGCTTTGACGCAAAAGAGACTCGAGACCATAACTGACACAAACAACAAAAACAAAAAGCAAGTCTTTGTTGCCTCACGGGCTACTCGCGCATAATAATCATTTTTTATCACACGTGTTCTTGAATCAAAGGACGTAGGGAGGAGAACAATAGTATCGGTGCAACGAAATGCCTTTATTAATCGTCATCGATTAAAATAACTCTACAACAGTCGTGTAATGTAAATTTATGAGTTTACATGCATCAATACTTCTTGTGCAAATAGCCTTTGTTATTGCCTGCGATTTTTCAATCCACACGCGTGCGTATGTGTCCGTTGCTAAACAACGGAACTCGATTTTCCTCACAATTGCAGAAATTAAAATGAAATATTACTTCATAGGCGAGTGGAACGTATGTATTTTTGAAGGATGTTATTTTGTACTATCATTTGTATTCAATCAAAACATTTGTCATGAAAGCCAGCAGTGATGAAAATAAATTCTGCAAATCCATAATTCGAATCTATTATGTTGCGTCTTAACGAGCCAAAGTAATGTGGACTTGAAGCTTGACTTATTTGATGCTCGATAATTTGTTTCTGATGCGAGCGAACGAATATTGTTCCGAGAGGAGCGATTACCGTTCAGAGGCAGCCGCTCGCTATTGCGCCTCGTTAGAGTAATTAGAATTTTGCGCAAATTTGCACTCGGTTCCTCGTTGTTGAAATTCCATCATTTGGGAAAATTGAAAATCCACTCGTCTTCGCGACGCGTTAATCTCGTAATTGCAGGACGTTCTCCATTAACATGGCGGCGCGTTGCTAACACGTTTCTCAGCTTTATCGTTAATTAGCCTCGCAGCAGATTCCCGGCAGGTGCTAGAGGTCAAAAGGCATATAAGATCCACTCGTAAAGTGCAAGGCAATGATAAATTTTTTCCAATAAAAGTCTCGGCTTCCTTATAGTTGCGATCGTAGTTAAATACTCCTTAAATGCCTTGGCACTGATTACATTCTTATAGGATAATCTGCTGCTAATAATTTTTCTATTTCAAATTTATCTTATTCAGCGATTGATTCTCGTTACGATTAAGGAAACGACGCGTTTAATTGTCTATTAAATAATAATAATGATAATAATAATAATAATAATAATAATAATAATGCAGCGGCAAAAAAATGATTGCCGATGTATCGAAATAAATTTAGCGTTGCGAGTTGCGAACAAATTGTTATTTGAAAAATAAAGCGACCAACTTGCGCAACTTGTCAACCTTAACGACTGCGTTTAAGGATTTATCGCTGAAACATGATTTTGATAATAATTTACATAACGATTACGTTAATGATTGAAAATTGCTAAAAAATAATGCACACTCTTTAATTAATTGCAACAGTTTTATTATCAAACCCTGCGCATCGCATTGTGAAAGTGAAAGTGGATTAAACTGTATATGAAAATGTGTTGAGGCCACGGTTGCGAAGGTATAAGACGTTGCAAGCACTGGGTGCATCAATTAAAAGCATTAATTAAATTTAACTTACATGTAATTCATTGCGATAAAAAAAGAAAAATGTCCGTTTTATCATCGCTGGAATTATCTTAAGTGCAGCAATCAAAAAATAACTCTAAACACAGTAAACCTAAATAATAAATAGACATCTTCTTCGCGGGAATAAAAGCAGTTTCAGTTCTCGACAAGGTTAAGACCTTTCGATAATTATAATAACATTTGCGACACGCAGCAACACACATTCGCATTTACATATTTGCAACGCGTGCAGGCGTTTCTCAAAGTTCGCTTTTATCGTTAAAGTGAATTTTAATTTAGATATTTTCAGCGAATCTCCGCGAGCCGTCGAGTCGAGACGAAATGAAAAATTGGCGGCCGCAGTTGCGCTTGGAATTTGCATGCAAAAATTGCACTGGCAATTATCGAGCGGAGCCAGTGCCACCAGCTTGTCTTACAATCCCTAGGATGTGGTTCCGCTCACTGAGTTGAGAATTGTTTCGGAATGCGAAGTAAAATTCAATCTCAGGAACGAGGGAACGAATGTCTTGTCTTATTTTACCACCGCGGCGTTCGTTCTCGTTCTCTTGTCCTCTCGCGAGGAAAAGGGGGCGGCGCGACTTCCTAAGGCGCACGGACTCGCGTCAAGGCGAGTCGCGCGGGTCCGCTCGTGGACTATTGCGAAGTCCCGCGTTCCGCGGACCGATAAGCAGAAAACGGGACGTTGGTAAGCGGCTGCTGCTCGTTTACTCGCTCCCCGGTGCTACACATACACACGTGGATGCTCGAATCCAAGGTCGGAATATTAGAACCGTATCTTGGCGGCGCTGAGACCTTATGCTGGCCTCTTTCGCTCAAACAAAAACAAAGTCCTTTTCCAGTTGTGTATTTCGCGCTGGCTGCGCTGCAGGTGCCGCCGAATCGCTTTGCAGGTTGACCAACACCTCCTCCGTTTGAAATGATCACCGCCGATCACTTCGATCGCGCTATGGTGGCGCTCTGCGTTAAATGCGGAGACAAGAACGAAGCTGCACCGGCTAAAGCGCCCCTTGGAATTCGTCCGCAGCTCTGTATTTTCGTCGCGGCTGATTTCAGCTGGCGATCGACTTGAAAATTAAACGAGACTAGGGGAATAAATTAATATAATTGGCGTGGTCGAATTAAATCGTTTTCCGGCGCGATGTCGGCATCTGAATTCCCCGCGTTAAGTTGTAGCTCTAACGATAATCGACATTCTGCAATATTCAACGGATGTTAATTATATCGTTAATGTGATGAGAAAGCGCAAGAAACGCATTTTCAACCTCAGGCTCAACTCAAGTTTATACATCGTGTTTATTTTGGTATGCGTGTGCAGCTCATAAGAGTCCGGGAGTGAATTAACAGCTAATGATAATAAAGTGCGGTAAGTCTGGATAACGCGGTGCGGCGTGTGAATCCGAAAAGCGAGCCATTCGAGCTCGCGGAAAAGCCGGCAACGCTTTTCCGAACCCCATCGGTATGCGATCTCTCGAGCAGAATTTCGTTGAATAATCAAATTCGCCGGTGGAAAATCGCTGATTGATCGGTAAAAAATTTCAGACCAAGACTCGTGTCCAATAATCGGCAATCGTTACAAACGAGTGCATATAATTAACATTTTTCCGTCGGTCTATGTAATACATGACCTTATTCTCACTGGCGATGTGATAAATAACCGCTGCGGGAGAGAAACAGTTAAAAAAGGAACGCGTAATTAAGGTTGTATAACGAAAATAATCCAAATGCGTTTGTAGCGAAAGATTGCAGGTCGCGTGGATGGATCTAGGAACGAAGTGATCGAGACTCGCTCGAGGCGACGACGCGTTTGCCGAGGCTTTTGAAACGCATGCAGATTTCGTTCGCCGGAACACTCGAGTGTTTTCTGGGAGAGAAAGCAGAGAGGAGTTGAAAAGTTGCGCTCTCGACGGGCCCGAGGAAAGAAGACGTCGCACAGGTGCGCGTGCGCGTCCAGGAGCGACTCGCTTATAGCGTAACAACGGCGTGCGATCGACACGCGCCGATCCATTACAAACGCGCTTCTATTGTTCTTGGCTGGCTATGCTCGATTCGAACTACTTGCGATTGCATTTGTGACGCTAATTTTGTAATAAGCAATTACGTGCTCGAGTTGCTCTCCTCGACTCGCGCTCATTTTCCCTACGTTCTCATGCTTGAGTGCGAACTGCGAGAATCGCCTCTTTTAGAGATGCAGTTGAATAACTTCGCAACCGGGGAACGCTTTTTGGATCTGCGGGCGGAATCGGTAGCTTTTTGCCGCGTGCGTGCGCCGATTAGAGACTCGATTTCAATTGGGAGTAGAAAGTTGTAAATTGTAAAATTTAGTGTAATATAGTTTTGCGGTTTTAATATTTCAGTGCTATTATGTAAATCGCCAACCTTGCGTATTAAAAGCGATTTTCCCGAACTTTTGCGAGATTTGGAAGATAATTTTGCAAACGCACGGGAATGGGATCACTTCCTTGTTTTCAATTCGCACATTTCCAAACACTTTTTTCCTCGAGTTAATAGAAAGCATAATTTGATTACACCATTTATGCACCTTAATGGACAATTGAATCTTTGAATGGGATATTTGGTCTTTTACCGTAGCCACGTAAGCCACAAAAACCTCAGGGAAGACGCGTTTGTGCAATTTGTTTTTTTTAGCCATCGAGGCTTTTCATTTGCAATCGAAACTCAAATATCGCAATGGATGGAAAGTTAAATACATTATTCAAATTTTATTGTATTGCTGTTGTGTCGAGGAGTAATTTTTTTCTCGGATGGAACGCCTAATTTTGAAAGAGTTTGTGAAATTTTCATTTTTTATTCCTCCAATAATTCACTTTTCATAATATCAGAAAGTGCTTATACCGCATTTGGTGCTGTATGAAACGTCGTTATTGGAATTTCGATTCTTGAATGTAATCTCTGCAAGCCTAATTTAATATCCTAAATTCTAAGTCGTTCTAGCAGCATTGAAATTTGCAAGATTCAAACTGAAATTTGTTTCTAATTTTGGAGGATAAATTTTCGCTGCGAAATCCAAATTGAAACTAAATATTCTTTGTAATATTCTTTGCATAAACAAACAATTATTCGTCTATATTAACTAACTTTCGTCTTAATTTGATTCTAATAAAATTCGCGTTTTCGTAACCGACGACGCTACTGATGCATACAAACTCTTACAAAAACGCATTGCATTTATTCAACACTCACAACTAATTTTATCATTTATTTACATAACAGCCTTTCATATTATATTTAAGTCACAATCTGAATCTTTTTTCGATTCAGTATTACAAAAAAAAAAATGATCCGATCGCTGATTGTAAATCATATAATGCATATTTGCGAATAATGAAGCTTGTGTTATATTGTAACGGTAAATAAAAATAAATTATTAGAAAGGTTAAGACAATAAGTGAAATAGATCTTATCGATATCAACATCTATGCAAAAAATAATTTAAAAAACGGATATTTTTATAAGACCTGTAGCAATAGCGTTGATGCAGTCTTAAATTATTTGTTACAAAATTCATAAATGTACATAAATTACAGTTTAAAAATAAAAATTGTAAGGAAAATGAAATTACAAAATATTATTAAAATTCAAGCATAAATTAGAAATTCTTCAATAAGTATATACGATGTGACGGTAGGTTGACACAAATGAGACATAAATTGGAAATATTTATAGATTGACGATAATTAAAAAAAAAATTATGTCATCGTAAAACATATAAGAAAAGTTTTCAAATAAAAGCGGAATTTGCGTTATTTTGAAATTTCAAATAATACTTATTTTAACGTTAATTTCAATATAAATCAACAATTACATTACATGCACACACAAGAAACGATTCAAATTTGAGTTTAGTTCAAGTTCATAAAAGTATGTAGAAAAATTATAAATTTAAAAGATACTATGCGTAGAATTAAAAATAATTTTTCAAATGCTTTTCTTCTTTACGATCGTAATATGTTTCTTGGATTAAGTTTTGATTCAAAGTAAAATTGTTCGCCTTTGTTCCAACATTAAATTTTACGCATTCTCAAAAGTATGTTACATTATATTTCATTGATAACCTAAAAGTATACGCAATGATTTATGTGGAAATAAATGAAGGCACAACCGCGATATCCAGCACTATTTTTCATTGATTTTTAATAAAAATATTATCGAAAATCATAAATGTGACAGCGTCATTACTACGCGAAGTTATAATAATAGAGCATTTTGAGCGACACTGGCTAATTACTGTACAGAAAAATGATGAAAGTATCCATATGGAAATCGAGAGCCTGGAGTTGATGACTCATTAACAATGAGTTGCTGTACCTCACATTATAGCCTGTGTTTGTGTTTACGTAGCAGAAGTTAAAGGAAAAAGTCTGCCATTAAACAAGTACAGCCACATAATATGCAGAGTGTCACTTATAAAACTCGTTGGCAGTTCTAACCTTTGTTTTTCTCGTTTGCATCAGTCTCTTATTGAAAAGTCGCAATAAATGGACAATAACGTAAAATAATACGAATAACGCTATTATAAAGTGTGTCCCACTGAATAGATCGCGCACTCATATACACACATATTCCACTTTCTGTATCTCGGCACGCACGTACAATGTGGCGTTATAACTCATGGACATTGTCACTTGTGACACAAGTTCCTCCGCGATCCGTCGAGAGGCACAAATGAAGCGTATCAACAATGCGCAACAGCACATAAGTATTTTCTCGACAATTACGAGCAACCAACATTTCAATTTATATTAGATTAGTAAATATTCTTCTCTACCTCTCCCCCCCCCCAGCAGGTTGTGGCAATTTCCAGTCCGCGTTCAGTGCTCAGTCAAACACTACGGTCAAAGTCTCGCGCGTTGCGAGATTCGATCGTTTGCTCAAATATTACTTTTATCGATTACCAAATAATTCCTTGACGCGTGCGAATTCGTGTACGAACTTTTGCATTCTCACCGCCATTAAGTCCTGCGCGAGATGCCCCGCGTGCGACGTTGAAGAGGACGTAAAATATAATTGCGACGTGATTTGTTGCAGCTCATAATTAATTCACGTTATTATTTAGCAGGCGTTAAATTTGCGCATTCACTAAAATAATGAAACGTAATTTTAGAGAGAAAATACTCGAAAGATGTTAAGAGCAAATTTTCAATAATATTTAAATACTCTATAAGTGGCGTTAAAAATGTTGTCGGTGCAAGCATAGTATGCTTTCCCATGTATTTGTGGAGTTATGCTATAATTAAAAACAAAGAACAGATAATAACAAAGTTGGAAATACGTGAAAAAGAAAAATAATCGCCCGATGTGAAAATTGAGTAAAGCAATTACAATAAATTAGTAACTGTTCACAAATATTATACACCGTAATAATGAGAGTTAAAAATCTCAACACCCAACTCGATGAAATTTATAAGCATTAAGTAATTATGATTAAAAAAAGTTGTGTGAAACTGTTGCCCCCGAACAACAATACGCAGTAACTTTGATGTAATAGAGCGTGTGATTTTATTCCACCAACAAAATTATAAAACTTGCTTTATTATTTATTTTTCAGAACATTTAATCGAGCATTATAAAGTGCAAAGGTTGGCGTATAATCTGTAAAATCGTAAACGCCGAATGCTTAACATTAATGTCCGCGAAAAATATTTAGTGCGGCGTTGAAACGGACTCGCCGAATATATCAAACATACCAAAGCGTATATTTATAAAATGTAATGATATCGAGAGTGATGGAGCCACATAAATTAAGACGGGCGAAAGGAAATTAAAACGTACACCTATACACGGCTAAAGCAATAAACTTCAATTTTGAAAATCTATTTAGCCGCAGCAATATCGGTTTCAAAATTAAATTAAGAGCAAAAAATGTTCTTTAATTATGCCGAAGAGAGTGAACGATAAAAAATAACCGGTAAATTAGGGGCATTTGACGCCCTTGCAAAAATTAAAATAAGCGAAAATTTATAGTTTCCCCCTCCCCAATAAATTTATATTGGCATACAAGAGTGCGCAATGATAAGTTTCCGATTGACTTACCGAAGGCAAGCGGGATATTTTCTCGCGCACCATCTTCCTTGGGAGCTTTTTTATATCGCGTTACGAAAGAGTCATTGAAATGTATCGAGGCACGTACAGGTCCAGCCGTAAACTCACGCGCAGCCGCAAAGGAGGGCCCATGAGAAGCAGCGGAGGTATCGAGCGAAAAAAGGACTTTTTGCGACGTTTGAAATAAAATTTTGTCAACGGGCCAAAGGTTCGTTTAAGAGTTTGCGCCTATAAATAACGTTGCGAAAATAAAAAAAAAAAAGAGCCCGCCGGAGAGTAAAGGAGCAGAAAGCGAGTTGATTTCCGCTGGAGATTTTTTGCCCCGGCCTTACACGAGCCGTAATAATCAAATTTTAATTGAAGCAACTTAAATGCACTCGCAGGACGTGTACGCGAATCCGCGCTCAAAGTCGCCACCATTATTTGAAAAAAGCGAACGTTCTCATGCGCAATGCCGAGACTCTCTCTTGTTCTGTAACTTTATGTTTCATAAATCTCAATAAACTCATTAAACGTCTTTTTTGTATTATCGCGTATGTGTGTCGACGCGCGGCTAAGAGCGATTATACGCCTCGTGCACGTCGACACTAATTTCGCGCGATACTCGAATTCTCATTGGTGGTTTGTGTGTCAGGGTAATGACGGTTGCGGCGGCGGCGGCGGCGCGTCCGCTTGAAAAGTTTGAAAATTTTTTAAAAACAAGAAACGCTGGCTCGAGTGAGATGGAAGCCGGTCCTACGCAGCCCAGCGAGTTTAATTTCGGCAAATTTTTTATCGGTTGCTATCGACGACGTATCCCCGACACTCGGCGCATCTCCTTCCCACGCTTCGGACGCCGTTTCGCCGGCTACAACTGTTAGTTTCACCTATGCGCCGTCTTCTCTGTTCCCGGCGACCGGACAAGACTTTCATTCGAACGTGGAATATCAAGTTTCACGGGTCAGAGGTTATTAATGTCGGTCAATAACGCTTCTTCCACGTAGTATTTCATTGTATTCTTAACTCGCGCGCAGTTCTTTAAAAGGATCATCTGTTGCGTGGAATAAAAACTAAAAACTCGAACAAAAACGTGTTTTTCGTGCCCATTGAGTAGATCCGCCGTATAAATTATTAGTTTGCATTCGCTAATTGGAATAAGCGATTAAACGCTTCTCGCGAGCGTTAGAGGCAATAGTTGTCGATGAATTGAATAAAATTTATTGCAGTATGGCCGGGACAGATTTGTGTAACGGTGAATGAAATTCTAAATTGGTGAGAGAAAAATTACAGGAAAACAGTTTATCCGCGCGTTTCGGTTATAATCGTCGTCGAGTCGTCGAGTAATTTATTCAAACTTTCAATTAGATACGACTCGATGTTTACGTAAATCTAATAGAATACTCCTTCAGCTTCGCGGCATATTAATTTGAATACGAATTAGACAAAGCTGCGATACGTTTTTCAGGATCGAGTGAATATTGCGGATGCGTTTATTATTAAACGGGCTGTAAGGAAAAATACTCGAAGAGCGCAATGCGCATAAAAGAGGGATACATTTCCGATCGAGTGTCGGGAATTGACGACGAATCATCGATCACGTTTAACAGGTTTTTCAAGTGAAATCTTAGATTCGATTTTTTACCCGAACAGTAGTGTGAAATAGTTATAAATATTATGTTTCACGCGAATGAGATATAGGACCTGTAGCATTACAACACATGAATCAGAAGTAAACAAATACATAAATTCAGAGATAAAAAAATGATTCATTGTAGGCTTTTCTTTATTAAGAGATGATGATCGCTATGCGTAATACTTCGCAGCACCATAATAAAATTAAACGAATATTCCCTTGCGTGGCAAGATGAGGATCGAAAAATGTTTCGATAAATCGCCAATATTATCTTTAGGCAATTACACCTAATTATTCAGATGTATAATAAGATCCGTAAGTTTATTCATCATCGGTATAAAAATATTTTTATAGATTTTTAAGGAAATATATACAATATAAATTTAGCTTAAATTTAAACTTGTGTCTGGAAGCCATTTATGTCACTAATTTCAAATTTAAAGTAAATTATCACGAAACAAAATAAACAGCCGGCGTAAATTTATTCCAAAGCAATACTATATTTTTAAGTATATTTAAAGATTTATTTTTTTAAAAGCATTAAAAAAATTAATTAAAATACTGACTCGTGTGTCTAACTTAAGTTAACTTTTCTGCTGGATCGTCTCGAAACGGAGCACGAGCCACATAAGCATTCGAGTGTTTGTACTCACTCGCGGATAAATGCACTAACTTTAAACGCAGCTGTATTTCATTTTCGAGCAAAAGCGCGATCTTGCGCACAAAAAGAGTCTCTTCTTTGCCTCGAAAGAAGCGGGAAAAAGTCGAAAAAACCGAAGGCAGCAGCTTGTAAATAACAATTGACGGAAGACTATTTCCACTGTCGCTTTTCTCGGAATATCCGAACGAGACACAAGGTCGCGCTGGTTCTCTGAAAAAATGACTGCTAACGCAATTTCACGGCAAAGCGGAGGAAAAAATTATCGATCCTTTCTCGCGCCACGAACGCGAGTTGTGAGACGTGCGAATTGCAGG
This sequence comes from Platyscapa corneri, assembly GCA_018907185.1. NCBI lineage: Eukaryota > Metazoa > Arthropoda > Insecta > Hymenoptera > Agaonidae > Platyscapa > Platyscapa corneri. Next base: position 964,093 of record JACCHW010000018.1, on the reverse strand, counting down.
ATACGAGGGAAAAAACGGCGCAACAGAGTCAAGGATATGAGCGCGTGAGCAAATGTCAAGAATGAAAACCGAAGGAAAAGGTCTGGCGAAGGTTCACGGTACAGCACTTTGACAAATTAAAATATACGCCGGATTAGAAATCGGCGTATTAGGCATACGAATATCATAATTACGAATCGAGCAACGAGTAAAACAGTTTTATATCTCACTTTGACCGGCGCGAATGCGACCGCCTCGAAATCGATTTTCAATCGCGCAAACGTAAATTCACTCCGTCATTATCCTTTAATTTTACAAATGCGCCGTAAAGTTTTATTTCCATAACTCATATCTCGGCAGGCACCATTCATAATAGTAAATTATGCGCAATATATTTTATTTTATTTTTAAGTATAAGAAGTAAAGAAATATCTCTGGGAGCCCGTTTAAATTCTATGATCCAGAGATCGGAAGGCATCCTTACGAGTATAAAATATACTCATTAAAATGTATCTGATGAATGTCTTTGGTGCTTCTTTTTTAAAAAAGCCTCCATTTATGAATCTTTATAAAGTTTGTTTCGTGTCACGATGAGCTTTATATACAGTTTGAATCGATACGAAATATATCATATTAAAGGAAATACTGCTCAAGGCAAGCCCGTATTAAATAACCGAACACTTAATATAATAGTGCATTACAATAAGTAATTTCCATATTTGCAAATATCTTAAGTGACAGCTCAGTCGTAACGTAATAATTTTAATACGCCTAAATGTTTCGTTGACGTTTCTAACGCTTTTATTAATATTATTCGTGCCAATGTAATTTATCAATCGATAGATTAATGACCTTCGAATAACGCAATCACTTCCAATATCCTTTCGTCGCTTTTTAAAATTCGTTCGATACTATAATTATCATCAACTGCCTGTTCATTAAATTCTAACGACAAGAGGATTTTTTTACCAAAACCAAAAACAAATTTCACCGAAGCTAAAAGACCGAATTTTTCGAATTGTAAGATAAAGCAAAATTTCTACTCTCGCGTACAATAAAATATATAATAAATTATATTAAATCAAGACAACAGAAAATAATGGCAATTAATATAATTAATATAATATTATAAAATCAATTTATCGTTGCATAAATGTTGCGGCTTTGATCGAGTCAAGCCAAAGTTGACGAGACCTATCTTTAAGAGATACACCTTTTAAAAATTTTTCCTCTCTCGACGCGATTTTATTTTACTAAAAAATATACGAAATCTAATGTTTTATGATATAAATTTGATACGATTAATTAATGGAATATACGAAAATGATTTTTAATAAAACTATAGACAATTGAGGTCAGGTATTCATTTTCGTGTTCACGATAAGTAAATATTAGTTCTCAATTTAACAATTGAATATACTTTTGAATTTATACGAATCTAAAATTGGATTTATTTTAATCTACTCACATTTTCACGACATTATTTTTTATGCGTTCCATAAATTGTCGTGTAACATCTAAGCTCCTAAAATTAACGTCCCGTTTTCGTTATTGACATTTTTTAAATTAACTTTTATTACACATTCTAAATTTATTTTAAGAAAATATAAAGATAAAAATTACACTACACAGTCAAACACCTTAAAAATAATTTTATAATATCTTTTTGTACATATTTATTAATTCTTAATCGTGCATTAAAGTAAGTCTTCCAAGGATATGAAATAATTAAGCATTTGCAAATCAAATGGAATAACGTTTGAAACCGATGAAGCACCGAAAGGAGATCAATTATAAATGGAAAAAGTACTGCCTAAATATCAAGAATAATAGCTAGTATTATTTAGATAATAAAGTAATGTAGCGAGGCATCTATATTTGTTTCCCGTTACGAATGCATTCAATATTCGACGCTTTAACGATAAACATTACATGCAATTATTTTCGTGCTAAAACCATCGAATTGTGCGTTCATTACAACCAAACTCTTATAAATGCAGGTGAGGTTAGAAAATCATTTCAAAGTTTACTCTGGAGGACACGCGAAAAACTTTAATGATCACTCATAAATAATTTTTGAAGATTTTACGAGTAACGCTATTTTCCAATCCTAATGTCTTAAAACTAATTGCTCAACGTTGAAGTAACCATATTTTCCAGAATAACGGGGAAACTTGGAGTAAAAATGCCAAAAATGTCAGGTTTAACGAAAAGGGATTTCAGAATACTGCGTGAAGGATGAGATAAACTCTCTGGAGATAATAATCTGTGGAAAATAAAATATAGTGACCGCCAACAATCAGAAATAGAAAATAATCGCTAGAATATCTTAGCTATTAGTTATCAATATATTTTACGATGAATATTAATTTGTAATTTATAAATTTGAAACTTTAGTGCGGAGATTATGATTTGTAAACAGTGGTTTGTGAGAAAGCAGCGCTGATAATAGCCAACAACTTTGGCTCTCCCGACAACAGTTGTAATTCTATTTAAGGAAACGCAATTTTACAGTCTCATATTATTTATTCTTCAATATAAGAAAATAGAAAAGTGGTTTCTCGTCTCGATAAATTTTAATGATTTAGGTAAGAATCGCCTCAGATATTGAAAGGAATGATGTGTTACTGCGCGACCACTACAAAGGAATATATAAATTTCGAGCTCGCTAATAGCTAATGTAATTTTACAAACTTTTTAATAGCGCACGCGTACAAGTTATTCGGAGACTATTTTATTCTTAAATTGTATTTCTATAAAATCGAAAAGACAATAGAAACTTGCAAATTTACGAATATTTTTTTATTGGTTCGAACAAATTATCATAGACAAATTAATGAACGGAGGTCCATTTTACTAATACCAACTTGCGGAATACTTACCGGACAATTTCACCAAAGTAGAAATTTGCTTTCGAACAACCAATTCTTTTTTTCGAGGCTCCTAGTTACTTTGGCACAACAAGTAATTACAAACGTATCGAGAACCGCTTTATTACGATATTAAGTACACGGCAGCCCACGGATTTACCTCAAAGGTCAGCCACAAACTGTACAAACCGCTGAGGTTGCTTCTTTGACATTTACCTTCAAATTGATATTTTCTTTTAAAAGAGCTGAATTGAGGTTAAAATGTAGTAAGAAATGCCGTTAGATCTTATGATAAATTATGGTTAATGAAATCGTTTGAAATTCGATAAATTGAATGCCTTTGTTACGACTTTATCCGTGTTTGCATAATTAAAGCTGAACCCGAAAAAACTTTAAAAACTTACAGAGAAAATTTACCTGTAAATTTCTTTACACGCGATTTCTCAATAAACGACCAAGAGGATAAAGTGTTTTTATCAAAATTTATTTCGTGCACTATTCGATTTATTTTATGCCAGCATTGCAGCCCTAAAGCCGTGCAAGCCTTTTATTTCGAGGTGTGAATTGCAAAATTTCGAAAAGACGCGCTCCTACAAATTGTCGAACAAAGTTTAAAATTTGAGAAAAAATTTACACGCGCAATTGCGGAATAAACGTATGACCCGGGATCGTCAAACTATCGACGTTACCCTGGATGGCTTACGCAAGCAACTTACGAGGGTTATATTTTGAAATGATAATTCTACGAGTCAAGAAAGGTGTAGCCCTTGTGCTTGAGACACCAAAACTGGGCCTCGATCGGACCGGACTATTTGTCTTGGTTCCGCTTATTTCAAGGCGACGCGCGCACCTCGAGGTCGGGATAAAAACGATCGCGAGGCTCCGATGAATCGCAAATCGATGCTGGATGCACTCACTCGAGCCATTATCTATCACCTTGAGTGCGCATCTTGGACTTTTTACTTCCTGAAGGCGATTGGATCGACGCGGAGTCCGACGCGGTTGCGGCCTGAGAAAAATCGCATTACCAAAAGGTTCGCGCGCGACTTTCCGCTTATGCCGGATGAAAATCCATCTCGGGGTATAAACTCTCAAATATGTTTGGAAAGTCATGCGAGAGCGACTGTAAAGGCCCGCGCAGCTGGAACTTTTTAAAAGTCATTTGCGACGCGTACGCGCACATAATCCGGGATGTTATTGCGCTCGCCTGTAAAAGGAATTTATTCCGAACGCGAAAGCTGGCAGTCGCCTTTTTTATTGCTGAATATTCTTAAACGCCATTTTGAGAGCAGACGAATGCACTTTGATGATTAATTTTTAGACAGAAGTTTTTCAGATGTGTGCTAACGTTTGTTGTAACAAACTGCACGTTTAAAAAAATACAAGATTGTGCATTCGATTGGAATCGGACAAGAATTATTTTCTACAAAGCACGTAAAAGTATTCCTGCTCTTCCGCGAGTCAACGCTTGGCCTTAAAACGGTTTTAAGGCTTTTTAGGATCTTCCCAAGTAAGCGATTCAACCAATACTTTTTACCGAATGAATAATTCCAGTAGCAGAGTCGACCGCTTATTGTACATTTTTCAAAACACAAATATAAGTTAGGTGAACGTGTGTGTAGCGATAGTCTTAGTTTGTCAATACAAGTCTTAGAAATAATTTCGAATAATATGTTGACGAATGCCGTTGCTGAAAGGATTTCAATTTCATAGGCAAACAGTAACGGGGCAATTAGCGCTCGTTATAATTTTCAATAATTTCTCATAATAAAGGATCACGAGTTCCACTTCGGCAATTAAGTTTCTAAACAAATTACAATATTATTATTGCATTTGTCGAGTCTAATTAATATATATATATATATATACATACGTCTCTGGTATATATATATATACCAGAGACGACACTAAAAATGAAAAACATTTTCATCGGAGGTAAAAAAAATTCTAAGAAATACGAAGAAAAATATCTAAGCTACGGCATCGTTAACTCATCGACAGGTTGTCTACATTTGCAATAAGTGTTGTGTTAAAGTAAAGAAGTTTTAATAACGTTAAAAGAATTTTATTCGTAATTTTATTTGTGCAATGGATTATTAGCAATAATACAAAAATACACGTCTACATTTAATTGTAGTCTACGAATTCTTTGTACGTATGAATTATGCAAAACCAATTTAATTTAATAATCCTCTCTTTTATTACTTAATTTAGTAAGCAAAGAAAAAAAAATGTGTCATACGTTGGATACTTACTGGTAATGACTTGCGTAAACAGCTTCCATTGACAAATGGAGAAAAATGCCATTAATTCATTATCGCGAGCGTTTAAAAACTTTATCATTATTCTTCAAAACAAACTATTAACGAGCACAATGGTGCGCGATACGCCAAAACTGACTGTGTGTGGGTATGCGCTATTAGAGAAAGAAACGCTCGAAAGATTTCAACGAGAGGCACAAGACTCGAGTGATAGTACGAGTTTAACGATTGTATTGTGCGCCCGACTTTTTGCAGCCGCCCTCTCGTCGCGCGCCGGAGATTTCAATGCCTCGCTCGGCTCGTGTGCTCTCTGACCTTTGCAGCTGACAGCAAATTGTCGGCGAGAACCCGACGCACACGCTAATGGCGCTGAGAAAAGCTGTAATAAAGCATTTATTTTGTTTGTCAGCTTATTCAACTTTTTTCTACGAACGTGATTGTTTTTACCGCTTCTCGACTAAACGCTGCTGCTTATACTGCTGTTTACTACGCGTTGCACCGCTTCCAAAAGTTTATTTATAATTTTTGTTCGAAGGGACGATGCGATTGCAAAAAGTGGAAGTTTCAATTACCGCGTGCATCGTAATGTTTCGCTCGAAATTTGGTCTGCAAACGCGTTCGTATTTTATAAAAAGTGCACTTTAAATCGGTGGGCCGTATTGTTGCAGTTTGTATCACGTGTCGGGTCATAATTCGATTGGATTATTTAAATTCTCACTTCTTGGTTGCCTTAGTATTGGCGCGGTAACGGCATAATTTTTCGAATCTGTTACTTCATCGACTGCAGTTGCAATTTTATTGTCAAATCTCCGGAAGCACGCGAACGAGACGTAGAAATTTGCTTACGTAAATGTAACGAGAAATAGAGATCGTTGATTTGAAAAAATTATGCAGAATACGACGACAAAGTTTTTCCAAACGATTTTTTTTCGAATTATCGCCAAGTTAAAATGTAGTAAATTAATTTTCATTATCGCGTGTAAGGAGTCAATTTTCAAGTAATGGCGTACAACTTTCCGGCATTCGACTGCCACTAAGAAATACATGTAATTGTGGCCGTTGCAGCTGCAAAATTTCTACTTTAGAAAGTGCAAGCTTAGATTGCTCTTATTGTTAATGCAAAAATTGAAATTACCTAATTTGACTTTTATTTATGATCAGAGAGAATGTAATTTCCTGGATTCAGCACGACCAGTTAAATATTTTTTATTATATCCGAATTACTGCATGTATCACATAAGCCTTTTTATTGCGATAATGCATTCCGGCGTTTTATTTTATCGCCCGCGCAGTTCAGCTTTGTTGTTGTAGGGATTAATTATTTTAATCGTTGAAATTCATCGGGTTGACCAGAGCGGCTGGCGCCGTTAAAGCCGCAATTTTCTGTTTGACTTTTCCGAGAGTTTCCAGAGCCGAGACCTTTTCCCGAATCAAGCCGCGAATAAAATCTTTATGAATAAAACAAACGGCCTCTCTCGTTTTCCCCTCGGTAAGGTCGTCGAAATTACAGTTCTCTAGCAAATTGAGAACAGATACACGGCTCGTTCATACGCAGGCGCGCGCGCGCGCGTGTCAGTAACCTTGAGAATCTTCGGGTTCTGAATTCACGCGTTTGGATCTGCTGTAAAATCAGGAAAAAACCAAGTGACTGCTGATTAACCATTCGGTTATCCGTCAAAAGCCCGAATTAATTAGTGCGTACGTGGACTCTTTCGCTCGATCTCACACACTTCAATTTACCAAGTATACGATAAAAGAATGTAGCATACAGCGCTGGTATTTACGATTTTTGGAAGACGACCATTGAAAAACTGGAATTTCCACGCGCCAAACGCACCTGTGAATTATAACTTGCCAGTTTCAATGTTTATTCGACTTGATTAGTGATCGAACGAGCGCGTGTGTTGCGCTTAAAAAAAGCTTCCCGCGAAAAGCGCGATTTCGGCTAGCGATTCCTTAAAGCGGCGATTGACTCTGCCAAAGTCTAGCTTTAGTTAATTTTTATCCACGAGTCCTTGCGAAAAGTTCAACGAGCGCTAGTCTATTTTTGCTTTACAATTTAAATAGAAAGGAATGCTCGGCGCACATGTTCCTGGATTATACTCTTGTACAATCCGTCGGTGAAGAAAAAACGCAGGTAACGCAAGTAACTCACGATCCTTTTCCACCAGTTTCTCTTTAAATTCCATTTTCTTTTTTGTAAGTCAGGCAGTTCTCGATGTGCGGGGATGAGCCGAAAAATTTATGCACGGAAACAATAATTTCGCACGATGCATCGTCGCGTTAAGATAACAATAGGAAAAAAAGAACGTCGCAGTCATAAAAACCGGTTGCGAATCCTCGAATAAAGCGACAGTTGATTAAAAAATGGGATTCTAGTAGTTAGAAACGAGCGATCCATTCAATTCGAGGGCGAGAGACTGAGTTTAGAATTTCGGCGAGGTGACGTCGACGTGCCTGAACCTTTCTCGAGTAATGCACCTTCTTCTCCTTCCTATTTGTTTACTCGAGCTGGAGTCACGTAATCTCAGGAGTTGGAAAACTCTCCGTCCTAAAGAGTCAATGACCACTAAAGCAGCTCGATTGCTTTTTTCCATCTTTATTTAAACAAACTTGGAATAAGACTTAGTAAATGGCTTGAGCGAAGAAAATGAAAACGAGAGCAATTATCGTACATGGTCGTGATAAATGACATTCACTTTTGCAGGCGGTCGTAAAATTAAAAAAAAAATAAACACGAGCAAAGAATCGACGTAAACTTGCTAGAAATTAAGAATAACAATTACAATTGTCGATTAGTTTGATAAAAGAATTTAAAAGTTGCCTTGAGAGCGAACGCTCGTCGATTTTCATCTCAAACGCTGAATATCATGATCCTTTTCTTTAAAAATACAATTAAAAATAATTGTCCTCGCGCGACCAAACAAAAATATTAAATTATAAACGAAAATACACGTCGGAGACACGCCTCCCTTGCTATTCCTTTCTTGTTTTTGACATTTTTGACGTATAAATGCGCTAGAATTAAATATTTTAACATCGCACGTGCACTCCATGGAAATCACTAGCGTGTTAACGATCCAACTTGCAGAACTTATTAAGCAAATATTATACGAATACACTACGCCGGCTTACATAATTAACGCACAAAGTATTTTCGGGAGTCCAACTCCGTTCGAATAATCGCGAAGATATTTTACAAAAGGTTCCTGCGTTATCGTAACATCTCGTGCATTGTTATTGTCTCATGAGCAGATGGATGCTATTAGCGTCTTTTATCGTTTCAAGAAAGAGGAGTCTTTGGAACGGGTTTATTCTATGGTGCGCGTCGAAAACTCATTCCAAGTCTGGCGCGTGTAATTTTGTCGTTGAAATTATTCGTTTCAAGCCAAGTCCGTTGTACAGCTCGCGTTGCATCGATTAGGTTGGGGCTTTAATTTTCGTCTCCTGTTCACGTTTAAAGCGCATTTTATAAAATAATAAAATGTCGTCGTTACCCAACTGGAAGAAGACGTGCGTTTGTGCACTTAATGAAATAGCGCACGCCAGCGCGATGCGTTTAAAATTTAAATACACAAGCAGTTGTTGATTATACAGTTGTTTACGAGATTCGTGTGACGTAGAGCTTGTGACTCGGCGGAGGCGGGCGCTTTGTCGGATTCTTGAAAAGTCGCTCGCGTTCCAAATGATCTGGGAACATTAGTAATGGGCGTTTAAACAATAAACGCTCTCTTAATGTTAATGGAGTTGCCCGGAAAAAGAAAGTTCCACGAGGAGCAAAGCGACGTCTGCACGTCTTGCTTCGGTCTTTGAGGCGCTACTTTAGCGCGCATTCTGGAAAGAAATGGAAACGACGAGCCTCGTAGACTCCTTCGAATTTTCGAGTGCGTTTAAGTGTTTGTAAATGACATCGGGGAACTGGCCGACGTTTCAATTACGTCGAGCGATGATCGCGCACAACAAAGAAGCACCTGTTTGACTTGCCTCGCTCTCCTCGTAAATGTTTTTATGCGCTTTTTGACTTGTGCACTGCTCCTCGAAAACGCCAACTTTACTATGGAGACGAGGCGATTTTACGATGGACTTTTATCTAGCGTCGCTGGGGACTTGTAAATACTCGGAGAGACACAAAGGGAGACTTTTTCCTCTTTCGCGCGACTCAAGCTCGAGTTTATACGGTTGGTATTATTTTTTATAGACCGAGTAAAAAACTCGCTAATTATTTCAAACTTTCTCAGGTTACTATCGCTTCTTGGAGGTTGACGCGTCTCATTGATCGTAACTCGCATCTCGCAACCCGCGACTCGCCACTCGCCCAGAATTTAATGCAAATGCCAGGTGCTTTCCTTTGTCGGTCGCATTTAGGAGTCGCGCTGGCACTTTTTCGTCGCATTCGTGCTCCTCAATTTATGCGAAATCGCCGACGGTGAATTAACAATGGAAGTGAGAGCGACGATAGAAACGCCGGAATATTTTCGATCCCTTTTGCATAAACTTGGCTCGTTCCGGGCTACAAAGTATATTGAAAATTGGGGATAAGCGTTTATTCAAATACCGAGATTAGCGTCGAGCAGAGTTCGCAAAAAATGCAAATCTCATATTCCGATAGCTATTCGAGTTCGATCGGAAAAGTAGCGTCGCGTTTTCATTTTCCGCAGACCGTGAGAGCTCAGCAGCGCGAAAAAGCACGGGCGCGTAGACAAAAGAAATTCCTGCCGATGCACGAGTGCGCAAGTGTACATTGTAGTTGTTTGCTCGAGAGCGAGTTTAATTGATCGCGAGAACGATCCATCAGCGCGGCCAGAGAATTCCTGATGTCTGCTGTAAAAGGTGACAAAAGGTATGATGCATAAAGACGTATGTGCGCCGGAGACAATGCACTCGGGGAAAGGCATACAAATGAGGTTTCTCGCACTCGAGCGATAAAAAATATTTACTCACGCAGGTGCACACGCACACGCGCAGGCACACGAGTCGAGCTGCGTCGACGTTATTTTAATGAGAGGCTAAAAACTTGGCCGGTTTGTTTAAAGCCTTTCTGTCGGGCGTGCTGCGTTTCTTCCTTCATTCGCGCCGCGCGGGAATGCAGAAGCGGGAAGTCAAAACTCGGGAAACAAAAAGTTACGGCAGACGGTGCAATCGCGCACTCGTCAAATACAAAAATGGAGTACGCGCGAGTCGCGTGTCGAACTGATTTAGAAATAGGTTCTATGGACTTGTAGAGACTCGCGGTTGCCGAAACGTCGTCGCGTCGATGCAATTGGCTTTGTATTTTCCGAAAATGCAGTCGCTCGCTTGTTTACAAGGTTGCTTGTTTGCTCCTTTTCAGGCGCATTGTTCGCGATTACAATCGCACATCGAGCAAAGAGAATCAGCCGAGCAACGTTCGACGTTACGTCGTTAATATTTCGTCCGCGTGAAAGTTGACTCGTTTCGTTAATTTTAAGTACAATTAGCGCAATTCGTCAAAGCTGAGGGGCGCACCTGTTTCTAGGCTCGTTAACAGTTTTTCGGGCGCAATAAAGGTGACGCTTCGATCGGTCGCCGACAATAGGTTACCGTGAGCGCGGAACGCACGAAGCTACGGTAAAAGGATTAGTTGCGTTACAGGCAAAGTTCGCGGAGCCGCCGGTTCGGTAATTGGCTCGAGCCGATTGTCGTCGTCGTGGTCGCGATTACGGGGCGTTTTCGGTTTCGCGACGCAGGCAAACCCGATGCTCGGATGCGTCAGAACGGCCGCGAACGAGAGTCGGCGCATTCCTCTCACGTCGCTGACGCACCGCTTGTTAACATGCGACAAAAAGCGCTCGCCTCGTTTTAAAGGTGTCACTTTTTCGTGCGCGCCTCCGCTTGTAGACCCGCGCGGGGCCTTGTTCCAGCTCCTGACCCCCTCCCCCCGAATGTGCGCGGACAAGCTTTTTGCGCCGAAGAAAAGGATTTGGCGGAAGGTCGTCGCGCCGACTTGTCGGATGTCTTTCACTTTTCGCTTCGGTTACAGTCTTATTGTTCGCCCCGTCCGCTTTGGGTCCGTTTGCCTCATTGTGTGTCACATTGCTGCCTGCTGATAAACTCGGCGGTGCCTAGATTTTATTGAGAAACTTTTTATCGCTCGAGGACACTTGCTCGCAGCTGCGCGACAGCGCGGCTTTCCTCTGTCTCGTGTAGCGGTGGCGTCGCTTAGGACACGCACCAACTCCGTCGGCTACCTTTGAAAAAGCCTTCCTCTCTTTTTACGGAATATTGGATTCTAACGAGACGAAGCTCGTGAATACTGTCTCGCACATTCGCGAATCCAAGTTTCCTCCTCGGCGCTAAATTGGCGCTAAACAAAGCTGCCGGTGGCCGTGAACAATCTACAAATTTAAATTCCGGGATAATCGACGAATTTCGATTGGACGCGCGTATTAGAGTTCGATAAATCAGAATGAAGTTCGACTGGTGAGCGATGGCTTCTTAGGAACCACCGCGATTTGACGAATGTCTAAAAATAGAAAGGTGTCCAGGTGTCCGTTAATTAGCGACACTCGTGCCCGATCTTACAATAACGCGGAGCTGATATTCTCGAATGAACTCCATTGGCGTAACTCTCCGAAAAGTGTAGCGGTTGCCGGCCGTGGCAAATTGGAGCCATTGTCCGGAGCCGTTGCCGCGCTACTAAGCGTTTCGCTTTTGCTCTCGTAATTGTCAACATTCAACGTGATTGTGCGCAGCGAAGACTCGGTGGAGACTCGCGTTCCCGATCAAATTTTGATAAGAATTATTTCGCGGCATAGGTGCGTACGTTTTTTCCCAGGCCGGCGTCCATTTCGTAAAGTGAGCAAGAAGCCGACTGCCTTGAACGGATACGAAATCCGCGGAGACTAGCGACTATTTCGACAGAGCGCACACGCACGCACGCGCCCGAACAGGCAGGAGTGACGCATACAGTCGCGCGCTGGCCGGATTCATGAATGAATAAAATCGATAGAGTCGCTGGTCGCATTCGTGTTGGCTTGGGGACTCGCGAGCCGTACACACCGACTGAGCGGCTCCGAGAGACGTTTTTTTCGTTGATTCCCCGAACGAACGTTACTTTCAAGCATTCATTCTACATTTTCCATTAAGTAACATAAAGGATGGGCGCAGCGGCAGGAGATTCGAGGAGAGGAGCCAACTTCGCGCTGCTTCTCGCAGCTGAAGCGTTTAACTTTCAGCTGTTAGCTGGCGAATGTGGGTTATTACGATATTAGAGACGATTCGGAAAAAATTCCTCGGGCAGTGTAAGTGAGAAGGAGGATTCCGTAGCTCGAATAGTTTATGATTTGCGATGCAAAAATATTTGACTTGGAGCCGCTTTTAAAAGTTTTCAAAAGTTTCACTTGGAGATTATTGTATATCCCGCGTATTAATACAAGTATTAGTTAAATATTTCGATATCTAAAACACCTGGCACAGCCGAACGGACTCGTTATGGAATATTTAAGCTCGCCGTTGAAAATAAATAATAATTTATGCTAAAATAATTTATCGTACTTTATTCTTATATATTAAAATGTAGGAAATACTTGATATCTCGAGATATAATTCTTATAAATCTATTACGCTTAACATTTTCAAACTCCTTCGCGTACATAAATTCGTTCCTGTTATAATCTCATTCAAGACCATAATTTTAATTAAAACACATAAATTCTCACTATTTTCGTGTACAAAAATTTGTAATCAATCACGGGCGAAGAAAAGAGCTTAAAACATTCTCGAATAACGGACTTTCTTAAATTATTTCAGAGATACTTCTATGAATAACGAGCGTTATATAATGCAGCTGTGAATTTAGAACTATAAAATATTTTTAAGGTGGTATAAAAGCTGTAAGAGACAGAGAGCGGCCCATCGAGGAAATGAGAATTAAAAAAGGATTTTAGGATTTTACATGCTCGCTCGCGAGTAACACGAATTTTCTCGGAAATAATAAAGGTGTTACTTAACGCCGGCTAGTAACGCAGTTGTTTCATTTTTCACACTATGAGAGGTAAAAGTATAATACTCGAATGTAATAAATATGTTAATCAGCTTTTATTGCTTCCATTCGGTAAAAGACCAATATTCCAATCATTCTAATCATTTTAATCACTTCAATCACTTCAATCACTTTAATCATTGATAATTTTAACCTAACCGGAAGACTTATTGGACTATTAGAACATCGATTAAAAATAGATACACTGTAGTTAACTTATTTACAAATTTAATACATTGAAATAATTCGACTTCACGAATGTAAATAAATTAACCGGCATTTAATGAATAATTTTTCACGCGCTTTCGTATAAAACGGATTTATAATTTATCCGTGCGTGATTTAAGATTTTTAACTTATTTAAATAAGTTGGAGCTGCTCGCGCGACAAATGTATACTTATAATTTAGATTTTCAAGTCAAGGGTATTAAATAATTATCCTATAAAAACAAGATTTATCTTCGATTCAGCGTTAACTTTCATTGACGAGCGCGTGTCGCTAACAACCGTTCGACAACGATAAATTTTGCTCTTCGTCAAAAATTCAATTATTAATGAAGGATTTATGCAATAAACTATCGCTACTTCAATGACGCTAAAGAACATCTTTAAATCTTCGAAATCTTACGAATATGACGTCTGCAAAGTGTCGCGCGTAGTTTTTGAATTAAATAACGAAAAAAGATGGGGTATCGCTCTGATGCTAAATCGACGTATAATGCAAATGTAGTTTTTCACTATACACGCACAGTACGACCTATTAATATTAATTACATTACTTACAACGTGCAGTGTATCAGAAGCTTCGAGACTACTTTTTAACTCAACAGTAGTCCGGGATACATTATTTTGTCCCATAACTTACTAATCCGAAACGTATTTTAAAACATTAACAGATTCTCTTGTGTGCTGACGTAGCTGAAATCAAATCGCTTTTACCGGCTACATTCGCTGCATATTTATCTTTGACGCGAATGCTCCTATACGAACCTATACGCCAAAAGTCGCGAACATTATTATACTGCATCATAGGAGAATCTATCGAACTATCGCCGTCGAGTCTTCTTTAACAGGTTGATCAATTTTTCTATCAATTGCCGACGATTAAGCATAGAATGTGGCTCGTTGGTACTTGGAGTTTGAAAAGCTTTCGGCGATCGATCCTTGCTTACGCGCTATTTTATTCTTAAAACGCAGCGACGAAAGAGTGACATAATTAATTCAAGTTTAAATTTGCGTCGCAGGGGCCTTTTGAAGGGGCCGAGCACATTCTACTTTAGCATGGAAAGAGCGTGAAATAGTCGAATAACATCGTCGAAATAACAACACGCTAAACGAATAACTAGTTGCACACGCGTGATCGAGCAGATTTGTTTGGAGTTTGAAAGCAAAAGAGCGAGGCTCGTCGCTGTGAGTTTTCGTTCGAATTATCTTGGATTGCGTCAGAGGCGACGAAAAGTCGCTCGAATATAGAACGGGAGAAAAATTGGAGCTCCGCCCTGGCCCCGAGGATGGCTTGTGGAAGGAATGGCGGCCTCACACGCTAGTCGCCAGATAAAATGTCGCCGACTCTCCGGCGGGACGTTTGTTGTTTCTATTCGGGGTGTAGAGATTCGTGACGGATTTGCAACGCGCCGTCATTGACTTGTATGTATATCAAGAGGCCGGAAACACTTTGATGCCACGAGCAAAGTCGTGACGCTGCTTTTTATTTCGCAAATCAAGTGCCCAACCTTTTTCGAAAGTCCCGTCAAAATAGTCGTTTGTACTAACTTAACTCACTATGCATTTGCGAGTTACACATTTCTCTCATTCTTTCCCCGTTGGCTTTTAACTGCCACTTCCACCGAGTGATAAATGAACTTCTGCACCAGGCATCTATACGTGTTTTAAGAGCTTTTGTCAGCTGGTGGGTTGCGCAATGCGAATTTTCCTCCTCCGGTTGGTGCACTTTCCTCGCTCGCAGACGGTCTGCGCTTGCTTTTTCGCAAATTAAATCGCCGATCGACATGCTTTGCGTCCTCGCGTGAGAAACTATTTTTTACGCAGCACTAGCTGGTACTCGTTGTGGCGCTGTCGATAACGCGATGCATCGCTATTTGTTGCTTGCCATTTTCGAAATATTTCCACCTTTAATACGCACACTCGTGCAGCCTCTAGTCACTGGGAAAACTCCAAGTTTTACTCGTGTTTATGTCTGAATTAGTAAAAGTAAACTTTCGATAGCGCAAAGTATAAAATATTCATAAGTTTGTCGAGTATAAAACGAGGAAAACATGCAGAAACGAAACTTTTTAAAGATTTTCTACAAGCAGATAAGTTAATATTTTGTTTCAATAAAGTTGCGCCGCGTTGAACGTAAAATATTTATTTATATAGAAAGTTACAGTCATCGGGGGGTGGGGGGCCGTTTTCCCATTCGTCAAAAAAAAAAGTATAAATCAAATAACGAACTCGAAAAATCCATCTTCCTCCTGCTTATTATCATCGACGATGAATTTTCTTAAGCTTACAAAAAAAAAAAAAAAAATCACTCGAGAGTTATTTAATAATAAATAACGTCGCTTTAGCTATAATTTGACGATTTTAAATTTACGCAAACTTATGTAAATGCCTAGAGGATAAATTATGTTTCGAAAAACATAATTTTACACGACAACGTAATTCGATGAAAGTTGGCAAAAAATTAATCTATAAAACCAATTCTAATAGTTTATTCGAAGCGGATAAATTTCACGAGCGAATCTTATTACAAAAGTCATTGAAAGTAAATTACTATTCCAATTATTTTTTAAAGCCCCATTCTAATAGTTTCGAGATGCTCCGGAAAATAAATAACGTCCAAGGCAATGATAAATTGGCGTTTGTTTGAAATTAAATTTATAACGTCTCGTAGAAATCTCGTGACGCACGTGTAGCTGAAAAATATTTCACATTGCCGAAATGTTTGTCTTGCTGCAACGACGATAAAAATCAATTGCCAATAATTCGTATTTTAAACTTAACTCGGATAGATTTGAACGTCATAGAATTGAAATAGATCGTCTATTTCTCGACCGTAATATTAGCGATAAATGTTAAACGCACTTCGCATTATGCGATAAGCTCTAATCGATAAAGTATCGCTTAAAATTATAAAAATCAAAAAGCCGAATAAATATTTAAGCAAGATTACTTATTCACCAGCAACGGTTAAAAGACCCGTCCTCTAGAGCGCGGAAAAAATATTCATATATTCGACTCTAGGAACAACTGAATAAAATTGTTAGGAGAAGGATTACCGGAGCGAGCGAGAGAAAAGAAAGATGCCACGAGTGCAGAGGGGAATTTTCGCAAACGCCGAGGCTCGCAATCCGCGCGTTCATACACTTTTCGCACGCGTAGAATTCTCAATTGCATGCATTTTATAGAAGGGATAAAGAGAATAGATGCGGGAGGGGAGAGGGGTCGAGAGGTGGGAGCGGACTTTGAGAAGCGAAAGAGACTTTCTTATCGCCGGAGACGCGACGATCCAAAAGTTGGGGGGCAGCGACACGTCGAGCGGACGAACAAGGATAACAACTTTCTTAGCTGGGCCAAGCGAAAATCGAATGGTGCGTTAGTCCATTCACGGGGAAAAGGCGAGAGGCAGCCGTCGCAGCGCGAAAAAAGTTACAAAATCCGTGCGCCGCGAGCGGAGAGGCGCGGCAGGGGGTTGGAGTAAATGCACCGTCGTTTTTCAAGACGACGTTTCATTCTCAGACTTGGACGAGTTCCACTAAGTCGCTGTAAATTAGTAAACGCGCGATCCAGAACATTTGAGGTATCGATCCAGACCGGGAACGCGCCGAGATTCGTGAAAATGGGAGAATTTCGTAATCGGGCGTCTAAATTTACAAACGACCTTTAAAAAAATCCGAGAAAACTTGGTTCAGGCGCGATGTGACCGAGCGAGACAAAAGATGGCCCTTGAACTCACGGACTTATAATCTCACGACTTTGAAGCCTAATTATATGCTAAATCATAACTCATAACGCATGAGTCACAGAAAATTTGTAAATTGTTCCGAGAATCGGTTTCAGGAGTACAAGAGGTCAAAGTATGTGCTAAAGTTCGTTAACACATTGGCCTTGAGACTTTGAGACATGAATCATGTTAATCCAGTAATTTACAAACGTTTACCGAAAACTTTTTTTACGCGTCCTGACGTCGCACTGACAGGCTGACTTTTAAGATTCGAAGTCGTCGACGTGTTTATTTTCGGCGATCTCCCTCGCATTATTTGGATCGCACCGATAAATCACGCGTGCCAATTTTCTGTTTCACTCGTTGCGAGTAACCTAATTAAAAGCGCTTGCACATATCTTTTACGTTTAATGTAAGCATTTTTAAATACTCGCGCATTGCATCTACTGAATTTCAATGGATTACAAGCACACGTATGCGCACCATTACTCGCGCACGTACGCGACGCTTAACCTCACGTTTTTACTGCTTAAAGGCGTACTTAATTAAAATGATTTTCGTAAGTGAAACTCGATTCAGACGCTTAAAAATCCAATTAATTATGCATAAAACTATTCGACGCGCGTCTACAATGAAAATAATTTTCCATCGCGATAATTTTTTCCTTTGGCTATTGCTAAATGCAACTACGCATTAATAACCGCTTCGTCAAATTGGGTATACGAAAGCTTAAAGCAAAGACACGAAAAAGTAATAAAGAAAAAAATTGCAAAATTGAGAAACGAATAATTGCGGAGCTCGCCAATGTTAAAAAAGTTCAGGCGAGAGTGAGAGAGGGCAGGTGAAAGGAAAATAAAGAAGAGTTGGCAGTGCGAACTATCGAGTGAGTAAGTGAGTCTTTAGCATAATCGTGCCGCTGTTGGTGCAAAAACACGCGAAAAGCCAATGAATCTTCCTCGACTCAATTAAGCGTGTAAAGGGTAACGCAATCCGTACGCGGAAGACGAGTCCGCGGCTTGTATTTAAACTTCTATCAGCTGAAACATGTGTAAGAGTCGCGACGCGGCCTCCGAGAGAACAAAAAGCCAGAAAAGCGGAAAAGCGGCCGAGCGAAATTTATCCTCGTTCAAGGATCGCGTTCCTGTGGATACTTTTCAGCGCCTCGTCCTCTTTTGCCCGCGCAACTTACGTCTCGAGCTTCGTTTTTCAAACTAATTACAGTTGACTGAAACGCGCCGAGTGAATCTTTACAAATGGGAAATAAATTTGGCGTTTTTTTGTTTTATGAAAATGCGTGTCTGCTCGGGCTAATGTTACAGATTCCTTACAAGCGCAGTCGCAGAGCTGCGGTGGAATATTTTTAAGCGGCACCCGAATTCGACTCGCGTACGCCGAGTTCCATAAACATAATAATGCGACTTTCATAAAGATAACGCAAAAAAAATAAATCCTTTTTTCATCTCGTCTTGGGCAGATGCAGCTGCTGATTACAATTGGCTATTTTCTCCAGGAGAAAATCTCAAAGCTGCGATTTCTTTTAAGAAAATTCGTTTTTAAATTCGATGAATGATAGGAATGGCAAGAGAAATGCAGACGAAGAGCTACTTATCTTTCTCGTATCGGTGAAATAAAACTTCGATTAAAAAACACGAAACAATTTTATTTTCGCGAGAACAAACGATTATTTCTGAAATCGCGCGAGTAGCCTAAGGAGAGCCTCGATTACCCTACCGAACTACTTACCCAACACGTCGAGTTTTATTTTCAAACTTATCCGCACAAATCTAACAATCGTTGCGTGCAATGAAACGAGCGCGTGTATTTTTTTCGCTAAAGAAACTTTGTTCTCTCGAAATTGACATTACACCCCTGAAACGAGAGAGCAAATTATAAATAATTATAACCTGTAAAAGATAGTTGCTCGCACTTGGATCATTGCCATCCGGAGTTGTTCTAAGCTATTAGCGATTGTAAACATAAATCTCCGCGGATACTAGGCATTGATACACCGATGATTTATCGATATCATCTAATTGCACCTACAATTATATGGCCGTAAATATTGCTTGACCTTGACCCACATGAAATGCTCCGAATCGTCAATAGCTGCAGTAGGTAAAATGTTCATCGCGATCTATTGCACGGGAAAATTGACGTGGATATCCTAGTGTCGACGAGCATTTGAACAATTAAAGCGATAGCATCGAAAACGATACTTTATAATAAGGACGAGGTAAATGAAACGAGTCGCGTTCGAGTCTCAATGATTATCGGCTTTATAATTATCAACTTATTTGCAAATTCATTAGGTTGGAAAATAGTTCAGCCTTAAGTATAAATAATATTATGTATTATTGCGCAGTGTAGGCAAGCGATGGCCTGTACTATTGTATTACGTCTCGTCTATATTTAATTTAATAACAGACGTGATAGCAAAGGTTATTAATAAGATTCTACCTGTTGTCGCTGCGGTCCACGATACGCGAGACGCCTCAATTCCATACCATTCGCGGACGATAACAGATTCCGCACAGACAATGTTTGAAAAAATATTGCTATAGCGTATTGGGACACGGAGAGCCTCGACTGTCATTATCACAAGAGGAACGTTAGAATTGTCACGAGCAAAGCTGTGCGCTCGAGTATTTATGATTCGGCAAAACAATGCAAACAGCAACGATTTTTAGCGAAAACCGCGCGCGCGCGCGTCTCTGGAATTGGTTTATGAAATGTGAAAGCTCTTAATGCTCGAGCGACGATTGTGAGCGAACTGAAAATTTGAGCCCCTTCGGAGGAAAACGAGCAGGTAATGCCGATAAATTGGATCGTTTAACGCGACCATCCGTAGCTGCGCTTCGCTCCAACACGCGACACTTTTCCATTATCACTAGACACTTTCGTGGCAGGGAAAAATAAGATAAATAAATAACGCCAGGCACTTTGAGCAAACACGAGCTTTTAGACGGACAAGCTTGGGATGTAATAACAGCCATAGACCAATCAAAGACCAATTTAAACGTTTAGCAGCACTCGAACAGTGCAGACAATTGCAACTGGAGCATTTGCCCGTTGCGGCAGATTAGCTTACGAGGACGGCAAAGCAAAAACATCCCCGGCATCCGCGAGTCGCGCCAACAGCATTTGATAAATCGACCGAAATAATGGAAGTGCAAGAACGACAGCGTTTGGCTCTTAAGGTTGGGGATGCGGACGCGCGGCCAGGGCAGTTAGGAGTTGCTGCTATCGATTGAAATCCATCTCTAGCTCAAACTCTTCGTGCATCTGTAAAATATGCGAGAATTATCGGCCTGATCTTCGAGTTTTTTTATTGTATAAATAACACAATAATGTCGTTCGAATAAAAAGAATTTGCATTTAAAAAGTCACACGATACTCTTAATCCTATTAGTGGTCTCTTCATACGAATTAGCATACTTATGTCTTCGACTCCTTTTTATACGTATTTTTTTCTCTCTCAGCAGAAAGAACAAATATAAATGACGTACGCCTTCGCCTCGGTCGTTACACTCGTTCGGCGTCTGTATCGCCCGTTACACCTCCTGTTACACAGCTCGCTTGCATTAGTATGATTTAACGAGTGTCCTTTCCCAGCCTGTCCCTCGCACGCACACGCGCGCGTCTTAGCGATCTTAGCGCGCATCGCGGCAACGCCTAGGAGCCGCGGCGGATCGCATAAATTAGACTCGTGAATCGTATAAATAGCGAGCGCGAGTTTTTCAATGACCCGGATAGGCGAGCTCGAGCTCGAAATTCGTCTCTCTGGTGGAGCCACCCCATCCACCGCCGAGTGCGGTGCATCCGTCTTGGGCGGCGTCGCTGACATCTGAGCGCATTTCGCGCGTGCGAGTGCGCGTCGATTCAATTGTTGCGCAGGCTCTCTTGCGTCGCGCTCGGGCACGCAGCGATGCTCAACCTTGACCCGTTTTCGGGTTGCGCCAGCTCTCGCTCGGGCGGGTTCACCCGTGCACGCTAGATCGAGCATCGGACACCCGAACACACCTACTCGCGCGATGCAGTCGTCGGACGAAACACCGCGAAGGTCGTGGCCCGCTACCGAATTGTGTCGAGGATCCCCCCGCGGCTCTTTCGAAACGGCCGGCTCTCGACGGGTCTCCCGGTCGCGCGAACACCTCCCCCGTCCGCACGCTCGTGCCCGTTTCATTGAAAGACGGGTATCCACGAGCTCTTGGAAGTCGTAAACGCCGGGGAGGGCTGCCTATTTCCGAAAAGAGGACCGGCGCTTTCCTCACCGAGAGCCAATCTGCCGCCTTTTACGACTCGCGATGAATCGAATGAAAATTTTCGATGCTCTTGGCCGATGCGGAGCGAATGAAAGTTCCTTTCAAATGTCATAATTTTAATTTTAATACCTAATTTAGCAGCGCTAAAAAATTCGATAAGTTTTTCTTTAGAAAGGTGCGCTCCAATTTTAAACGTGAAAATGGCGCTCCTGAGTTTGTTAATGAACGGCTAATTTATTCGAGATAATATTATCTGTAATCGCTTGCGTTATTATGTTACGCATGCGTGTGTGTATACGCGTTACGCGCGCCCGCGGCTGCGCCGTAGTTTTTGTTGTAATTATAATTTTAAGAAATCATTAATTATTCCCGAACTTTCATTCGTGCGTTGGTAGATTCGTCGGTTCGTTCATTCGTTACGGGCGGCCGATAAAATCGAGCTCCTTTCTCATTATCTCCTACAAAAAAGAAGCAAACCCGTAAACGAATCTTTTAAAACGGGCATTAATAACGATGGTCTCGAGTCTTCAATTTTAGATTTGTATAAGATAATGGACTTCCTGTGGCTTCGCGATATGTCACTCGACTGTACACGCCCGAGAGAGCGAGAGATAATCAAATGGAATAACCTTAGCTGCCTCGCCTCGCCTTCAAGCCTCGCGCTCGCTGTGGTAATGTTCCTTTTATCACTTGGGCAATTTTTATAAATAAAGGAATGTCACGAAAGATCGAAAGATCGCTTGGAAATCTTAGGAAAAGGAAGAGAGAGAGAGAGACAGAAAAACAGTGTTATCTGGCTCGACGAGATATTACGCATGACGGATGTTCCCAAACCAACGAAAAACATCGTTCTAATTCTCGAAACAGTCGGACTCGTCCATTGTTGCGCGAGTGCGTATTATGGGTGTTTCGTACCGCGGGAAAGTTATTCGTCCTCGAGCCAGATAACACTGTTTTTGTGAATTTAAATTTTAACGCCAACTTACGGGCGCGCGATAACAAAAGGTTAATTAATCGGAAAAACATCGCTCCTGAAAATTGCTCGATGCTGATGAAAAGAGCGTCTTATCGATGCGATCGTAACGACCAGAATTAACGATAATTTTTAAAGCTAATTTAAGCTTGTGTATCTATTTGGAACTTCTTTATCGGCCGTTGTTTCTCTCCATATCTACGTATGACTCTTGAATTTTGCTCGAGCAATACGAAACTCAACGCTTTGCCCCTGCATTTTTACGTTCTCGCTAATTGCGCGTCGTTTAAAAAGGATTGAAAAAATTTGGCTTTCGTTACGCAAGAGTTTCTCCGCGGTGCAAGACTTTTACAAAATGCGGTGCATTCCACTTTGTAATATTGTAATGCTATTGTAATATCAATTTTAAATTCTAATAATTTGTGCCCTGCAATAGTGTCTTTCAAATTTATGCACCATTCGCGATTACAGCGAACTACCCGATAAGTGTTGTTAAAAATTTTCCTCGTATTTTTGTCATTACGATGAATAATTGGAACGAAAGCAGAAAATTAATTAGTCGAATCAATACACGCGTGAAAATACGCACAAGCATGTATGAATACATGTATAAGCTTCGTAAAGCAGCATCCGATGTGCCCAGGCTGCTAAATTTCTCTCTATCGAGTACAAATCTGCCTTTCATAAATAAACATATTTAATTTAAATTAAGCATTAAAAATGTTTATAATAAAATACGCGTCGAAGATGGATGGCTTACGGTTTCAAAGAATTTTAATTTGCATCACCTTCCGAAGAATGCCATTCAGCGAAAACAATAGGTTATTTTAACTATTTATACATTATTTATAAATAAGGAAATGTCTATGAGCATTATTTCTTCCAGCAAACAAATCTAATGTTATTTGCATAAATATTCTAACGGTCGACGTATCTTGTCAATATTAATTTAATCATACGCGCAGCTGTAATGTTGAAAAAGTTTCGCGATTCTTTATTCTAGTGTCGATTGTACGCGTCAATTATCTATAATAAATTATTTCAATAATGGAAACAAACAATTTCAGGCGATTGGTGGAGTATAATTTTTTAGGCGCTCTAGGAACGAAGTGCATATCAATAATAAATGCATCGGGTAAAAAATTAGTATTAATTTTTACAGAATTTATTATCCGAGCGTTTTTTCGTTATTAACACTACAATTGAATTAGAAATGACAGAAGAAATTAATCGTTGCGCCAATTATGAAGAATGACGATGCAAAAAAGCTAAACGAATTTATGTCGAACTTTCATAATTTTATATTTTCGTGTTTTTATAATTCATCGAAATGGATAATAGTTAAACCATATTCTTCTCAAATAGCAACTTCTTAAATCAGTCACACGAATTTTTTGATAATGTAAAACTGCGCGCATTGAAACTATCAATGGTACGCAGGGCGAACTATAATGAAAATAAAACTTACTTGTTAGAAAGAATGCGGTAGAATAATGATTTTTGTAAACTCACCTGAAAAAGAAAAGGAATTAGTTAGACTAATTTTGCAGATACAATTACAAGATAAATTTTTAAAATTAAAAGCTGTTGCAATCAGAAATGGAATTTTGGGAAGGAAATGAAACGACGAAGGCGCGAGTGAGAAGTGATGCTCTCGAGGTGCTATCCTTTTACAAAACGCGGCTTTATATGGCCCACGAGAGAAAATAGATGTTACGGAGGAGTTGATTGTAATCTCGGTTTCACAGAGAGACGAAATTACGGATAAATGTTTTGAAATATCGTAAGGTCTATGGAAATTTGGTCGGGAACACGATTCCTGAATTGAGGCACCCCAGCCTCTGTGCTGTGAATTTTCTATTTACGTAACGCGTGGTTGCGGTCTATAGCAGCGCCGCCGACTCTGTCATTATTATTAAAGTTTTCACTGTTACAAGAGACATGAAAGATGCAGGTGTTAAAATAACACGACGACCTATTAAACAGCAATCACGGCCAAGTTACGCTCGGAAAAGTATAGTCATTACAGAGCAAGTGCAGTTGCACGGCGCAAGTTGCATTACTTATTACACGTCGGCCGAGCGACGAATTCGTCGGGCCCTCGGCCCTGCGCAGCTACTCCTTCGAGGCCTTTCCTCGTGCATCCTCGTCCATTGTACTCCTCACTCTAGGAAATAATTATCGAAGCTTTTGCAATTGGCAATTCCTCTATTTTCCGAGTGGCGGCGATTGGCAAAAAGTCGAATGCTCGATCAGTGCCACGAAGCCGATAGAAATTATCGATAGCGTTTATGTGCCAAGACTTATCGCTCGATCTATCGCGTTGTTTTTGCAAAAGGAACGTTGCCCAAACTGTAAAGGTGTACAAAACTCAAATTGTTTGTTGTGTTTAAAACAAATGGCTCTGCGGACACAATCGTTTATCACTCGCTAAGCAACTGCTTGTAAAAAGTCCTCCATTTACATAAGATATTTTTCAGAACGATTAAAGCGATGCGAAATGTCAACTTTAAAAGCAAATACGGAGCAATTTTTCTTCGATATTTAACTTAAAATGTGTAAATGTATTACTGCACTCGCTATTTCGGTGCTTTCGTACTTTACATCAATTGCGCGAGTATAGCTTGTAATTAATCGTTAAGAGATTTCGATTGAAGTTAATTTTTACACAAGCGAAAGATTAGGAAAACGTATAATGAAATGCTCGTGTCGCGGATTCATCGTTAATTTATTTAAAACATGCCTTCGTTTAAATTATAGACAACGATAAATAAAACTTTTTTAGTAAATAATTGAAATAAAACTATTTTATTTCACTAGCTTTGGGCAAGTTGTTGAAAAGGTTTGAATATGCAAAAGTTTTCCTCGATACAAACCACGAAATTTTAATAAATAGCTCATAAAGAGTCTGATCGCAATCATAATTACTCAACTTTCTGCTAAAAATTTATCAGTTATTCCAGTGTTATAATATCAGTATCATTAATTACGGAATGTTTATTTAAAAAAAAAAAAAGAAGGTATGACGCAATCGCGCCGATAAAGCGATGAACTTTCTAGTTCCCAGTACAGATTGAGAAAATAATAAAATATTCCTAATGTAAAGCCCAAACATCGTTTAGACGACTGTTTTATAAAATGTCGAGTGAAATGTCAGTCTGCGATTCCGGAGTAAAAGTTACAAATTTGTTAATAAAGTAGTTGTTCTTAAACGTTTTTCTCTTCCCTTCGATCCGAAGATAAATCTAAATCTAAATTCTGAATAACGTTGATATAATTACGCTCGAGTTATTTGAGTTTCGGTGTTTGCACGAAGTTTACCCCAGACCTATAAAACGTTCGAATAGCTACTAAAGTGCGATTCGGTTACGTATTAAGGCTGATAAGGCAATTACGATAGTTTGAAAAAATTATCGCAAGAATTAAGCATCAAGCGGTGCATTTAATACGCGTTGCACGAGTTCAAATTGGGCACAAAAAGTGGTTTAATCGACGCTCGATACCGAAGCTTGAATAAAGGTATTTTCATTTAAAGTTTCGACGTTTTATTAGCGAAAAGAGTTTCATTCGAGCGACAGTGCGAAGTGCAGTACAAATGTCGCTTCGATAAATACTCTTTCTCTCGACTAAATCGATAACATCAGTTACGGATCGGAATTCGCGTATAGATGCTTACATCACTAACTGCTTCTAGTGCCAATCGTATAAAGTGCAGTCGATAGTTTACATTTTTCCGAGTGCAGGGCCGCTCATGTCGATCCAACGTTATCAGGCTATTCGTCCGTTTGCAGTCGAATAATTATCTTGCGCCGCATCAATAAGAGCACAATAATCATTGTTTGCTTTGACGCCAATAAAAAATGCTGGTTTCGCGCTCAAAAAATCCGCAGACTAGCAATACGTAAAATCACTTTAGAAATCGCAAACTCAAGGAACCATGACTTCCAAATCATGCGAGAAAATACTTGTGTATGTTTTCTAGATGAGTAAGAGAAAATGTTTGTCTTCTGGGAGTCGAGTTTTTCTCGCGATTGCCGCCGACTGAGTCTGGAGAACGATTTTCGATAAATGCTCATCGTCGCCTTCCAGACTTTAAATGACTCAATTAAAACCTTTAAATTCTTTAACAGTTTTATGTATTACGTAATTACTGAAATTAATCGAAATATTTTTAGAGGCTGATTTGGTTTGCTTTCCTATCTTTAACGAGTGTTTTGAGACGAGAAATCTATGTAATCGTTATCTTTGATCAATATTATGATTACTGTTCGCATGAGAAAGTACGGAAAGCCAATTTAAAGCAACATGAACTTTCTTTTCGACTTAATATAGGATTTTATTTTCAACTATTCAAATGTATAGATTATTTAATGGCTTTTATAATTTATTTGTTTATAAAATACTAATGATATATTGTAGGTTTTTGATATCTTACCATCTCGAACATAATTTACTTATGGTGAAATATTATCCTATAAACTTTTCATAACATCTCGTACTTTTGTAATGTTTCTTCGTGTAAAAGTAAATTTTAATTGTCGTAATAAAAAATTTTAAATTATACCTCCGACTTTTAATCCTTAAAATGGATTTTATTTTAATTTTAAATAATGAAAAAAACTCACTTTTCATTCGGGAGATCGTTATGCCCAATTAAGATTATGATTAAAATTGCAAAAATCTTATTAAACAAGCTAACTTTAAAACATTTTCTAGAAGTTTCGAATTAATCAATTGAAAATTAATAGATGTTTATTTGCAGGGTGAAATTCCGTAAGATCTCGAAGCGAGGGCTCGATCTGTGTTTCGGTGAATTGTTTTGAAAATTCGTATCGTTCAGCAACCCAAAACCGATTAATTTTTAAACGAAACATTACTACTTCTTATTCGAACGAGAGCGTTTAAATATAAAATCAATTTATAGGTTCTGCTACGCCAATGCAAATAAATACGCTTTTGACATTTAGAGTCTTCGTGCATTTCGAGACTCGTTGAGCTGTAAGTCTCGTTAAAATACGTTTTGCACGGGAAGCAGCGACGAGCCAAGCAAGGTTTACTCTCGCTCTTTTCAACATCTGGAATCTCAGAAAGTTTATAAATAAATATTGGTAAACTCTCGTTCAACGACTATCGTTACAACGTATGTTTGTTTGTTTGGCAAAACACGACAATCGGGGCTTCGGCAACGCGGAGGAGACGTTGTTCTCCTTGTACCGTAAACGCGCACTTTACATCTAAATAGCTGCGAACAATAATGCAATTAGAGGAGCTAAGTGGCCTAAAAAAGAAGTCGTTTCTTAAATATTTCACGTGGCGTAAAAAATGAGGCGAACGGCGGACGGCCTCTACTCGCTCCAAGGAAGCCGAACGCACCTCGAGGATGCCCTGGGCCTCGGTCGGATCGAGCGGCTTGTCGGGTTAGAGATAAGGCAACCTGGGCTGCCTACACCGATGACGGCGCGGGGAGAGAAGAGCAGCGGAGCGGAGTACACCTGTAACGCTGTTTTTAGGTCGCCCTCGCGAAGGATGGAGGTCGCTTTGATGTCGTTGAGTGCACCGAGTTCGAGGAAGACTCTAGTTGCCGCAGCCGTTTCATAATTAAACTTGAGTACGTACTCCTAAGACTGAGAATCAAATTTAAGCTCCGATAGATTGGAATTATGAAGAGTTTATTCCAGAGTCGCTTTCCGCGTCGGGAACTTAAATTGATATTTCTCGAATGCACGCGACCCATGCACACACACACAGAGGCGGCGACGCAACAATAATGCGGCTTGATGAATTTTGGCGAGGAGCAGCCAAAATTAGTTTCGTAAGGTCGGCGTGTTCAGCCTCCTGAGTGCGGCATTCGTCGAAATTGGCCAAACTATGCAGAGACGCGCTGTTTCGGAGGAAGTCTCGAGCGCAGGCAGCGCGCGCGCGCGCGCGGACTCTTCCGAGATTCGGATTTTTCAAAGGCGAATTCGCGACTGGAAACGAGAATGGCTCGCGAGGTCGTTGATTATGCGAGCGACGACGTCCCGAGAGAAGAGAGGAGACGCGCGCACGCACGCACGCACGCACTGGCCTCCAGGGCGGCTAACGACGCGTCTTGTGGAATACGCGTTATTTAGAGCTCGTTGCGTCGCGCACAGGATCGCGGATAGTTGCGCCGATCGAGGAATGCACCTCTGCGTTTCATGCGCTTTTGTGCAATTGTATGCAATTGTAACATGTGCCACCTGCGTGATCGCTGAAATGAAGCTGCCGATGTGCGTAGCGTGCAATTTGCGATTTGTGTTTTGAAAGAAGGGGATTAATGCTAATGCCTCAGACGTCAATTTAACTTTCTTCCATTATGTGATTAAAAAAGAATCGGTAGCTGTGTTATTACCAGTTTGCAATACGCGATTCGTTTTTTAATTCGCTAGTCGTTCCAAGGAATTTACTGCTCACTATTACCGGCATTAATATTAAAACTTACATTTCAAAATATTTATTCATGGAATGTTATAATAAATTATTGTACTTAAATAATTAAGATGATGACGGATTATAGTAGTTCCGCGCACAGCTACGCTGATAATTTTATAGCGCCGTTTGCTCGACAGTACCTTGGCACGTTATACATTCGTATCGATGTTGCGCGATTCTGATTTAATATCGGAATAGACGAGTTTTTGCAAGTTTCTTCTGCATCTCTAGAGTGCATCGGAGAAACCGATTTGTTAAACGAACGCTACGATCGATCAAGCGGAAATTTAAAAACTTGCATAATAATCATAATTTCATTTTTGACTCGCGTTGATGCACCAAACGCAATAAATGAATTATATTTTGTTTATTTTTTCCAATAATGAATCTTATTTTTACTCTACCTTCTGAAATAAAGACAAAGACAATTGAAGAAAATAATATAATTCACACGGTGTACATTGTTATTTGCTTCGAATCACTTGTAACTTTTGAGTTAACAATCGAAGCTTACTATTTTAATTTGCGTTAAGAAGCGATGCAGGGGTTTCTTATTCGAGAAGATATTGGCTTTAATATAAGTAACAGAATGAGAAGAAATTTTTTATCAATTGTTTAGTATGACTCGGAATAGTTGTATTCCATGTGTGAAAATTTTATATCAATAGAGCCACGCGGTATTACCGTAAATACTATTGCGGTGCAAGAATTTGCAAGTTTTCATTTTTATTAGTCAAAATGAGAGAATGAAATCAATATTATTGATAAAAACTCGCATTTTTCCCCACAGAACTTGATTTGGAAACAATCCGCTCAGATTTGCAAAAAATAAATGCAGCTTTTCAAATTTATGGATTTCGCGATATTAAATAATTTTAAATGCTTTAATTACTAAATTACTAAGAGACGCGTGAGTTTAAAAATAGTATCCCATTTACATTGAGTGACAACAGCGATAAAAAGTCTACAATGGACAAAAATTATAAAATAGTAGCCGAGGGAAAGGATATTCTATTCAAATAAAATAATAGAAGGTAACGCGTAAAAAGCGGTAAAAAAACAAAGTCAATTTGTGTCGCGGTGAACGCTCTCGAAAAGATAAATCAAATTTCTAAAAAGAACGGTGACACACTGGGTACACGTTTTTCAAAACGACTACCTTGGAAACAGTAACAAAGACAACATCTTTGGTAATGTTGTCACGCTGTCAGATATGCTTCGACGCGCTGACGCCTTCTAGAATTATTTAAGTTGAATTACTCGACAGGCAGCACGAGGCATTATACAGAACTAATGTCATTTATGTATGCAACAAATTACAGAATCTGTAAATTATGGATTAAAGGTAGACAATTTTTTAAATAATGAAATAATAGATCGAATCAACTTGTTCTCAAGAAAGATATTAACGAGGTGCACGCGAGGTTCTAACGAAACGAGACGTAGTAAATTCTTCAGATGCATAATAATGCAGAATAATTTAAAAATTAGGGCAACTCAGCGATGGAAATGCAGCGATGCTCTCGAATGCAACAACATTATCGGAGCAAAAATACGCGAGCGCGTCCTCCACGAGTAATAAATACGCGAGCATTAGAAGCAATTTTTACTTACTTTGCAATGCGCGACACCGATGATTTGTTAAAAAAATTAATTAATTAAAATTCGAGTCGATCTACGAGGCTCGGCGTCGATTACAAAACGCTAAATAAAGCGTTAAACAATCCGCAGTACAATAATTAGTCTCAATAATAATGCAAAGTCTTCTGAATAACACTCCACTTTCACTTACGTACCCGAGTCTCGTAGGACAATCTACTTATTGGATCATAGTTAATAGAACTCCGGCTGTGTATTGATTTATTTTGAAAGTAGTCGCTTACTCTCGAGACCTTCAACGTGTTTCTCGCAGCCGTTCGTTAACTAAATACGCGAGGAACAACAAAGAGAGATATCAGTCTCCGGCTTTATGCGACCAACTCGTTATCGCGTTCGGTAATTGTCCGGAGTCTGTCTTTGTCCACCGATTCGATGCAATTGCAACAATGCACTCGTTAAGCAGATCGTCCGAGAAGCGCAGGCGGCATTGACGCACCGACGGTTACGAGCGACAGCCGCGCTTGTCGCAATCGCGGTCCGAGCTAAATGTTAAATTTCCGAGTTACAATGAGATCCTCGTGACGAAATTCCGATATTTGCAAAATCGCAGCTTGATTCGCAAAATTAGATGATTATTTTGAGCATGAATAAAGCAAACGCCGAAGCCCGGGATTCGGGTTTGGCTTCTTGGATGCTTTTACGTAATGCGTATCTGAGCGGCGGCGCGGGAAGAAATTTAAATATTGCAAAGAAGTTTGCGTCGGTGATTTTCAATATAAATAAATTTCTAGGTTGTGTAACAAAGTTTTGACGGCCGGCGACCGACCCTCGCGACCTGGAGTCGAGCGAAATTGAAAATTCAAAATGTAAAGGTTCGCTCGCTCGTAAAGCACAGCCTCGAAGAGCAGGACTTTTTAACTTGGCGCTGTGAGCATTTTTCGCGCGAACGCGACGCTAGCCAACGCATCGAATTCGCGACACGTAGCCGCAGCTTACCAATACTCCGCTCGCAATCGTATCGAGCAACACTTTCTTCTCGAAGACGCTCGAAGCTAGAAATCAGTGAAAATCCCGCACCGTACACCGAGATTCTTTAATTGTTCTTCCTTTGCCCGGATGCACACATCTACCCGTTTGCTGCTGAACCTTCCGAGAAGTTATTATGCGGTCGCTTGCAATCTCCGCGACTCGTAGAGGCAACGCAACGTGAACAACCGCTCGAATGTAGTCGATAAATGATTAGCCGCAACAAACGTCTTATTCCGGTGTCGGGGCTTGTGCGCTTTTAAAAACTAGTCTGCCTCGCTCTTACATCCGCATTTTTCACGTCGTTTTAACGGTAAGTACGCGAGAGGAGTCAACAACAATACAATTGTTCGCGTCCCGTGCGCACTCGGGTCTTCAACAGCTATTCGTCTTTCGTCGCACTCGAAGCGAGCCTGAGTCGTCGTCTGAGGCGAACAACGTCGAAACAACCAAATGGCGTATTGTGTCCACGGGGAATAACGAACCACTCGTCAAGGTCAAATGTCGTCTATGTCTCACCTTCCTTCCTTCCTTCCATCTGTCCTTATTTTTGCTCAAACGAATTTATAATCGCACGTATAGATTGGTTAAATGCTCGCACACCTGAACAGGGACTTTCGCGTGCGCGCACGCGCTGCAATTAGCTAACTCGTATTCACCACTTGGATAATAGCGAATTTTGAAAGTAAAAATTTCATATTACGCAAGAATAAGCCGCTGATACTGATGATAATAAATCAAGTTTCTAATTGATATAACATATTTGCAGTCCAGGTGTGAACGAAAAATTTCTGGAAATCGTTATCTGCTCTTTCAGGACTAAATTCATACCTTAAATGTCTAAATTTAAAGAGCTAACTAACTATAAAAAAAAAACCTAAGCAATCCCATTTCGAATAAATGTATTCTAACTTTTTGAACGAAAGAATGGATTTCGTTTGTTCGATACAAAGAGTCGAACTTGGAAAATGAAAATGTTTATATTCGTATTTTATTGTGTTTGCAAAAGTTATTACTAAACTTTAACACTGGCGTTCAAAATTAATACATTGGTACGAAAAAATTAACGAGCTCTAGATGTTAATTCATTGTAATAATAACTAATTTAAGTAATAATAATAAAGTGTGAAATCATTATTATATAATAAAGTTTCAGCAACTAAAAGTTCAGGCTTCGAGTCTTTTAGATCGAGATATGGATTTGGAAATAAATAGGCGAATTCGTTTATGCTATAAAAGAAAACGAAACAGAAGAGTTGAACATTTTTAAGGAACGAATGTTCCCATTTCATCGATTTTTACAGTTGAATCGTTTAGGTCACCCATACAAACGCTCGAAAAAACGAAGCTCAAAGTTACCCGTGGAAATGCACATACGTGAAAGAGAGAGAGAGAGAGAGAGAGAGAGAGAGAGAGAGAGAGAGAGTGAGAATAGGAAACAAGCGTCGTGGAAAAATGGATAGTAAAACGTTGGGCCCGTTCATTGCCATTGTCCTGTTGCTGGCTCGAGCATTTCTCAATTTACCATGAGTCTTTTACCATGTGTACAGCGACAGACCACCTAGCTATGACGTAATTTTATACAAGCGCCCTCGAATCCTTCTCGCGCGGAGCCGATAATCGACGATAAAAATGCAAACTGTATCATGCATGAGCTTGGGAAACGAAATTGCCTACGTATGATTATCTAAGTTAATCTGAAAGTAGGGATTTAATTTTTCGCTGAAATATATTATTAGCCTGTGCATTCGCAAATATACAAAAAATGGAGCGCATTTTGTAAGATTGATACCGCCGTTTCCTTTATACTTTAACACGAGCGCAGCTTCGACATTCGTTTTTGTCCCGAAAAAATTACTGCACGTTTAATTCCGACAAAAAGTCCGCGGTTCTTGCAAGTTCCGTGAAAACAAAAACAGCAGCTGCAACGGCAGCAGCAGCAGCAACAAAAAGGCAAAAACGAAAAAAGACGCCGAGTACATTCTGCGCGAAGTAAACTCGGCTAGAGTGCAGATTTATCGAGGCTAAAACGAAAATAATGATTATATAATGGGTTCGTGCTTCGAACGAAAGCCACACACTCCTTCCCTTTATCAGATTACTTCTGAGTCTTAACGCGCAGCGTCTGTTTTCCCAGCGCGATAAAGCGCATATCGTCTCAATGGCTAATATTTTCTATGATGCTGAACTTAGCTGAAACGGCTGGCGAAGAAAGTGAGTCGAAACGAGTTAAAATTCAATTGAAACGGCAGTGCACGAGCCGACACTTGGGCAGTTGGGCTCTACGCGGTAAGTGAAAGCACACGCCTATCGTATTTGTCTGGTGTCTTAAAAAAACCGTAACAGTTTGGTTTTACTGTAACTAATCAAACCGCGGCCGCTCGCGCCTGCGCGCTCATTCTCGGTAAACGTGCAAAATTCCAAATAAAACTGCAATTTGAGCGCAGTTTACGGTCGCGCGCAACCGTAACTCTTTCATCGGCGGCACTTTACAAGTGCGATCTTGCTCTTGTACAACGCCCCGAGTGCTCCCACGGGACTCGCGCCAAAATGAGATTTCAGCCGCGCGTCTCCGCCTGGAATCGGCCGTCTTGGTCGCTCGAGCCAACATCGCCCCGCTTATCGAGGTTCGCGAATTGAAAGCCTAAACGCTCGGGTTCGTCGCAGGCCTCGGAGCTGCCGGTTACGTGCCTAATTTTGCGACTAGCCGTGGGCCCGAAGTATTCGGTCGACGAGGCGGGAGAGCGAATTATCGATCTCAGCGCTCAAATGTCGCACTGCCCGAAACTGCTATCTATCGACGACTCGCAGCGCGGCGAAATCCGCAAAACGAGGTGTCAACATTGGCGCCATCGCTCTTGGCTGCGAACGAACGAGCGAATAGTAGTCGAGCAAACCTACCCGAGATGCATCTGGTAAACTGCTGAACTCCGAGGGTTACGTAACGCGAAACGAGATAAAAAAGAGCCCGCAGCGAGACAAAGAGAAAAATACGCAGTGGAACAACCGGAAAGAAATCGGCGGCGGCGGCGGCGGCGGCGACCTATTACGTCGCGGAATGCACCGCGGCGGGCGTCGTATGCAGAGGCGAGCGCGCAAAGGGTCCCGGAGTCACCCCGAGATCGTACGATGCAGGAGAGCCGGAGCCAGCGAGCGCGGAACCACTTTCCATTTCTTCGTGGCGCGTGGCAATGTGGAGCATGTGAATTGGCCAACAGGACGAAAAGGAGTCATGGGCGCGCCCGTGTACGTACGCCGTCCGTTTTCCACGCACATGCTCTCTGCTCGTGCAGTTCTCGAATTGCGATTTTCGATTTTAAATGCAGCGCGCGCCCCAGCCGAGAGCCTTTAGTCGGAATTTTCTACTCTCCGTACTAGTGCAAGTGAGGCGGGTCCTTCCATTAATCAAATCTTCTATCCGACCATAACTTTCACTATAAATTAGAACGGAATTGCAAAATCTAATCTGAAAACTCAGCCTCGCGTGGAGAACAGTCGCGACTTTGCCCGCAGCAGCAGCGAGTTCGTTATTATGTTATTCAAAATCTCGAATATCGTCTTTTTAGAGAAAGCGCGTCCGCACCGCCTTGATCGCGAGGCTCCTCGGTGCCGAAGCTTGAATAAAAGCTGAGTGCGTTTCCGAAAAGCCTAAAACTTGCTCGCGACCGTGTAAAAAGCAGCCGCGCCGAGGCTGAAAAGGCAGGCGGCTCTTCTCGGTTGTGCCATCCTCGGGGGTGCGGACGGCCGCGGTCCGCATTAGCAACGAAAGCAGAGTCGTCCTCGGGCCAGTCGGGTTGTCCGAGTCGCCGGGGCTCGGCGCGGTCTCGGGAGCATTGCGAGCGAGAGGTGACTAGCCGCACTGGCGCACTGGCGCACTGGCGCACCGAGCAAAGGCGCGACTCACGGAATGGAATGGAACGGAATGACAGGAGTGTTACAAAATATCAGCTTTCACCGTATCAGCAGCGCTAAGCCGAGCTCTGCGCGCTCCTTCGCTCCTCGGCTCTGTGTGCGTCTGCGCTCGCGCCGTGGGATATAGCCCCCACACCACCCAATACCGGCCGTACGTGTGTGTACTTAGCGCTGTGCAAACACTGGCTAAAGCTTGATACGTATCCAGGGAAACTAGCGCGTCTCCTGTTTCGCTTAAAAAGCTGTTCGTTCCCGCGCGTTTCGCAAACACGGATTTCGTTTTTGAATATCAGTTCCCGAATTTATCGCTGCTGTTAATGGTAAAATGAAAATTCCTGCACCGCTCTTACGAGCCAAACGTCTGCTTTATCGCACTCGCGCACCTCCCTGGGCCTGGAATAATGCAATAATGTCGAGCGCCCGATGTAACCTTAAATTTCAGGAATTGCCGTTAAAAAGTTGAGACTAACGAACGCGCGGCTCCCGTTCGAAGGATATTCTCTGTTATCTCTTGGGTCTCTTATCGTTAGCTAAAAACTTAATCTAGCGAGATGTCGAGCAACTGCCACTTTTATGGCCGTAAATAATTGTCTGCGGCAATAGCGAATGAGCGAAGATGTGCGCTATAAATATCGACTTGTCCCATTATGAGCGAGAGAAACGAAAGAGCCAGCATCTCTGTAATTATTGGACGATTAGAGCAACGGCGGCAGCTATGGAAATGGGAAAATTTTTATCTATAATAAAAATCCATAAATAATAATAAACGTGCAATTTCGACATTTAAATATTCTCGTTTAATGATTAACTTTTAAGGTGTTTTAAATATTGCCGACTTATTTTAAATACTAATTTTAATCGATTTTCTTGAAAATTTATTTATCTTAATTGCGCTATTTTACTTATAGCTCTTACTGATAGCGATTTTACCCAAGAGTCGTGACTATTTCTACAATTGCGTATAAAATTTAAATTAGATAATATGCGGATTGTTTTATTCGAATATTGCAATAAGACTAGTAAGTTTGGTCGAATTATAAATTCAATAAAAATGAAATATTGAGTAAAGTAGCTTGAAGCGTTAAATTCAAGCTTTAATTAAATGCGAATTTATTTTTTATAGACTGTATGTATAATTTTGACTTAAATTTATAAGAATGATATCGTTATTGCGCGATGCAGAACACAACGTGCATAAAATTGCACGAAACTTCTGAATAAAAATACATTTATTGGATGGAAACCGGCAAAGGTGTTTTTTAATAGCCAATAATTCAATACGCTATTAAGTAAACGATTATTTAAAATATAAAGTATAACTCGCAAATGTAATTTATTTAAATTATTGCATCTGAATTTTTCAATTAAGTCAACGAAAGACTTGATTTTTTTACACGTGAAATTTGCATTTTAATTAATTAAAAGTAAACGGCCAAGCTCGCGTATGTGCACCGATCTCTTTAAAGGTTTTCATCTAGCTGTTTGTGTATCGATTGTTTGAAAGAAAGATTTGCCTTAAAAAAGCAAATAATCGAATAGATCTTGGCCTTGTTCACTATCAGCTTTAAATCAATACAGTTAGACATGACCTTGCACGTTATAATTCTTAATTGTTGTCGCGATTTTTCACAGCAACGTGTAAATTAAGCTTAATAGAACAACGGCCGTTGTATTTGGATGATTAAATCGCTTTATTAAATTAGAGTAAAAATCAGTTTTACGGTTCGAGACGCTAATGACGTAGAAAGTTGATTCATCGACTCGAAGGTACGATAAAAACACGATTTAGTTCAATAATATGTATATATTTGAGCGGCGCACAAAGGCGAGCGGAAAAAATGGCAGTCGGTAGGTGACTTAATAACACGACGCTCAAAGTTATAATAATTAAAGTGGAATAAAGAAAGCGAGAGTAAGCCTAAACGACAGTTGTACCAAAATCAGTGGGCGCCAATAGAAACTCCGCGACATTCATCAACGTCTTGCAAGATCGCATTGCGCTGACGTCAACAAACTCTTGGTAAAGCGAGCCAAACGCAAAAAAGAGAACACATTGAAGAAATAATAAATAACGACGCAATTAAAAGTAAAAGTAGCGAGCATTAGAGGCTTGAGCAAAGAGGGGCCGAGGAGAGACCGAAAGATCGAGAAACCAAGATGATATGCAAGAAGCCTGCAATTGGCGCGTGTCCGAGTCGATCGGACATTTTACCTTTTGTAATTTCAGTAATCACTCACATTTACCCGCGCTCCAGAGACTCATCGAGCACAATTAGGGAAAGTGAATTTTGCTCTTTCTTTTTTCATCAAGAGCGGAATGCCATTCCGGCTCTCGGTCCCGCGCGGCTTTTACTCGCACACATCTATTTGCGTCGCGATTACAGTTGCCGTAAAGCACAATCGAACGCGAACTTGTCCAAGATTGCGCACACGAGCAAATCGATTTCGCTCGATTCGCTACAATTATCAGCGTTGAAAGCGTGCGTTTCCCGATCATGTAATTGCCGATTCTTCCCCAAGCTTCACATCTGACTTATACCTCGATTTATAAATATCGATCCGATTTTTAATCAGATAAATTCGGACGCGAGAAGAAGTTGTCCCTTTCAACGAGTATAACTGCTTAACAAGCATAGGAGGCGCTTTGTAAATTACGTTTGCTGAAATTTAACGTACGTCAAGTGCAACGGAGCGCGTATAATTTTATTATAATTATTAAGGAAACGACGTTAAGAGAAGCGGCGGCAGGCTGAGGTTTGTAACGTCGCTTTTACCCATTACACGTGCAAAAGCGGTAACGTTGGGAAAACTTTTATCTTCGACTCATATTCGCTTTGAACAGTGGAATAATCTTAGATTGGAACAAGATATTGTGTGCAAGGATGTTCGAACGAGTGCGAGCGGTTGATTTTCGCGGCCGCCACAGCAACAGCAGCAACGACGACAACGGAACTGAGAGAAGGAGAGACGGAGAAACGGACAAGAAGGGATAGACTAAACAAAGAACGAATAATCGTGCCGAGTGTGGGCGCGAGTTTTCCCCCAACGAATGCATACGTGCAGGGTAACGATATTCGCGCTGATGCAACGTGGATTCCGTAAAATTTCTTAAATACGCGTGTCGTGTGCCGCGTCGTCGACCTGTAGCTCGCGTTCAATTAAACGTGAATTAATTCCATGCGGATCGGGAATTAAGATTCCTCGTGCCGTAGAATATGGAAGCCGAGTCAACGCTGGCCTTTGCGAAACCCGCGCAACGCAAATGAATACGAGCGAGATAGACATCTTAATGCCGAGAAACGAACAATATTCGACACTCAATCGTGTTTGCGTTTCCTAAACGGTATAATTAGAGCCTTAATTGATAGCAGCTCGTTAATTAGGTGAATATGTGTAATATGAGACGAGGAAGGGGCGGGGAGGGGAGGGAAGACCGAGAACAACCAGTGCGCAAAACCCTAACGTCGCTAGGAGCGCTGCGCAAACGACACGCAAGCCGAGCGTATTTTTTCGTATCCCGTTGCCCCCGTTCGAGCGAGCGCCTGATGCAACGTTTTTAACGGATGAGAGTATCTCTGACGAATGAAAAAACTGTGTCACGACCATTTGGTGCCCGTGGCATGAAACAAATGAGTTATAAATTTTAGATATTTCGTTATGCAACGTTGGTACGATGTAAATTATGTCGCCGATCGAGAACTCGTTTCTGGGTTGTAGTTTTTTAGCCGTAGCTGGAAAATCCAAATTCTCGGAACTCGCTCGATGCTGTTACTGGCCAAACCTAACGAATACGCATTTCGCATTTCCTCGCGTTTTTAAAGCTCAAAAGTCGCGGCTCTTCCTTTGCGTCAGGCGTGAGAAGAACTTTCTCGACACGATCAACGATCTGCCCTGAGAAATGTTTCGATGTGTCGCTGCTCGTTACGCGTAACAATACGTTGCAGATAATGCGTACACATGAATTACATACGTGTGAAAACAAACCCTTCCTTCAAATTCAAATCGATACTTTAACATCGGGTATATATTTCTCTCTCTCTCTCTCTCTCTCTCTCTTCAATATTCACGTATGCTTTTATATGCTAATCGAGCGGCAATTATCATGAATATTTAGCAGAGCATTTATAAAACGGCAGAGTTCGAATTTCAAGTGCAAATTGTGCGTAAGCGGCAACGATCGAGAGCTTGAACTTGGCCGAACTAAAGGTCTAAAGGTATCGTTTATAGGCGGCGCACTTCAGCCCCGAGCAATATTAATTATCCTAATTAGGGTTTCAACGCTTCGCAACGATCACTGCTTTCGTATTTGAACGTTGCAAGCTTCGATATGTAAAAGCCGATAAAATTTAGTCAAATTTGTTGTTAAATGCTGTTGAAATTACCACTCGTTTCGAATTTTCGCTACATTGTCTATTTCGCTTCATTCGGCGGCGGCTTTTAAAAGGTAAATAAGCTGAGCAACGTCTGTTCGGGACTGACAATCCGAACGGACCAACGACTCTCGATCTCTGGGAATTAAATAGAAAAGTACTTTAGAGTGCAAGACCGAGTTGAACTCTCGAAAAGGTTTTATCTTTCCAATACAAAGAGTTTTCCAATATTTTTCCAGGGCTTAAATCCATGAAAGGTTAGCTTGAACAACAGAATTAAGCACGTACTACAAATACTATAAAATTACGAATACAAGAGGGGAGGATGCAATATCGCGCACTTCACATTTTTCACGCACTTGGTCGGTAGCCGCCGAATCGATATCTTTCAGTTTGAATATGATATATTTCAAATGAAATTCCAGTTTGGATAAGAACTCGCAATATTTTTGCGGAGCGATTGGATTTTTCTTTGAGAATTTTATTTCGCGTCGCCATATCGAGTTCGCCGAAATAAAGCGCAGAGGGTTGAATTTATGATTCACGCGTTGGCATTCGCATTGCATTTGCGCCGAACAAAGAGCTGCACAGGTTAGTTCCTGTCAACAAAAGAATATTAATCATTGATTGGTTGCCGTTGAAACATTGTACCGCGCATTCTCTTCTAAGCAATGCGTAATGGAACAACAGAAATCTCCGTCCATATCCGGTGCGCGTACCCTTTAGGCTCCTTTTAACGACTGTCGCCAAGTTGAAAAAATTTATAAACAACTAGCCATTATTATGGTCATTTCGAAAAGACAATCGCTTCTCTTTCTCCTGATAACGTTGCTAATTTGCAAAGTATGCCTTTGTTAAGAAAGGCATTTTATTATTGCAATACGATTTTTTTTTAATAGTCCTATGTTTTTTAAAGTCCCCTATAAAAACAATGTTCTTATTTATTTGGAGGATAGCTCCTTGGCAAAATTTCATTTCGAGTTGTGTTGACTTGCCGTGCAATAGAATATTGGAATGATGCGAACAAATTTTACATCGAGCAACAGCAGCAGTTTCGAACATCGACGAGGAATTTTTGTATATTGGAGAACATTTCAGGCTTGTGTAATGATTTTATTCGGTGAATGTAATTATATATCCATTGAAACACGCGTTATAAAGAAAATTGGCGCTTTTTGAAATTTAAACATTATAAATTTAACTTCAACGATTAATTACTCTCTACAAGGTTTTCCTTTTTTAAAATCTCAGCTCTTTATATATAATAATTATTAAACGTTAATTTTTTACGTAACATACACTTCTTTACAACGTAAAATGTTCTTTTACAAGTCTGTTACGACTATTTCAATATAAAGACATACGAGTGCATTTGTGTACTATATTAAATGTACTAAAACCATGTATTTTACGGGAGTTTTCTAAACGATACGTGCGTGTAATCTCTAGATAATTTTATTGCTCTAATCATCGGATGAATTTTCGATAAGAAATAAAAAACTTCTCGTACACTTGTATTTAATGATTATAAAAAACATTTGAGCAAAAAATTCGTACAAGAACATCAGCTTTCTTGTTGATTAAACGTACATTAAGAATAAAGTAAAATATTATGAAAATAATGCTGTAAAATTTCCACAGAGGCGAAACTTGTTTGAACAACAGCCGAATGCGTCGCTGATTATCACTTTGATATTAATATTGGTAATGAGTTATTCATCATTGTGTCGAGTTTTGCATACTCTAATAAATATCTCTTTGAAGACAGAAGCCACGTCTAAAAGTAATTCCGCGCACTTTTATTCCAATCTATAGAATTTAATTTCCACGCGTTTCTTTTTCTTAATTGTAACCTCTCGCATGGAAATTACAACCGTCAATTATTTTCCATCCAAAACTTATCATCAACGATGCTGATTTGGGTAGTCGTTTAAAGTTTCTTAACGAGCAACTAATTTTGATCCGCTTCCATAATTCTATAATTCTAGTTATCTAACTAAATAAGAAATTATGCTGGATCGAGGGTAACTTAGTCCGAATCTCTATTAAGCAGTTCCATTATGTAACTTTAT
Source organism: Platyscapa corneri (assembly GCA_018907185.1). Classification (NCBI taxonomy): domain Eukaryota; kingdom Metazoa; phylum Arthropoda; class Insecta; order Hymenoptera; family Agaonidae; genus Platyscapa; species Platyscapa corneri. The sequence goes on along the minus strand of JACCHW010000018.1, from coordinate 922,371 downwards.
TGTATATTTTTTAAGAAATTCCTTCGGGAGTCGAGATTTATACATGTGGCACCAGGGGAAAATCAAGTGTGCGACTAATTGGACACTCTTGAACGCAAAGAGAAAACGAATAAGTACCAATTAAAAAGTTAGGATTTCTCAATCGCTGACTACAGAGAAGCAACGACTGCTCCCTCATTTTATTAAGGTCATTCCAGTTTTTTAATACCGATAATCGTAAAGATCGGAGACGAAGTTGGTCTAACTGCACTTTAAAGTAATATTTATCTTGATCTATCTTCGGCGGCAGCCTGGAACTCCGTACTTTTACGCGCGCACGAGGAGACTTTCAGTTTTGCAGGGTCCGGGGCTTCAGAAATCAGCGATTCATTTTTCCGCGAGCCTCGTCGTTTCCTCCTTTGGCCGCGTGTGTGTACGCGCGCACACGAGCGCTTCGCTCTACGATGCAATTGCGCTACGATGCTGATCTTTAAGCAGTGCAGGCACTCCAATTTCCTAACTGCCCGCTGCTGCTGTAAGATTAATATGCGGCAGGACTTTTATTTGTATCGAAAACTCATACTTTCATAAGGAAATTTCGATTTTTCATCGCTTTATTTTTTGTTACTCCAGCAGTCCGACCGTCTTTCACTTTCCTTCTTATCTTTATTACCGATTTATCCCCATCTCGAATTCCTCCGAACGAGTTTTCTCAATGAGCTGCTACATAGCTTTAAATAATTTTCATAAGCCAATTTTTGTCTCTACCATCAGCCCGTGCGTTTTAACAGCCGAGCTGGACTTTGCTGGAACAATTTCCAATGCACGAGCGTATGCGTGTAATTATCAAATATTTTCAAAAACAGCACTTACGAATTGGAAAGTGAGCTGTGTATTCTGATTAACTTGAAAATATTATTGCTAGACGTACATAAATTAATGCTGAGAAATTTAATATCAACGACATTACTCGCAGTAGTTTAAGAAAAACTGCAGATCATTTATAACTTAATAAGACGGATTTTTCATTTCGTTGTAAAGGAGTACAAATTAGTTTTTATCTATTTAATTACAGCTAATCTACACATTATCTAATTAAATTAGCTCTAATAAACCTTACTTTTAAAATGATATCAGCGGATTTTAAAAGTATTTAATAAATATATTCGAGCTTGCATAACGATTAATAATACAAGAACTTATTATTCCGGAGATCGTTTTGAAACAGAAAATGAAAGTAGAAAGTACACGTTTTATATCGAGATACACGAGAAATTAAGAGTTTGAATCGTAATTGAAAAAATTAATTCCGAAAAATACAAATCACGACGATAAAAAATTATTACACTTCTCGGATTGCATTTTTAGCGCACTGCACGCAATCGCACCGAATAGATCGGACGTTCACAAGGTGTTCCGTGGATATGCGAGATATTCTATATAATTATAAAGGTGTATTGTTACGTATTCGATCTGTTTGTAATCGCGCGGATTTTTAATATTTCCTATCAAAGCATTTTCCAAGACTTTCATCTCAACCTTATCGTGGCAACACTATCTTTAAAACGCAACTAATGTTTCGCTTAATTTTAAACGCGTGTGTATATATGTATTTAAATAAAAAGGTCAAGAGACTTTTTTATATTATTTAGTTTTCGGTGAAAGTGGAAAGTAAAGTAGAATGCAGCTCCTGGTATTGTATTCAAATGGCATTCGACGAAAAAAGCAGATTGAAAAATTAACGGCTTTTCAGACGGAACTTTGGTATTAAAGTTCGATAAATTACTTCTTATTTTGAATATTTTCATTTGCACTTTTTATAACGATAAAGCGCGTAAATATTAAACATCCAGCCTCAACGGTAAATGTTAACGTTACGCGTCGATCAAACTTTAATCGATCACAATAACGAAATAAAAATTGCACGTTAACAGTTAGATTAGGAACTTGGAATTATCATAATCATCAACACTTGTGATCGCGATAATTGTGCACATTCCAAATATTGGCACGCAGCTTTAATGCAATCGTAAACAAATAGTCAACGCGGGATATCGAACGTGAATTTTCTAAAATGCATAGAATTAAGTATTTGCTCGAACGTGCACTCGGATTTATAGTTGATCGAGCGATTTGGCTTTGGCGATTTTTCCCACCTCGAAAAGTGTATACCTGCACTCGAAGGGTCATGAAAAAATGTACGTCACGAGGCACTAATCGAAGACGCCGAATTTTTTAATTCATAATCGCGCTGGAAAAACGATCGCAACGTTCGGGAATTCGCGTGCAAATCAAATCTAATCGAATCCGCGGCTGGAGGAATTGGCAAATTATAATTTATAGCGAGTGTCGGGGTGAGTGGGTGGGACGCCTGATTTAACAATGGTGATTATTGATATAGTTCAAATACTAATGACTCGGACCAAAGCTGATAAATCGCGGACGGCGTTTGAACAAATATTTGCTCGGCCCTCCTGATTTATACGCGTTTGCAGCAATATTTGCCAGGATATTCGGTTCCCATCTACAGAACTACCGTTCTGCATCAAGATGGAGCGATAAGTCCGGTAAATCGCGCGAAATCGGGATAAAAAGTTTACGGCGAGTCGTGCGGAATTAATTCCCGAGCGCCGAGTGAAAAATTTGAGACGTAAGAAGCCATAACGGTTTCATTACAACGTGTCTAACAGTTCGATGAATTCCGAATTGCAAATCGCAAGTCTCGAGCGCCGGCAGATGCTGTCGCGATGAGCCCCAACCGTTAACGTCGATGCCAATACCAGCAGAGCTGGAACGAATCGCCCGTGGAGTTGATAAAAAACGTCCCGAGCGTAAATAAGGTTTAAGAGCCTCGGGACACGCCGACGCACCGACACGTGTAATCCAGAATTTTAATCGTCGCTTATCGGACTCCCCCCCCCCCACTTCTCTCTAGGCAGATTCTGATGCTGCGGAGACGCGTTTAGGAACGCATTCCAATTGAAATTCAGCGCTCGCTTTCATTTTCCCGAATATTGGATCGCGTGCCAATTGTTCGCAATCGAACAATCAATCATTATTCGGCGGCGTCTGCGAATTCCTGGGCCGAAACAGCAACGTATCGGCCGCAGATTAGAGCGACGCGCGAAACATGATTTTTCACTCCGTTTATCGGACGGCATGATGCAACCGAACACGTGCATTGTTCGAGCGCAAGAAGAAAGGACGCAAATAAAGCTTTCCGCGTTTTATTCGCCACCTGAGAGAAGTTGGAATCGAAAAAATGCCTTACACATCGAGGCGTTTGCTCTCGGGAAGGCTCGCGAGGCTCGCAAAAACTTTAGCGGCGTTACTTAACAAACAACTTTTTGCAATTTCGACTGATTTCTAAATTTTATTAATACAAATAATATTGTTTATTGGCAACGAACGGGGTGCAAAAAAGACAATGCCACGCGTAGCCGTAAATTTGAGCGCGTCAGCTCTCGTTGATCTTACCGCATAGTCTAATGAAATCACATCGATCACAATTAAATCGTAAGAAAAGTTTACTAGATTTCCAAGAAAATCCATTGTATCCAGCCGCTTTCAGCCCGAGTCTCGACTCTCGACTGACAATAACTGCGGCCGATCCATCTGAAATTACGCATTAAGAGACTAAGAGACTGTCTCACGAATTCTCCTTGTCAAGCCGGTCGTGTAATTTTCTTTCATTGTAATCCGCGAAAGCACGTGTGAAACACTTGGAACATAAAAGGCTTAGTTCTCGAGCCGCGATAAAGGATCTATCGAAAGCGACGCGGAAAAAGGAGATTGATTGGAAATTCAAACGAATCACCGTATAAATTCGCTAAATTATTTCCACGACGATGCAGCACTCGACTCGAAGATGCATTTCGTAATTGCGTAATTTATATCGTTAGCTCGCTACTCTCGAGTTGCGAAATTGTTTACGCGCATAAACAATGATTTCAAGTTTAGTGCACTCGCTAATAAGAAACACTATCCGGTCTGATGTTACGCGTTAAGTATTTTTCAATTACTTAATTACACGCATCGACGTAGATTCTGAATTTCGCCTTTAAGCCCAGCGGATCCTCTTGACGTTTTCATTCGCAGAGGCAGGATTTAGCGCAACTGCAATTATAAATTCCATTTAAATGTTAAAGTGTCGTTTCCACGAGAGCGGTTTTCATTTTCAGCCCGACTCCGAGTGCTTATTTTTAATCCCTAAAATGTACGCTAATTACTTTTTACGTGGTGTTAAAAAATGCTGTTTTAGTAGCAATGAAAGAGTGAAGTGAAAATTTGTACGTCGAGAAAACAACTTTTCCTCGTAACTTGGCTACATTTGATAGAACGGCCGCGCGCCATATTAATGTTATTATCACATTTAAACAGTGACGTGATTTTATAGTTTCAGCAGTAAAATAACAATAACAATAACGAGTAAATTCATATTTTTGCACACACGCATCCACACTTAAAAGTACTACAATGGAGAATATCAACTCATTCTGTTACGAGACGTAAAACTGTCTTATAAATTTTTACGTGCACCGGTAGTTATTTATCGATAGATGCAGATTCGAAGCGCACAGACAATAGCGAGTGCAGTTCAGCAACTTTAACAACTCCAACTACACGTACATTCGAGAAGTTATCGCGTTAAATATGTATAATTCTTACCAAAGCAAAACTGTATTTAATTATCTATTATAATAGAAGAAAACACTTAACGGTCGGCAAAAAATTTAATAGTCTGTCGACAAAAAAATAAACAGCGATCACTGCCAATACGTTGTTTTACTTAATTATTACTCTTCGACTATTCAAGACAAATATTTACTATTTGTTTCAACTAATGCACACGGATACGTACTGATCGCCACACGACGTTTGCAGTTGCAAATGCTAAGCTCAATTATTATCATTATTCTCTTTATATTTCGAGATAAAAATTGCAGCTTTCGATAAACAATAAAGGCTGCAACAAGAAAGGTCTAAAGAGGTAAATAAAGACTTCAAAGTATTGCGGATTGAGATTCTATAAAAACCGTTTTACGAACGTACGTGTTCCTGCAGGATTAAAATGCGCTTTGTGACGTAACTTTAAAACGCCTCTGCCCGAGTCCTTGAACACAACATAAATTTTTATTCGACGTGTTCGTCGTCTCCGTTTGCTCCGCGAACAATATTATTATTTACATAATGTTATTTAAAGAGTGGTATTATCGGTTAGGCAGTTACAAGGAAGAAAAAGGTAAGAGCGGAAGGAGGAAGGAAACGCTTTCAAGTGCACCCAAGTATAGTAATTAGCAGCAGCAACGGTTGCGGTAGTAGCAGTAACGACTACGTGAAACTGTGAAAGTGTCTCTTAGCAATCGCGTTGTCGCTTCTTCCAAAAGAAAAAGTGCGTGCGTGTGCGCGCGCGCGAGAGAGAGAGACGACTTTCGAGAAACTGCGGTAATGATGTAAAAAGTGCGGGAAAAAGTTATCTTGAAAGACAAGGGGGAACTGATTGCTCGTTTAATCGTTTTTCATGAGAATTTTCTTTCGCTACACTTGCCTATTTTCTCATAACAAATTATGCAAATGAACTAGACCTTCAGCCGAGCGATTATTGTGGCGATCGAGAATATATTTCAGCCCGGCTCGTTATTTTAAGACATTCCCGTAATTATCGTTTTTTTACACGGAATTAGGCCCTCAGCCGTCCGTTTTATGATTTTACGAAGCGTTCGATCGCTTTCCCGCGCACTCGCGGCACATTGCACACGAGCGCTGCGATTGAAATATCTCGCGGTGTTTTTGCGGTAATTGATTACAGCCTTGCGTATGAAAGATACGTTCCAGATAACTGGTAGTTTTTCGAAAAACTTCCTAACCTTAGAGCGGAGCCGCAACTTTTACTATCGAGGCCCGACGCTTGTGGAAAAATAAGATTTGCCGTCGTTAATACAAATTATCGGGTTATTGGCAGCTTCTAATCAATCGGCTCCCATCGCAAAGAGTGCGAGCTATCGAGCACAAGTGGGCGTCGAGAATCGAGAAGCGAAAAGCGTGAAGAGTGACGCGGTATCGAAAATATCAAAGCAAAATAGCCCGTCACGAGCGATCGGTTGGAAACCACTGCAGCCCGATTAAATAATTATAAGCACGCAGATTTAAACGACCTGACTAATTGCCAGATAAGACGTGACATCTGGAAAAAGTGTAGAGTCGAAGCAGTTACACGGCACATACAGTGCAGACACAAGCTTAGGAACTAACGACGCGAATGTAAATCCGAATCCTCGATTAGAGACTAGCTCCGATCGGCATTACGTATCGCGTCGCGGCGGATCCGAGCGATTTTATTGAGATAATGCAGCTTCAATGGCACGGGCGGCGGCAGCGGTGGCGGGGGGGGGGGGAATTGGGAAGCGAGCGGAAAATATTCGCTCGGCCCGCGTGGAATCATAATACTGCATCGCGATAATGTACGTAACGATCGGAATCGAGCTACGAAATATCTAATGATCATTACGCTAGAAGCGCTAGAAAGGCGGGAGAGAGCGCGCGCGCACCAACACATCCAAGCCGTGAGTAGGTGTACACGGCTATTAGATGTCTTGTCTTGCTCGCGCCGCCGCCGCCGCCGCCGCCGCCGCCGCCGAGACTTCGATCTCTGACTCCGCCGGGGCAGAGGAAAGTGTAACGGTCTGGATTGTGTCAGACAAGCGAGGGAAATGAAAGTGGTGCTCGAGAATCGCTGGCTCCCGGTCGCATGATATTATTACACATACGTGAATGCATGTACTAATATGGATACTATATTTATGCACTATTTATATCGGCAAGTGTGCATGTGCGCGCGCTGTTTTTTACTTTGTCGCACACAGTCGGACGCGAGCTGCCAAGGGAGAGAGAGTGCGGTTCTGCAGCTACGGCTAGCGGTATGCGTGGAAAATTGCCCTTTTCACGCATACAGGAGCTTTCGCTCGAGTCTATCCAATTTGACATTGTTGACACTGTACTTAATTATATCAAATGGCGTTCGGCGTAATCATCGCTGTTGGCGATTTAATGAAGCTATTAACTGTCGCTTGCAAACAAAAATTACAATCTTTTGATTGATTAAAATCTCGCTACTTTCGATAGTAAAAGTGATTTTTCGAATTGTTTTCTATTGCATTACGTGTTTTAGTTGCGAGTGAAATTCAGCCTGAATGCGTTACGTGTGGTAAAAAAACCGTTACACAATGCGTTACCATTTCTTCTTCTACTTCTTCTCCATCTTCTTCCTCCTCTTCTGCGTACACTTAATTTAACCTTATAATTATCGTGAAAAATGCGTATTAAAAAGCAACGACGTTAAAAGAGAAACGTAGTATTGTTTGAGATTAGTATAGCATCGTACGAACAATCCAATCGAGTATCGGATAATTCGCTAATGCCTTCGCGGTAAATTGTTGCCAGCCATTAGATCCTTTCGCACCTAAGCGTCAAATTGAAATTCTATAATAAATACAGTTTAAACTTTTAGTTGTACGTGACAATTCTGAGAGGCTGCATTAAACGAACAGAAGAGATATGTTTTATAATGATAGTTATTACTTTGGAACTATAAACATAAAGGCTTGAATAAAACAGGAAAATAAACGTAGTAATTACTTAATGTAGATTTTACGTTCAATTATTATATAAGAGAACGTCGTTTTCTTGTAAAATTACCTGGAATTATCCAGAATCCGCGAGTTTTAGTTCGGATAGAACGATATTCGACTTGGCCAGTTTATTATTTCATTAACTTTCTTGCAGCGTTAAATGCAATTTTTAAGAACGAGTCGGCATTGCGAACGATAAGAAATTTGTTATCCTGCAGATCCGAACAGACGATTCTCGCAATTAATATGGCGCAAAAAATTAACGAACGACGATTGAACTTCTTTATCAATGAGCGGCTTCACATGTTTTCGCACTTTGTCTATTTTTAAGATCCGATGCCTAAGCGACGCTTTCCTGGTCTCGTTGTGCACTCGCGTGTACTCGAGTTCGCTTCAGAACTAAAACTGCTCTTTCGTATTTTAAATGTCGATAATATCTAGTTTAGCGCAATATTAGGCGCTCGTAACAAAACTTGGGCGGTGCACTAATGCTTCGAAGACAAATAAATGTTTTGCCGAAATACGAGTAACGTATTCCGAGCTAAAATATAAATTATCTGGAAGTACAAAAAACTCTCGAGCACTCGAGTGCTGCTGGAGTAATTGCCGTACGAGGGACCTTTGCGCTTAATTGTGTCGCATCGGACTCTACTTCAATCACCTTAATCCATGAAATATACTTCGCTTTAATCTGTTTTTCAATTTTCGAGCTAAAGCAGCCGTGTATTATTTTTCAAAGGTCTAAGTTCGTCTATTTACGATTTGGCAACACTCCTGTTCATTTCCTCAATTGGTAATAAAATACGCCACTGAAAACGTCTTTCCAGTTTTTGAGGTGTCACCTTTTATTACGAGGATTTTTTACCAAACAGGAAAGATTTTATCAAGCGCGCCTTTTTGTTTTATTCACGTCCGAATAAAATATAAATTAAGTCGCACCATTTTATAATCTACCCATTATCACTAAGTTATTGATATATCCGTTTACCGCACTTTATATTATATGAACAAAGAGCTTATTTAACAAAAAATGTTTTTATATCGAGACAAACGAGTCTGGATGTATAACGAAATAACAAAAATATGAAGTAACTATGCGTTTAACCTTTTAACGAAATAACAAAAACATGAAGTAACTATGCGTTTAACCTTTTAATAAACTTTAGCAGCGCTTGTCGCCTAGTCACACATGCATTATGAAAATTTATCACGTTGATCGTGTTTAATCTTCTAAAAGATTAAATATAATAGTCAGCAGCTTATATATTATTTAATCTTTATTTATACCTAAGTAACCTGGGCTGTTGTGCTCGAGGAAAGGATAATTATCGGGGGAAATTATTAACAAAAATGATCGCTCGTTCGTATGCAAAGTCAAATTATCCAAGTTATTTCAAATTTGAATTTGACGAAAAAGCTTCCTTGTCTCGTACTTGTCTTTTCAATCTAAAAACTATAAATAACCTATTTGTTTAAGCAACAGTGGTAGACATTTTTTAAATTTAATATTACGTGTTATTTTTTACTTTAAATATTTCTCAAAAATAAAAAAAACATTCCAGAAACCAAACTGAAGCGTGTAGTTTCAGTTTATTAACTAAGCAATAAGTGCAAATTCAATTAGTCAAGTAGTAGTAAGTTTTCAATTTTTGCGAGATAAAAGAATGAAATTCAAACATACGCATTTTGAATTGACTTTTTCTGAATTTACAATACATTAGCGGAATAAAAAACTAGAAACTACTTTGCGAGTTTAGTAAGTATTCAAAGCAATTGAATGTTTCGACAATTATTGAAAAAATTAATTAAGGCGACGATCATTATGAATTATGGATTGATTTTAAATCGTCTTTAAAAATTAGAATAAAACTACTGCGGCAGATTTAATAAAATAAAGGAGCATACTATTTTCATTTTATCAATAGATTTATGAGTTTACGCGAGCAAACTTGAGTAACTCAGCTGAATAAATCTATTGGCCTAAACTATACCCAAATAAAGAAGATTTTATCTTCGAGTTTGTGGTCATTTTAAATAAATATAAAAGAAAATAATTCCTCAAAAGTAAAGCTAATGTTAACTGTATTTCTTGTTTTAATAACCGCTAATTCGTGATTAAATTCTTTTATTTACGAAAAAAATTTGTTCTTTCAATCAGAAGACAATTAATTTCCATATGCGAGTATTTTTTGCTACAGAACTTTACGATACTGGAACACATCTTTAATAACTCAACGCGATGCACTTAAAATCTATTCTTCTTTTCATTCGATTATTTACAAAAATATTTCCCTAAAAAATTATGCAAATGCTCGGCTCGTATCAGGTGCATCTCACGAATTTGGTTAGACAAGTACTTTAGAAGAATTTAGCATCGCTCACGCATGCGACATTAATTTTAGCGAGCAACGCGTGACAATGGAGCAGTCAAAAGACGTTAGCCTTGAAAATCTGTAAAAAAAAAAAAACGAGCTTTACGGATGGAGACCCTGAAATCGATCGGTCCGAGTTCCGGAGAACGCCTTATCAAGAGCCAAAATATGATTTCGTTATGTTGGGGATAGCAATTTATCGACTGAGCGATCGCAGAATAAATACTTTTATAATAACTAATTGATAGAGCGAAAATGCCAATTCGAAAAATCCAAAATCTCTGGATCTGATAAAATATGAAAAATTGTTTTTTATTTTTTTATCGATCGCTTATGCAAATGTTTCTTTCTTTTTTTTTTTTGAATGCTTAGAAGATTAGAAGTGAGGAATACGTCGGTTAATTCTCGGTTGACTCACTTTATAATTAACCTTGATTTAAAAAAAATTCGGAAATAATTTAAAAATATGGTCGAGTTCTGCATTTAGTGAGAAAAATTTATTGCTTTGGAGCGAAGCTGATTTTGTAAGTAGAATAAAAGATTCTCAAGATTTTGCATTAGGCACGTGGAACGTGGAAGGAAATGTAACGAACACACAAAGACATTCGCTTTGATTAACATATTTTTTCTAAACTTTCTCCGTCCTTGCGGGGACAAAAGTTTTTAATTAAAAATTTTTTGCGCTTCAAATAATTTAATTGCTTTCATAAATTTCTCTCCAAACTGAATACACGCTGTGCGTATTCTCCTTTTTTCGTCAAATATCTCGCGAAATGCATTCGACAAAATTCGCAATATTTCATATTAAAAATATTGTCAGTCAACAAATATTGATCTTTTGAAATTTTCGAGATTTTATGGTGGATTATTTAAGGCGTATAAATTTTTTATCGTTTTCTGGAATCCAAACGAAGGTTTCCGAGTAACGCCGTTTTATCGCAAAAAATTAAATAATTAAAATGTTAAGCTTACATAAGTAGCCTCCGCTTTTTGCAGTTCTACTCGGCTTTTTCTGCTAATTACAATTTAATTAAATAATAGAATTGGAGTATCATTGCGACAAAAGATTTGTAAACACTCGATACAGTTGCGGTTAACGCAAACATCAATGAAAGGAGCGCGAAAAAACTCTCGCAAAGAGTTGCAATTTCTAAATTCGCTCTTGTTCGACCGATAGTAGCAACTTCGTTCTCGGCTCCGATTCTCTCCCTTTTAAGTAAGCAAAGTTTCGCGCAAATCGAATGGCAGTCTCCAAATGAGCTACTCTTTATTGACAACTGGCCGGTGCGCGCGCATCGAATAGTAACGCACGTTTCATAATAATTGCTCCTCGCAGGCTTCTTTGCTCGAAAAAAAGCGCGTGCCTTTCTTTATTCCAAGGATATTTATAATGCGGTGTAAATGTATAAATACTTGAAATTTAAAAGAGGCTTAGATAGGCATTCGCCTGCACTTAGCCAGAGGCATAAAAAATTATTTTAACGAGAAATAAATTATGCTGTAAAAAATGCTTTCGCTAACATCGCAAAGTATTTAACGCTGTTAAAATGTGCAATTGGACTGTTCGAATAATCAAATAAATAATATTTATTTCCCTTTTATCTGCTCACATTGATTGAATAAACCACATTTCTTTTAATCTTTGCAAAATAACGTCGTTTTCATCCGTAATAACACGCTTAACACATACTTTTTTACGACATTAAAAGCTTTTACTACAACAGAAAAATTATAGAGTGAATTTATTTTTCACATTCTTTCTTGCGGCTTATACACTTTCGAGGAATAAGTTGTATCGTTTTTTTCAACTAAATTATAAATTAGTATCATAAAGTTAAGTTATTGGTCTTTACGTTAACCCCCGCGTATTAATATAAATTTCTTGAGACGAGAAGTCAGTTTTATTTATTTGTTATTTCATAATAAAATACTTGGAGTTTAGTATTTTTCATTCATAATTAAGTAATGAAATTCCTTGTACATAAAATACTACATGAAAACAACATATTTCTTATTTTTACTACCATTATAGTAATAATAGTGATAATAATAATATTAGTAAGCATTATGCTTAGCTTAACTAAGCTCTTAAAAATTTTAATTACTATTAAAAAATGCACTTAATAAATAAAAACGAATGCCATTCTATAACGATCTCTATTAATTTTTATCCTTAAAAATAATTAAAGCACATTTTAAAAGAATAACAATTTTCAAATTCATTAGCTTATTTTTGTTGGAAAACGAGGCACTAAATTTTATCTCGTAAAAAGCTTAGATAATTGCAACAAATTTTATTCACTCGTAGTATTTAGCTAAACATTAAAAAAATCAGTGCATAATCAAATATTAGAACTAAATTTCGTAAACTTAGTGTTTAAAATTTGATAAACTTTCGAGTTTGTAACATTAATTAAATAGTAATATAAATATTAACGATTGCACAAGAAAATATATTTACCGACTATAAAAGACATTAATTTTACAATAAATAATATACATCGTAATAAAAAAAGACTTTTAAAAGCTTTTTATCCTTTTTATCTTTATTTACTAAAATTTGGAGTTCAGGATTCGCACCGATTAATTTAATTCAGCTAGTAGAATCGTGCAATTATACGATTAACGAAAATTTTATTATCGTCGAGTGTTTAAAGTATCTATGATCAGTGATGAAAAATGTCGCTTTGCGTTTTATACGTTCGTATATCATTTTAAAGCCCGCGTATACACAAATTGAAACTTACTTTGTAACATTTCCGCATTTATACGACTTTAATTCAATCTACCTAACAATTATGAAGAATTAAATTTTTTTTCCAACGGCGTATTTATCGTTAATTTATATGCTGTTTGCCGAGTAAACTTTAGGGCTACGAACAAGCGAGTTTGAATAAGTTTACGAAACAAACAGTGTTCGAAATTACTTTTTGCACCGAAGCCGAGTATTGAAATTGAAGTATCTCGTTAGGAGTAATATTTTCGATACAGCAACGTCGCTTTCTTCAAGCTATTGATTAAATATTAGTCGCGTTTTTTCACTGTAAATACCGAACGTAAGAACTCATTAGGCTATCTTAGTGGCTTGAACTTACAAGGACAGATTTTTAACGGCGAATTTACGTTCTCGTGACGAACAAATGTCTTTGTATCCTTTGCTAATTGCGGGAACGTAAAATATAAAAGAAGGCGATGCAAGACTTACGTCATGTATTATCAGCAGGCAAAAGTCGATTCTGCTCGAGTCGCTGTGTATCCTGTGTCTTCTTCATGTTTCCATAGTAGCGACCTGCGAAATTCTCGTCATCCTTTACGTCGTGTAACACGAACACCAAGTTCTCGATAAGTTATTATTGTTATCTCTGCCGGTTAATGTAAACTATCTTTGCTGCTCTTGAAAGTCAGTTTCGATCTTTCTCTTGATCTCTTCTTTTGTTGCAGGTATCTCGTCGCTCGTGGAGCCCAAAATTCACTACACCAACACCCACTGGCCGATTTTTGTAACCCCGATGCAAAGATTTGCGCGACTCCGTTGGCTTTTCTTCCTTTTGTGGGAAGGAAAGAGAGTAAAGGTTTAGTGCCGCAGTATTGCAAAACGATCGCTTTCGAACGCGATTATTGTGCTTCGCTTCCGTTCGGCTCGCACACGCACGCTCGTACGCTCGCCCACGCACTCGTCCCCGGATAAAATTAATAATCCTCGAATAAAGTATATCATTAGTGGCTGCTAGCTAGCGAAATGGCGATTGTAAACGTATTTGATTCGACGAGGCGGTTTGTAACCGAGAGTTTCTAAAGGGATTGCAATTAATAAGCGAGCCTCTCGTTCCTGGCGAGAACCTGTTAATCGTCGGCTCCCCAATGATGTTAATCAATCAATAGTAAATTCGAGTAGAGCAGCCGAGTTTTACGCTTTGCTCCTGTGCAATTGGGACCGACCAACTCCTTAAATTGTATTCCACATAACGCGTGCGCCACTACTTGTACAATCTCAACAATTACTTTTTCTGGACTCGCGCGAGATTTTTAAATCGAGTTTTGTTATGTCTATAAAAGACTTGAGGATTTATTTCGATAAGTAACTTCTCATTATGTAATACGAACGAAAAACTAAATGTATGTTTTATTACTAATAACGACTATCCGCGTGTAATGGCGACTCTAGAAAGGCAACGCTTTTAAAGTTTTTCTCCTAATTTTAACAATCTTCTGGTATCCGAAGGTGATTCTTTTGTTACGTCCAAGTGCCATGCGTTTTTTCAAAAAATTTTCGCAACCGAATTAGACGGAAAGGGCGAATTTGTTAAAAAAAACACTCCCTCTCTCGCAAGTCTTACGTAAGGAAGAGTTAGTCTATCGTTCGATGTCGACCTTCGCTCGATGCATTTCAGATCGCACGCACGATTCTATAATCGCGCAGGTGCATAGGCTCTCGGTCAAATTAGTTTGATAACACGTCGGGAAAGATTATCGAATCCAGGAAAGTTTTCATCTTAACAATTTTCTCCGCTATGTTCAGAGTATAATTAATGGTCAAATTATTTAGTTGTCAAAAAGTGTCACTAATCCAGATTTAGAAGACTTAGTGGCGTGCGATTCTAATTCAAAATAAATCCTATTTAATGTTGCATTCGTTAAAGACAAATTTCGTCGGAGAGCGTAAAAATTTGTTTAATTTGCTCGAGCTTATATCGCTAGTCAGTTCCATCTTCCAAGTCGTCCATCTCCAGCAAACATTTAATATTCATAAATTGAAAATAAATATAAACACATTCGAGCGATTACGAGAATTAAGCGAAATATCATTTATTATCGCGAAGTCGCGTTGCTTATTACCCAACGCTAATCGGAGCGTTACGAGAGAGAATTTTCATAAAAAAAGTTTCAATAAATGTCGGTACTCGGTCGCGACAATTATCCTAAATTATTCAATATTTGATTTGAGTTGGATAATGATCGATCGATTCGATTTTTACAGCGAACTGTGCATTTTTGTCATCCTACTGCCAAGACATTTCGATAATAATTCAACGGAATCGCTTGGAAAGAATGTTTTCAACTGCGAGGTCTAATAAAACTGTTGCTCGCGGCACAATACCGATTAAATTTAACAAACCTTTGTAATAAGAAGGAAAATTAAGCGTGAGTGCGTATCTTTTCCAGGCGAGGGGAGGGACCGAAGCGCTCGCGCAGATGGAAAAATAACGCATCCCATTCGGTAAAAGTCGACGATAACCGCGAGGAGTAATGCCGAATTCGAACACCGATCTGCGGATTATGTAATTTAAACTCAACCTAAAATTTGTGATGCTGCTTTTGGCTGTCGAGCGAAGCCGAGAGGAGAAATAAAAATAGACAATAAAGAAAAGAAGGCCCGTTAGCTTTCCGCGGACGTACATGTTTTAGCTGCCGTTTTCGCCAGTTCGGAAAATAATTCGAGAGCCCGGGCTTTCCACGTTCCGCGATTGAAGGCTTCTGATATTTTTACGCTCTGTCAGTCTCAGGCCCGCGAATATGGGACTGACTTTTCTCGGTCGATCTTCTCTTTTTTATTATCGCGCAACCGCGGCGCGAAGAAGTTATCGTTAAATAGCGTTCGCCGTTCGCTTGCATCTTACTGAATTTTGTTTACGAAATCGATCGTTTAATTTAATTAAAGTTTTGCAACTTTGAGAATGTTAAATATTATATCGCGACAGATTTTGCGCCTAGATAAAGTTGCTGTGTATTCCTCGATTATATAATCTAACGCGTAAGTTTGTGACTTCGTTTTTAGTGGGTCGCGACCGCTAATATTAGTAGAATGAATCGGTTTAGTCGTAAAAATGCTTTTGCCGTGTCGATAATTTGCAATGGCGTGGAATATAATTAATAACGGAGCGGAGAAGGATTTTCGCGCTGTGTTTAGCGTCGTTTTCGGAGGGAGTCCTGCAGAACGGTGATTATTCGCGATTATTCGCACTTTGGCTCGCCATTTATTTTGAATTATTCGATGCTGGCTGAGCTGTTACTTTCACAATTAGCTATGCACTTAATGTATGACAATGATCGACTGCTATTTCTCAAAAGCCATTTATCGAGCGGAAAGTGAGTTTGATTTTCTGTATACGCGATTCACGCGATTTTTAAGCGCATACCTGTACTTGTTTGGCTGTGTGTAGCTTTCCAAGAGAACTGTCAGAATCCTCGTAAAATTTATTCTACGAGAGCTTTTCAGCAGCAGTTGAAAAAATTCGAATCGTATAATAGTTTCCAGCGACTTTTCAAAAAGTTCGCGCTCTAACTTTGCTCGGTCACCTTGCAATTCTAATATATTTATATTTATTTATTAAAAATTTATGATATTACATTGATCAATGGATTAATTTGCTGGTCTGATAACCGCTGTAAATGTTATCATCTGATTTACTGGTGATCAAACTACGAACCATCGTGTTTATGGTTTGCATTTTTTTCAAAAGAAGGATACGCCTGTAGAGGAACTCACTTGCACGCAACTAATGTTAATTTCATCTTCTGTAACGCGGGATTACATAAACGTTATATTATTTAATTTTTGTCGAACGAGGAGTTTAAACAATTTTTGTTTTGTTATTGAAAGAGAGAGAGAGAGAGAGAGAGAGAGAGACAGAGATATAGAGAAAGAGAGAAAGTGAGAAAGAGTTCGTAAAGTATAAATTTTACTAGGTTGGTACACTTTTTTGAAAAGAGAGCGGGAGCAAGTATTACAAGACTCTCTCATCAGTCCGTTCGAGGTCTTCAATAGCAAAAAGATTCAGGAGTAGCGCTGTTATGCAACTTTGGTTGTTACCGACGATTCAACCAAAGGACAAAGTGACCAAAGAGGACAAATACAAAAGAAAGACGGACGATCGATCGTGATTTAAGGAGAGTTCGCGTTGTCACGCTTTTCTTTCTTCTCCCATCTCCTATCTCTCTCTCTCTCTCTCTCTTTCTCTAGCCCGGTTCACTTAAAAGGAGCATATCCTTGCGCATCTTCGAACGCACGTTTCTCTTTTTCACGGCACAGGGGCTCCCGTACAATAATTCATTCCGGCTGCCCGGGAACGGCGCGATTTTCATCCTCCACTGCACGCACGTTGCCACTTTTTTTCCTCGGTCCTTCGCTCGCCGCGGCTGTCCGATGCTCCCGTCGTTGTGGACATCCGCAGCACCGAAACTGAACCGCTTCGCCCCACGCAAACGCAGGCTTATTAGCCAGATCGCAAGATCGCTTTCACGCATCGGATGAAAGCAGAACCAACTCGAGCAGTTATGAAACTTACGTGGCGCTTAAAATGCGGGCACGATCCTTACGTAAACGACCGTTTTCCTTCTCACTGCTTTCCGCGGGTGACGAAGGGCCCAAGGACCGTGATCGTGGATCGTGGATCGTCGATCGTGGTAAAGCAGCGGCTGGCTAGTGGAGCCACGTGCCCTCTTTCCCTTCCGCTCTGCTCTGCTCTCTGTTCTCTTTCCTTCTTGGCAACCCTCGACACCCCCGTGCGCTCGCGCGCCTCGAACCGCCTCTCCTTCTCTCTCTCTCTCTCTCTCTCTCTCTCTCTCTCTCTCTTTCACTCCCTCGACGAGCCCCCTTTTTCGCTCTCTTCGATAAGATTAGGCACGCGTCACTCGATTGTTAACTCTTCTAGCTCGAACCAACTCGACCAACTACCCAAACAATAATCAGCTCGAGACCGAACTCGCACGTATTCACGAAAACCAAAAACCAAAGAACAATTTACTTGAGGGAAAAGGTGTTGCCCGGCGCGCGGACGACCGATCGTCGCGATATCCTTTCGCGTACGTGTGTGCGTGAATATCTAGGTGCAATCGTTCGCCAGAAGTCCGCTGCTCTTCTGACACCGGCCCTCGCTCTCGCTCTCTCTTCTCTCTCGCTCTCTCTCTCTCTCTTCTCTCTCGTTCACTCACTCGCTCTCTCCCTCTCTCTCTCTCTCTCTCTCTCTCTTTCTCTCCCTCTTTCTCTTTATCGGGCGGTTATTCAAAATTAATGTGAATGCACGAAGATCGGTCTGGACGCGGGCCCGGGATTACTTGCGAGTCAGCTCGAAGCTCAAAATAGGCGCGCGCGGAGAAGTGCGTCAAACGAGGTGGGGAACAACGAGAGACCGATCTGGGGACTCACCGGTGGGGGACTGCGAGCCGCCGCCGCTCGCTTGCCCCAGTCCGTGCGCCGCCGCGAGTGATGTTGAGGACTCGTTACGAGCCGGTGGCGGTGTCAGCGTTGACCGACGGGGAGAGAAGGCCGAATTGCCTAGAAAGTCGACACACGCAAGTGCTCTATCCCTACACGTTTTCCTCGCTTGCAAATATTTCACGTACGTTTGTGTGCCGTAGGGCTGCTCTTGCATCTCCCGCCCAAGTCTATCCAATCTAGTTTAATAGTTTCGACTCGTTCCCTCGTGGATGCCGCCTCCGTTTCCTAAAATAGCCGTATTTGTATTTTCACGACGACCTCGCGCGCGTGTTTATTCGCAAATTAAAAGTCCACGCGCGCGCACCTGCGATCTCGTAAATATCCACTTTGGTCGAAAAAAGCCAGCTTTACGATCGTGTCCGTCAATTTGAAATTGCATCTTGCAAAGCTTCGTCCCTCGAATTTGAAAACTATTACGCGTCGTTTTTTGGAAAAATATTTTCCATCTTCGGAGAATGGGGACGGGCTGCCAATGTTCAAAATACTTTTCAAATGTTCTCGTTGGCTTTAAATAACAACCGGTTAACATCGATTTCGTGTACGGATGGTGCTTTAATAAATGAAGTCATCGATATCTTTTCCCACCTCTCGGGTCCATTCTCAAGATGGACCGACCGACCGGATGATGCTTCACTCAACTCAAAAAAGCTACAATTCGAAACGATTACAAATTGTATTATAACGGCATCGTTCCTTGGTACCACGAATAATAATTGAGTTTTTTACACTTGATTTTATCGCTCGCATTAACGAATCGCTGCGGATAACTTTTTTAGAGAAAAAACTCGCTCGCTTATTATTTATTGCTAATCTAAAACACGAGGACGAGTATATGGTATTATTTTTTAAGAATTGCCGCGATTAATATTCGTATTCTTTATCTTCAATCATAATTTTACAACCTTTTATTTAAATCGCGATAAGAGAAATATCGTCGTATTGCCTAATTTTTTCTTTTTCACGGTGAATTTTTGAGAAAATCAAAGGTCCGACGAGTTTGGTTTTTATATTTTTCAGAATCTCTTCTAAACTTGAATCTATAAAAATAGTTGATTGATTTAAGCCAAGTTTTTAATTAAACTTGGTTCACGTTTTGTAGTGTTTACACTGAAAATCTGATCGCCACTGCAATTTATGAAATACAGTTTTTACGCGCGATACAGAACTTGTTTTAACTTTAAAAACCAACTCTTTAATGTCGGAATTAGTTTACATGAAAAATGTATTTTAATCGATTAAACTACTATTAGTATTTAATATTTAAATTACTATTAACTATTAAATCATATTCTAAAACTTGATGACAGTATTTTTAAATTACCGATAAAGTTATCGTTAATTTAAGTAGTTAATCAATGTTGGTTTTGAAAATTTATTTTTATCAAGACCATCGCAAAGTAGAAGATATATTTTTAAACACTTAGATGAAGTAGTACATCTGTTTGTTTTTGGCGAATCTTTTAATTATTATCACAGAACTTCATTTCGTAATTCTTGTTTCAACCTTCTTAAATATTAATAAACACTTTGTGTAGGGTATTTTACACAGATTTCTCTTAGTAAAAAATATGGGAATATCTGAAGCGTGTCTATACGCTTAATGACGCTCCTCATCAGAACAAACCAATTTTAAAAAGAAAAAAAATTTGTTTATATAAGAAAACTTTTTTCCAGCGAAACGGAAAGACCGTTATTAAAATCATTAAATTTTTCTTCGTAATAAAGGAACAGCCATTTTGAATAATTATAAGAACTAAGGTGAACGATATCATTAACCGGCTCATGATAGAAAATATATTTATATAATCCACGAAGATCAATCGTACATCAAATCCTTTCACAATTCGATCAAACGGATTTATAGATCTTGGTTCATTTTTTCCAAAACGAATGTTGGATTCAGAATAAGTTGCTAGAGATCCGACTAAATATTGTTTTACTACACGTAGAAATCGAGGAAAAACGATTCACGCAACATTTTAATTTTGTTAAATAAGAAAAATATTAAAAATGCTTAAAAGTTACTACTAATAAAAATTCAAGTATTTATCCGTCGTTTACAATAATATTTATGATTATCGCGGATAAACGATAAAGAAGGAGTCACGAACAAGATGACAAGATACGTAAACATTAAAAAATAATAACTTTGATCAAGGGGAAATTTCTCTCTTGAAAAGAGAAGGAAAAACCGGGCTTTTCTAAATTATAAATCAATGCGCATGAAACTTGGCCTACTGATTACGTACACGTGCAATTTAATGCATTTAATTTGCGAGAGAAAAAATAATACGCTTACTAGCATCGGCGAGGCAACCATGTGGATCTCGAAGACAGGACACGGATACAGAAAAAATTGTGCAAGATGCGTCCGCGTGTCCACGTAATCACATTGCGTGGCTTGGACGTCTCGCAGAAGGGAGCACCGGACTCAGACTCGGAGCGCGTGTCGACGTCCAGGGCCGGTTGTCCTCTCTTCCGGATAAACCTCAGAAGGCACTTCCCTGGTCAAACGAAAACCACATCAGAAGCTCGACCATTAGATCTCTTACACTTTATTTGTCCTCCAATGACCGATTCGCCATACGCTATTTGCGCTTTATCCTCTCGCGTCAACCCCGTTCCTTTCGCCTTTATCTTCGACAGTGGCAGTCCTCTCTTGCCGCTCTTTTTGGCCGCCGAGGAGGCCCTGCGCGACATTGGGTCCCTTTTGAAAGGCCCTGGCAATAGAGACTGTGCGTGAAATACCCAAAAGAAATACTCGTCGAACAAAAAGGATATTTTTAATGTTTCAAAATTTGTCATCGAGTCTATTCAACACTCGACGACTCGTATCTAAGAATAATTTTTTTGTTTTTGATATGCACGTCTGTGTTCGTATGTATGCGTATTATTACTAAAAAACGTCTTTAAATAAAGACAAACCATAGAGGAAGCGTTAAATCGTTGATATACTTTACTAATCAGTATTCGCTATCGGTCAATCGAACAATCCGACACCTTTAAACTGCATTCGGAATGAACAGTATTACCGACAACCAACAAAGTGAGCAAACACCCACGCACATTAAACCGCAAAAATTCCTTCCTCTCTAGAACTTCTCCTTTCGTAAGGACAAGTTTTAAATCCATTATAATCCATTTAATTTAGAGATAATAATAAAAACTTATTATTTTCTGTTTATCGCGTCAAAACTTTGCGACAAAATACCTGTAGCATAAAACTTTATTCGTGCTTATTGATTTTGAGTTCTCCGTCGCTAATATTTTACAGACTACGCGACTGCAAAAATCAACGTTAACAAAGTTGACTACTGAGCCTCTAAATACTATTAAGATAAGTTTTCGGTTGAGATTCGACTAATAATGCCCGTTATGTTTATCTTCATGTTTATAGCTTCTTATAAATTTATGAAGAATTACAATACTGACAACACATGGAATCGCTGCTGCTTCGTAACATTCGATTCAGTACTCCTTTATACGTTAATCGAGATTCCTTCTGGAATATTAAAAAATGAGTACTCGTCATATTTTGATTGGTCAAGTTGGTCCTTTTCTGTTTTGTCATCGTTATAGCAATTGATAGCGAACGCTGCAATAGACACTTATATCAGATGCCTCAATTGGAAATCAAAACAAATTAAAACTTACGGTCATCTTCGATGAAACCGAAAAGCGTTTCGTGTTATAAATAAATATTATCAATTGTTGCAATAAAACACTGCTTCCTTGTTTACTTTAAACGCCGCCATTATACGTTGCACACGTGTTAAACTGTGATATCCGTATGCAGCTTTCGTAGTTGCGCACGATGAAAAAAGCTTATTTGTCACTTTTTAAAATTCATTTATCTAAAAATAAGCAATGTTTGGAGGGCGACAAATTTGTAGTTTTTAGTTCTTTGATCGTTTAATGTAAAAAAATTGCTACGACCAAGACGCAGTTGTTTGTTTTATTTCATTCGATTTGTTTGTCAGTTTGAACGGCGAGGCGGCGGACTAAGAAACAGCGCTCACAGCTTGTTTCTTAATGTTTATTTTTCGGCTCAACTTACCTTGTTTTGTCGTCGGTCACGCCTCGTCATTCTCCAGATGCAGTTTCGGTGACACGAAGCGCGCCGCGAATTTCCTTGCGTCAAACGTGACGAGCGAGCGAGGAGCGAGTCGGTGGGCCGAGAAAAGGGGCGAGTTTTGCGAGGACGGCGGCCTCGAGCACTAGTCCTCCTCCTCCAAGTACCGGCCACTTCGAGGCTCCGGAATATCTGGAAAAGTGATAAAAGCAGAGAAGCGGTCACGAGTTTCGAGGATATTTTCAACAATGCGATAAGATCGCATCGATAAAGCCACGCACATTCGGGCTGATTATTGCGAGGAATAAAGTGAGCGTCGTGCGTCCCGTGCACTTGTGCGCGCATTCGAGAAAAGAGGTCGCGCGGCAACTAATCGCTTCAGCGACCGTCCGTCCGGCAAACTCAGCATTTAGAAGAGGCATCCTGTAACGCGTGACTGTGCGCAGTGCAACGCGGGTGGACTACATATCCACTCCATAGATAACGGTTCGGGCTGTTAAAGCACTCGCTTGTCTCGGTGAAAACAATCGCGTCTTTGCCTCGAAACGCGCCTCGTCTGCTTTCCTTTGCGCGGAGGCGTTCATCCGTACAGTCGCGTCTGAAAACGCTTGGCCCCCGTCTCTAGTTCTTTCGCCTCTTTCTTTTCCATTTTTTATCTTGTTTGCGATCTGCGAGTCTCGGTATCATCTCTCGTTCGCCGCTTCTTTATTACTACGTGACGCCGGACGCAATTCTTCTAAATATTGTGCTTTTGCGAGAAAACCCCAACTAAAGAACCTGAAGGTGCTTTACAAAATTGGAATATTTGCATCAACGCAACTATTTGACCGACATCATTGCTTACTATGAAAGATGAACGAATATCGCTGCTTTGCTTGCGGATCGGGCTAATCGCGAAAACTAACATCTGCGATTAGAATTTACCTTGAAATTGCATTCTGCGTGACAAAAGCGACTCGACACTGTGCAAAGTGTAGCTTGTTGCATTTAAAGGAAGACGTTGAAAACGAAATTGAAGCTTGGAATATTTACACTCAATTTGCGTAATTGCGATTGCTCGATTATTGTTATTGTAAAAGATTATAGGCAACGATTTTGGATGTTGCCCGCATCAGTTACACGCGTCACATCTCTTTCCTGCAAAAATTCGAAAGACTTTCTTTATTCTTTTCTCGCAATTACCTGTATGATATTAGTGCGAAAGAAACATTGATCTCGCAGCCGATAACTTACGTGCATTTTTCAAATGTAAGATTCAATTCTTCGAGTAATTATGCGCGCGCCGATATTCGTGGAGCAACGGCTTTTCATAAATTATCGATCGTTGTAATTATAAATCATTTGCCGTTTAAATTAATACATAATAAATACGCGGAGCAGATTTCGTTGCTGCATAATTAGGACGTGCGTATTCCGGAAGCGTAAGAAGGTTAAATTATTATTAGTATACATCCATTACACAACTGACTTCTTTTACGAATCTGAGTCATTTCACACTCAAATAATCATATAGGTTTTTGTATCTTTATCCTACATTCGAAAGTGTAACTTTCCAATCGTTTAATTTGTAGTCTTAGTTAGGTACAATTCCTCATAAAATGAATATATATGTAATTAAATTCATTCTCCTTCCTTGCGTAATTCTGTTTTTGTTTACATAAAAAACCATTCTTAAATGAACGAGGCATCGATAAAAGTTTAATTGTTAGAAAGTCATTGCTTAAACAAATCGCTCGAGTGCGAGAATAAATCGAATCATGTCCGCGTTGTGAATCAAAACGCGAGTTTATCGCAGAAGTCCTTCGTTTCTTCAAAGTGAGGATCAAAAAGAAAATAAATCTCCCCTCGAGGGGAGTCTGCAGTTTCGAGTAATCCTCTTGTCCCAGCATCCCTGCATCTGAAAATTTTTAATCTTTTTTCAATCTTTTTTTAAAAAAACTACTGACTCCTTCCTCGCAACTCGTGGTGTTTTCACATTGGAGAGCGCAAAATCGCGATCGCGGCCAATGAGTTCGGTGGATCCAATGGAACTTCAGGCCTGAAGATAAACGAGGAATTGATATTACGCTTTTTTTGTTAAGTATCTTTCGGTTACCTTTTAATTTTTGATCGCATCGATTCAATCTTTCGCAACACGCCATGATCTTCATTATTCTCGCTCAAAAGAACCTGGTAATTATTCCCTTACGGTCCCAAAATCGTAGCCACGGTGACGTTTCGTCTGTGCCATTGAGTGATGGATCCAGGCTTCGTCTGGGGTGACAAATAGTTGCAAAAACTCCTGTAGATTCAGCTCGAAGAGGTTCAAACACTGCTTTGACGTTGAAACTTGTATACATTTGTTGTCTACAGTAGGCAGCTGCGGTATCCGACTTTATCGTGTAAACTTCCCATTCGAATGACGAATTGACTGCGCAACTTCGCGCTCCTTCGTTTGGCAATTAGTAAAAAAGCTCTCAGAAGCAAATGTACGCTCAAGTTTAAATTGATCAAAACGATACCTCAGGGCTGTCATGGATGATGAAACATTCATATATACAGCATCCAACATCAAAAGCACTTATTTTTTCGGATATAAGCATGTAATTACGGATTGATATTTTTATTTTTCCATTATATTGAAAAATAATAAAAAAGGGAGTAGAATAAAATTTCCTTGTGAGCTTTATCTTTGTGTCAATCCACCTTTGTATAAATACATTTTCGTATAAAAGATTATAAAAAAGAAAAAAGATTAGAACAAATTTTAAAAGATTAGATAATTAAAGATAAGAAAATTAGCTTCCAATAACTATTTTTAAATATTTCCTTTATGTAAGAAAAAATCTATAATTTATATATTATAATTTTTTTAATCAACAAATTGCTATGATAAATTATTGTAATTAGTGCAATAAATAACGAATATGTATATTAATTACAAATCAAATTTAATCGTTACATTTAAAAACGAGTTTTATGAAAATTATAAAATAGATTAAAAAAATATATTGGCGGTTTCATTAAAAATTTTAAAATATAAAATTACGAGATAATGATATAAAAATAAAATTCGCAATCAAGATACAAATACTTGAAGTCTATATTCGAATATTTGAAAATTAAAATGGACTTTACTCATGTTAAAATATTTATTTACAGCATTATTCAAATTAATTCTCTTTTTAAAGATTCTGATCTTAGTATAATCACACAGTATATACATGGCATTACAGTCAAATGTTTTTCAAAACATATTTAATTTATTACTACGTAATATTGCGATAAGAAAACTTTATATTTTCTTGAAAATATTACTAAGGACAGTTTGCAATATTATTACTAAAAATAGAATTAGCGATATTATCATTACCAAAAATATACTTTATAAAGAAAATAAGACAAATATTATGTTATTTAGTATCTTCACGTATCAATATTTTTTTATACGTTCATTTAGATACGAATTAGTAAAAAAATTATCTAATAATTTAATCGTAAGTTTACACAAAAAAGAAACTACTGATTCAGTTGTATATTTTATTCTGAATGTATTACGAGAAGAATTTATATTCTTTTTATATATTTAACTGCGTTTCAGCTTATAAATTAGGAAAATTAAAAATTCAGATAAATAAAAGCATACAAATATAAGAAAAATTTTTAAAGTAGATTTAAATGAAAGTATAGAAGAAAAGTACCTTACAACTTTTACGAAAAATATCATACCTAGAATACTAACTTTTTTGTATTCTTATTTTTATATACTACATAAAATATATAGTGCAATCGTACAATATAAAGACAATAAAATCAAATAGTACATGGGAATGTAATACGATGTTGCCATTTTTTGTTGGATGCAAAAATCTTAGTGCATCGGAAATTACTGAAACTATTGATTTAAATAGAAATATTAGTTAATGAATCATTTTGCAACGCAACCGATGCTAAATTGAAGCCATCGAATTTTTTTCAAAAGCTCATCGATATTATTTCGTCATTCTTAATTAGTTACAGCTAGATGGAGTATTTGCAACTTGCAACATGAATTCGAACTATAAAATTCATTGTAGCGGTGTAGAAAAGATCTTTGTATACGTCGACAGACAACGTGTGACGTAATTTTATTAGCTTAATCAGAGCCATAAATGATGCCACATTTGGGTATAAGAAACATTCGTATACTTTCAAAAAGAGAAAATCAATTTATGGATTAATAGGAAGAATGAAACTGGAAATTAGGAGATCGTAACAAACGAAATAGATTTTCATAAATACTTGACCAACTTTGAGATCTTATTAAACTACATATTAATTAATAAGATTAAATTAAAATTATTCGATATAAGCAAATTGTCTAAAATAAACGTAAGCTGAATTTGTTTTGTTAGTAAATAGAAATGTAATAACAGAAGCAGACATTAAAACTGGTAACTGAGAATTATAGACCTTAGATAAATTACCGTTTCTCTTATAAAATATTGTGAGAAACTTCTTGAAAGTCTTGCGAAAATAACTCAATTTGTTGCAAATGTCTTTTATTCGATATTCGTGACCTTAAAATAATACATTTTATTTAGTTTCTATTTGAATTCCCATCTAAATATGATAAAAACAATAGTTTTTAATAATCTCCGTGTGGGATTTCGTTAGAGGTTTTTAATAAAAATAAAAAATATCATCGAATTTATTAGGCTGATGCGTGGTAATTTAATATCCAACAGAGAAAAATATTGTAAAAAAGGTATCGACAAAAATTATAATCATTATTTTAAAAATTTTTTTTATTGCAGATTAATGAATAGATGAAGTTCAATCAAGTAGTGGAAAATTAGTTCGAGCTTCTTCATTTAAATAAACGATCCGATTTCTATTTTATAATTAAAAAAGATCATCATCTATCGATAAAGAAGAAAACATTAAAATATTAACGTAATGTTCGAAGTAATATCATATCTTATTACATTTTAGCAATTTCAGTTGACTGTAGTGTAGTTATCAAAAATTTATAAAATGATTGAAAAATAAAAATTTATAAATTTAATGACTATAACCGAATCCGTTTCTGAAACATATATTTATCCATTAGAAACTTTATGTTATTCATTCAAACTATACATCAAAGTATTTCAAAGAATAAAATTTCATTTTTAAAAAAATATAAAACGAATTTTTAATATTAATGCAATAACGGTATTACAATAATGTTCGTTAACATATGCATTTTGCCGAATGATGGAAATATTTTTTTAAATTCAATGTCTTCAAAATACATGTGTACTTAAAAGCTTCTACGAACTTAATATTAATAATAAATTGAACTCACCTTTCTATAAAAAAGTTTTCATCTTATATCACAAGCAGGAGAAAAAGTAAAAAAATAGTCGGATTTTTATTGCGTTAATATGTAGATGAATTTATATAAATATTCCGCCACTGGATAAATGATGCAATTCTACGAATACAGTTGTATAGTTTGACTCGAAACTTTTTGTGCTCGCATAGATTCAATAAAAGCGATCCTCAACCGCTGTACAACAAGTTTATTATATCACAAAATTATATAGATTAAATGTAGTTCGTTGTTAGATATGCAGGAGCATTAGAGCAACATTCATCCCAAGTTAATATTAATTCTTGCAAATTGAAAATTTATAAGTTATAATAATCATCGACGTGAATATATCAAAGATTAATTGATGTTCCGTAATGCAAATTATATAACAGATAAAATAATTATTAATATTATAAATAGAGAAACGTCTACAATTCAATGGACATTGAATTCTCGCACTTGGAAAAAGGCCGATGATTTATAATGTATTAATAATTGATGAACTTTGAAAAATATATTTCTTAACATTAATAGTTATTTTATTTTTTCGAATTGATAAATATTGCGATACAACAGATTTTAATTTCAACATTTTGTTATTATATTATTGATTCGGTACTATAATCAAATATTAGATTTGCAATTTTAATTTTTTTGCATTTTACCTAGAAAATATCTGTGTTAATTGAAATTGTTTTGTAATATTAAATCTTGTAAGGGTACATAATATTGCTTTATAGAATGTACTACATGACATTTATAAAAAGCATTCGATAAATGTAAGACTAAAGTTGGCGATACAATATTAATGGAACCTCTGATTAACTCAGATCTTCGCCGATGCGTGCGTGGAAGATGTGATTTCAGTTAAATCCTGCGAGTGAATAATTTAGACTTTTATTAGTTTCTTTCAACAGACACTAAAATAGTATTTTTTTTTTTTTTTTTAATTCAGTATTTGCAAAGTTAGTTTGCTAACTTATCCCTAAAAATACTTCTCAATAAATAACACTATAATTTTCCGGCTTGTTCGTTCCAAAAGAAAAAGACAAATTTAACTTTTCTCTGTTATAGTTCTCATTGCGTTTATGTTGCCAGTAAAGAAAATTCTCTTTAAAGCGTCGCACTCGTGTGTTTTACAAAAAACATTTGTAGCGCGATACTTTTTAGCATAGCCAACCTTCGTAATTGAACGAAAAAAGGTAATTTTCCAAGTGTACAGAATCATATATCGCTAATTTGTTAATGTTTATTTACAGATAGAGTGAACAGATCTTAATAGTAATAACGAAGGCATTCGTCAATAAAAGAGGTTTGAATTTTAGAAATCCCGTTCGCACAAATTTAAGTCTGTGAATAAGAATCGTTATTTATCAACGCGGTCGTTTAAACGTTTGTTTTGTAAAAGCTTAACGGCCGAGTGGCGGATCAGCATCTAAAATGTCTCAGCCGGAGAAGGACACGTATCAATAACCAATCGCCGATGCTCTAGTGAAAATTCGCGAGAATTAAAAAAACCTCGCAAAATCTCTCTCCCTTTCTCTTTGCTCCTTTATCCGATTTTCCCTTTCGCTCGCCTAGATTACGTGCAAATGCACAACACGATCTCATTATTCGAGTAAAAAACACAAGCAAGTGCTGCCAACTCGTCTTTCCTATAAATTAGGAAAAATTGCTTACTATTGGAGGCTAATGAATGAATACTGTTATGCGTGCGTCGGTTAGCGTTCACAGCATTCCTATGTTGGTCGAATGCTGTTTCTCTCACCTTCTCTTTGGTGGAACTTGCACTGTATAACCCGGTAACGCGTGTGTGCAAGAGGCCAGTCTCCAAGACCTTCGCGGACCACAAAGGAGCGGGTACAAGTCCATCTGGCGTCTCACATCTCTGTCTTAATCTTCTCTCTCTCTCTCTCTCTCTCTGTCTCTGCTTTTCCCCTCACGGGTTAAACTGCTTCCATTTGTGTAGGTTTGCGCGTGCTTTTCTTTTTTTAGAAAGGTTCTCGCAATTCTCTTTCTGTGTATTTACCGATACGAATACAACAAATATTCGCGTCTGCATATGTAAATACACATCTGTACAAATGAAATTATTTATGTGCGCGAACCCGGAAAATGTGACGTGTCTCAGAAAATAAAGCCAATTTTATCGCTTATGTCCGAATGCGATTTCAGTAGCCAATAAAGCTCATACGCAAAATAAAGGAAATAATGATGTTCCATTCCTCGAAGAAGAGAAAAATTCTTATTACCGATATTGCCGGTGCCTTTCGTATATATTTATCGCAAAAAGTCCTACGATTAACTTCTATTAAGTACCAAATAAATAATTAATCGTAAAATTAATGATCTACTCAGTGTCACTTTTTGGGTAGTCAAAAATGTATGCGAAATTAAATTGAATTAATGACATATTTTCATAATTTATTAAAAGTTTCAGTCGCCTTCTGTACTTTTTTCAAAATTGCTCAACACGACATTTTTACAATAATAATAAAATAACAAATTAATAATTTAGCATTACAACTTTTTAATATTTATACAGGGGTACTTTTATTAATTATTGTTAAGTATAGTCGTTAAAATTATGATTAAATTATAGCCATGTCATTAAATGTACTTATTTTTTATACATTACTTTAGTATATTTTTTACATAAATAAATGAATTATTGTGCAGCAGCGTATATTTTTACATGCTTACTATGTAACAATACATTAACGGTGTAATAATTCATCGTCTCTATAAAACAATACGTTTTTTATTAATTAATTTATTTTTACTACATACTGTAAATAAAAATAATTCTAGTGAAATGCGCCTCATGAATATTTTTAAAAAAATTTTAATTTGAAAATACTTTATCAATGTGTTTTACGAAGTCACAATTTTTGTTTATTAAGAACACGGTAACATAGTTTATACATTTATTATATTTATTTATATGAGCACATGGCTATTTCCATCTATTCGCATATAATCGTATAATCGTATAAATACAAATATCAATACGGCCAAGAATTAAATTTCTTCATATAAAATGAGAAAATTATAAAATTATGAGCAAGAAATTGATTTTAAATATTATAAATATTATTATACAATTCCAGATGATACACATAATGATTTAAAGTCACTTTTTTCACGCGAAAAGAAATTAAAGTTTATAGTTAACGTACATCAAACTTTTCGTTTAAATCAAGAAATTATTTATTTTATTGGTTCATTAAATTAGCGTACAATATTAAACTAATCAATTACATTGATAAATAAAATATCTAGTATATGGATATAAAATCTTAAACTTAATTCGTGTATATGCGAGTGAATTACTAAACTCAATGTATTTCTGATTGCATTAATAACGTAGGAGTTACGAATAGCCATAAATTAAAAATCTCCAATAAATTAATTAGTCGTGCATTTTTCAAATTTGATGCTTTTTCAGTTTTAGTAGTATATTAAAGCGTTTATTTAAAAATTACGAAATCGCTGTAATTATAAGTTTATAATGCCTCATTAGGTGAATATTCAATAAAATAATTTTATTTATTATTGTTGCTATGAATTGGGTCATCACTGCTTGTTTCGATTATACGCAAACTTATAATACAAAATTTGACGCGTGTATTAATGTTTCGTAATAATAATTGCGATTAGGACGTAAATTTTGTCTTGGAAATAATAAATCTCAACCGCATTTTGCCCAAAACAAAAAGACATTAAAAGTGACATTGATAATTCTTAAAATATGCAATTTTTCATTATAGTTATTTTGGTTCAGATCGTACTAAAATTATCGTGATAGTTTGACGAGCGAATGGATGAAGAACAAACGCGTAAATATCCGTATCATTTTAAAGCTGATGTACCCGATCGTAAAACGATTTAGTTCAGTTTTACGCGCGTTAAAATGTACGATTGAAATCAGGTAAACGAAATAAAATTATGAATGTTGATTATGTAGCCAAATTAGGCAATCGAATTTACGTCGGTCTTTCAAAATTTGAATAAACGAAACTTGGAATTATTTGGTTCGGGAATTCATTGTAGATGCGCGATAATGAACCTATATTTGTTTTCCTCGGACGAACCTGCCGTTGAAACGTGAATTGAGATCTTAATATTTCTAAACTACTAATAATACATCATTAAGAAATAAATGGTAATTCGTCGAATTTATGCGGTATTCATTATTCATGATTCGGTTGATTGACCCTATCTGATCATGTCCTCGATGAATCCAATTATACACAATAAAACATCACTATAGGAGCATACTTTGAATTATACGTAGATAGGTTTTTTCAATTATTTAGTTGCAGGATAGATAGGATTTGGACGCCGCTTCGTTATTCCGTATAATTTTATATTAAATGTATAAGATTAATGCCTAATTTTAATTAGCCACAGCATTACAATGGCTTCGCGTGTGCATTATTTAAAGAGCTAAATGCGCTATGAAGCGTTAGAACGCGCTATTTACGCGAGCCTAAACATCTGCAGCATTATTATTATGTAAGATAATTTATCAATAATTTAGAAACTTTATTTAACAAATTAAATTTATAGTCCGTAGTTTATTATTGTGCAGCGTGAATTATACACAGAGAAACCTGTTTATTAAAATAACGATTACGCATTGTAATTTATTAATATTTGAAATATTTGAAATTGAACGCGAAAAGTATGAATTTGTAAATTCTCCCGATTTTGAGTATCGCGCGGCTTTAAAAATAGCACTTACAAAACCTCAAGCGCATTTGCTTATTCAGTTACATAGTCTGATGCATTAATTAAAATTTCCACTTTCTGCACTTTGAGAATGTTGCCGAGACCGTGTAATACATAGTTGAAAATTAATTATCGCTAGGAACGGTGCGGTGGACTCGTTAATCGATAAAGCGCGGAAGAGCCGCCGTATCAAAGAAAAAAGGCTCGCGCGCCGTCAAATAGCTGCAGTCGTCGATCAAATGCTGTAATTAATAACCCGAGAGTTTGCGAGACTATTTATATTTTCAGGTGGGCTTGTAAGCGCACGGGTTATATCATTGAACATCTAGATGTGTCGGGGCATCGGATCGCTGCGCTCTAAGCTTCGTCTCTGCGCAGAGAGCGAAATTCGAGCGATCGGAGCAACAATTACTCGATCAAAGCTACGTTAAAGGGGGAGAGATTTCGAAACTGGTTATTATTGCCCCTTCGCGTGGAGCGCAGGAGCGACACGGGCGACGGCGGAACGTAAGAGTGTGCCGGTGCTCAACCCGACCTGGTGCCTAAAATGATTGTTTCTGCAAGCCTAGCAAGCGGCTAGCGATTTCGATACGCGCTTTCGCCCCTGTGTGCGTGCGCGCGCGCGCCTGTGTCGGTGTCGGCCGCCGTGAAATCGAGAACGGGTACACGCGTATATCTCAGAAACTCGTAACCTTTGTGCCGCCCGAGTAAGCGGAGAGACAGAACCGGACACTCCTGTTGCTTTGGCCCTCGCAGACAGCGCTCGCACTTTCGATTCTGATCCACTCGCCTTTTTTCTTTTCGTACAATCGACTCTGATTACTCGGTTACGGACAATGATTAGACAGATCCGACTAGGAACTTTGCGTTAATTTCGCGTTATCACAGTGCTCGAAACGGTGATTCCTTCCACGAGCCGACCAGTAATTACGCCTGGAAATGTTTAAAAATAGAAACTCGAAAGCGAGTCGTACGATGTATCGAGTGGAACAATAAAGCATAAACAATGCAAGGAGCGTGATTGTTCAAAATTGAAAATTCGTAAAAAGACGAGAGACTGTATTTTTAATTAGAGGTGCAATTTTCTTAAAGAAAACGCGCGCGACTTGGTCGGCTACACGTTTGCGGAGCTTTCGTCACGACGAAAATAATATTTAAAAACACCCTCGACCGTAAAGCGATTAGCAAAAGTTTTTATAAATTTTTCAAAAAAACCTTTGAATTATTTCAAAATTATGCTTAAAGTTGCTGAAAAATGAAACGAACGTAGGCAGCGATTTTATTCATTGGTTTGTTAATGCGAGAGTCGATGTAGCTTGCGCTTACACTCACAAATATACAAATGAAAATGTAATCGCGCGTAAAAATTAATTATGTAATTAGACGCGGATAATATAGTTATTATATGTTTACTCGAAATTAGTATTTAAAAGCAATGAAAGTGTATTACACAACAGGTGCATTGAAATATCGATATACAAATTCAAATGTTTCGGAGAAACTTTATACCTATTTAATTTAGTTTAGATACTTTTAAAATGTATTATGATTATTCGGCCGCTTTTCATCCGACAAATGCCGAAAGTGATCCCATTCATTAACGTCAAAATGTACATCCACGCAGACTTAAAGACGAGGATCTTTTTTAGCCTCGATCCAATACAGCGAGATACGAATTAATTATGAGATTCCGGATAAGCTGATTGTTTCTTTAACGAAATCAGATAAATGTGTCCCGTGTAACGTGTGTTTGTCCGTTATTTATTTTCATGAAAATTAATTTCCAAGCGGCTCGAGTCTCGCGTGCGAACGGGCCTTAAGACGAATAAAGCCTTGCACAACGCAGATCTCACTTGAACCGGAAATAACGAAATCATGAAATTTCGAGTTTCCGGAAGTGCCTTACACGGGGTTCGCGTGCGCGTGCTGCGCGGTGTTATTGAATGCTATCAGTTCGCTCCAGCGAGATTTATGAAGACAAGTCACAGGCGATGGAAGATATCTCGCCTATTTTAAAATGGCGTTGGATCGTTTTATTAATCAATCTCGAGCTGCTTACGGCTTATCAATTCAAATAATAGCGCGACTATTGAAAAACTTTAAAACTAATTGGATTGCAGATTTGGCTTGAGTAAATGCCGCTTCCATTTTTACAGCCGCCGAATGGCCGAGCTACATTTAGATAAAAATGCGCCAATAAAGCGAAAAGTGTGCAAGTTTACGCAGCCAGTGTTAAGGCTATTGCGCAACGTTTAAATATCCCTCGAAAGTAATAATAGCAACGGCAGCAAGACAAACGAAAAGCGTTTCCATTACAAAAAGACTCGACGGCGTGGGGCGTTTTCTGAAAACGTTCGAGACTCGATTAGTCGCGTGATCAGCGACTAATTCATTATGCAACATCGCGATGGACGTCGAGGCAGCGTCGGCTGGTCTTGTGGGAGCGCGAATTGACGCTCTTTATAATGTATAATTGAATCGCTCTCGTAAACAAGACCGCGGCTCCGTATTCAGATCGAAGGAGCGATTTCTGAGAAAAGGAGCGAGCGCTGCGGCGATTATTAATAGCGGCACGTTGGCGCTATCAAGTGCCGAGGTCCGGTCCGCGAGAGCTTGCACTGTTATTATTCGGCCAATTTTTCCGATCGCGATTCAAAAGTCCGGGAGCCCCGGAGTCGAAAATGAGCGAGCGGTCGCCGCAGGAAGGAGAGAAAGGCTGACCACGGTTACGAACAATTGCGCGCGCTTGCGAGAGAGAGGTAGTGAGAGAGAGAGAGAGAGAGATAAGTTGAAATAAGGTGGCTGGAAATCGTTTTCCGGTTTCCCGATGGCGAACGAGCCCTGCCTTCGCTTCGCCTCTGCCGTCCCGTAGCCTCGACTCTGCCTGCCGCCCGAGAGGGAAAGTATTCCGCACTACGCTCGGCTTAGCAAGAGAAAGGGGACATGCTCTGCTCCTAATTTCTGTTCCAGCTCTCCACGTACACGAGGCGGCGCTACTCCGCACCGCTTCGCTCCCCGTTGTCT
Source organism: Platyscapa corneri (assembly GCA_018907185.1). Taxonomy (NCBI): domain Eukaryota; kingdom Metazoa; phylum Arthropoda; class Insecta; order Hymenoptera; family Agaonidae; genus Platyscapa; species Platyscapa corneri. The sequence goes on along the minus strand of JACCHW010000018.1, from coordinate 887,027 downwards.
TTTCCGCCTATCGGCCCACCGCGGGCCCGAGTGTGTGCGTGCGTGCGTGCAGACGCGCGCACACCTGGACTCGGCGCGACGTAACGCACCGTTTCGCCTTACTTTTCGCTCGCGAATGTCTACCGCGGCTGCCCCGGTCGCTTTTTTCCGATCTCGTTTTCAGCGCTTTGGCGCTGACTGGAAGGCCGGAAGCCCCGAAGGCGCCCAGGCTCGAAAGCTCGGCGCGAGGAATGGCTAAAAGTGTTAATTAAATAAATTAGAGCTGAGCAATTACTCACCTGAATTAATCGCCTTACTCTTTGGCCCGACACGCCAGTCGAGCTCTAAGGATGCCTGGCTGACATTTACCGAGAACTGATCCGAGAATCCATTCGCAGCGGTTAATTCGTAATCTCGAAAATCTCTTTGTACTTACTAATCTTTATTTTCATATCTGCGAGCCAATTTGGCTCGAGTTTGCTTCCTAAGTCACAGCGAGAAAATAACACCTGTGAGAAACAGATTTATATCGTAACAGGCTTCAATCATAATTCAGGCTCGAATACATCCCGAGACGCTGTATTTAAAATTAAAAATTTTAAATTGTAATTTTAAATTTTAAATTTGCTCCCAATCGCTATTAGTACGTATTTGCTCGTTTAACAATAGTTTATTATGCTAAAAATTATGGCCGATGTGATTATCTCGCACTTTTTTCCATCTGGACTATGATTCTCATTCGCGGATAATTGCGTTGTAATTGCTATAAACTCGTTGTTTTCGAGCGCTAAAAAATATTCAATTACATCCTCTTTTTTCTCGATGAATTTTCATTTTTCGCGCGGCCAGATTCTTGCTTGTCCGTCTTCTTGAATGTAATTTAGTTCTCGTCACACATCAAGAGGAAAAGAATGGAAAAACATTCCACTGTGTATTTTAATTTTTCTTTTACTAATACATTATATTATTGCAAAGTCACGCGAGCTTGCAATCTTAATAAATTCATAAATTAACGCTCGATTGCTCAAGTATTTTGTCTACAAATAGTAGAGAAGAATTCTTTTTGAAAAATTAAAATTTTTTACGTCCGAAAATCATCCTAAACATTAGATAATCTCTTTTAATAGCGATATTATATTATACCGTGCAACTGATTTTGATATATCCATAGCTATTTAATTTATGTTTTTTGCATAGCGGTAGACGCTTAAATTCGTACGCATGAATTCGTATAATTAACCAAATCAAGTTTCAAAATGCCTATGCACAGTTTAAAAGTTTTCTTTATAGATAATGTAAATATCAAATTAATCGTGACAGATTAATTTCTGCTCCGAAGCTTCGAGTACGATAACCTTTTTTAATGATTCATCCTTTATTCAAGTTGAAGCACCAAACAGTTCACAATGTAATTTCAAAATCTATTCTTTCACAAGAGTTCGAGGATTGTTTTTAATTAACCGCACAAGAGTGACTGGGCATTAATCGGTAGGATGCTCGTATATTTAATTAAGACGTCAAATGTAGGTTGTAACTTGTAACCTGTAACTTGTACCTTGCCAAATCCCTTCTCAAATAATTTTTAAGAAAACGAACGTTTCAATTAGTCGGGTCTGGCGCGATTTTAACAATCGACTTTCCATTTTTACGGCAGCGTTTACCAACTTTATACGTGATGTGCAAACAGTAATATCCCTTCGATGAACATTGTATACGTTCCTAACTATAATAATAAACAAGAGTTAATAGGAGAGATTATCTACGCGCGGCCGATTGTGCCGTGTTCTTTATCCGATTAAGGCACGTAAATTCTCACCGACTTGTACCTATACCAACATACTTATGAAAATGGCTTTTTATTAATACCGAATAAAAGTTTTACGCATCTGCAATAAAGTTTTATTAAAAGAAAATACAAAGTGCACACAAGCTAATGGAGTACAAGTTGGTGGAATTCTAAGAGTTGAGCATACACGGTTTTAAAAAAAAAACGACATTTTTCTCCTCGACAAAGAGATCGTAAAATGATCCTTTATTCCTCCCTATACCATGAGAAAATACGCACAGACGTATTCGATGTGCAAATACATAATTTACGGCGACTCTGAAACTTTTCAAATTTCCAAACTGTGATGCCGTCGCCGCTCATCCGCAACACAAACTTTTCGATTGAAATTAAGTGTTTCACATCCGAGTTCTCACACCGAAATTGGAATGTCTAATTCTGAAATCGGCGCGCAGTTGGTCGAGCATGCAACTGATATCCGTAGGCACGCGTATCATTTCCTCGGCCTTTTCACGGTGTTTCATTCATACGAGAAACTGAAATCTCCTCTTCTTAAGTAATAGTATCGACGCTAATCATCTACCGGTTTTCCTTTCTTGCGCAATTATTTTGCGCAAGTTGCAATTGTTTTTTATAAAATAATTCGCTCGCGAACGGATTGAAAATCCCCCGAGTCAACTTCTTGCCGCGACGCGAGGGCAATTATAAATTTAAATATATTTCAGGCAACTGATTTAGCGTAAACCTTTGCCTCTCCAGTGACGAGAAAGACAATGAACGTTTTCAAATAACGAACTAGCGCGGCATAAATTGCCACTCCGTTTCAGATGGCGATAATTCGAACGCGAAATTCCGGTATCGCGGCTACGTGCACGTAAACATGTACCTCCGAAAAAAATAGAAATAGCTGCGGCTTATCAGGAGCGCGAGGCATTGTTGTGCGATTGGCTGCTCCGAATATCGCGCTCGGCACTCCCGTCGAAAGTCCCTCTGAACCCGTCTCTTTTTTATAGACGCAACTCTTTTATAATTGTATCGTTATCTCATTTATAGCACGTGTAATTACGCGTCACTACCCGCGGCTACCCTTCTCCAGCGTAGATAATTGCCCTCGACTAACATCCACACGCGCGCAACCTCGTGGCTTAAAAACTTCGTCTATTATACAATGTACGCGCGAGAGCCATAAGAAGTCGCTATAAGATATTAAATGTTAGCTTTATTAGACGATTGCGATCTATCAACGCGCGATCTACTCATTTCGCTTAATTTGAATAATAAGTCACTTGATTCGTTCCGATTGCAGCTGTACTTGTATTGTGTAGCGCAAGATATACACAACTTTCGTATGAAAATCTTGTCGAGTTGATACGCATGCGCGAAGAATGTATTAAATTTTTAATGCAAAAAGCATTGATTTGCGTATGCACGAATGTGCGCGTAAACATTTTATAATTTATGCATTTCGTGCCAAGTCGAATCTCGGAATTAAAAATAAAATAATAATGGAAATTAGTTTAAGAAAATGATGAATCTTCGAGCATCGAGGACGAATTCTAAGTTCAAAAAAATGAACTATAAATTGCTCTGTCCGAGGCAGCGAGTTAAATCAAATCAAATGCAACTCTTTAAAGTGCTCTAAATCGAAAGAAAAATTCTTTGTGGATACCATTATTAGTTACAAGAGCCCAAACAAAAATTGTAAAAAAATATTTTTACGCAATATTTTTAGGAAACCACGTTTGTTTCACTTTGATAACTATTTGAAAATATTTTACCCAAAATATATTTCGAGTTCGTACAAGAGAGTGAAATAGGCAAATTTAAAAATAACGCAATCTTTCTCGTTTGTTAAAAGTACGTTATATTCCGTGATTCTCGATACTCTAAATAAATATCGACGGATACGTCAATAATTATTTTCATCGATGCTATATTTTTTGTTGTACTGCTTCGTGAAAAGCATTTACAGTTAAAAATATTTTGTGTTAATATTTCTTTAAAACGTATATCAAAAAAGAAAAATTGAGAAGAACCTTAAAGCATTTTTTCTATTTATTTTATTTGTAGCTAATTTAACAGGCAATCGCCCACGCATCTTATTATTACCAACGTTTGATATATTAGATATTTGAAATTTGTTTCTCGAAAAATGAAATATACAAGCCTAAGCATAAAAATAATTTTAATTAAAACTCACCTGTTTATGAACGTTTTGCTTTAACAAACATTTTAAAGAAATGGGATAAAATTTTGGCAAACTATATATTTATTGTAATTGCAATTAAACTATTCGCCACTCATCGGTATTAAAATTCAACTTTTCATTATCAGCGATTTTCCGGATTCCACGGAAACAAGTGCCGAAGACCTTCTTATCTTGAAAACTATCGAATGCATTGTCTTTTACATCGTTCGTATTTTATTAACTCGAATATCATCGTTGGTTTAAGTCTTTCATTAAATAGATTCACAGCTAATAACTCTCATAAATGTTGCATTTTGATTTCATATTTTCATGGATTTAAAAATAAATATATTTTTGAGAAAAAGCGAATGTAAAGTGATGAAATAAATTTAATATCAATGTTCACTTATTCATTACTTATTCTAAAATTAGAAATAAAAGAAATTCCAATTACAGTAAAAGTATAACTATAAAATAAATCGACTTACGAGGGATACTTAAAGATAAGTTTTCTTGAAATTCCCTTAAAGTGTTTCATATTTTAATCCATATTTCTAATACATGATGTTATCAAAATGTTTAAAATAAATGCATATAAGAAGTTTCAACTTTGCCTCGTATATATAAAAGAATTTACGCAATACGATTACACGAAAAGTTTTATAAAATATTGGCTTGAATATTTAAATAAAAGTAATGCATTTTAACTAGAAATTAATCATTCGGGTAGACGATCATTTTTATTATTAATTATTTAATAATGAAGCTATAAATTAGTTCTCAATATTGCTGTATTAATAAATTCGAGCATATGCACGAACATCGGTTTTTGTATTTAAATTTATAATTTTATTATTCGCCGAAAACAATGTATTAGTAAAAAATTATATTTGATAAGTAAGAGGAATATATTAAAAAAATATAAAAGATACATTTGCTAACTTTGCTTATTTTATATGCTGCGCTGTCAGATCTTGATAAAAGACTCACAATCTATTTACTCGTATCCGCTAAAACTTTTGTACGATACTCTCAATCAAAACTAGACACGACCTGCTCCTCCACATTTTGTTAATAAGATAAAATAAGAACGCGATATAATTTACTTCGTGTTTTTAGGCATTGAAAAACGCACAGACACTAACAGTCGTTTTATTATTTATCGAGTCATACCAATTTGATGGGACTCAATTTTTAACATGCTTTTATTTACATTTAGAGTTTTCAGTGCGCAAGGCGAAATTTGTGCTCTAAAAATTTAAAACGCATTTTCAACGCGATGTTTTTAATGAAAAACTCATTGAATTTGAGCTTTCAAATTTCGTATCGAGTGTGTTTCAATTTTCGAAACTCGAAAAGGACGGGGGATTTAGGTCGGCAATATTTAAGAAACACTATCGATGCAGTGGCAAAGTGTGTACTACACAACTGAAACGCGTTGTCACAAGTACTTTTGTTTGATCTGTCTATCTATTTGTTTGTGCTGCCTGGCTATTTCTGTACACCTCAGTTTAGATACGAGGAAAATAAAACTTTCCTCTTGATGCTCGAACACATGGAACGTGCGCGTTACTTTACAAGATGTAATACTCATGTTTTGTATCAGTAGTATTTAAAAAAAAAGTGTCGGCGCACGAGTCAGTTGACGTTAAAAATTTAACGCATCGACGGCAGAGCCCGTCTACCAAACTTAAGCTCTCTTCGAAAATAGCGCTCGGTTCTATTCTGCGAGGGCGTAAATACTTTATCGACGTTGTAAAATTCTAAATAAAAAATGTCGCTTTTAATGCGATACTCGCCTAAAAATAGTCCTTCGTTATATACGATTTTTCGAACAAAGACATATTGTCGACAAGTTTCTTTGACTTTCCACGGACGAAATTAATATTTAAAAACGTCCCTTTTCTGGGCGCTGTTTACGACAATCAATGTTATGGTACAATAAGTGAAGGTCAAAGTGCCCGCGCAGCAAGGAGAAGAGAGAAAAAGACACGAGTTTGCGCGGGGGAATCCAATTTTCGGCCGAAGCGAATCGCTTAATGCAGCATTCGCTTGATTTCGCGGCTTGGAGTATAAGTATAACGGTCGTGCACCGTGTCACCGCACTCCGCAGAACATTGCTCAAGGCCGAGAACGAGCGTAAGTGACGCCTCCTTCCTTCTCTCTCTTTCACGGTCTCTCTCGGTCGAGCGCGCGAGCATTTGGGCGCCGCGACCGCGGCTAACCCGCTCGACAATTAAGATGCAGTTGGACTTAAAAGTTTTTCCTTTGAAAGTGAAATTGGCGCTGTTCTTCGGCACTTATTAAGCGAGCCGTCAGTGTCCATGAAAATTTATGCCCTCGCGCGAGTCATAAAGTCGGTGCAACTGGTGCGAGCCTCTCGAGTGTGCAAATGCATCCACGGGAGTCGGAGAAAGGCATCGCGGGACAATCGGCAAACGCAAAAGTGCACGCGCGCGCGCGCGCGAGCGCTTTTCATTGCAGGGGCTTATCGATGCCATCGCTCGGGATTTTGTCATTTCATTGCGCGAACAAACTTGTATAGTTTGTGGCCTTTCGAGCGAACAAAAAGGGACTTTCGCCGTCGCAAGGATTTCAAGAAGAACTGTCATTTCTGAGATGGAGAAACGTCGCGAGATTTTTATTCGCGAGCCTTCCGAGATTGAAAGTTTTACGTAGCTTTAAAGTTTGATGCTCCTCGCAGCTTATAGAAGTCGAGGCGAATGACTTTTTGCTATTAAAATTCATTTTCATTACAGGAATTTTTTAATCTCCAAGCTGAGATACTTTTACTGCTGCTTTTTAAAATTTTAAATATTAAGATTTAAGCGTATAACTTGTATCTTTGATCCGCGGAAAAACAAGATTCGCAGCGTTCGTCTACTCAAAGTAATTGAAAAAAGGCTCTTCTGTGCGCGCGCAATCTACAATTTAACCATCAAACGAAGGCACGTTTTTTAAAAACGTACGATTATCTTGGAGGGATTAAATGCCAACTAATCCTTTAATTTACTTAGCCAAGGAAATATATAAAACTCGTGCACAGATGGTAAAACTTTCTAATACTTCCACTGATAATATTTAATAATAAATAAATTGAACTGCGTTACAAGAGAATGATAATCGAGTGCTGAAAATGGCCTTTCCTTTTTGATTTATCGAGAACGAAAAACAACGGCAAAATTAATCAACAATTTTTAACGAACGTTGCATTGACTTCCGTTATTTCCATTTCAGCAACAACCTTCAACGTTAATTTTTAATTCTATTTTACTTTATAAATATTAAGCAAAGTTCATTTAACAATTTACAATGTTAATGCAGTTTGCAATCACAATTTAGAGCATATTTACCAAAAATTTACATAAATTACTCTTTAAAATATCTCAAATGTCGGCATTTGTCACAGCATTGGCGATAATGGTTATATGTCTTCGATTAAATTCTAGAAATAATTGGTCCATCGTTAAAACTCGAAACTGCAGTTTCGAAAAGTTCATTGTTTTTAAAATCGCATCGAGTCCCGCTAACTGACAAAGTTATTTTCGTGTTTTCCATATAATTTATAAAATCCATCGAATAATTTAGAAGGTGATATAACATTTGTCAGCAATAACATTAAACATATTATAAGATGAAAATTTCCTCGTAAAACATTATTCTTTTAAATTACAAGTTTTAGATCGTTATCGTTAAAAACTAAAACAAACTATCAGATCGAGGTTATGTAACTAACATTGGTAAATATTTTTCGCTCAATCTTTATATAGCAGATATTCTTGATTTTTAAATAATACTAACGGCGCGTAATAGTCAAAACTTGGCTCTGCGACGAGAAAAAATTGCGAAAATGAAAACTTATTAAAAACACGACTTTCTATTTAGAGTTGAATAACGATATTACACGCACCCACACGATCTTACACACACACCAATGCACGTGCATTGGCTCGGCTGTAAATGTGTGCATATACATATTGTACGCGGACGCGGCTTGTGGGTTATCGGGTACGTATGTGAAGATTGTATTTTTGGCGCTGCTGTTGGTACTCCGGTTCGTTATTTACCTCGTCGCTGGACTCCCTACGTTCGCCTTTAAGTTTTTTCAGTATCTTTCACAACGACGATAGAAGAGAACAATACTTGTCGAAGCCCTCGTTCGACAAAGCGCCGTTCGACGCTTGCACGTGCACATGTTCCCTGTATAAAAGTGAAAGTACGACTCGTTCTCCCGCTCCCGCTCCCGCCACCGACGCCGCGAACTCGTGCGCTGACCGAGAAGTAAAAATTATAGAATAAAAATCTTCCACTAAGCTGTAGTTCGCTTCGAAAGAGAGAGAGAGAGAGAGAGAGAGAGAGAGAGAGAGACGGAGATGGTGGCGGGGCACAAAGAAGAAGGAGCCATGGAAAAGCAACAAGTTGTTATCAATACGCTGGCAATTACTATTGTACGTCCGTTAATTTTTCCGTTTCGAGTAGCCGAGGAATTTCGGAGGCGAGTTTTTGCACGATAAACGATGCATCGTCCTTTTATATTAGAATCTTCTGCTAACCATTATTTGTCATATACAAGCCGCTAAATGCTAAATAACTACCTCGACGATATTACAAATGCATAAAAGACGAATACATACTTGTATTTTTTTTTGTTCTTAACAAATAGTTGCTAATCGGTGGATAAAAAAACTAAAAATCAAATAAAGGCTGAGAAATTCTTGAAATTGCTCCTAGTTTTTTATCACGACAATGGCATGTACTATTATAGATTTATTCAGAAATTGGATCTTGATACAAATTGGTATAGAAACGTTTCTGCAATCTCTAACGTGTCTTTCGCTTAAAATATTAATAAATTGCTGCATTTTGGTATTAAATAGAACCACGATAAAATTTATTTTACAATTTAAGCATAAGAGAATCGATCGGATCAGAATCGAATAGCAGGCGGAAAGAGGTGTCGTGTGAAATTAGACGCATAGCATTTGAATGAGAGTTTGCGAAAAATGGGCACATCGAATTGAGAAATAAACGACAAAACTTGTCAACATAGTATTGTTAATCGCATGATGTTGAAAAAAGCTTGAATTTTCTAAAAAACTTACCTACGGTAAGTTAAGGACTGCACGCGCGCGCGTACGTGTGCATGTGTATTATCTCTCGTCTCTCGAAGAAATAATCGTATTCCACCGTTCAACACGAACCGGAACTAGTATTTAGATATAAATGAATTATACGCGTATTTAATCCACGCATCCATAAAGCAAACATTATTAGGAATTACCCCTTGCATTCCACTGCAAATATTAAAAATTAATTAAAAATTATTTTCTAATCGGAGAAAAGCTCAACCCCGTTAAATTGGATATGTAATTTCGATTTACAAATTATTGTATTTGCGTGCTCACAACGCAAAATATTATTCCGAGGATTAAATTATTTACCACTATTGCCATATTTATTATTGTATTCGAATACAGAATACAAACAAGCCCTTGAAAAGATTCACTTAAAAGTAAATATTTATTCGAGTGTTACATTACGAGTCACATTTGAATACTTTATTCATTCTAAGTACGATATGTTTAATTCGCACTCGTTCTTCGGAGATGGTGAATATTTTATGCGTGTAACAAAAGATCTAACGATGCTAACAAATTCAAAGATGTGTTCTCAAACTCGTGTTTAAGATATCAACGTAATAAAGTCTTAAAAGTATTGAGTTCCCATAGGGCAATACAAAATCAATGAGTCGATGTATCTAGACAACGAATGCGTTTTGGTGCACGTTTCCACGTGGCTGAGAATTAACGTTAAAACGTGGGCATTTATCGTTTTAAAGTTCCATTTTTTCCAATTCTCAAACACTTTCCATTTAATATTCCTATGATGTTATCAACGAGAGTAAAAAAATAATAAATCTATACGAGAAAGAACTTTCTCTTCTCGATACGTATTTTATCCAGTGAGAAACAAGCGCTTCCTCTTAAAAACGAAATAAAGTTAACGAAGTAGAGCTTCTGTAAATAATAAAGTCTACTCGTGATTAGGGTAAGTTTGTACTCGAGCCAGAATCAGAATCAGGATCGGTTAAGGCACCGACACACAAACTTGGATTTAGAAAGTAGATATTCTTCAAAATTATGCACTACGAATAAGGTTCCTTTATTATCTGATACATTTTTCCTTTGGTGCGGTGCATTATATAAACGTGTGTGCGTGCGCGCGCGCATCGAAGAAGTTTTGCTTCAGCTGCGCAGCTGAATGGAGTTGCAATCTCAATTTCAAATTGGCTCGCGTAAATTACAAAAAGTGGTAGATTGAGATTTCATAGGTGTACCGCTGAAAAAGTGCCTCCTGACAAAATCGTGCGAATTTAATTATTTTTAACGCTTTTACGAGTCGTTCCCTGCCCGAGTGATACGTGACGTTAGATTAAATATTAATTTATGTCGTTCTTATGGAGTCCAAGGAAGTTTAAATATTCGTGTCAATCCAGCAAAGAATACTTGAGTAATTTTTATGTAATACTTTTCGAACGAAATATATTTATAGTAAAAGTGGATGTCAAAGCAATTATCCGCGTTGTCCATTACTACGCATATTATAATGAATTATTATATAATCATAAGTTGCAGTACTGCAAACCCCTTGCATTATGTAGAAGCAACAGATTATTTACCAATGAAACCGTATTAGTAGGAGATAATAAACTTTATGTAATAAGATATTCAATAATGAAATGCTTTTATTCCGACATACGGCATCCGTGCTACTAACCTTAAGTTTTAATTAATATTTAGAAGAAAACAAGTTTTCACCTATAATTAAATAACTTATTGATCATATCAAATTACTACTGTTTGTAAATTATTGTGTGCACTGTGTAGTTTAATTACAGGAGAGCCATTCTTCTTTCTTACTCTCATTTTTCTCAGCTTCGAATTTTATGAGAATACAAATTATGAAGGAAATAATGGTACTTAAAATGAAATTAAAAAATAATAAAGTAAATCAAAACTCCTCGTAGGGGATCAAAATATAATTGGTTAACAAACAAATTTTATACAATTATAAACCTAATTATCATTTAATGGCTTAGTTAGTACGCGTCAATTAAAGCTTAATGCTCAATTATTATTAAATTTTAAGATCCAGAGATCGAAGGATCGCGCATAAAGAGTTGGAAGATATTATTTAGTACGAAGCCGTTACTTACGCGCATGAAACGTGAAATATGAAATATTACTTTATCGTAACCGTTAATGTCGGTAATGCGCTCAGAAATCTATACTTTATATTTCCTGTTCACATTTCACAATGACGCTAGAATCCGTTGTGCGGCACAACAATCATTGACCAATCCGAGGACTAGAAAGAATAAGTTTTTCAGATTTTATGCAACGAATTTGAAGCAGTTGCTCGTTACGCGTACGGAGATGGAAAAATAGGAATTCCGTTGAAAGTCCGGACTGCAGATTCTAAGCTCGTAATTGCAAGATCCGGCTTGCGCTGCTCCAGTCGGAGTTCGAAATCCGTCGAATTTCGGCGCTCGGCGAGTAGTGACATTTTATTTATTAGCTCATTATAATAAAAATGAGCAGGAAAGCCGCGAAACTGACAGTTTCTCTCGCGTATTGTAAAATCAGGCTCGATTCTAATGGCGCTCGTTCGAAACGATGAAAAAATGGGTCCGCACCTCCCTGAAAAGCAGCTCAACCTGGCGCTATTAAAATCGCGAATATGGATCGGAGAGGGGTGGGGCAGTGGCCGCGGGAGGGGGAGGAAAAGACAAAAACGGATATTTCGTTAATCCGAGGCGGTGAGTTCGATCGGTCGGCGGCGTTCCGTCGCTCTTACAAGAGATTGCGATATGCTGGCGATAGTGCGCGCGGGGCCCGTAATGAGACGTCACGTTCGAGCAATCTATCCGTTTTGTACAATAATGAAGTACGGGTGCGCGACGGCGACAGCGATATCGGACCCAATCAGCTGGTCCGAATCGATCCAAATTATTGGAGCCCTCCACGTTCGCGAGTATCGCAACGATCTCGAGTCGACGGCGGCTTTCCGACGATTTTCACCTCTGCGACTTTCTGCGGTGCGCGGAATATAAGACACTAAGCAACGCCAGGCCAGGCCACGCCACGCCACGCCACGCCACGGCTCGGCACGACACGACACCGCACGGCATGGCACGGCGCGGCACGGCACAGCATTATTTACAGTTTTGGTTATAATCCGCGTGAAACCGATATTAGCAAGCCGACTGGTTAGCTTTTCGTCAAATGATCAAACCACCGGGGAAACCGCGAGCCACACACACACACACACGTACCGGGCGCTAGCTTTCAACGAGCTCAATTTTTTCCCCTCGTCTTGCATAAACGCGAGCTGCGCGGATATGGGTAAATTAACAAATTGCAATTTGAATAATAAACTCCGATTTTCATGCGCGGGGCTTCTAATTATTGCTTTTTTTCAATAAATTACCCAGACTATCCGAGACTATCCAACGTAACTGATGCCTCGCAAGAGAAGGATTATTTTACTTGATCTTGGCTTATGCTCGAAAAAATGTTCAAATTCGAGTTTTTAACGCTTTGGTCCAGTGGCTGCGGCTGCATTTATTAAATTTTATTCAAAGACGTATCTCGCCCAAAATTTTCGATTCGTCTGAATGACAAGTGTAATATTTACGAGTGCCTTGTTACCATATGGTTCTTTCAAATATCGAGCGAATTCTCCTGCCGAATTCTAATTCGTCTGTGTTGATCAGCGAAGTTTATCGAATGACGCGACGCGATTCGGATCGAAGATCCACGCGCGTCAGACTCGTTGCCATTTGAAGTTTAAAGTTCTCCAGTCTTCCTTACACGCGACACATTTATATTGCTGCTTTAGAAGGGACGACAGCGACGATTACCCGTCACACATTATAAGTATAGTCTACCGAACCGAAGCCAGTCGTAAAACAAATTTTTTCAATTACATTAGAAATGTGCATACAGCACAATAGACATTCTTTAATACGATAGAAGTGCATAAAGCCTTACATAAAATACCGTGCGGGGGAATTCTTATTTCTTATCTTCTGACAAATTTTTGATTGATAACTATTATTAAAGTTGGGAAACTTTGTTTTATACCCCCGAGTAAAGCGCGCGGGGAAAGCTCGATTCAAGCTGTAGCATCTCCGTTGACAAATTACGAAAAGCCTCCGTTTTTATCGCTCGATGCATTATGAATGACAGTGATAACGATAATAACAGCAATAATAATAACACTAGCGTCACGAAGGGAAAATGAATTCCTCGGGCGATTTCGTCTCCTTCGTCCTCGATTGCATAATTTCGTGCGCAAACTATCGCGCAAATTGTGGAAAAAATGTTGCTCGCCGCGTTCGGCGCCCATAGATTACGCCTGGATTATAAAATTGAGGCAGGATCTAGGGGACCACGCCCAATAATTTGATCCCCCCGCGAGTGCTCAAAAGTCCTTCTAGGCGTCAGGAACGAGACGTCTTGCAAAACGCTGCCGTAAAGTCGAGGCGAGGGTCTGCGATGCGTGCGATGCACCTGTAATCGAGAGCCCTCTCCGGCTTAACGACGCAAAGACAGAGCGTCACTTCCGGCGCGTATTCGCGGCGACGTCCTCCCTCCTGACAAATAGCGATTCTCATCTTGTGCGTCGCTGATAATTGCGCAACGGTAAGCCGAGCACCGGCGCGCCTTTCACAATAACGTACGCGCGCAGCATCGTTACGCTCAGAAGCCGTGCAGCAGCAGCAGCAGCAGCAGCAGCAGCAGCAAAGCGAAATCTCTAGTTCGCCGACGTTTCATAACCCGGTGTGCGTGTGTGGCCTCCTGTGCATGCACGCAGTCGCAACAACTGCGAAACCCATGCCTGGATATTGGGATTTTTGCTTGTTGCATTAGCGCGAATAGTTTGCGGCGAAAATTCTTTGATACCTGCACAGGCGGCTGCGGAGAATAAAGCCGCGTGGATGTTTATGTAGATTACGGAATTTTCGACTGCGAGTTAACGCGATTCGCGGTTACACGATCTACACTGATAGGCATGCGAAAAGTAAACAAAACTCGGTGAAGGATATTAATTGTCTTACATTTAAAAATGCTACGTTAATGCGAGCCAACCTCCGAACGTGTGTGTGCGCTTGTAGCCGCATACTTTATGTACTCGATTCACAATTCCACGATTCGCATTCGTCGGCGTACGAACATTAATTACGGCTGTCATCTCTCGCGCCGCTAATTTTCATTAAAAATCTTATTATAAATAATTCTATTTTCAACGTCGATTTATAGAATTTCAGTTAGGTAAAAACTCGTTATCAATCTACCGCGTGCTATTATGTAAAATATTTGATACGTCGAGGAAGATAAGCAGGGAAGCCAAACCATGAGTATTTAAATTACTTCTTAATAGATGGAGTACAAATTTTAATCAACTGCTGCGCCTATTTTCGATTTTCTCGAGTAGCGCTTTAAGCGTCGATAACTTCGATCCTGAAGTTTTTTCAAACCAAATTTAATTTAAAATAAGTGAGTATGAGCTGCGGATTAGTATAAACATTGTAACCGTTCGATCGTATTAAATGGCAAAAGAAAATTACTCGCTAATATTTATTTCGCATAGACATTTGAGAATGTGAATTATAATAATTTATTTAAATGGATGGCATATCGTAAACTAATAACAACTTCGTAACTCCTTTAATCGACGCCTTGAATTCTAAATAAATAATTTATATTGCGCGAATAATTATTTTCTAAAAGATTCGCTCGTTTAACTCATAATTGTTTCTACTCGAGTTTTGCTTAAAATTTCACAAATTCTCCATAACTTAATACTAAGCCATCGATTGATGTACGCAGAAAACTGCTTTCCTAACTAATGATGATCCTTTTTCCAGATGCGGTATTGAACACAAATTTATATTTTCCCCTTTCCTAGTCACATTTTCGTTTATTTCTCAATGTCTCTAAGCATTCTAAAATACTTATAATACTTTACGTAATTCCACAGGTCGCAGGCTGTCTTATTTTACTATTTATTATTTAGCAATTTTCTACAAATTTTTCAAATTTAAGTCGTTTGTGTATATAGGCTCGGGATAAAAATAGATTTGCTTCATCTTACAGAAATTTCCAATCAAAATTAATTTTTTTCTCGCTGATATTTTATCTTAATTGCCATTTTTTATTAATTGACTATTTAAAACTAAATAAAATATTTTCAATGACGTCTAATTAAAGTTATAATGGAAAATTTATTTTCTACTTGTTTCATTTTAAACACTTCAATTGAACGAGATATGGTTTTCATATTTTTTGTAAGTAATTTTATCCTTTTATGTCAAGGTCCACGTAATCCTAAAAAAAATTAATATTTGTAATTTGATTACAGAAAACGAACAAAATATATACAACTTTTTTTTTTAATATTAAATTCGATGGTAATAACATAAATAAAATTTTTGTAAATAAGTTTGTTTTTTTCGTATTTTTCAGAATGATA
Organism: Platyscapa corneri; assembly: GCA_018907185.1. Taxonomy (NCBI): domain Eukaryota; kingdom Metazoa; phylum Arthropoda; class Insecta; order Hymenoptera; family Agaonidae; genus Platyscapa; species Platyscapa corneri. Next base: position 871,536 of record JACCHW010000018.1, on the reverse strand, counting down.
AAATAAATATTTAATAAGTAATTAGTAAACAGATTTTTAAACGGCAATTTTATATTTTTCTACATTTGCATCGTTTATTTAAATTTTTTCTCATTTACAGTCTTTAAACGCTTTCCTTAATTTTTTGTATTTAATTACATTGACATTACACTCGATGAAGTTTTAGAATGAAAATAATCGTGCGGTACAATTTAAAAATATGATCTTATGGTTAGTAAATCAAGCCGTTGTATGCACGTTTTGGTCAATGACGGCAGTCATTATGCAAAGTTATAATTGTGATAAAAATGAAAATGCATTCGGCGTGTGTTTGCTTGAGAAAATGATTTTTTGCAACTTGAACTTGGAATTCGGAACGTGCGTTGACTGCTTACTTTATCCTACTTGTACCTGGAAGATTGCAATAAGTGGATGCTGCACAACCTCCTTTGACCTATCCTTGTTGACGAGCTAAGGCGGAACAAAGAACGTCGAAACACGCAAATACGCTATATATAAATTCTTCAAATAACGAATACACCATTTAGCAATGGTTATTAAATGTGTTTTGTGTGTGTATCTTACGGATTGAAGTATAATTTACTCGACGAGAACACCATCGAATAAAGAACGAGTAGCATATTTAAAAATATTTTCAGAGAATCGCTAATAAATAATAAGATTTATCATAATAATATTTTACGCAAAATTCTTTATTTTATGACTTCTAATAACGATATTTGCAATATTATTAAATTAAAATTCATTTGCAACGTAAATAGATGTACTGAATTTACTAGCCGATTTCGAGCAAAAATTATTTTTATTAATTTTAACCTTTATCATTTGAGCATTTAAAAATTATTAAAATGATCAACGAATTAGATATGGATCAAGTCGCTTTATAACGCAGATATAAATAATTCTTATTTATAGAGAATAAGCTGTGGAAATATTTATAATAATAATTAATTGAGAATAATAAAAGTTATCTATATAGTGATAAGAAATTAGCTTGCAAGGCACTTGAAATTGTTACAAAACATTATCATTCTAATTACGGAAATTACAGACTGAGATCAAGATAATTAAAAGTGTCCAAAGAAGATAATCTGGTTGACTTGAGAGACAACACTTGTATTTAAATTGTCGTTTCAATGATGCAGATAGAATTTTTTATGCGATTATTGGTAAAATGGTAATGATATACTTTTTTTTACAGTGGATAAATGTATTTTACAACTTACAAGATCATTTATTTGTAAATTTGTGTGCGCAAATATAATTACAAATAGCTATTTTAAATCAGTAAACCCTTTAAGACTATTAATTATCGTGTAAAAAATAAAAAATGAAATCAAAGACGAATCTAAGTGAGAACTTGAAATATTTTCAGAAGCTTGTAAAAAAGTTATAAAATTATTTTTAATTACTTTGACAAAAACGAGCAGTATTTTTGTCCAAAAATAAGATAATAAATTGTATGGTACTAGAAAAGAAAACGATAGATTGTTGGAAAATTTTGCTACGAAAACAAGCTACTTGAAACATAGAGTTACGTATGAAATACGAATATTTTATATTCATTCAAACTTATCCAATAAATCTGATTGCACTTTTTACATACGAAAACACAATGAATAAATTTCCGATATGGATTTTTTGAAAGAGCACTGAATCGATATTATATCCGATAACTGTTGCTAATTTACGGATAAAATTCTATTTATAAAAATGTTTATATAATGTTTTTGATATTAAGTACGAGATTGCCTTGGCATCCTTCATTGGAGATATTCATTATTAAAATAAAATAATATAATCATTAATAATAATTGTGTAAATACTCTGAATGAGATATTATTTAAAAATTAGAATTGCGGATTGCGGTTGGGAACAATTGTACGTGCTTTGCAAGTAGGAAAAAACTCGAGGAAAGAATTTGAAAAATTAAATATCCAACTGTAATATCTAATTAATTTTAAATAGTCGATAATGCAGGCAGCAGTACAAAATGGCGATAAATCAGAAGCATAGCAGGCCCGATGTTTGAGAAAACAATCAAATAGATCAAAGAAGTTATGAAAAAAGTAAATAAACTATAGTTCGATAGAGAATGTAAGAAATATAGCCAAGTACGACTGGGAACAAAACTTTCGCGTATAATAAAAACAGGCTGGCTAGAAAAGTCTTGCGCTATAATTTTCCACTATTTGTCTTGTCTTTGGAAAGACTTGAAATTTTTTATCGATACGATTAGTACCACGGAGTAATAAGAACAAATGTGAAAAGTACAGCATAAAATATGTTTAAAACTAACCTTATGATATTTTTCCGTAGTTGAAAACGTATTATATATATTAGGTATTCGATTGCAGCATTTTCTTCGACGTTTGAAATTTTGTCAAATTTCCCATATTAGACGAAATTTACATGTTTTTGTACCTCGTAAACTTCAACGCATAAATTTTAAAGTATCTCAAGAAAAAGTAATTTAAATTTCACCGCAGAAAATAAATTACAAATTTATTCAACCTTGAAATAAAAAAAGAATAATTTTAACGAATACGACTTTATTAAATGTGATTATATCTACATGCTATTTACTCTTTTGAGAACGGAAAATTCGTAGATATTCAAAGTTTAATTTCATTTAGTCGTTAATATTTATCAATATAGTTAAATAAATAGTTTGTTTATTGTTTTATTCATTAAAATAGCGTTCGCAGAAGCCGACTATGCAATAAATAGTTGTAAATTTAACAAAATAAAAGTATTACTCATTGAGAGAGAAGAAGAAGTTGCTCGATAGTGGGTGGTAAAGAAAAACTTTCGGATATTTTTCGGATATTTTCGGAGAAATTCAAGGAATTATTACGGAAGAAATAAGTAGAATACGGTAGTACTCGGGCAGCACTAATCAAAACAACGGGTCGTCGAACTGTGCCCGCGTAGACTCCACCTACTAATTACGCCTACTATTAAAAGAAAGTTACACGAGATGAGCCAATAAACGGTCAAAAAACCGATTTCCTCGGCCACAAAAGTAGAGACAGACAACATCATTCTCAACAGATTAACCGAACGCAGAGATCCATCTTCATCTCATCGTTATGCCATTATGCACGTCGCACCGCAGCTGCCTTTTTCTCTATTCCCGTTCTCGAAAATGACGGAGGCTAACCACAAAAATGTGGCTCGCGAGATAAACCCAAATCTAAGCCGTCGACTCGAGATACGACTAATTTTCACGTTATCGGCGCTATTGGATTCAGCCACGGACGGACGGAACTTGTTTACTGGTTTGGAGGGATGGATCGGGATGCCCTTTTCCGATTCAAAACTGCCGTACGCCGGCGATAAAATTTCTGATCGGTTTGAGCAGGTAATCGAACGACGATCCGGGTAACTCGGCGGGCCTCCTTTGTGTCGGCTGATTGTAACAATAAAATGCTCTTTGTGCGTGCATCGAACGGTCGTAAAACCGTAAGAAAGCTAAATACCGGAACGGAGGCGGCTGTCTCTTTCCAAATGTCGCCGATAGGTGGAAAAGATGACGAGACGCTCGGAGCCGAAAGCATCGACAGAAACGTTGACGCTCGAGACGATGTGGACGTCTGTGATACACGCGCTACTTCCGTCTATTGTTCGCCTGGGCACTCAATACTGCACCGTTCGCCTAATTGCATATTTTACTTTTCTACGAATTAGATTTTGATAAATTCGATGACATATTACGTTAATGGCGTAGCTTTATTCCCCCTGCGTGATCCAGTTTTCCCCAAAGGAACAACCAACGACATCATCGACTCCCGGCTGTTAATTACGAGAACTTATCAGTTACGTTATTTTGGTTAGTTTTCAGGAGAAAAGACACGCACTCCTCGATGTCCTATTGGAAATACATTTGTCGAGTCATCCATTATCCGCCAAACTACGCTTCGACGTGTTTTGCGAATGATTTTGGAGAAAGAAAATCACATCTTTCAACGCTAATGATTATTTAAATTGCTCGTATTTATGAGCTTAAACAGATAATAGAAGAAGAGTAATTTTTGGTCAACTGCTAGAGAATGTGTCATCCTGCATTATCATTGGGTGTGACAATGGATATTTTGCGCAGTGACGCGAAAATAAACCAGAAAGCCGAAAGAGCCGTGATAAACGTATTCGGCAGAGTTCGTCGAATACAATAGTCATTGTTCCAATGAACGATAATGTATTTAATCTGTCGTCGCGCAAGCATTTGACTATTAGCAACACGTATGCAAGACTAGGCGAAGACGCTGGTAGATGGCAATGTCAGAACTGTCTGGCCTCCTTAATCTTCTACAATTATCGCGGCCTCCGAGAAAGACAGTAACTTCCGTTTTGTTCCTGACTTTCGAAAAAACTCTGTAAAAAACTCAGCCGTTGGGAAAGACCTTGCAGACATCGCGATCTTTTTAAAATTACATTTAAGCAGCGAATTTTTTCAATTTCGATGTCGGACGGCGCGAGCAAGATTGAAGATAACGCATCTTCAAAGTGACGCTATTTGTGCCTCGGAAAACGGGAGGAACGTACAATGGAAAAATTGATTTTTGATAAAGACGAAAACAGAATTCTTTTACTTTTCTTGCTTTGATTTAGGCATTGCAGAGGCTGACGCTTTAGAAAGAAACTTGCCACTGTTTCCGAATCGCGTGACCGAACGCGAGTGTATCTTCCTAATTTCACCCTCACCAACGTCCGTACTGCTGGCGCGAGGAGGCAAGGACTTTTGCTCTCGAGGTCGTGCCTTTCGAACAGGCCTGATCCAAGGGCCACGCCATTGCTTCTCAGAAGTGGGAAGGTCGCTTTCGATTGTACCTCGCGAAAGTGCTTCTCTCGAATGCAGACTTAAATTGAAATGTTAGGAACTGTCTGGTAAAAATCGAGGAAAATGCGGACAGTGCGATTTTTTTTCATCAAAAACCGTGTAACCTAGTTTGGTTTTCTGAAAAATCTTTTATATGGTTTAAAAATATAATTGATAAAAATTCAACTCTCGCTCGAAAGAAAACGGAGAAAAGGTTAATTAGCTTACTCATGGCGCGTAGAGAGACACTAGACCAAGAATTTTAATACCTTTTTTTGCTCGATGTGCCAATAGTGAGAATAAGACACGAACGCTCGCATACTCAATGAACAGTAACTCTAATATTGAAAATGGAGGCTATGATCCGCAACCCAGTTCATCCGAAGACGTTATTAGTGAGTAAAGGGTAATCAACGTCACGGGGGCCGATCCGCGCTCGAGCAATAATCGGTTATTAGGTAAAGTTGATGCCTCGCTAGAGCAGTGCCTCTCTGCCCTGGGAGAACGCGCAGCTCCTCCGCTGTTGCACAATCCGCAATCCATAATCTTGGCGCAGCTCGTCTCTCGCATAAAACTCATCACCGGTTTCTCTTATCGCTCCCACTCGCACGTTCCCGCTTCTATGGTGCCCCTCGCAGCTGCTTAGTTGTAATATTTTGCTCTGGATGCACTTTCACGACGCCGCTACTCTTGTTCGCGTGCAAAAATACAGCTGATTTATGATAACCTATGCGCGTTTCATTCACGCGAATCCGCGATATTGTAACGGTCTTCGGAAGTTTGCGGATGTAACGGCTTCTAGGAAGAGCGGAAAAGTGCACGGAAAAAGAAGCGACTTTTTAAGACCGATGCAGTTGCGTAGTTTTCGACTCAGTTGCTTCGAGTATTAATGATGGCGCTAAGAAAGTTAAGTTGTGTGTTTATGTTAGTGCAATCGTAATTAATACGCATTTTCTACCATACATGCATGCGTATTATACGTAAACATAGATGCGCGGAGTTGCACAGTAATACATAATTACAAGTTTCATTGAGAGATGTTTTAAAATTTCAAAATTATTATAAAAAACTGAGGCTTTTTTCTGAATGACATTTGAAATATTATCTTGAAAACATAGTGTCAAGTTTCAATTTTAGAAAACGTATTAAACGACACACGTATATTTAAGTATTTATTAAAGTGAAGAGCATATTATTCACAATATATTTTGCAATTACAACTATTTATAATAATATCGTGAAAAGTACATATTTCGTTTAAAAAAAAAAAAGACGATAATTATTACAATGTACAAATCACCGTCTGATAACTTAAAAAAAATGTAAAATCTAAAATTGTTTTCAGACCTGAAATTTTCCATTTTTATACAAAAATTGTAAAAACAAAAGAATACGTGAAAGAGTGTATTTGGATATTTTGTAAATTACACGTATTTTCTACAACATTTGGGTTACATTTTTTAAATTAATCCTACTCGATTAAAAATAGATTCTAATATGAAATCTTACGCATATTGAAAATTTGCATACAAATAGATAGATTTTGCCAAATGCTTCGTCAAAAATAAACAATCGTTATACTCGGATAGCCTTTAGAATAGATTATTCTATATAAACATGTGTTACCAAGTTATTAATATAGAACTTGTTTATTTAACATTATTCTTTTTATAACTGATCGAATGAAATATTTAAGCATACAGCACAAGCCTTTCAATCTTGGCAACACAAAAGCGTAAATTAATAAATATAAATAATAAAGCTTATTACATAATAAGATAAAAAACTTGATAAAACATTAATTGTCCTTCCCCCCCCCCCTCTCTCTCTCTCTGACTGTCTATATATAAATATTATAAAGTTAAATTTGAATACCTTCAAGTATAATTTTAAGTCGATCTCAATATCGCGTAGTGAGGAAAGTGAGAAAGGCAAACGAGGCGGATTACTGTTCTCAAAATTTATAATTTGGACAGTCGCCATTGGGTGGATGACATACTCATCCTATAAGGGATAATCGTTGTAGTTACGAAAGAGCAGCAGAGACGAACGCAAAATTTAAGGTGGAAACTAAGTTTTCCGTAGCCGTGCAGACGGCGTTGCATCGAGACGAGCGACGCGCCTCGGGATAGAAAGGGAGAGAGAGAACTCGCGTTTTTAGGTCGCTCGGGAAGCTGTGGCGGGGATGGCGGTTTCAGGGTAGCCCAGTTGGTGTCGTCGGCGGGAGCTGCGCCGGTATCCCTTGCAATGCCTCTTTATTGATGATTACGGCGTCGCCGTTCGCAGTTTCACCTTGGAAGTCGCCATAAGGCAAAACTCCTCTTCCCGCTTGCGAGTTTGTCGGATCATTTCAGCTCTAGTCACGTGGTCCTGTTGCTTTTCTCTACTTTGCTCAAAGCGCCGTTTCTACTTTATCGATGTGGCTGTTGAACTTTGCTCGAGTATCACGTGAAAAGTCGTTTTGGTCTTGTTAGGCGGAACAGACCTCGTGGTTACGTCGTTACGCCGATGCTGTCATTAATCAATAAATATTCAACAAAGGCCAAGTATTCAGATCTATTAATTGTGTTATAAAGTAAATCTTGGATACTCCGCACATTTTTTTAGGATGCGTGAATTGTTTATAGTACTCACTTCTTGGAAATTTTATTTAATATTAATGAACAAATTTCTTAACAACTTACAATTTATTCAATTGATACAAAAGAATTTTTTAACCAATTTCAACATTGAAGTTGAATTAATTATCAATAACCTTTTCTAAATTTGGGCTATCAATTTATACGTAAAATATTTTCTATTACATCAAAATCTTGATTTAATAATAAATGAAATTAAGAGAAGTCCATACAATAAAATTTAACGAAAAATTGACTCTGTTAAATTCTCTCGTAATAATTACGAATCTCCCATACTTGCACAAGCGTCGACTCATAGGTGAATTTCGTTTTTGCAATTTGACAAAACAATCGCTCAAATACAAAACGTAATTTAATTGAAGAAAAATTAAGAAATCTGTGCCATCCTGAATTTTAATAATAACAGTGGACTTCTGTATTTAAAATTTAGTTATTGTCTTTAATAACTGACCAACTCGTTTTTGAAAATAAGTAATAATTTTTAGTAAAACTTTTGTAACGCTTACAAAATTGATTTAAGCAATGGAAATGATGCAGCAACTGCTATTAAAAATAAAAAGCCATACAAAACTCGTAGGAAAAGAATTAATATAATTTTTAACGTAACTTATATAATATTAATTTTAGTACAGCGAAAAATGAAATAAAGTAACGGCAGATTTATTTTTAGTAGAAAGCTAACATTTTGTGCTGCGTCACGTTGTTTCTAATTCTGATTTCTGTTTGACTGTTTAATTAATTATATATAAATCTATCAATTTTTTCCCCACCGCACACAATGATAAATCATAAATCAATGCATTTTTAAAAATTAATATATTTTCCTGTCTCGTGAATGCATCATTTTTTTACGTCTCTCGAATATTTAAATTTATTTACTGTATAATTAATTGTTCGCAACGATAATTTTACTTTATTTTGCATTCGGAATTGTCTCCTCCATACTAAAACATCGAGGAAAAAAATCGCCTTTCAAGTTTTATGATTCACGTATAATAATTCACGTGTTAATATAATGCATATTATTTATGCTCCTGTGGTGGATTTCAAAATGTGTTCCTATGCAATTTAAGAAAAACTGCTATGCCTATACTTTTAAAAACATTTAATTTTCACTTGTATTAACACTTAGATTTTATTTCATTTTTATCTTGCCAGCATCTGTCCATAAAAAGCTAAAAGTTTATAAAATAAGTTCTAGGATATTATGAAAAAGCTAAAGCTTCTCTATTATCGCTTTTTAATATAATTTTAAAGGACAGTTGCTAGAAAATTGAGCCGTTAATCAAAATTCGTCAGGGAAGTACTTTGAATACATTAAAAACTAAGATTAGTGTTTGTTTCAGAGTAAATCTTGTACAAACTTTTCTTTCGTATGAATATTTAATTTCGCCCAAGCATAGACAAACTATATATTACAGAAATTATGGTCTTATTGGCTGATAGTGCTGAATATTAAGTGACGAGGTTATAGTTAACTCATTGCGAGCTTATGCACCATTTAACGGAGCTTTCCCGTCAAATCTTTCGCTGCTCATCCGACACATAATGCATATTGCATCTTGCAACTGCAGCTCTTCACACCACTTAAGGAATTCCACTCGCGCGCTCTTAGCTCGTTACAGCCACATTAGTTCGCTCGCACGTTAAAAAATCCTTTGTGTGGCCACAGAGACGGCACTTTTTGGTGAAACAAATATTAACTTAGTTTCAAAGCTAATAAGAATGAGAAATAAGGAAAAATAGTGAAAAATGTATTTATCAAATGAAACGCGCTAACCTATCGAGATTTGCAAGTGCGATGCGAACATTTTTATTTTCAGATTGTGATTTTGCCAAGATTCACACAATCGAGTGACTCGAGAATTCAAAGAAGACAAGCGTTGACTTGCCAATTTTTGTTATTCATTCTTTCATCTCCCCTACCACTGCTTCTAAGGCTTTCACGGATCCTGGGGGAGGTAAGATATACCCCCAGGACTTCGCCTGCTTTCAATACCAACCTGACATACATAAATTTTATAATAGAGTTCGTTGGAGAAACAGCTAGAACTGTCACAATAAGTCACGGTAATTCCCAATCATTTGCCCCTTATTTTCACCTTTTTTATTATCTTTACAAACTACACATGAATTTACAAATTAATTATGAAGTTACAAATTCTGATGTAATTATGCAAATGATAAAGGACCGTGAACTTCTAAACGTTTTACGAATTTTTTACCAAAAGCTGCTGTTAGGAATAAGTGAAACATTTAAACTACTAAACTTACGTGCATTTAAAGTAACGGTTACTTTAAAATAGCAAATGTGATTTACATAAATAGAAAATAATTAAAAGAATAAAAAAATGATCGATCTGTCAATGTTGTGAACGCAACTTTCATTTTACTTATGCTCGTTAATAAAATTTACAAAATGAAAGTGCATCAAATTTAATAGTTTTAAATTACTTCATATATTACGTTCAGTATTAAACAATAGCTAGCTAAAGATAATTCACACAAGCTTAGTTGACAGAAAAATATATTTTATTAAAAGACATAGAATTTGCGTAAAACTGATTTGATATTTAATAACGAACTGACTCAGCTTTTCTTTAGAAACTAATCAATTCTAGTTAAACGAAAAAGAAAAACAACAACCACAGATGTACAGATTAGATTATTCGATCGAAATTATTTGAAAGCTCTTGTGACAAAATTTTAATGGAGAATAAATAAATTTCCATTTATCTGGTAGATCAAAAGATGATAATATTTTTTGTCCCCATTTTCCAACAAATTACCAGATTCTTGACTCCGATGAAGTTATCAACCAAATACGATACTCGTTATAAATAAATTATTTTCACAATTTATTAAAGAATTCGAAGGTCTGAAGGAAATTAAAATTTTAACGTTGTTCTACTCGAAGCTTCGAGTTTCATTAATCTCGAACAAATCAAAAGATTTTCTTCTTTTTTCCCAATTTCTCAAATTTAGCTGAGCGTCTATCGATAAAAATTATTCCTACGAAAAAATCCGGTTTCAAATTAGATTTATAAAAAAATTTATTATTTTGAACGAATTTTGATACTGTCTAATGCCATACGGCGCTTTCGCAAGCTAATTTTCGTAATTCCATTTTGTCTTATTATCTAAGCATTATTTTTTCAAGCCTTCGATGAATATCTTTTAATTATAGTTAGACTATGCATAAAATTCTTTAAAGAAGAATTGAAAGTATAATACGATAACCTTTATCTTGTCGAGATCTGCCGATTTATTTTCGGTCGCGTTTGCCAGACGAAAACTCGATTGGAATTCATTACGTAATTGGGGAACTTTGATTCTCAACGTACACCTTTTGTTTTTCTCTCTTATTCTTTTCTCCGCTCTTTTATTTAACGTGACGTACACGAGTTAAAGATCGATATCTGTCTGATAAACCGACTTGGCATTGGGATTTTAAACAATTCCACACAAGAGTTAGTAAAAAGTACTGGCTTCAATTCAGTGGTCGATGCTTTTGATTCTTGAAAAATGTCAAGTTAATAAATTTATTTTCTCGAATGCGAAACGGTGCTCAGGCAAATCTGAAATAAGACATGAGAAGGTCTTTTGAAATAGTAAAAGTCAGCGAAATACGTCTGCAAATACAATTTATTGATCTACTGTAGTTCATTACACGTGAGGGTTCACGGATAATTAATTAACAACAACAATAATAATTAAAATAATAATTAATAGCTGAGTATAATACAATAAGGGTAATTATAATAATGAAACCTAATTTTCCTTTTTTACTTTCTATGACAGCTGCCTCAATGCCTTTTTAAGAGTTCCTAGCACACCTACAGAGTTGTAATCTTTTTTTTTTCCAATTTTTATGACAATTGGAAATTTTATTTTTATTTTACGCTTCATATGGATATTCAATGCATACAAATTTGATTGTGTTACAAGTAAATTTTTCCCTTAGAAAATACATATTATGCTTCATTTTCTGGACATAGAGAACTTTCCAACTTCAAAAACCTTGTCCAATGCTTTCATTTGACTTACATACAAAATTATAATTTCTTCGACGTTTATAATATGAAAAACACATCGTAATACCACGATGATAAAATTCTCAGAAAGCGTAATCTTACGTTGTAAAAAAAATGCAAAGGCAGTAAAGAAATATTTGTGAATCGTTAACTCGACTTACATGGATCTCATATAGTTGTAAATTTGTTTACAATGACATTAACTTTGCTAAACATTCGAAACTGTGAACCATAAATCATGTTTGGTATAAAACGAAATCATAAATTTATGTTTAATTTTCACACAACTATTTAAACGTGTATGCATATGAGAAGAGCAACGATCAATTAACAACTGTTGGTGCTTTTCTTGTATCGAAAATCGTACCCGACAATTGAACATTTTATATTTATTAAGTACTAAGAAAAAAAACTCATTTGATCTCTGCCTTATAAAACGGTTTCTTGCTTTCTTGCAATTACTTTAAGATAGAAACTTACTATTACGATCATAGATGTTGTTATTGAATTAAAAAGCTCTTCAAGAATGAATAAAATATTTCAGGCTACTGCTTAGCCAATTAAAATTAACGCCAACGACCTTTCAGATCATAAACTACAAATTTTCTTTAAATCGCGATACAACATACGTACATTGTTGAATTTAACACTGATGGTTACATTTATACTACTTTTATAAATTTACCAATATACTATAATATGCATAGTATGCTTTCCAAATAGAAGTAAGGATTTAAAAATTTTTAATTTTTGCAGGCGCATAATCGAAGCTGCGTTGTACTTGTTCTTGTAACATTAATAAAGTCTCTTATATACAAAGGAACACCTGGCTCTTACTTACATACAAAATACATAAAATACATCCAGCTTTTGCTATTAGTTATAAACAAGGAATGTTACATTTATCAACGTCAATATTTTTTAAAATGCACTAACGTTATTATTAAGTACATCATAAAACCAAGTGTCCCCCGCATAATATCAAGACCTTAATTCTGCATCTTGTGCGTCGTTTTCAGTTTAGCGGATCAACTTCTACATAATCATAGATGAAGGGTGGTGGTGTAGCAGAATCAACCAAAATCTCTTCTTCGGAGCTCAATTCGGAAGAGCCTAATTCCATAACCGGATTGTTCCAAGCATTCACGTCCGTACCACCAATATCCAAACCCAAACGCAAGTTAGCGGGAGTATCTCCAATTACAAAATGATCCTCGGTCAGTGGCAGGGCGTCCTTCAATAAAAGCCTGTAAAACGAAACTCGGGTAAGCATTTTTTCAGTACGAAATTCAACCTTCGAATTTTCTTCGAATAACAAGTTTTATAAATAAATAAATCATAAATAAAAAAATCCATTTAAATCATCCCAATCTCTTAACTATAATAAACGTCCCTTTTCCAATGTAGTCCTATAATATAAATAATATTTCAATAACCAAAGCCCGTTAAAATAGTTTGAAACTGATTTAGCAAGTTATCTGTTAATAAAATATTGTTTCGCGAAGAAAGATAATTACCAAATGCTTTCATCAGCAACCACGTGGACTTTTGGAATCGGAAATCCGTTGAATGGAGATGCAACTGGTATAGTATAAGCTCCCATATTTTCAAAGATAATCCAGTCCCCGAGCTCCATTTCATTCATCAATACATTCTCCACAACCTGATCGAGGCCGTCACAGGTGGGCCCCCAAATGCTCGACGGGATCATCTTTCCGTGACCGTTGCGCAGCGGAATCGGCGTCACATGCTGGTGATCGTACAGAAGACAATTGAAGGATCCGTATACACCATCGTTGATGTAGTACATGTTATGAGTCACGGTGCTCGATGAATTTACGTCTGCTCGAATAGATCGCTTGCTATGAATCGAGGTCGCAAGGGTAAATGCAGAAGCAACGTAGAATCTTCCAGGTTCGGCAATAATATGCAAATTATCGGCTGAAACATAAGAAAGCGCAAATTCAAGCTTAGAGTTTGCGTGCATTCGGTGTTCGAGACAAAGAATTTTCCAAACATTTTAAAACCTCGAATATATTTAATGTTCTAGAGCGCGCGAGCGACCGAGGATAGAGAAAGGTTTATAAAAATTATAAGATTTAAATATTTGAGAAAAATTTTCAAAATATCTCAGAACTCTTCGTTACATTCACACCTCGTAGAAAACCTAAGCTAACAAGAACGCCGTTATTAAATATAGTATTATCATGTGAAAAGTTAGGAATATCTTGTGTGTATGATCATTCGCCGTTGAATTCAATGTACTCGTTGTTGGCGTTGACGCAACTAAATTGTATCGAACGAAAATTAATTTTTTAGTCAATTTAATGTTCTTTTGTTTTGGCTACCAATTTGCGGTTAGTTTCTCAGATTCACATCAACTATAGTCGATGATTATTTTAAAAACTTCGTATTGATGTTTACATTTGTTGCGTTATTATAATATTTAAAACAATACTGTGTAAATTATTATTTTTAATAAATTATGTAAGAGTAGTTTTTAAATACACACGCGGCCGCGCCTTGCAAGTTGTTTTCGTACTACTTTGCAGCAGGTCGTTAACGATTAAATGGAGATATTTTAAAAGTACAAAGATAAATAATTCGTACATGGAAAATGTTCATCCAGTGCGTGATTGATGACGTCGGCAATTTTATCAATGCTGGTACCCTTATCTCCTGGGTAACCGCCACCCAGATCAAGCAGATAAGGCTTAAAACCAATATCAGAGGCTAAATTAAAGAGATTCTTAGCGTGAGAGATGGCGCGGTTAAAAACTGGCGGATCTTGACAACCGGATCCAACGTGGAAGCTGATTCCGATCACATCGAGATCCAGGAGCCTCGCTAAACGTAAAAGACTTGGGGCTTCGTAAGTCGGATCGCAGCCAAATTTCATGCCCAACTGGCATTGTGCCACTTCTGAATCACAGCGAATGCGAAGAACAATCTGCAAAAAACGAGTTGGGACGTAAGAGAAGATCCAGATTTCGTTCGTTCATGCGCGTCTCGTGCTGTAAAGCGAGGGCCTCGAGCAAAGACAAAGGACCTACCTTAGCTGATGGGAACAGTTTTTTTATCTTGTGCAATTCACTTTCATTATCCACCGTCATCGTTTCCACTCCAACAGCAGCAGCGTGGCGAATATGCGAAGCTGGTTTGGCAGGATTAGCGAAAATGATTCTCGAAGAGTCGACACCAATTTCCAAAACTTTATTAATTTCGTTCTGGAAAAATTAAACGGCGCATACGTGTTATTAGTTTGAACAAAAACGATAAAAGTGCGAGGCATATTATTAGAAACTCACTTTTGATGCACAATCAAAGCCAATGCCAAGTGAAGCAAGTACTTCCAATACAGTCAGGCTGTCGTTACATTTTACAGCTGAAACAGACGTAATGCAAAGTCATTTAAGACGCTTGCTCCGAAGTTGTCTGGCGCTCAGAATTTGTAAAATTTACCGTAAAAAGGTTCTACGCGAGGTAACTTCTCTTTCCAGATTTGATGCTTGTGTACGATATCTCCGACGTCCAATACGTAAAATGCTTCTTCTTGCAAACCACTATTAGCGATGTCCCTAATCACGGTCATCAAAGTAGAAGTGTTGCTCAGCACGTGAATGCGTTCGTCCAGATTGGTTACCTTCATTTTGATTCGTTATTTAGGAGTAAATAATAAACTATAAAACTCTGTGGTAGCTAGGCAGCAAACTGCAATGAGAACGTTGCATTTCACATTATTAACATTATTAACAGTTTGTAAAATACATTATCAAGAAAGTTCATAAGAAGCATACGTGTAAAACTCTGCGGTTTAATTTATTGAACGTGTTCCATTCAACTTCTTATTTGAACTTGATACAAAATGTTAAAATACCACTACGGTTTATTAAAATTATAATTTATAACGCATTATTAATATGCATTAGTTATTAGATAAAAGAATTCTTGCGAGTGGAGCTATTAGCGGCATTACAAACACGCAGTTTTCATACTCCGCGCAAGTTTTACATAATGAGTCTCATTGGAACTTTGGTAAAAGTTTTTCAAAATTTTAATAAAATATTACGCGTTTCAACAAATAATGTAATTGAATATTAAGTATCTTTACGTAAAAGATTGTCATTTTAAAAATAGCAAGTGCAGATATTTGAAGAATATCCACTTGATTAGTACAATTTACATATTTGTGCCAAGTTCCCATCGAACAATCGGACAATTATTAAAAAATACATTCGTATACGAAGAACAACTAAAATGAAATTAATAAATTATTTTAAGAGAACGTTAATTGTTGATTCAATTATCGCAAAAGAATGATATCCAACATTTTTTACAATACAATAATCATATCGATACAATTGCCTTTATCGCTACTAGTGTTTACAATAAAAGATTTAACACTCAAAACATTACATAATTAATATATTTTTCATACTATTGTCACTGAATTTATTTATTAGTTTCACGAGTGAAAACATTTACAGAAAGCTAATACGAATAAAAGCAATTATAACTTATGAAGCCTCCGGACAGTTTCATAATTGCTTTTCAAAAATTTAAGCTAAAAGTTTTCAATTAATTTTTAATATAAATTAAGTGGCGCGAATAATTCCGGAAGTGTATTATCTGTTATATATTATTCATAGTTAAAGTATGCAAATAAGGAAATACTTACGAGGCAGCTGTCAATTAAAATGATGAAATTCGTGGGGAGGCGGGTAATGCAAATTCTGTGTTAGGGGTGCTAGCAAAGCCACGGGGGCTCTGCGTTCAGGGCCAACTTCCAGTTGCCGCTGTTGCTCAAGCACCCAACAGACTGGTCAACCAGCCTATCGCAAACGGAACCCTGCAACAATAAATGAAAATTGTCTGTTAAACATCTGTATCTACATTAATACATAAATTATAGAATTCGCAATTTGCTTCATTCGACTATTTATTGTTTAATTTTGTGCATAAAAGCATGCATCGGATTCTCTTTGGGAAAGACTATATTTAAATAAACTGCAAGGCTCTAATAGAAAACTTAAAACGATGGCAATTCCTCGGATTTTTCATAATAACGAATTTTTTAGAATTAAATTTAAAAAAATTATTGCAAAATATTAATGAAAATATTCGTGTTGATGGAAAAGCTTGCCATTTAAAAAGTATTCGAAAGCCTACTCTTTCTAATAAAATAGAGAAGGGCGATTTTACTTCTAAGAAAATGTATTTATCGCCTCATCGCATGAATTAATATTATCTGCTGATTGTATCTCAAGAAATTTACGATAAGAAATATTTAATTAAACGAACGCGAAAACCTAATATCTCTAATAAAATAAATTATCTGAAACTCGGTGTGTGGTTGAGGCGCGCGCCTCAAGGGGGGAGTGTAATAGAACTTATTGAAAATGTAAGATATTAAAATTGTCTCGATTTACAGAGAATTTTCTAGACTGCTATTTTTGCTTTAATTTTCACGATGAATTATTTTTCAGTCATACGAACAAGTGGCGCGACTTACATTTTTTCATCGCCGAGCAAATATTGGAATGTTATTCTTGAAAAATTTGGTTCCCTATCGTAACTATTACAGAATTAAAAAAAAAAAAACGATTTTTAATCTTTCAAAAGTTCGGAGGAAAAATGATTTATCAAGAATTTTATTGAATTCTGGAAAAGCTTGTTCCTAGATAACGATTCAATTTATATTACTGACAATGGTTTGAGCAAACACAAAAAAAAAGAAATAAATTTATTGACTCGTCAAGACAATCGTCGTTACTCTTCAAACAATACGAGTGAGGAATTAAACACTAAAATGAACAGAAATAAAACCGATGGGATTTTTATTTATCGGCCGATGAGCAACTTTTTTTCCACGTCAAATTTATCGTTGGTGCACAAAAAAACACTAGTCTTTCAGAGTATAACCATAGTTCGACTTAAATTATAATGATAAGGCAAGCGCGCGTAAAAAATAATTTAGGAAAAGCTATGAATCAGAAGCTGACGATAGCGAGAAAAGGGGAAATACTTCCCCTAGAAGAGGGTAGATTTTAGTTTTTGCAACAAAAAGTTGCGTCTTTAACTGCGATTAGTACATTTCAACGAGAAATAATGAGCGTAGATTTTCGAACGCCTCCTCCGAACAGTTTCACAAGTTTCATATTGAATTTAAAAAAAAGAAAATAAAAGTAAAAAAAGTCCGACGGTACGCAATTATCTAGAGTTGCTTCTCATTGGCAAAATGCAAAATATCCCAACGCGTGCAAAACACTGAAGAAGGTACAATTGAACTTGCGAAAAGCAAACTACCGCTGTTGCGCAAATCACCAATGCGAAGCCAAGCCAACGCTAACGTTCGACTCGAATTACAGAATTACAATAATGAAAGTGATATGTACCTTTACGTAGGACGTAATTCTCGTGCCGTCTTTATCACACATACAACAAAACCCGACCGTTTGTTCAAAAATTGCACAGCCAAGCTATTGACTGCACATGCACAACGCGTTGCGAGTACAACACTGGAAAACGAGCACAACCTCGAGTCGGCGGAATAGCGAAACGAAAACGGCGGGCGCTCGGAAGCGTGCGAGTGTGTCCTGCAAGCTCGATGAATTTCAGCGCAGCTCTGAACCCCAAGCTACTATTTAGGCCACTATTTATATGAGCAGGCCACGATAAGTACTATCAGCCGGTCTACCCGTGCTCTCCGAAGTGTCGTCGGCTTTCGTCGGCTTTCGCACGGAATCAAAATCAGCTTGTTCTTATCTCGTAAGTCTCGACTGATATACACGCGCGCGCGCGCGCGCGCTGAAATTTGAAGACTCGAGTGCGAGTAGTACGTCGTACGTCGTAAGATAAAAAGAAGAGGGGGATGCTTTTCTTGGAACGCCGCTGGGGGCAGTAAACACCGCTTTTCCAGAATTTTCAGATTATTATCCGGCTAATGGCATTGTTGTGCGCAGCCGGCAACTGCGCAGTTTCGCTTGCAAATGGCAATAATGGCAGTAATGGCAATAATGGCGAGCCGAACGCGCCCGAGTGTAATTTCCGTCGCAGGAGAGCGCAGCGCGCGCCTAGACGATCCCAAGATGAACTTATCTTTATCTTGGCTCCTCGTCTATCTGACTTATTATTATTTCTCGCCGACTCCTCGCACTCGCGTCAACTCGAGCAAAATTCCTACGCAAGCTTTCGGACAAAAAACATGAAAGGCTTCGTTATTTATTTGCTCCGTTGTAATTGATTACATAAGATTATCTCGAGTCACACGCGAAGCTTACACTACGAGAACGGGAGAGAGCCAGAGAGCGAGAAGCCACTCAGATTACATTTGCTTTTCCATTTGCGATCCGCGTGTACCAATGGCACATTGCCTGTATGGACCGCGAGACGAAGGGGTGCGCGTCGATCCAACGGCCTTTTATTTCTCGCGTGGAAAATGAATGGTTCCAAATTCCACGACTTATTCCTTGAATTCTAATTGCACGACTGATTTTATTTCGCATGCTTGTTTTATCAGTCGAACGATGCGCGGAAACCTTATGTGTCAACTAGCTGAGCACGAGAATTTACAATCGCCTATATATCCATCATCTTGCACTTCCTATAATAAGAGACAAAACAATAAACTGTGTAGTATGCAGAAGTCATTTCTGATATTTTTTCCTTTTTTTTTTCTTTTTTTTTTTATATAAATGATAACTTTGCACGCAAAGATTTATTAGGAAAATTATTTTGAAATTAAAAATTCATTTAACATTTTTCCTATATCTTGGACTTATTTTATTTTTTTGCCTGTAAAATGAAACTATTGTATATTAAAAATCAAATTATGAATGACGCTACTCGACATTTTTAATATCGTATCGAATTTTCCGCAATTTACTCGAAAGTTACTCGTCCAATTAATGGTTGAAAGCAACACATAATGCATTTTCGGCGACTTTTTTCCTTCATATTTTCCACTTCTTCAACCTTCGTTTATATTGTACTTGGTATTTTTTTAAAAACACACACGGCACAGACTATTCACGAAAAAGTTTTAATTTATTAAAAAATTCTGAAAAAATAGTATTTACAAATGGCAAATAGAGCGCGTAAAATTATACTTTTATAGTTTGAATTATTATATTGAATTAGATCTCCAAATCTTTAGCCAAGTTCTATCCTCTACAAAAACATTTTTTATACGAATATTAAATTAAGCTATTTTTTATTGAGTACACACGCGAATGTACCGTTTATCTCTTAAATATGAAAAATTTTCGTAAAAAAAGTTGTTGAGCATGAAAAAGCAATTCTACATAATATATTAACGTTTTACACACAAATATTCCTACGTCAATATTTGTTTACGTAATACATATACATATACATATATTTATTAAAAATCCGTTAAACCAAGTTTGAATTATGAATCAATGCATAATATTCCAAAATGACGTTCATTAGTAATCGACTTGTCGATAAATCTATATCACGAATATTCTACATGTATTATTATAAACTTACCCATAGACGTCATATTACGGATATTCTATTTTTTTAAATTTTATATGAATGTATTGTTAACTATAATATAGTACGGGATAACAAGTTTCATAATACCAAATATATCAACTTATTATTTATATTTTTCTGGAAGATTGTCAGCAAAAGTTAAATAATTCATGCCGAAATCTTAACGAAATTTAAATGAAAATACGGAAACAACAATTATTAAACGACTATAAATAATGCATTATGTAAAAATCAATAAATTTTCGCCAAAATTACGAGCAACTTGTCGACATGTTTACCAATTTTTTGTTAATTGCAAGTTTTCCTTTTATCGTTTACAACAATGAATAATAATATTATGAATAAGAAAAATAAAATCTTTTATAAACAGTTAACTGCAGATATCAAAATTATTCATTCGTAATTCCTCCATCCATTAAAAGCTCATGATAGTTAAATAATTTAACTAATTTCTAGACTGAAAAATTCGCCCCTACCGTAAAACATGCAAATTTGCTTGTTCGATATACTTATCAGGAAATATTATTCGTGATCAAAATTAATATCTTTAAAAGAAAACCGATTTTATATTTTATTATCGATCACAATAATGTTTGCAAAGAAATAAAATAAAATGACACATTGAATTATTTTTTTGATGGATAAAGTGCATATCATTAAACTGAACATTGCAACATAATACGTAATACTATTTTATAATATATTAATAATTTCTCATAGTAGTTTTCTTCATTATTTTTTTTAAATCATACGAGCTAATTTACTTTGTTTTTTATATTCTAATAAATTGATTGAACGTAGTGGTCAAATTTTTAAATATGTAAATGAAAAATGCACGTTTAAGCATATGTAAGCTTTGTATAGTCAAATTAAAACTAGACAAAAATATACACAGTAATTAACATATTACATAGAATTAGCATCCAAATGCTCATTAAATCGTAGTAATACAATGGCAAATACTTAATTCTAAAGTACGGCAAATATTTAATTCTAAAGTATTTGACATTCTAAGAACTTGACTATATATGTACAAAAATGTAAATGATTACATGTATTATATATAAGAAAATATCAAATATACTACATTGAAAAAGTAAGATTTTAAAAAAATTATTTGTTTTAAAAAATCCCTGTGAACGATGAAAAGTTATTCGAAATATTTACTAGCTACTAATATTTATAAATATTTTAATAGCATGTATTATTTAACAAAAATTTAATTTAATTTAATTTAATTTCAAATAAAATTTTTCTTCTTAAAAAAAGGAAAAACAGAATCGTTAGTTGTTTATTTTAATTTTCTTCTGTATTAATAATAAACAAATTTGCATACCTGTGACCGTCAACGATAAGTAATATATTAATCATTCTTTAGTGACTTGAGTTGGTACTAAATGAAAGGAAATGCACACACGCGAAATCTATTTAATGCGCTGGCACTTGCCAAGTACGTTCGAAATTACCAGCACACAACAAACATTACATAAATTAAATAATTGTTCTGTTATAAAGAGCCGCTCGACAGATAATTTATTTTTTGTCCACCAAGGAATAAAGGTAACATAATATATTGTAAACCCTAATTATAAGCTTCATAGTTTAAACTAGTAAATAACCAAGTAACAAAATAAATAAGATGCAAGTGAGAAAAGTAATTTTTGCGCAGTTAAGAAAACAAATCTCCTATCGAGACTTATTTCCTTTTAATCTCGCAAAACTGCAGTTTAATAATTTCTAGTTTATTAGGCATTATGACGCTTTTAAAAGAAAATTATCTCATCGTGTAAAGAAATCACTTTAATGTACAATATGCCATTTAAGAGTGGTCGATTTATCAATGAAGCCATCGGAAAAATCCCAAGTGCCACGAGTTAGCGATATATAGTGGAAATATAGTAAAATGTCCTTTGTTATTGAAGGTGCTCCCCGATAATGTGCAGTAGATTTGCGCTGATTAACTATCTCACGTGCCGTTGGCTTTTATAATGACTGCGGCTCCCCCAGATGTCCAAAAGCTATACAAAATGTAGTAAACACGATCTCATAATACGTCCCAGGTATAAAATATCTTCCTACATATTTTCAATTATCGGGAAAACAGTTACAACTCCTGTGATAATAAATTATTCCGATAATTGCTTCTAATTATAAATATCGTAGGCTTCGGTTCATCCGATTGTACGTTATATATTTTTAATTGGTACGGAGAAACATTTTGTCATTTTAACCTTGCAAATTATAATAATATAACTTGGAATTTTTCACATTAAATCAATCAAATTTATTTCAAACGAAAATTATATCCTAAATCGCAATATTCTCAGTTACAGAGATCTCTTATGAGTAAAATTAAAATTAGTAATCTCTAAAAAAAGGAAAAATAAAAACACGATCCAAAATCTTATATTTTCCGACGCAGTTATGTATCTAACAGATTCACGATACAAGTTTTTTGAATTTTCGTATCTGAAATTTTCATATTATCAAATAGCGTAGTTATCGTTACAATTATGTTAATTAAATTCGGCTTTTCATTAAAATATCAGTCTTGGCAAACACTTCACCAATCTGCTAAATATTAACATTAGCCCTATTAGAAAATTATACTTTTATATTCGTTATTTTTTTTATATTAAATTAAAAATAAGTCTGATAGAATTTTAATTTATTTACATAATCATCCAAAAATTTTATTGTATTATACTATTTATATGTTTGTATAGCTCCATACTTGCGAGCACGCATTCACGCATGTATACAAAATTATTAACAGTAGCAGGAAGTTATATTATTATATTTTTAAAAATAAATTTTCAAAGTAAACACTTTAGTAACCTTTTGCATTAAACTTTAAATCAAGGACACCTTCAATGTTTAATAAATATATTTTTACTTTTATTTTTCAATTTTCTTTATAATCTTAACTTTATTATACATATATAATGCATCAATTCTCTAAAGTATGTGTTTATACTTTATAATAGTGTTGTGCAGATTACAGAATAAAATTTTGAGATTTTGAGAAAAGTGTTTTTTTTATTATAATACATGTTTTGTTGATACACATCTACACTTTTATTTTTAATATTGTCGAAATAATTTAAAATTCACACTCTATACAATGATGTTAAGTAAAAAATTGGAAAATAAAACCGCCGCGAGAAATATTTTTTTAAATTCTTCTAATATTGAATTTAATTTATATTTTTTCTATTTAATTACTAAAATAAAACGCTACAATAATAAAATAATGTAATGAAAAATTCGGATAAACAAAGAAAAAATTTGCGAATTTATATAGCACAACAAATATAGGTTAACTTTTAGAAGAAGTATTACATACATTACGAGACATGTAACAATAATAAGTATGATAATTACTAAGCATTAAATATTGAAATCAATTTTTTCCT
This sequence comes from Platyscapa corneri, assembly GCA_018907185.1. Taxonomy (NCBI): domain Eukaryota; kingdom Metazoa; phylum Arthropoda; class Insecta; order Hymenoptera; family Agaonidae; genus Platyscapa; species Platyscapa corneri. The sequence continues at coordinate 848,108 of JACCHW010000018.1, read as the reverse complement.
TTGAAATAAGTAACTCTTGAACTTTTAGCCTTTTTGTATATGTATGCGTGCATTCATGGAGGTTTACAAAATAAAATGATCTTAAACGACGAAAGTTTACTTTGTATATTAAAATTTAAAATCGGAACAGTAAACAATTAGCAAACTATTATAATATATTTTACACAATTTTGTAATGTTTGTGCCATTTATTCCCCGTACTACATGTACTACATACATGTACTTCTGATAATTATATTTTACATAATCAAATAATTAAAAAAGCAAATCATTTAAGTATTTAATAAAAACCTGTTTGCTAAGATTGTCAGGATGGAAAAGTAAATACCTATACTAACTGCGTCATCCTGACCTATTACGTACGTTAGTTTGAACCATTTTATACGTTACGCTATGATGTACTTTGTGCTATCGCATTGTATAATTCTTCTATTTTTCATAAGATATTTTATCTTAGTCAGCTCATGCATAATGATGTTTTATATCAGATATTGTAATAACTATTTGATAAAATTAATAAAGTTGAAGTATTTAGTTTGTACAGTTAAGATGAATTATGTATGTATTTTTTAGGTTAAGTTTTTCCGACTATTTCATAAATAATAATACTATTGTAATATTCCAATTAACACATCATACGTCATTAATTCTCTTTTTAATCAGGTTTGATGACAATTATCGCCATTTTCAATAAATTTACATAAATTTCAATTTATGTTTACAGTAGTACTTTATGCAAATTAATTATATAAATACATTAAAATTTTTATTGATCCTTAAAAAGTGATTTTTATCGTTTAAGTTTTTATTGAATCGATAATTTGTTCTTTATACTAAATTTTTGACTAATTTTTGTAAGAAAATATATGACTTCAATTTAATAGAATAAAAAATTACTATTAAATAACTTTTTTCTTTCTTATATCCTTGACGATTGCTTCTAGACAAGAAAATATTTGCAATCGTCATCTTATCAGGATATTTTAGATAAGAATATTTAATTGCTCTATATCAATTCAATTACTGACTTTAATTTTAAAACGAAAAAGATTTTATTTTGTTGTTAAATAAAATATTAACAATCGTTTTTATGCTGTATTTAATTTTATATAAATTTATATCTAAAATTTAATTTTACTGGTATAGAACCATAAAAACAAAAATAAATAATTATTAAAATGTATAAAATTACAATTAAAGCACTAACTTTTTTAATCCCATATTTTTTAGCTACTAATTTCAATCGCAATACACACGCGTATTTATATTGTTTAATTTTATTTAGCAATTTTGATTTAATATTTTTATATATTCAGAATACCGTTGTAAAAATCAATATAAAATTATTCGCTTAGTTATTCACTGATAAAAAATTACATTTAACTTTTTATATTAAAATTTTATTTTATTATTTAAAAAATATTTTCATATTTTAATTTCATAGATTAGAGTAATTCTCACAATCAATCAGATAAAGATTCATTCTTTATTACTATTTAATCTTTGCAATACAAAAAATGTAAATAGTAAAGGTGTTCATTTATTTAAAATAAATTATATATTTTTATTATATATAATTTGTTGTAACGGACAAACTCTACTAAAGTATTAATAAATTATAATTATCAATTGTAATTTATAATAAAATGAATTGACGTGGAAATGTATTTTGAAAAGAAAAAATTAAGGTTATCGTCGATTTGATTAATTTATAATTATTTCCATCTTAAATAGTTTATATATATTGAAAGTCTTAAGGAATTGTTTAGTAAAAGATCCCAAAATAAAATATAACGCATGTACCATTGCATTTAATTCAAGTAGAAAGATAGGAACACGCTGATGAGATGTATATTATTTTAATTTTTAAACAAGTATTTAATATTTTTGTAATATTTTGAATCCGATTGCTAAAAAATCGGACACCACAATGAAATAAATATTTTGTATTAATATTAAATTAATATGGCATTAGTTTGAGGTTTTCTATCAATCGGTATCAACTTGCTTTTTACTTTATGCACAAATGGATTGTTTAGCAATTGATCTCTCGTTGCTTGAATGATATATGATTATTAATAAATTTGCAGTATTTATTATATCGTGTGTAATTCTAAGTTCGGGTATGGTCACCTACATTGCAAACTAACTTTGTTCGTAATTTTCTTTTCGGATGAAGTTAATAATAAATTGAATCGACTGTTTGAAATGAATTTTTTCCCAGTTTTAAATGTTGACGTAGACGTGCCCCAGGATTAGACTTCGAACAAAATTTGTTAACGGACATACTTTTAAATTATCAGTAATTATTAAAATGCACGGCTATCAAGAACGAAAACATTTCGAATAAAAAATAGAAATGCATTTTTCTGATTGGAGTTAAATAGTAGTGTTGAATCAATAACGTTAACACGAAACATACCGGTTGATATCAATTCAAGTTTACAAATGTGACGTCTAATCTAGTAGTTGGGAGCATCAGATATTCAATCTCGATAAATTCGATCAAACGTACAACTTTCACAATTAAACGTTAGCAGTTCAATAGTTCAAATATTAAATTATTATACGAAATGAAATAATTCTGCAAGCCTAAAGAATCTCATGGAAAATCTATGTATGTCATTCGACACTAATATCAATGTATTCATAATAAAGGTTTCGAACTTTTACATTTAAAAGGAGATTAGTCGACATTCCAATAACAATTCATAAAATTTTACTAATTTTTTTTTTTTTTTTTTTTTAATAAAATTATAAATTATGAATTTAATATTTTCAATTTTTTATAAAAGTCTTGTAGGTAGGCAGTTAAAATACTTTTACACAACTTTCGTTATTAGTACAAATATCATCTACTTTAGTACTTTATGATATATAACTTTATTTCATAAATAAGAAATCACTCTTAAAAATTATCAAATTTATTAAAAATGGCAAACCTATAAAATGCATTCAATTATTTGAAAACAATCTGTTTCTAAATTTTTTAAGTTGACAAGTTTTTTTTACATAAATTTTAAATTCAGTTAAGAGCGGCAATCGAATGAATGTATTAAAAAACGTATAACTGATATAAAGAGTTGAATTTTATTTAATTGCGCTATAATCTTTTTGATGACGTTCAAATTACTTGATACTACGTACCGGTTAATAACAGACGTAAGCAATGAAAGTTTCGAGTCAACGTTTATCGAATTATTTAGCACTGTATATTGGATTTAGCTGTTACCATAAACCCCACTTACGCTACTAATTCATTTTAAATACGTGTTAAACGTGTAATTGTGCTCAAACTTAAACGCAAGTTTAATACAACGGTTTAATGATTACAATTCGTACAGTAAAGCTTTTTTGCACTTTTACGTGAAAATTCGAACGGATCGAATTATGCGCCAAAAACGTGAATTTTTTTTATCTATGACTCAGTCTGAATAATATGAAGGAAATTTGATGTTGTAAACTTTGTCAGCTGAAGTAGCTAAGAAAAAAAAGATACAATGAATCGCCTATAGTCACGTATATTTAAAACGATGCATCAATGAATTTCAGCTCGATTTCACTATGCTAGACTGGCATATTTTCCGGGTTTATAAACGCACACGTATTTGCCGTTACACTTACTGGAGTCACAATATTTAGACACCCGAAACGAAAAACATACAAATTTTCAATCATGACATGTTTTAAAATAAAGACACGCGACGGTAGAGCATAAAACAATTAGCGTGTAGAAATATCGTACATGAAAAGAAAGAATAAATAGAGGAAAAACATTCTAATTTGTGTTATCATCCCATCTCTTCAAATAGCATTACTAAATATGCCGATCTAAGCTTGTTATCACAATTTTCTTACAATGTCAAGAGTGGATCTTCAAAATATAACGTTTCGATTAACCTTTATAATTGAGTTATTTAGATGATGTGCAAAGATTGTACTTCTGTTCTACAAAGCACTATTAGCTCATTTATTTCAATGTACCTTTAACAACTAAGTTCATCTTTTTTCTATATAAATAAATTAGAGATTAGTTGTAGTTACAAACAAGATATTACTAGGAATACAAACTTTAATCTGTTAACTAAAAACTGATTTATCATTGAAATCATAATTAAGAACGATTTTTCTGATGAAAATTTTCACCAATATAAATGCAGATTAGATATTATATATTTCAGGATTCAAAAAAATTTTCAAGGTTAAAAAGATTTGATACCATTTTGTATTCAAATATCATTATTTCTATAAAAAATGATATTTCATATAATAAAATTATTTGCTTATTAATCTTATTTATGAAATATTTCGATATTTGATACCGAAATTGGAATTTATTATGTTAAGTTATACTCAAACCTTATATTTCAACATTTATCTGGGTTTCAGATATTTAAAGCAATTTAGAAATCAGTCAATTAACTGAAATGATAGTTATAACTTCAAATTGTATTGTCAGATAATATATTTGAAATGTGTTTCTAAATGGAAAAAAGGTTTATTGTATATTAAAATTTACTTTTTAAATTTTTAAAACATCAAACCAATCCTAACATAATTTTCTTTACTAATAACTTAAAAAGTAATTGTTAGTTTTTTTTATTTTCATTCAAATAATTCATATATTATTCATTTATTCATAAAAGTACTCAAATAAAATATATTTAAACATATTTTTGTGCCTTGAAATTAATTGTACTCGAAAAGAAAACAAGTGTTATTATTCAATAAAAATAAAACAGTAAAAAATATTATATATGAATTAAATTCTTATTTATTTGATAAATAAAATTCTTTAAATCGAATATCTTAAATAATTATCATAATTTAGAAAATGACATACATAGATAAATAGTTAATCTATCATCTTTTTTTTTATTTATTAAGAATTATTTCGGTTAAAACTGGAAAATATTGAGGAACTAGAAAAACTGAGAAGACACATTTTTTATAGTCTAATATTTCAAAATTTAACTTGATAAGACTAATCCATGTAAAAATTATAAATTCAAGAAATATGCATAATAAATATAAGTTTTAAAGATATTAAAAAAACTCGTTCAATATAACCTAAAAAATAACATTGATATTACATTTAGTATTACTGTATTCGATAACAAAATAGAATATAATACAAAATACAATAAATATAATAAGTAATATTTACTTTGTGAACTATTTTATCCAAGTAAAGTATTTAAGATGATAATTCATTAAAGAAAAAATTATCAAGAGTATTCACCTGATAAGAAAATCTTGCAAGAAGGTATGAGTAACACTTTTCTATATATAGTTGTATAAACACAGATTTCAAAAAAATTTATGTTTAAATAATTCATCATTAATTTGAAATATAATTTTTTTTAAATAATATAATTGTTTTCATAATCTTTTACCACATTATTCTTAAGAGAAGAAAAAATTACAAGATTTTACAAATATCATGAGTTCAGCACAGATTATATGACGAGTCATTCAACACTTTTAAAATTGAATGTTGTTCGCACTGTTCTCTGTTTAAACTGTTCATGGTACAATAAAAGAAGGTTTTTTAATTAAAAAGGAAAAGTAACAAAAAGACGTCAACTATTATGTTGTAATATTAGAATAAAATTTAAAGTGAAATTTATTCATTTTATACCATACATAAATAAGTGTCCTAATTATACAAAGTATGTCCCATTATTTGCTCAACAGTGATAAAAAAAATCTTTAATTTTATAATATTTAAATAACATTCTAAAATATTAAAATTAAAATTTGAGTTAGTAAAAAATTACTTGTTACTTGAATTACATTCAAGTTTATTTTATAATTCTTACTTTCGTATCATCAATCTCTGTGCTAAATTTTGAATAAAAAATATTAATTTTTTTAATAATTCTGTAAAAGTAGTTTTGATTAAGCACATTTAAACGCAATGGTTATTTTGTTATTGATTCTCTAAAATAAGAAAAAGTAATTATTTTATTAATAAACATATCCCACAAAATAGAATAAATATTGCAAACTATAGAATGAAAACGGTAAGGCGATACGAAATTATAAATAAGCCAAGAGTAGTTTGCTTGAAAGCTGAAATGAAAATGCGATGCTATCCGATGCCTCTCGTAAATGTGTGGGGCGCGTGATCCGTGTGCGTGAGAGCGCTCGAGTGAGTCGCGCGATCTCGCATTTATTAGAAATCTCGAAAAGCGCAAACCGCATTCATGATTCAGGAAAAATTCCAAATGTAAAAAGTGCGTCTGTAAAGATAAGTCTAGCTCATTAATCGTTAAAAAAATAAAAGATGTTTTCACGTGATCGAGCCACGGGACTTTAGCCTCGTCAGCACGCCGATGACCTTTTACGTCGCGCTGTTGCGAGGCAGCGGCGCAAGCAACTATACGAGTACCAACGGGGCGAAAAGCAAGGGGGAGCACTTGCTCGGTATTCTCTCCGTCTTTCTCGCGCAAGCGTCAGCGACTCTTTTCAGCTAGCATACTACGAAAATCAAAGTGGTTAGCAACCCAGCCACATTCGAGCGATGAAAGACGAAGAAATGGCCGAAGCACAAACTTCCCGAGCCTGTACTTCGCGAATTCCGGGATAATTTGCTTTCCGGTAGACGACCAATGTCGATAGCGTAAAAGGGGCAGCAGCTTTCTTTTATCAGCCCGATCGCTTACAAAAGTCGCCGCCGCCTTCGAGAGCCTGAGGGTGCGCCTGCGTGGACGTTTTCGAAGAGATGAAGGATGAACCCGAGGAGGATTTTCGGATGCTCTTACCTTATCGAATGATCGCCACCCTGCGGGCCCGCACTCGGTTATTGACGGAATGATGGAGGTTTTCGGTGACTGGGTCGCAAAAATCAGTCAGAACGCAGTGTGTCCGGGTGAGAGCTGCTCGACGGTGAACGTCGACCAGACCTCGGAGATTTCGGGAAAGCTCAATGTCTCAACGGGTCCCGTGCCAGTTAGGAACATTCGTTTCGTGATTTCCTCCGCTTTTTCGGCTCTTGCTTCTTCTTTTCCCTCGATGTTGGACCCAACACCGAGCTACGTTTTTCTCCGCGGTTTACTCCTCCTTACAACTGCGTTTGGTTATTCCGCTGCGGGAGGAGTTGATTATTCGAACTGTTCGCGACGTTGCATACTTAACCGTTTTTTAACCGTGAACCCTGAATATCTTTTTGTTTTTATTTTCCTAATCGGAATATTGCACGCGCTCGCACGGAAGGAGAACGTTATTTGCACACGACGCCCCGTGCCTGAGCTGGTGACGACAGAGTTCCGTCGTTCCTTGCGTTTGGACTCAAGATTAGCGACTGCGTCTCTTTTGTGGGGGAGGGGGATTACAAACGAGAACGAAGACTCCACTTGGCCGAGGAGGAAGCACGTCTATACAGAAGGGCGCGCAAATTTTGGATTCGACGCAACTATGTGTGTGCGAAACGTGTGATGCGGAAACGCGCTTCTAGTCTGGTACGATTGTCACTGTTTGTAGTCACCTGTACAATTTTCTGCCCGGTCGGCTCGTGCCTTTTTCAATATTAGAATAATAGAATTCGTTTTACGGTCAGGATTCAAAAATTAAGCATTGGGAACGTAATCTTATGTACAGAGCGATTTCGGGTATCCCGTTCTGGTTCAAATCCAAGAGTTTATCGATGTAATCATCGGTCGATATAGTCGACATCGTCATGCATTACCCCGGTATATAAAGGAGGAATGCTGTTGTTTATGGACTGATCGATAAGCGATCAAAGGGGACGTAAGCTACCGACCCTAGCGGCCAAACTTTGAACTGCGAATACATTTAGAAAAACGTGCAGAACTGGCCACATATATTTTAAGGACCTGAAGGAATTAAAATTGGCGTAAAACGTTGTATTGGCGTCGACTAAAAATAAAACTAATCAGATTCTACCCGGAAACTGAACAGTGCAAATATATCAGACATCTAAATTAATCGGGTGCTCTGCAGAATACAGTTATAACCTCGCTAGTCCTTGTATAGGTGCGGGACACCTCTCGCCTTTCGTTTTCGATACACAGCGAATGTTCGTATTGCGCGCGCATAGGTCAGCCAATGAATTTAAAGCTGGACAGTACATGCTCTATTGAGTTGTCCAGTAAAATCGCAATGGAGCAGAGTCCAGGGAAGTTTTGCAAGATGATTCTGTTCCAGAATCAGTAACGATGTACGTCGTTAAATTTTCAACAATAGAATATTGATTCTCATTGGCCTTCGTCAACGAACTTTAAGCTTCTTTTTTAACGCCACGAAATTCTTGCGACGTAAAAATCTACATTTACGCCATAAATTATTAAGAACCAAGGTATTACATAATTTTAAAAAATACTGTTCGGCGTAAATAAATTTTGTTGAAAATCACATTTATTTAAGAATAAGATGCTTATATCATTAAATATTTTTAATAATTTAAGAGCTAAACTATTTTTAAAATAGTTAGTATTATCATATTTAAAAAATATTCATACAAATATACCATTAAACTTCAATTTAACATTATAAGCCATTTTTTAGAATATAAATAAAACACACTAATCATTATCCGCATTGGATGGCAATTATAAACAATAATGATTCTTAAATTACGAACTCTGCATTTATATTAGAAATAACTTATCGAATAGAGAAAACCGTTTTTAAAAGGAAATCTAAATTTTATAATTGTATTTTACATTGAAAAAAATGAAAGATAATAATAAAAGTATTGACTTATATATCGTCTTTCCAATTTAATGCAGTTGTTGAATATGAAGCTACTGTTTTTAATACGTAATAATCAAAGTCCATCTTCTGTTATGCCCCCTTTAGCCACTAAATTAATGTAAAGTAAAGATATGTTCGTTCAAATATTACAATAATGAAAACAACACTTGTAAAAAATATCTTTATTTGCCTGTGCGTATTGCAAATAACGGTTAGCAAATTAAATTAAATTTTATTTAAAGCATCTAATGAAAAACAATTTAACAATTTGTTATTATTATATTTATTATTATGCACTGTCACATAGTTATGATAGATGCATTCAGTGATCCAGTTTCCTCCGTTTAACAGTCGTCCTTTGACACTTGATTAAATGAAGATAATCTTTGTGTATCAACAAATCACACGTATTTTTATCATTAAACGTAGATGTTAAATTTTTATGTCAAACTTTTATAAAAAAAAACACGAATTAATTTTATTACGAACAAATTGAGAAATAGTAATAGAAAACACCATCATAATATAATAATATTCAAATTTTATATTCAGAAATCAGAGTCTTATTTCAAGATACAACCGTCTTTTTTCTTTATCTGTCTATTTCCTTCTCCGTGCATGCAATTTATTATTTTTTTTATAAACTTACCATTTTTTACGCACAAATATTAAGTATTTATGACACGTGAAATTAAAACGATGATTTAATTGAAATTTATTTTTATTATCTTTTCTGCATTAAATATTAATAATAATTATTGAACTCAATTCTATTTATTATTACAAGGCATAATGAGAGTTATATTATTAATAACTAAGTATACAAATATTTATTTTTTAATACATTCTTATTAATTTACTTTTTATTCTAACGAGAACAATGACAATATATTAGGTGTAATCTTTTAAGAAAATATTGCATAATTGTTCAATTACACAATTTTAAATTAGACTGTTAATTAAATGTAAAAGATCTTAGTAATAGAAAAACATAATACGTCTATTTTCAAATTCACTTAAAAACATATTTAATAAATAATTTATTAAAAAACGCCTTCTTTAAAATAAAAAATGTACATTAAATACATTAAATAATATTTCTATTGTATATTAATCTTTTAATTTTATTGATGAAATGTGCGGATTTGTTTTTCAAAAATCAATAATAATTATTCCTTGGACAATAAGTAATATCTAATAATATTTTTAAATGGTTGTTGTGAGTAGAAATTTAGGAATTTTTATTTTCATTTATGCTTCTTTACTTTTCTTTTAATGAATTGCATGGAATATTTAATATAGATATTAGTAAATATTTTTTGGTTAATTAAATTATTTAAATTTTGAAAACTTTATGGTTTAAAGGATTATTTGCAAAAGTAGATTTTGATCTGCCTTTTTATTTTCAATATTAATTTAATTATTTATTTTACAAAAACAAATATTTGAATTTTTCATGAAGTTTTCAAAATAATTGAAATATATGGATACATATATTTTACTCTTTGATCAAATGATAAACAGTGGAAAGGAAAAGAAAATTAAACACATTCATTATAAATATAAAATTCAGGTAACATATTTTCCGTTACTACTTTTTTCATCTATTCGTTTTAAAGCTTGAGAAACTTGTAATAAAGTTTATTTTATAAAAAATATAAAAATTTAGGTTAATAAGTCCTTTAATATGTCAAAAATTGCATTTACGTGATAACATTTACTATACAAAGAAGTTTTCATATTCAATTATTTGAATTAAAAAATCATAAAATAAGTTAACAATTTATAACAATATCATTTTTTAAATAAATTTTAATTTATGCAATAATTTCATTATAAAACAATGTTTATTATACAAGGAAAATCAATATAGACTAATATATAATACTAGAAGAAAGGCTATAACTATGTAAATTGAATATTAATCTCAGGAACGGAAATTTGTTATCAAAGTCTTTTTTTGCTAATTTAACTGAATATAAATAATTATCTTCATAATATAATAACTTAAAATTATTGCTTGAAAATGACTTGCATTTTTTATTATATTAAATTAATTTCATAATAATACTCATAAGCTATGGGCAGAAGTTAAGCCCATATAATTTTTATATTTACAAAATATATTATATTTATTATTATAATAAGGTTATTCTAAATCCTCATGTGCGTCTTTGATCTTTCCAATTTTCAATTACTATATCTAACGTTCTGCTATGCCTATGAATAAATTATAATTAAAAATATCTGCTTATAATATTTTTAGAAAGCTTATTACTGTATCAATTATTTCATCATTTTAAATACTTAGTTTTTTTTAAATATTAGTAACTTAAAAATTATTAGGGCACTATCATTAATCAATTAAGAGATGATATTTTATCGATTGAAACTCAATGTTTAAGTTGAAGTTTTTTGAAAGTTGAAAACTTTCAAAATTGAATAGCCCTAGAGAAAAAATTATCTAAATATGAAATTGTGGGAAAAATTTATGTTAATTATTTATAAATATATAAACATAAAGATTTTATATTTAATATTTGATTATAAATATAAAGATTCATTACATCAGAACAAGAAGAAATTTTAATCTTTATCAAAATGTATCGGGCATTTATTAAGAAATTTTTATTTGTATCAGTTTGTACTTGTTATTAGACTTTTGACTAAAATTGAATCAAATTGAATATTTACTAACTAATTTATTACACAAGCAATTATTTAGTGTCTTCATTGCCTTATTCAAATCAGCAACAAATTGCATTACAGAATGACTTAATGTTTCTAAGTTTTCGAATAAAAACTTAGCACAAATTACTAGTTCTATAAGTTTATCATTTGTGTATGCAATACAGTATCTGACGTAGTAAATCAGTGCTTCAAAGCTACTACAGGAAAAACAAAATCGTATTAGTTACTCCAACAACGATTATATATTTATTCTATAAATGTATTTACTTAAAAGACTATTTTTTTAATAGATGAACTCTTTAATTATATTTTTTAGTTACAATAAGTAAGTTAGGTAATGATGTAGCGTTGAAATTTTAAACAATTCAATTACAGTGTCAATTTACCAATATTCTAAATAATTATTTAAACAATAGTAGATAACTAACCTATCACAAAACTTTGTTATTTTTGTTTTGGAGCTTTGCGAAAATTCATACAACAAGACTACGGCATATTAATTAAATAGCAGAATGAATTATACTTTTATTTTCATTTATGACGTTTGGTATTTTTAAGATAATTCAAGCATTTGGCACTAGTAATATGATTTTTTGCTAAGAAAAATGTTTTAAGATTTTCAAATAAACTTACTCGATTTAACAAAATCGAACAAAAAATACCGCATGGGTGCATATTACGTTCCAACTATTCCCGTCCTTTTCTGGATGCAGTTAAAATTTTACATATTTCGTTGGCTTAATGATTCAGGTTATAAATATAATTTCATTGCAGGCGCTCCTCCTCAAAGGTAAGCCCAATTTATGCTTCAAGTTTGATGCGAAATAAAATGTAAAGATTCTTGACTCTAAACCCGTACATTAGTTTTGCAATTTATCATGTGTACGTGAACATGACGTTAAATCTCGTAAACTATTCATCTCTAAATAAATTAAAATATTTTGATCTCTTTCTATTTGCATCAATTGCAAACTCCATTACTTCTTGCACTGTTAATCTCCATACTTATTATGAATGTATAAATATAAATTAAGCACTTGATTAGATTACAACAAAACACTGTTGTCACAATCGTTAAAATAGATGACAATTGTTTTCCATACTTTTCATATTTTTAATTTTCGTTTAATTAAAATAATTATTAAGATTAATTAAATTAATTTATTATTAATTTATTATTAATTATAATTTTTATTATTTAAATTAATTATTTTAATTTAATTTAATTTATCTAATAATGATTTGTAAAATGAGTTCAACGCAATTTTAATTTAAAATAAATTGCGTTTATGTGAGCTATCGAATTAACTATGTTTAATTAACTTAAAAAAAGTTATTATTACTATTATTGTTGACGTTGTAAAATTGAATACGTTTTCCATATTATTAATTAAAAACAGAAAATTGACTAGAGATTTGTTTTTTTTGTTTTTTCTTTGTGTCTTTTCTTACATATTTATTGCAAATTTTTATATAAAACTTGAAGAGTTAGATTAATAATTATACATATTCAATTATAAAATATTTAGTTTAAATGTATAATCTTCTAATTTTATGTAAAGAATGACACATTTGCATTCACTTACCTTCACATGTGTGCAATTATTTTATGAAATCATCTTTGTTATTTAATTCTCCGAATATAATTTAAATATATTTAATCACGCATTTTTTATAACAAATAATTGATAAACGATAATAACTAAACAAAATTTAATTTTATTGGATTTTATTTAACAATTTTTACTAAAAAGGATATAATATTAATTAGAATTATCATTATGTTTATTAATAATATCAATTTGAAATCTCTTACAGTGGATTTAAGTTTATAACAAGTGATAAAAATTTAAATATACGTTGTTATAAATTTATTCGAATTTAAAAACTCATTATTAGAAATGAAAACTGAATGTTAGTTAAGCATTTTACTCTATATAATAATATATTTCATGATAATAATTCAACTTTAAGAACTTAAACAGCAGACGATACGATTTTATTAAAAATTAATAAAAAATATACGCACGTTAATTAATTTTTTTACTAATTATTAATATTAGTATTGATTTGCACATAATAATAATAATAATAAATGATTTTTAACTTTTTAAGCTAACTTCTTTCTAAGTCTTACGATTGTAAATATTAATACAACGAAGAAATTACCATACGTTAAAAGTTAAGTATTACATATTCCTTGAGATTATTCAATTTAATTTGAACTTTTTTCAGTATTATCAAAAAATTATAATCAGTAGTAATAAATAAACAAATTGATTATTTTCATAAATTATGTCTAAACGAATATGATGGAATTACTGTCATTAGTCATTTCTTATTGAATTTTAACAATATAAAAATGCTCAAAGGATTAAAATTTATAAAAATAAACATCCAACAAATTTTGAAATACTTTAGTGAATATATATATAAAAAATATATAAATATATAAAAAATACTTTTTATATTATAAGTTAAGTTACCTTTATTGTGAATTTTTTTACATTGAAGAGCTTTTTTTGATGAATAATAAGATCATATAATAGGGTAAAAAGTTACAACGAATATATCCTCGTTAGGATTATTGTATTTACCAAGAAAATGTTTTCCTACTAAACAAACCGATCGAAAATTTTCGGGCGCTCCTTGCTTCTGGCCAGAACTCCAAATTTGCGCTTGCGGTAATGGATAGTAATTTATTTCTGAGGGTGAAATATGAGAAGCCACCTTAACTTGCCCATTATTGAGTCTATACATCAAATCTTGCGCCGAATTCGAAATTAGTCCATAGTGCGCAACTAAATCCTGGTCTTCCCTTGATAAAAAGCCAGATCGCCATCTGAGTCGTAAAAAATCAGGCTTTTTATGATTCAACAAAAGAGAGTTAAAAGTTCGATGCCTTTTCACGGTATCAGTTTTTGAGAATTTAAAATGAATTAAGTCGAATTCTTAAAACATCCATGTAAATCTCACGTTGAATGAAAAATTTGGTAATGGCTTTTAGAATTCAGACAACTCGTAAGGATCTTTCCATAATTTTTCTACGAGTGAAATAAGATATAGATTTACTCCAAATAAACTCACCTCGAGATAGAATACGATTCTACACTGTCTGTGCTACCTCTGGATGAGAAGAATGACGCATGTCCCCGAGGATGGCCCGAATAACCTTCAGGATGACAGGCTCCGCTTTGAGAAGCGTCTAGCACGCGCGACGCGTCTCTAGGACCCGATCCTCTATAAGAAGCACCACCCACCATACAATTGATCGTTGTTTTGGGATCGACACTGGCCATGATAAATTTAGCCATAGATTGCGGATTTTTTCGCAATTCTCGGACAACTTTACATCTTAAATTCGCCGGATCTATACCCGTCTGGGACGAGATTACCTCGTACAGGCAGTCGTTCCAATTCGAGCTTTGCCTTGGACTGTTGCCGTTCTGAAGGGTCCAGTGGCCCCCATTCAGAGAACCCTTTGATCTCGACGACTCTTCAAAGTTTGCTTCTATTTCTGTTTTGCCATTTTTTTTCCCGAAAACATAGGCTATTTTATTATTTCGCCAAATTATGATTTTTCTGTTTAAAATTTTGCTTAACAAAAAAACGTGTATCAATCCACCTGGATAATGAGATTTGACTTGGCTTATTATGTTTTCGATGAGGATGGTACTGAAATGCCTTTTAAAATGAATTTTATCGGAATAGATTTTTCGCTCATTTTCGTGGAGCGCGAAGTCATCGTAAAGTTTTACGTTTACGGGCATTTCTTTAATGATAATTAATACAAAAAATTTAGAAATTTATAATCAGACCATCCTAGTTTTAATTTTTAACTATTTAGTTATTTTTACAATTTTTATTTTTTATTTTTAATTTCATTTTGTTAACCTAAATGTTTGGAGTTTGACATGAATAAAATTTTGATACTTTAAAATAACCTTAAAACCAATTTAAATTTATGACGATCATTTTTACAGATTTACTTAACTTTCAAATAAGAAAAGTTTTTGAAAATTGCATATCGTTAGTGAAATATTTCCGTTATATCTAAAAATTTTAACTAAAGGTAAAATATAATTTAATAACACCAGGGTGGAATGCGTCTGTTTTAGTGTATAGAAAAAGATGTAAATTCGAGATTTTTAAAGAACTAAATACGCGTTTTATATTTTTTTGCATAAATCTTGTTCAAGTCTTTCATACTGACTCGACTTTTTTATATTTTTAACTTGACAAGTAATAAAAATGAATTAGTCACTTAATTAGGATATAATTTTTACAATGCAGCCGAGTTTAAGCATTTAGTTAACGAATAATTTATTAAAATTTTACAATTCGAAAATATTAAACACAAGGTTTTTTTATAAAAAAAATATAATTGAAATATATAATCTTTTTATTTTTGCAAAAATCTTATGGAATAATACGATTTTACGATTTTAGAACATACACACTCAAATAAATATAAAAAATTCTAATTGTCTAAAACCGATTATAAAATTTGGTTAAATATATTTTTGATCTGTATAAAACTTTGTGTAATTTACAACAATTTTCGTGATAATTATTGGATTTTATAAAAATCTCTTCTAAATTTTAAGAGTTTTTTTATTTGATTCCTTAATGTCACGCTTCCGGATAAAAAGTTAAAATAAAAACATCGTGATTTTTATCCTTGTGTTTGTTGTAAAAATGTTTCATAATTATTTTTAATTTGTTCATCCTGTATGGTTTCCCACTTTTTTTTCCGTTCAGCCACTCTTGCACCAGTGGAAGTTTATCCTCGTCTACATCCAAGTCTTTGACCGATATTCCAAGTACAACTTGAAAAATCCCATCTTGATTTAATTTTTCTAACTTGTCTTGAGCTTCCGCGCTATTCAAAACTATATGAGCTAAAAGGTCTTGGTCAGTGCGACTTAGGAAACCGCTTTTCCAAGTATGCAAGGAATACTTTTCTATAGAACCAGTAGTACTAGTTGACTTAGAAGTCGATGCGTGTCCGCGAGGATGTCCTGGTTTATTGTCCGGATGCGATGTTAATGCTTGCGATAAATCCAATATTTTTTTAGCATCTTTTTTAGATTTTCCATTATATTTGGCACCGCCGACTAAATCTATTTGTGAAAAATAAAATTGACTTTTCTATCTTTTATAGAATTTTGAAATTTTACGAAAATTTCAAAACATTTGAAAAGTAATACAATTTTAGATTTATTGTGCATGCTTTTAAACAGATTTAAATCGATATAAATGCTTTTGTTTTTGACAATATTTTATATGTTACTCTTAGATGAACATATATTTTACGCAGACATTAATCATTTAAAAAAATTTAAATTAAAAAAGCAAATTAAAAAAAAATGCATTGATCATTTAAAAAAATTTCTAATTTTCTAACCAGTATTAAATGAAGACACATTACAAGAAGACCTAGTAACGTATTGATTCTTGGATTTTTTTTGCATTTGCCTTACTACTCGTCGCAGTACATTGGGTTCGATATCTGTTTGGGGAGCAATAGCATCGAATAAGCAATTATTTGGATATTTGTAATCTACCCTCGGCTCTATTTGATTTTTTAAAGTATAGTGACCACGATTTGTGCCATTGTTCCCTAAGCCATTTTCTATATACTCCACGTCGATTTTATATTTTCCTGAACTTTTACCGAAAGAACGTATTATGTGTCCCTTCGACCACACGTTTATTATTCGTTTTAAATAAGTGGAAAGATAATTTATGTGCGTAAATCCAACTGGTTCATAGTATTTTAAAATTGGAGTTTCTGTATTTTGTTTCTTATAATCAAAAATCTTATAAGCTTTTCTAATCTTTCGCATAGAGCAATTTTTGTAATTAAATTTATTTTTCGTATTTTTAGTTATCAAAGTCATTTATAAATATTTAAATTATTATTATAAAGTTATTCTTTCTTTTTAGGTTATTAGATGTGCCAAACTTCCTTAGATAATCAAAAAAGAAAACTTGAAAATGACCGGTAAAATTATTATTTAATTTTTTTACACGAAGCGATAAATTACTCAGAAATTTTAATATACTATGAATTTCAATTAAAACATCGGCTTGAGTTGATCGAAATACGCGTAAACTAAATTTTGTGCGTTATTTTTTAATTGGTTTTTGTTTTTCGAGCTATGTGTACCTACTATAATTTTCTGACATTAAGAAGTTTTTTAGATAATTTCTCAATAATAAACAAAAATTTTCTAACATAAATTCTGTAAAAATTTGTAAACAACAATAATTTATCAAAATTTTCAAATTTATCAAAATGTACCTGTAAACAGATGTGTATTCAGTATTATTAATCACTATTATTATTATTGTTGTTGTTGTTGTTTGTATTATTATTATATTGTTTTTATTATTATAATCATCAACATAATTAACAATACGGAGTAAACGATATTTAATGATAAAACGTTATAATTTTTGAGTATTGTGATGATGATGAAAATAATAATTGCTTTAAAGATAGTTCTTTAACTTAGAAAAAAAAGTTGATCAACGTATTGGAAATGAATAATACCTTTATTATATAATTAATATAATAAATATATTATAATTAATTAATAACTTTAAGGTGGTTGAAAATGTATAAAGCTCAATTTATGACACTGATTACTTGCAGATATTAACAATAAATCATCGCCATTTACAGTCACCTTTATTTTACTTAATTTATATTGCTTGGATGGATTTTGGATTTAAACCTAGATTTCTTCAAGAATGTTTGAAATTTAAATTAAAAACGACAGATTATCAATTTTAAGAAACTGCATATATATATATATATATATATATTACACAACGAAGTGTTTATTTTATATTTGTCAAGAATTTAAAAAAATTATTTAAATTTTTTTCAAATCTTCAATATTTTCCAACAAATTAAATTTTCCATTTCTTTGACTATTATTTTGTATTAATTTGTACTAATTCATTCTAATTTATGAATAAATTTAACGAAAGAAATTTCAACGTGTAAACATTCATATTAAAGAAGACCAAAGAAATTTCTTTACTTATGGTGTATTCGTATAAGTAATTTGATTAAGGAATAGTTGAAGTAGCAATATAAACTTAAAATCAATGAAATATATAAATAAAAATAAAAAAGGAATGAATAAAAATAAATACATCTTAACTATAACAAAAATAAAAATAAAATTTAATGAATATATTTACAATAATTATATTTACAATTTTTAAAATCATCGATTATTTTTAATATAATTATACCAAGTTGTGGTTAATTTCAGTAAGCTCTGTCGAGGTGATAAATCGCTTTCACATTTAACATCATTCTTTTTAACAAATTTACAACCAAATTGTAGAATTGCTTCACAATCGTCTACATTTCCTAATAATAATTTAGTACAATCAATTATACATTTCATATGATCTTTTGTAAGAACGCTACAAACAGCTTTATTTATGATCGTTTTGTGCAAAACTTTAATGAAATTTTTCAAGCAGTCTATTGTCAAATTTTGACTAAAAGATATCTTTAATTTTACAAGTATTTTCATTAACATTATATGATGATGCGTCTCTTTAGATTTGAAGTCAAAGAAAGCAGACAAAATATTATTCACAATATCGATTATGCAAATAATAGATTGCACATCACCTTTGTTAAGATGTTCAGCGACAGTTATCAACCATGGTAATAGTGCATATCCCTTTACAAGTATCATACATGATTTTGATAGTCTTGTTGCAGACTTTATAATTTGTAAAATAAGACTCTAAAAATTAAAGATCAATGTAAATTTTTATAATTCTTCTTAAAAATTAAAAATGCAATAATAATTTGTTGATAATTACCTTTGTTAATACATCTGATAATGTCGAAGTGTAAAAATCGAACATCATTTTGAATAAAACACATTTTAAAGCTACATCCATGTCACAATTGCATTTCAAACCATCGCAAATAATTTCTAAAATCCAATGCCTGTGTGCTTGGTATTCAATTGCTGCGCTGTGATACAATTGCAGCAACTCGGGTATCGTATTGAGATTTAATGCTGGTTTAGCCATGAGAAAAGTTTGTAAGGCAGAGTAAAGGGGATTCAAAGGCTGAGTCATAACAAAGCTCGCTTGAGCTAGGAATGTTGCAACAAAACCATTTATTCGAATGTTTTCAATTGACAATTCTGTTTCAAAAATTCCATTGCGCAAGGAATCTATAAAATGCATCCATAGTAATTTTTCTTTTGAGCTAAAAATTTAAAAAGTTAATGGTAAACAATTAATGGTAATAAAATAATATTCTTTTTAAAAATATAATTCTGTATGTGTGCATAAATAAATATAAATATATATGTTAAAAACCTTGTAGCTTCCAAATGAAAGTAGAATCTTGAAATTACAGTAAATGCTGCTAATCGTACTTCTTTGCAAACACTACTGCAGGCAATGATTGCCAGGGCTAGTGCACCACTGTGTATTACTTTATGACAAGCAACAATATTATTCTCTTGTAGTAAGTGGGCAAAAACCGGTAAATAAAATGCTGGATCATAAACTTCTTCAACAACACTTATTGTATTTGTAGAATCGTACTAAAATCAATAATTGAAAATTAAGTTTTCAGTAACATGCCCTACAAGCATGCACATAAAAATTATTTCTGTAACGAAAATACCTCTAAACTTCTTTTTATAGGGAAGTTTTTAATCGTACTTTTGACCATTTCTGGAACTAATATGTCTAATACTTGAGATGTTGTGGGTTGCCTCCATAACGCAGTATCAGCTGCAGCTTTTACACTGTAATGCGATGCAGCAGCACCACTCCAAAGATAAGGTCGATAATTATTTAATTTTATTTCATGAGCTTCATAATGCTGAAGAATCTAAGACATTCATATTTTCATTAATGTATTGAAATTTCATTAATTAAATTGTTATTACAAAATTTACCTTCAAAATAAATTGATCGCTACTAGCTAATGTAGCATTATACGAGGCTAAATACAGTGGAATATGTGTCAACAACATTATTGTGTGATTCTTTCGAATCAAAGTCCATAATAATTCTACAAGATCACCTAATTATTTGAAAAAAGTTTTTAATGTTAAAACGTATTTATAAACAATGAATAATATATTTTAAATTTTATTTTCTATTACTTTTAATAATCGCAGTGCTCAGCATAATATTTATAAATTCTGAATGTGAGGTAGCCATTTCAAAAATAACTTTAACATATTCTTGGTTACTGTTATCTGTATAAGCAACATCACAGGTCACAGCCAAAACTTTTAACAAAAAAGATGTGTTTTTCTTATTTTCCTTTGTAATTTTAAGACCTAATTTTAAGGTGATTCGAGTAAATTGAGACCAGAAATAATTTTTATTTAGTTCTTCAAATATAAAATTACTCTCGGATTTCAAGATATTGATAGAATCAATCATTGTTTTACAAAGGAAATTTAATTTCGTTATATTTTTAGAATCCTTCTTTAATGATGTTACGGTTACGTGTAAAAGTAACTGAACAAAATCTTTTAAAGCATCTGATTTTACTTTTAGAGCTTTCTTAAACAAATTATTAAATAATTTTATGTGTTCTTCTTGAATTTCATCTAATTTATTGCCATTGGATAAAACAATGTTACAGATTTCTCTACATGTTTCTGGATCTGAAAGTATAATATAATAACATTCATTTTTGTCTCACTAAGATATATTTATTTAAAATTCAATTACCAAAACTACTGTTGATTAAATATGCCACAGCATCTACATTTTCAGTTATCCATAAGTGCTCATTAATTTTTGGTTCAGTTAAAAAATTGACAATATCCGGTTTATAAATATTATATAGCTTATTAAGCAGTGTTTCATCCCATTTATAGTTTAAATTAACTGATAACATTGAAAAAATAAAAGACTTGTCATGAAAAATATCTTCATTGTTATTTGCATATTTAATAAATATTGTAATAAATTTCGAATTTCTTTCAGTAAGTAACTTAAGTATTTTAATAGTTATCAATGTCTTATTTGCTTTCATTATTGTTGTGAATATCTCTATAAAAAATCATATAATAATTAAATTAATGCAGTCACATAATTATGATTTTTAATACATTTTTTTTATGTAAAGGAATATTTTAAAATACTTACTTTCATCAATTGCAGAAATACTGTGAGGAAATTTTAATAAATACTTGTAAATACTATTTTCCCACATATCCATTTCTTGTTGACATAAAGCTTTTAATTCTATCCAATAGCAAAATAACTTTTTCAAAAGATTTTCATGTATTGTAATAAATAAGCCTGATTCGGCTCTAGCTTCTTCAGTAAAAAATTGTTCTATTAGTTTATGAATAAAAATTCCCCAAATCGATAATTTTAATTTATCCGACGTTAAAAAAATGTCTTTTGATAAATTCATAATTGTGTACAACAAATCAATAGAAGTTTCAATATTTAATTGTAATAAGTGAATTAATTCCACATGTGCTTGTACCTTGTTTATTAAATCATTAGTTTTCTGTTTCTTAACAAGAGATTTCATTTCCACAATAAATTTTTCTTGATATGGAGACATAAATTGCGATATCTCAAATTGTTTGTTCAAATCAAAAAACAAAGAACAAATTTTTATAAATAGCAGTGTGACCATATTTTCGGCTGCATTATGGTTTACATAAATTCCTTTAAAATATTGCAAAAAAATTGGATTTTTGAAAATCCATTTAACACAGTAATTTGTTAAAATTCCAAAAGTAACTTCTTTTTTATTCGCAATTTGTAATAGCGATAATAAAATGGTTGTATAAACCTCAATATTTTGTAGTTCAGCATTCGTTTTTTGCAATAACTGTGTTAAATAAAAAACTACCATTCGGAATACAGATTTTATTTCAAAATCTGATAGTGTATAATTCATCGTGTTATCGTCAATTTGTACAAATAATTCTGTTTCGTTTAAATGAATTTTATAAACTTCATCAGGATTGAGTAAAATTTTACTTATACTTTGAAAAATACTCCCCGATTTAAAAGGTTTTTTCTTAGGAACTGTAACATTATCGCTTAACCAACTTGTACAATATTTCTGCATTGGAATTTCTAATTCTTCAATCAAAGAAGTAAAAGCTTTTAATGATATTTGGCAATGTAACGAATGTACTAAAACAGTTGATATGTAACGTCCAATAACATCAGACGGATATTTTTTTAAATTTTCTACTGCAGCATACAAAAGTAATGATAGGGAAGTGACTGGTAGCATTGAAGACACTAATTTTACATCTTCAAAATTTCTTTCAGTCAGTTCTGAAAATAAGATGTACAAAAATTCATAAATATTAATCAATTAAACGAAATAGTCGCATTTATTTTATTAAAATATATGATTAACTACATACCCTTAAAAATATTTATTTGTCTATTTACATTAATAATTTCCTCCGCACTATTTTTTTCAATTTCTAATATTAAAAATGTATATTTTTCTATATGTATAAAAACATTTCTTATTATTTTTATAATCCAATTTGCAACTTCTACTTTTTCATTATCTTTGAGATAAGTTATACTATCGATCCAAATTTCAATTTGATCATTAGACCCTTCAAATATCCCAGATTTGCTTAACAATAAATTTAATGTTTGATTAATTTCCAAATCAAAAGAAGCATCCTTGCTTCCAATTTGCGGTATTAAAAACGATAAAGCATCACTGAAAATTTCCTGTTGAAATGACAGAAATACATTGGTAATTTCGTTTGTGGAAAAATCGAAGTAAATATTCATATAAAATCTAAATTTGTATTACCTCATTTGGCAAGAAGCCTGATATATTTGAAAACATGAGAATTTTTATAGCTTTTACTTTCATAATAGTTAATTCTTCTAATGTGATATTTTGCAAATTATAGAGACTTGTTAATAATGTAATGGATTCTTTTTGTGTATTTGCAGAACTAGTTAAATAAATTTCTGGACAAACTTCACTATAAGCTTGTAGAAGATTAAGTATTGTTAATAAATGATCTGCTACTTTTATATCTAAATTATTTTCATCAGTTTTAAGTGTTTGTTCTTCTAAATTTTGAGATAAATCATGATTCCAAATTTTCAAAATACATTCAAAATTTGGCATATGCTGTTAAGAATATCAATAATTAAAAATAGAATATTTAAATTATAAATTATAAAAAATTATTATTTAAATAAATATTATAACTTACTTTAATATATGTTCTATTATAATGTTTTTTAACATATGAACCTTGACAAATATTGAATTTTATACTTTTTAATATTAATAAGAAACTTTCCACTTTTTTAATCATAACTAGTAAAAGTTTAATGATTTCATAATGAATTAAGGAGCTACTATGTTCTAGTGATGGAACTATTGCATTTTTCATAACGATGGATGGTAGTATCAAGTTTAAAATTCCATTTATCAATTGCATTTCGGTTAAATCTGTGGAACATAATTTTAAACAACTGTCTATGTCAATATTACTAATTATCTAAAAAAATATGAAGAATGAATTAATGGAATAACATTTTATTATTTTTTATTTTTATATTAATAAATATAATACAAAAACAATTTATTATGTTTAAGTTTTTAATTACGTTACCTCACTAATAAAATGTATAATTGCAAACCAATTATCTGAAACTCTTGGAACTAAAAATGATTCTGTACAGATTAACTGTGATTTAATTAAATCAGGACATACTGTTAAAATTTTAATTACTAATTCTGATTGCTTATTGTGTTCCCAAGGTTTATCAAGACTTTGTAAAATTGTATTTATTAATTGATTACGTTTATATTTAGAATCTGTTCCAAGACTTCGATCATGAAAAGCAATACCATGTCGTGTAGAAGTTAAAAGAGTCAATAGAAATTCATGAACGCAATTTACTACAATCTAAATAGAAGAAAATTAAATATTTATTTTAATAATGTAATAAATTAATTTAATTATGAATTAATTTTAATAAAAAATATATACTTGTTTCTGTTCTTCATCAATATGTTCTGTTAATAATTTTTGCTTCTTACGAGTTTGATCTGACCAATTTTTAGGTCCTTTCCAATTATACAAATTAAAAATTTTTTGAATAACCAAAGTTGAAAATGCATGTAACTTTATAGTTTTACTTATTAAAGGATTTTCCAAAATATACTTTTTCAAAGTTTTTAGCACAAATTGAACAATATCAGAATAATCGTATATTAAACCTTGAAAAATGCTAGAAAATACTTCACGTTTTTCAAGTAAGGCTCGTATATCAGATGCATTTCCTTCAATTATAAATGCAAGTACAAAATATATAAAGCACGTTCTCACACTTTCACGATCTGTGGGTTTACAATGAGAAACTAAAACCTCTAAAAGCTGTGAGTGTAACGATAGACAATTCAACAATTCTCGTGGTAATTTTCCACCCAAAGAAACTACTGTAGTTAATAATTTTAAAACAATTTTACGACATTTTGTTTTACTTTGAATAGATAGCATTGAATGTATCGATGGAAGATGGTTATTAATTAAATGACGACATGCTTCTTGGGCACTTGATTGATTCTGAGGATATTGAGCTAAAATTCTGAAAAATATTTTTTAGTTAGTTAATATAAATTTTAATAACATTTTGATAAGAATATAAATTTATTTAATATGATTATCATATTCTACTATTTTTTATAAAAGTATTACTTACTTTAATATTACAATATGCATTGCTGAAAATACAATAGATGTGTTATTGATGTTCTTTTTGTCTGTTGAATCCAGCAACCTAAGAAGTTCAAGAACACTACCACCAGCTTGTAAATACTCTGCTGCTAAATCTTTGTCACTATTTTCATTGCATATTATTATGAATTTCTGAAGCATGCTGTGTCCATTAGAAGAATTTAATGAATTTCTTAAAAATTTACCGTCAAAGTTATCATTTTGTTCTTTAGATTTTTCAATGTTTTGCAAATCTTTATGATCTAAAATATTAGAGTTATCCTTTTGATTTTCATTTGTACATTCTATTTCTTCAGTTTTTATTTTTTTAGACTTATTAGATGAATCAATTAAATTTAATTTTTTCCTTTTCTTTCGTTTTGTATTTTTTTCATTATCGCTTTTTACTACATCTTCACATTCATCATTTACTTTAAATTTTTTTAATTCTGATGAAATTTCCGAATTTTCAGTAAAAGAAACTTTTGCTTTCATTTTCTTTAGTCTTTAAAAAATCCAGCCTTTTTTAAAAATAACTAAAGTACTTCTTATTTTACAAATAAACTTATGAAGAAATATTATATTTTAGTAAAAACTATGCATTTTTTAAATAAATTAATCGTATTTAATCACGACATTAGTTAGTTTTTAATTTATTAACCTTTAATATATTCAAAAGCACGTGCTTCTAATACTTTAAAACATGCTTTACGTAAATATTCCGAAAAGTAACAATTATAAAAAGAAGATGGCGCTGGTGGTAAAGTAGAAGGCGAATATAAAATATTAATTATTGCAACGTATTAATAAAAATTTTATATTTATTAATTTCAATAAATGCTTAAAAGGTATATTAAATCATTAAATAGATTTTTAATCATTACAAGAATAAACGTACACTATTCATTCAATATTCATATTTTTTTAATGAAAACAGTCTATAAAAAATTTTATAAATCACTTCAAATACTATCAAAGACCTCTACCACAACAATAGAATCATATATCAAATGTTGAGTAAACTTTAAGTTTATTCTTAATCGTAAACAAATACTTAATATTTAGTTTCGTTTTGTAATTGTAAGGTAAATAATTAAATACTGTAATTCTAATTAATTATTATTTTTAATTGTTTATTTTTCTACAAAGATTGTATTATATTAAGAATATAATATAGCAGAGTGGCACGTGCAATCGATATGCTTGCACTCTTACAACTCTTGTCTCAGCGCTTAGACGCACCGCATTTCCCAGATACGACACTTGGTAATAGTCCTTAATAATAAAATACAATCTTAATTTTATTTAATAATAAAATGGTTATTAAATAATATAGCGATAAGATGACGAACTGTCGAAGGCGACGGAATGTTGAACCCCCGGCGCGCGGGGTTACTAAATTCAGAATCGCCCCTGGCATGCCTAGCGCATCTGTATTCTTACCGCTAAATTTTTATGTTTATAATTTTTGTTAATCGCGTTTTTTATATAAACTTAAATAAACAAAAATGTTTGAGTTTATAAGAGTTAATAATTATTTTCTTATTATTGAATAAACCATTTTATTTTATTCAGACACAATTACGTACTTTGTATAAATGTTTGCAATTTTTATCGAAGAATAAAATAAAATCTAATTTACTGCATTTTTGTTACTCTAATTAATGATGAACCATAACTATTATATAGGCATCGAGAAAGTCGCGATACGTTTCATGACCGAAGCAGCGGATCGAAAGACCCAAAAATACTCGCGCGCATGTGAATATAAATTTATTGCGTGCGGAAAAGATTGTAGGAATCTTGCGGAATGTGCGTCATTCCTGAAGTCCACTATTGAGGAACTGTGGCGTCAAGCGAGATGAAGTAGACTTTATACACTTGCCTCAAATCATTGACCAGATCCAAACACCAGATAAATATATGCCCACTTCAGAGAGAATAATTCTTTTGGTGAGTATTTCATTATTGATAGCTGGTCTTGAATTGAAGGAAAATACATCTTCCTTGTTGTTCCACTTGAGTCCGAGAATTCTGACTTCGTAGTCTTTAAAATTGATGGTTGTTTCCTGATCTTCTGTGATGTTAATCTTCCTGAGTAGCTTTGGGTATGTCGAGTACCATTTAGCTAGTAGAAAATCGCCCGCCATACAAAGTTTTTGGAGGTCCATTGCAATATTCACCAGATATTGTGGTGAATCTGCACCTCCAAATATGTCATCAACATACCTACCGTGCATAATTGATGACACAGCAAGTGGATATTTATTTCCTTCATCGATGACAAGTTGCATGAGAGTTCTCACTGCTAAGAATGGTACTGATTTAGTACCATATATCACTGTAGTCAAGTGATATAGTACTTCCTGATGATTTTCGTCCACCCAGAGTGTTCGTTGATAATCCCAGTCATCTTGATGTACTTTTATCCTCCTGTACATTTTTTTGACATCTGTAGTTGTTTGAGAATCAATTATTTTTGGTACCTTTGGCGTCACCTGGTTATCGTTTATCAATTATTATATCGATTATTGTGGCGGTAAAGAGGGCGCTGCCCAACTCGGGCGTGTCGATCGCGCGTCAATATCTAATTGGCGCGGTCGACCCCTTGCGAAGCATTCTCAGCAACTTCGCGTAATATATTTATATTGGTCATCAAACATCTCATTTGATAATGAGTACGACGCGGCGTATGATTGGCTCATTGATCGCCTATTACTGATTAGGCATTAGATCGATCATAATGGCGTGCTCATGCTTGTTACCCATTGATGACCAACTTCAGTTAGATAACTTTATCTAAGCAATCATTTTGTTAATCTCACCTTTTTACGCAAAATATACGTTAAACTAATCAGCTAAACTCATCTCGCGAATTTATAATAACTACATTGTACATCCTCATTCGACTCATTCATTTTTTAGTATGTCAACATCTTTACTCAACAGTTATTATAAACATTGAATATCAAATCATCACACACACATACTTACTCATTCGATTATTTTACGCTCTATAGAAAATTACTCGCTTACTCATATTACATAAGCATATTTAATATAATTATTTAAAAATCATTTAGCTTATTTACAAGTACGTTTTAGGCTTATAATTAATTTAATAAAGTTGTAGATTATTAGAATGCTTGTATAGATAGTTTTAATGGTTTATAGTTTATCTATATATGGAGCAGTACACAAATAATACACAACAAAGCACAATATGGTTCTATATAATCTTTAATGTTATATATATTTATATATGCAACAATCACAGAGATGAGGATATAAATACAGACAATCTATATCAGCTGTAGCATCATATATACAGATATACAGTAGGCAGTCAAGGCGACGCCACGCGCACGCACACAGACGTAATGTCTGGCCTGTATAGCATCTGTATCTGTGTATTGCGCAATAGCTTATGCCAAAGCACACAGATTCCAACATAGATGCATAGTGCGTTATTATAAGTATTTTAGTGTTTAAGTTTATAGTTAATTGCGTATAAAATTAAGTGCGTAGTGTTACGATATTTTTAAGTGAGTTAGATTTATAATTTTATTGCATTGCTTTCTTCTTTAGTGTAAGTTTTATTATAAATTAAAATATAATTTATCTTCATTTTACAACGATATTTTGTGTCTGTTTTACTCATCTTTCACCACTAAATCAACTCATTTCGGTTAATTTCTCAACAGTAGCAAATAGATAATAGTATTTTCTTATCCAAATAAAAACGTCTGAGATGTCAAGGTGTAAGTTGGCTCCTATATGAGTTAAATCATTAATAGATTTTCCTGATGTTGTTGGACAGGAGTCACTGAAAACAACTCTTAATTTTTTGAGAGTGCTTTCTGTTTTCAATACACCATAATGTGGCAAATAAATGTGATTTGTTTAATGAGTTATGACTAAGGGTGCTTTTTTCATGTGCTTTAGTTCTTGGTATTCGCTTATACATTGTTGATAAAGTTGATAAAATTTTTATCTTTTGCTAGTCTTCCGATGACACTTTGCAAACAGTTATGAGGCTTGAAGTATGAGTGACTCAGATTCATTGGTGATGATTTAAATGGAATACGGACTATGTAACTTCCTGATAAATCTCTCTAATGAGTTGATTTATAGTGTTCTTCACACCATTGTTCTTCTGGTATGAGTTTACTACTTTCCTTTGAAGGTACTTCCACTTGTATCCAAAACCTCTGGAGTAACTCGTCCAATGATTTGTTTGAGGTTTCTATTTTTGAGGCTATAGCAGTGGACGTGGAGTTGATTTGATGATTATTGATAGAACCAATAATTAACCATGTAAAAATAGACAACTGTGCTATGGGGATTGTCGATGAGTATTTGATGATATTTGATTTTATGACTTGCCCATAATAATCCGCACCTATGATTAGATCTATTGTGCGAGGTGTCAAATAGTCAAGATCAGCCAATTTCAGATGTTTAGGATGTGACCAATCCTACAGGTGACCTCTCGATGAAGGACAGCACAGTTGTTAATCTTTTGAGCACATTGGCTTGGATGGTGAGAGTGTATTGATTTGAATGAAATAGTAGTAACTTGACGCGTGTTCGAGCGATCGGGACAACTCGGCGTCACGGCGAGGGCGGAAGAAATATTCTCCCGGTCTGGGATTTCCTGCGATGAGAGCGGAGTTGTTCAACCCCGGGGCTCGTCCGGGGACGAGTGGCGTTCGAGAGCGCTCGCCTAGACGGAGAGCGCAGCATTCGAGAGTGCTCACCCAGGAGGTGAGCGCGGCTTTCAGAGCGTTTCAGGTTTCGGTGTTCGCTTGGGATAGCGAGCACGACGTTCCAAAAATCGCCCTGAGAAGGGTGGATGAGGGCGCAAGAGACGAGGTTGTCGAAAGGAAAACATGGTTTCTTTTTCTTAACGGCGACTGGAGTGGGCGGCGACAAGCTTCCACTCTCTCCTTCACTTGTCGAAGGAATCTTTTTAGCTACCCCGGTGGCCCAGCTTTTATTCCTGGCGAGGGAGAAACCGATCCAACTGATTGGCGCGTGGGTCAGCCAATTATTTCGCTTTGCGTGACCGCTTCAATCCGGGCGCTTTTCGGCGGGCGGAAAAGTCAAACGAATTTCCCCGAATTGCCCGATCGGCGCGTCCGAATTGGGAGTTCGGTTTCGCCGAATCGAGTAAACGAATTATCTGCCTCAACCGGTCTGTACGGCCGACGGAATCTGGCCCTTTCCGACCTAATCGGATTATCCTCGGCTTCGGGCGGTTTATGGCCGGATAATCCGGATTACTAGATCGGTC
The DNA here is from genome assembly GCA_018907185.1 of Platyscapa corneri. Classification (NCBI taxonomy): domain Eukaryota; kingdom Metazoa; phylum Arthropoda; class Insecta; order Hymenoptera; family Agaonidae; genus Platyscapa; species Platyscapa corneri. The sequence goes on along the minus strand of JACCHW010000018.1, from coordinate 817,643 downwards.
CAGCCAGAGGGGTCCGATCGACCTCGACGCGTATCAAACTTCCTTGGTTTTCACTGCCATCGATCCACCATTCCAGTGATGAGTATTTCTGACGATTCTTGAGTTATTTTGAGTTTCCTGACGAAATCTTCACTGATGAATGAGAGTTTCGAATCGGAATCTATCAACAATCTTTCAGTTGTTGAGTTTTCTGATGAAAATTTAACCAGAGCTGTGGCTAGTAAAGAGCAACCTAATGACTTTTCTGATGATATCGTTCGTGATATCGTTCTTGAGTTTTCCGATAAGTCGACTCAATTTTCTGGCTTGAGACAGTCGGATACCGATGATACACACTTTGTTCTGCAGGCCTCGTACAACATGATGTGGTACTTTTTTGCATAAACTTTTGCAAACCTTCTTGTTCTGGCACGAGCGGATAGTTGTAAAAGAGATATTTTTCCGTTACTAATATGTCCCTCGCATCAGGATTCATGCTACAAAAGTTTTTGCACGTAGTGATCAAATATGAGCCGTTGTATCAATCACAACTATATTGAGACTGCTGCTTCGACTCTGTTGCAGTTTGCCCTGATGCTGATTTGACTGATGATAAGTATATGGCTAATTTTCGCTTTGGGGGATGCGTGTTCTGATGATGTTAACACATAAAACTGTATGTTATTAGTTCCAGTTTCTTTATTTGTTCGAGGGTGAGATATTTTATTTTTAGAAACTCTTTGAGTTCCTCGAATATGGGGTAAATTTTATGATTCCCAATTTTGATTTTCCATTCCTTTGTTGTAGCCTTGCTCAGATGTTTTACTATTGTGTATGTTAAGATGCAGTTCTAAGGATTGGTGACTGCGTCAGACGAGTCCAACAATTTTTTAGAGTCGTCAGCGAGTATTTTCTCTAGGAATGCTGATTTGACAGGAATAGGAGACGAATCCCCAAAAATATTATCCGAGATGTTTTAAATTTCGTACCTCTTATTCCTATATCGCTCTGTTTGATTAGTTACTAATTTCCGAATCCCTTGTTATCAATGGTGAAAAAGGTCAAAGTGGCAAAATGAATTAAAAACATACTAGAGAATAAACACTTATATTATGTATATTTAACAGACTTAAAAACTAGTGCAAATAACAACTTATAAAACTATATGCACTTAAAAACTATTCCGGACGCAATTTAAAATGTATGAGAAAAACACTAAGTAAACTATTTGAGCATTATCAAAATGAGATATTTAGTTGGTGACGGTTGGAATGAATATACACACACAAATAACGAAAAGTAAATTAAATTGCATTTTAACAATAGTGTCGGAATCTGTGTGTTATGTTTTGGCGTAAGCTATTGCGCAGTACACAAATACGATGCCACACGCACGAGCAACTGTGTGTGTGTGTGAATGTGTGGCGTCGCTTGGACGACGCTATGACAGTAGTTCTACATTTTGCACATATACATGCACGAAGCCGACTTTGACAGCTCCGCTGTTTATATAATTCTACAAATCCATAAGTGCAATAACTCCATTTAAACAATAATAAACAATTTAAACAAACTATTTATACATCGTGTTTATTTGTGCCTCCTTCTTACATAAATATATAATTAATCAACTCGCAAAGGACCTGCCATTCCAATAAATAGTGAGCACTTAAATTATTTCTTAGAGGGTAACGTAATTAACACTATAAACTTAAAAAACTATTAAGAACTTATGAATAACGCTTTTTGTTCAAGAATATTAGAAAGGGTTACCACTGGAGCCACCTGGTGATCTATAATCAACTATTGATTATCGATAAAGACGGCTCACCACGTGGCGAAAAAGAGGACGCTATTTAAGGCGAGCGCGTCGATCGCGCATCAATAACCAATCAATGAGATCGACCACCCGCGAAGTATAATAAATTACATTCACGCTCTTATTTCAAATATAATCAGCACTTATTATTCGACAATGAGTATGACGCGCACCATTATTAGTTTATCAATGCCCAATTAATGTTCACCACTCGTGTCTGCTCTAGTCGTGATAAGGGCTGAATTCAGTATGTGTACGCGATCGCGACACGTAGCAGTGACTCTCGTTAATTATGAAGGGACAATAATAATAATCTAATAAATAATTTTATAATTCAAGCTCAATTTATTTGTAATATAACGTTCCAGCTCAACGAATCGGGCAGAACAGCTGACGAGTCGTCTAACGCAGCTCTATTTAACATCTAGCTTCTTTTCACATGATTTTGTTTTCGTGAAATCTATAAGTCGTTGCATTCGGAAATTCGGCTCGTTCGCGAAAAGCCAACCGTCGTATCTTTTCGGAATAAGTTTGTTGCGCGAATTTACGGTTACCGGTAAACTCGTTCGCTTCGAGTTCATACGCCGCTCGATTGTTCTGCTTTACATATGTTTTTTAATAATTTTTTCCCTAAGCCTGAAAAAACCTTCATTGAGCAAGACGAAGGAAAAAGGTTTTAACAAAGGCGGAACGTTTTCGCATTACATAATTCGTACATTCGTTATCATTATCGCTAGTTCAGCCGAGATATTAATGTTTTATTTTCTTTCTTTCTAACGGAATCAAGTCACTTTCGCGGCGGCCTAAATTAAGTTTATTATTTAACTATTAGGTCTTAATTTTGCGGGGAACCAGCCACACGTCTTCGACATTCAGATCTTGCCGCCCGCGAGCATCGTTGATGCTCGACTCCTACCCATACGGGGGTTCATCAATGTCCTCGACGATCAGTCCCTTGTCGCCCGGCTCGCCTACGGTGCTTGATTCCACCGGTTTTCACCGTCTTGATTGTGCGTAGTGAGAATGCAGGGGTGAAAACGGTGTGATGATAGAGAGCGTAGATTTCGGTATGCATCGCGATAGCTGCACGATTATATGGAAACGAGAGAGAAGGAAAGGCGCGGGGCATAACGCGCGAGAGCAAAAGAGATCGCGATCTAGGCGAAAGTACCTAGCGAATGAGTATAAGAGAGAGAAGGAACGAGGACCGATCGCGTGAGAGCGAAGAAGAGGGGGAAAGAGCAGGCAAAGAATGCTCGATGAGCGGCGTGCTAGAGCGAGAGAAATGGAACAAGAGTGGGGAGTAGGCAATAAGAAAGGGAATTCGGACGCGTTGTTTGTACTTACATACCTTACGATTCGCAGATATTTTTTACAATATTTCTGATGATTAGTGTCGCCTATTTAAATTCCGCCCATAAGCATCGCATATACTTACTCTGGTACGATGTGTTTGCCGTTTTTTCCCGTTAATATTATAAAATCATTGTAAACGATGCGCACGTTTGTTTGGAATTGTTTCGTTAAAAACAATTCTAACTCGTAAAATTTATTGGAAAGTATCACGCCCGCTCGGGTGACCCTCCGAGGTCGGACCGACGGGTAGTGTAAACGATGCGCACGTTTGTTTGAAATTGTTTCGTTGAAAAACAATTTTAACTCGTGAAGTTTATTTGAAAGTATCACGCCCGCTCGGGTGAGGCTCCGAGGTCGGACCGACGGGTAGGTAAGGGACCGACCACCGCTAGGCGTACCGTGGCGTAAGAGGCTGGATACCGTGGGTGTTAGAGGCCCACCAAAGGGTAGGAAGTCGGGCGTCGAAAGGGCGCTCGCGGGGCGGGGGTGAGCCGGGGATGCCGTGGGTATCGGTGGCCTCCCGCAGGAAAATTCGGCCGCCACGAATGTGTTTTCGGTCCCAATGGAGAAAAAAATCGGGAGATAGCCACAGGAACCAGGAACCGCTCGTATAATCCCGCTCGATACGAGAAAAATGTAAGGGCCTTTTTTCCCCTGCCGACTCCGCGGGGGTTTTTTTCCAGGCCCGGCGCGACGAAAACACGTGTAACGAGCGAGGGCGTTTCGATACGAGAACGCGTAAGAAAGTCAAGCCCGGACGCGACTGAAAATCTGCGCGTAGGTTAAATACCTAACAAATTTACAGTGTTTAGAATAAAATTAAGTTGTAAAATGTACGTGCTTAAGCGGAAAAGGCGAGGATCAATGAATATTGCCCATTGTAAATATGATTAGCGGCGGGCGTGTGAATATTATTAACTACCCGAAACTTAAAAATGCGGATTAACTAAGAAAGGTTGCAAGCTGTAAAGAACGGCGGCGGCCGTCCGGTAATGGCGGAAGTTTTAAATACGGCAACGTGCGGAAAGGCGGGTACTGTCCGTCTCGATCCTCGCACCGACACCTATCGTGTATATTATAATAAAATTATTCGGAGTCCACACAGTCTTAATATTATTAAAAAATTCCCTGTCCTCTCCGAAAAAGAACAACTACGCGACGCGATCGGTAACAGGCGGGTGTATGCTACAGTAGAAAAGATCAAACCAGTTTATCCCTCAACTGCGAAAGAAATTGTCGAAAATGCATCATCGGGAACAACTTTTTGGAGAAAGAGGCGATTGAACTGAAAACGCGATCATTAAGATAAATAAATATGCCGAATTTACGATGCATGATTGGAACAGGAATCGGACGGCTATGATGAGAAGAATAGATACGATTACACAGTACCGCAATGCGAGTTCAACTTCGGTAACGTAAGTGGAGAAAGGATACTGGAACTAATATGGGACATCGTAAAGAACAGATTGAAATATAAATGCGCCCTCGAGGAAATTCATCCGCAAAATCTTGACGGACATTCCCGTACCCACGAAAAGATGATATCCATGGTAGAACCTCTTGGTCTGTTGACACCGGTTACCTTACAATCGAATATATTGAGGCAGGCTTTATGGCGCACCGGCATAGGGTCGGACAAGTATAGAAACTATAAAACATTACTGCGTGCCGCGTTGAATGACAGAAAATAGGGTAAAAGGAGCGAAATACAATTGCACATATTGCACATAAGTTCGATGGGTTACGCGGTTGTCAGTTATGTTAGAACCAAGGACAACGTGGGAAATATCACCGTGAAAGAACGGATCGTGCCATGGATACCCAGAATGATACCACGTCTGGAGTTACAAACCGCAATTCTAGGTGCGAGTTTGTGCAACTTCATCGAGGCGGAAATACAGGTTACCATCTCCAAAAGAGTCTTATAGAAGAACTCTTTGATCGTAATCTCGTAAAGGAACAAAAAATTGAGCTTGATCAATCTTCACCAGGTACTCCAAAATTCAACGGTTTAGCTGAAAGGTTCGGCCGAAAATTGCAGACTAAAAGTAGATCTTTATTTATGGACTATAGGCTACCTCAGACCATGTATGTTATGTCCACAGAATCCAAAGCCTCAAACATTTATAATCATTCAATCAACAGCAATATCAAAGGGAAGACTTCATTACAAAAATTCAACAAACAGACAAAAGATGATTTAAAAGGTCTAAGAAGATTCGAATGCCTAGCTTACGCTAAAACGCACTTAATAAAATACAAGTTTTCTTTTAGAGAAAATAAAATAATCTTATGGGGTTCTAAAGCAAGCTGGTACATGCTGTGAAATTCGACCACCGGTGAATTTATGGAGTCCAGGCGATGGAAAGTTTTTTCAGCATGAAATATGTAGACTGAGAATACCCATACTGAAACAAAATCCCAAAAAGTAGAATGGGAATTTTGTCGTGGGAATTTTCCAGTAATGGAAAAGTTGGTAGGTGTGTTCTACTGGACAAGTGTGACATGTGACAATAAATAAAAATTAAAGTATTGAAACTAAATGTAAATAAGCATGCGATTATAAATTCATATTGAGGTCAGTGGAAATAGTTTTCAGATAAACATTTTATTTTTTTTACTATTATACATATGTTTTCTTTTCTTTTTTTGGGAGCGCCTATGTGCGCTGTTCAGACATCAGCGCACACATGATTTTTCTCATTCTATGAATATTTGTATTTATTATTTTTAATTAAATTAAATTTAGCTTTTTGTGAGGAACTTATGTGTACTGTTGATACGTCAACATGCACGTGGGTTCTAGCACTCTATAAGCATTTTGTACTGAAAATTTTTTTGTTAATCAAATATACATAAGTTTTTTGGGAGGCTTATGTGTGCTGTTTAGAAGTCAACACACATGTGGGTTCTCTCAATCTACAGGAGCTTTGTATTTGTTACATACTTGTATACTTTACTTATGTTTAACAAATTAAATAATTTTTATTTAAGATGAAATATTTTTTAAGTCATATGTGCTATAAGATTTGACGCATATAAGATTTATATTTTTTTTTTGTAAAACATATGTGTATTTAAAAGCTTTTTTTTTACTGATGCAAAATAAATTCAGATAGTGCATGTAATATTAAGATTTGAATTACATGCATATTTTTTTTTTATTATATAAACATGTATATATTGACGCGCGCCAGGCCGATCGAGCAGGTATTGGTGGGTTCGGTGGGTGCCGTATTTGGCACAACCTGACCGCTTGGTCATAAAAAGAAAAAAAAACGATCGATACGGCCTGAAATCCGGGCCAGGCGGTTTATGGCACCTGTCATCTGCCGGATGATAGGGGCTATATACGTGTCTGGGCGACCGGAGCCGGTAAAGTCCCGGATTAGATCACTTATGTAGACGGCCGCGGGGAAGCCCTGGTCGCGCGTCTCGACATGTTCGAATTGCAGGTTCGAACGCGTCGAACAAGCATCGCCAGATACGCTCGGCTCCCGCTTGGGGAGAGAATAAAAGTCGGGTGCCCTTGGACGAAAGCACCAGAGAACCTCAGGAAAGGCGAGAGAGAAACTACGCGCATCGAACGCCTCACCGTGCCTGCTCCTGCTCACGTCGGAACAAACACCTCGCGGTAGTTTTCTCAATTTTTCTCTCCTTCCCGCACCACAATCTCCCCTTCTCAGGGCGAATCTTGGATCCTACGCGCGCCCTCTCTGGAGCGCACCTCGATCGTCAGCCAGCTCGGAACCACAAGCCCGGACGAGCTTTCAAGGCCCGCGTGCACCGCCCAACCAGTGCACCGCGCCTGCCCAACAAGTGCTCTACATCGATCGTGCCAGTGCACCACACGGCCAGCGACTGGGGGGCCGACATCGACCTCAATGCCGCACCGACCCCCCCAACCTCAGGCCGATCCTGCAGAGGCGCGCTAAGCTCTGGAGAGCTTTTCCCTCCCCGACCGGAGGAGACCCGGGGCGAGAGAATATTTCTCCCCCCGGCACCTTGACGCCGAAAACGCGCCGAGCTCTCGGGAGCGAGGTCTCCGTCAATTGGCGCCCAACGTGGGGCACGACCACAAAAACCCGCACCAATCGTCCGACCAAGAGAAGGATGAGCATACTTCCAGGAGTAGTAAAAAATCTGGTGGCGCCCAACCAAATGAACGGGAAGAAACGCTCGTTCAATGAGTTGGTCCTTAACGAGGACCCCGCCGGCGCTCAACACGAGAGCGCGCCGACAACAAGCGCCCTCGCCGATAGCTCCCAATCAAGTGAACCCCAGTGGCGACAGGCCAAGGCGGCCCGCATCGAGCCCACCGAGGAAAACATCTTCGAAGCCGACACTGAAGACGACGGAAAACCGGCTTATGAGGGCAGCAGCGAGGACAGCGACTGGGGGTCTGCGGACGAGAGTTCCGCCTACCGATCACCCCTCGGTGACGATCCCGCCACCTCGACCGGCGACGACGCCGCCTCCGCCAGCGAAGATACCGAGGATCACGGGTTCCTCTCAGCAGGGAGTTACCCCGAATCCGAAGACCTCCACAAAGGAGGGAGGCACGAATCTGACTCCGAATCCGACCCAGGCTTCTCGGACGACAGATCAGCAGATACGGTCATCGATCGCTGGGGCGACGAAGAGACTGTGGGGGCGCAGGTCCGCATCGGTCAATACCCCAACGACGGACAGATCGTGGTTGACGAATACGAGGTCCGCCATGCTGCCTCCTGTGCACCTGTGAGCCATCCTCTCGGACAAAGCTCCCCAATTACGCGGTCGCCGGTAGGCGACCGCTTGCAGAACCTGGGACGCGGAGATGTGGATCACCCCGGTCTATCACCGACAAGCCAACCCCACGGAGCACTACAACCAGGAACTCAAGAAGGGGTTGCGCTTGCGGTTGCAAGAGGAGAACGGGCATCAGCAATGTTCACCATCAGTAGAAGGAGGAACGGGCCGACGGGCCAATCACCCGCGGAGCTCCTCCTGGGAAGGAACCTTTCCAGATGAGGGTAGAATACGTGCTCCGACCTCCAGCAGGCAAAGGGTGAAGGCCTACGTTAGCGCGTTGAAACGGGACTCCCGTGAAGCAGAAGCCGGGACCGTAGAACAATCAAACTCACCACGACCCCTGAACGAGCTGGTCGAAGGCGAATCAACCATCGCGCAGTAGCGCGAGACCAGTGTAGTAATTAAGTAGTAGTATATAAGATATATATGAGGTCTAGCGCACCACCCGAAAGAGGATGGCGACTCCGGACGGGACACGAGACGCCGTGACAGCGGCCCGACCACGTTGCGACGTGAGAATAGACTAAGGAATGGAGGGATTAATGATGAGAGGTGGGATTGGCAAAGAGAGCCTAGCGAACAAATTGCACAAAGGTGAGAGAGAGAGCGGGTGGGAGCATAGAAAGAGAGGAGGCATAGGTACCTCGCTCGTACTTGAGCGTCGTATCTAATCCCAACGTCATGGACCTGTCTAGTGGCACCTTTGCTGCGTTGTTATAACCGTACGTTTTTGTTTCCACGACAAATTATTTTCTATTTGAAAATATCTTTGATGGTGGCTTAGCTATGTTTCAAGCATAATTATATTGCTCAATTAACCCGCCTGCCTGGCCTTTCCTCGCATGCTTACTCGGTTTGTGGCTGCATTTTGCTTTCTAAATTTGCGCTTATTTCAGCAGGCAGGCAAGCGCATCCTATATACAGAGTTATATTTTATACATAAGTGATTTTATTAATTATTCAATTGACGCGCACCGACGCCCGGGAATTACCCCGATATGGCCCTAAGCCGAACGGGTCTGGACGTGCGCAGTTGATAATATGATTCGACACGTCTAGACTATCGGGAGAAAATCCGAGCCAATGATAGCCGCTCGAAAGAATGACGTCGTATCCACGCGTTCAGGACATATCGGAGCATGTCGTTTTGACATGTTCAGACGCGCCGATCGAGCATCATCGTTTAGGCTCGGCTTACCACCTGACCTGAAAGGGTATGAAAGCCGGGCACCTCCGAGGAAAAGTCAGACACTTTGGGAGGACTGAGGGGGATCACATTTTAAACGTCGTGCTCACCCCAACTGCCCTCTCGCCAGATACTAACACATAGTAGGACATTTCTGTTTTTCCCCAACACGCCCTTCTCAGAGCGATTCGAACACCGTGTACAACCCGCTTGAGGTGTACACCGGGTCTTCCGGACCCCATTCGAGATCCGTTCCTTCGGGGAACGAACGCCGCCGCAGCGGCCTTTAGACGCCTCTCTCTTCCTCGCTGAAGGGATCCAAAGCCAGGAGAATATTGTTCCTATCTCCGCGCCTTGACTCCGAGCCTACCCGGATATCCGGGTGCTGGGATCTTGTGACAATATTACAACTGAAAGTATTACAAATGTCATATGCTAAGTTTTAGTTGTATGACCTTTTAGATTTGTGCCAAAGAAAACACTGCAAATCTTAGGTACGTTGCACTTATTACTACATTGCCCAAAAAAAGGCCATATCGCCTATTGAGGAAAAAATCGAACCCATCATAAATAATCACTTTTCAATATATTATCCAAAATTATATATTTGGAATTGTGCAGAATTCCAAACGATACATAATACAGTTTTTAGTAGATATTATACCCGACATTGGGTCGTACTAGAAATCTGCGCGTGATCGAACTTGTACGGGCAGGATGAAACATGCTCGAATCGTCTAACTCTTGCGGACGGAATGAGCCGATGGAGAGGTGCAGGTAAGTGACCCGTCCAAGCTGTGCAGAATAAACATCATGACGCAAGCAACCCTACGGCAGATTATTCAAGAGGATTTTTTGAGTATTCAGGCTGAAGGGAAACAGAATAATCTGTTATTGAGAGACAATTAGTCAAGACTTGGGATCGGCATGACCCAAGGAGTGTCTGACCTAGCAGCCCCTTTCAATAAAAATCTTTAAAAATCGATCTACCTTTCCCGTAATGATTTAATTTTTCAGGCTCTCCCTGAATCGTTATGGCCACGAATCCCGTGACAGTGCTAAAGGTTGATTCTACTGGGAGTACCGATATATTTGAATCTCGGATTGCGGAAATTGATCATCACAGGGATGCTTCAGAAAAGTACGGGAACGTGGTGAGGGTGAGGTGAATCTGGGGGCAGAACTGCACGATATTTAGAGAATACTACGCTTATACAACTAAATAACGGGTCAGTCGAACCATCGCCTACACATTGGGTTACAACCTAAATGGCTTTTCCTCCTGCTTGACACATAGGAGATTTTTATATCTTCGTTAAATTAGGGCTGATGCGTCGGATCTTTGTTAATGCACATTAAAAAGGCTTGAAAAATATAAGCAGCAGGCGGCTAAACTTTGATGAAATATTAACTTTATGTGAAGAAGTAACAGAGGGAAGAAAAGCAATTGCATAAAAGTAGTGTCGACGATGCTCCGGGACCATGTAACTCGTTCGACCAAAGAACCGCGTGTTTACCCTTCCTTGCTTCGTATCTGTTGAGGATAGAATGTCCTCTGTCTGTCTAACTCGCGTAGGATCGCATGTGTACGGTCGGGGATAGACAAGCGAACAATTGTCAGCCATAAAGATGTAAAAAAAAATCCTGTAAAAATCCGCGTTTAGTGCTTGCCTAATTTTCGACCTAAATATTATCCGGCTAAAGTTAAATTCTCATGATGGCACGCGACCGGAAATGTTACACTCGAAAAAATGCAGTCGCAATTTCAGCACAACCACGACAGATCATTTTCTAACGTTTAGAAAATGACTATCGTATTTCACTCGTAATATTTTCATTTTAACTTTTAAATAAATAAATAATTTTTAAATAAATATATTTAACAAAATACTCTGTATATATTCACCTTAATATTCCAACATCTTTTAATCGTAAAGTGTTCGTTTAAATCGGTTAATTCTCCTGGACGATAAAGAAAAATGAAAATTAAAATTCACACTTGCTTAATTTACTTTTATCGAATACATCTTCCATCCGTTAATCTCGCGAACAATGGCATCTAAGTATGTCGATTAGCGTATTAAATAAAGAGTGTCAGATAAATAGTAAATTGCATTTTCAATTCATTGCATATATTTCAACTTCATATTATCCTTCCACCTTCCTCGCAGGACATCAAACAAATACAATTTCATGGCGAATCAATAGTCACACATCTAATTGTTGATTTGCCAATCGAAATATCTGGCAATGAGCGAATACTGTCAATAATTGATATTTCTTAACAAAGGAACTAGATATATCATGGACAAGACATACTATAATATAATAGTCTGGTCCGAAAATAAAGCTGCTAGACTGCAGTAAAATGAAAGGTCATCATACATTAAAAATTTTAAATGGTCCCATAGAGCTGATTATACAGCAATTAAAACTAAGAGATAAAACAGTTATAAATTTTCTGATAGCTGAAGCACAAGGAGACTATATATTAAAGCGTGTAAATGAAGATTGTATCAATTAATGTATAAACCGTTTGGAATCGAAGCAACAGAAACCACAATGACCAGTTAAACTACAGCAAGGACAACTCTTACGAACTGAATCATCTTTGCACCCAAATTCCATGATGATCTCTAAAGACAAAACGTTGCAATAAGAGCGCGCTTTTAGCACACCCGTGCCCTCACTCCCATGCGCACCCCACGAGTGATTATTTTGCGAAACCAGCCTGGGAGTTCCCGACGGAGGTTAAATACAATCTATAATGGACGGCAACCGGCCTATACAGGAACTCTACGTTCATGCTAAAACGAGGATATTGGTACGACGCCATTCTCAGTCGCCGCTGACTTGAAGAGAAGAGCGTCCTTTAGAACTATCATCGGAGGTGCATACTCTTCGGTACCAGAAAGAAAAATGGTATTTCTCAGCCGGACACCAGAGGAAACGTCTCTGCAGGATGAGGGAAATTTGTGGACCTAGGTGAGCCACAGCTTTTCCGAAGAATATCGAGACGTTTACAGATGCTCATCCGCGGGCACCGAGGAGTTTTCAATGGCAATGGTTTGTTATAAGAGAATCGCCTCATCGCACACAACATCCAGTTCACCAACGAGAAGCCATTTGGGACACCATCTTGACGCAGTTCGGCGATAAAAAAATGCGATCCAGTAGCAGTTACGGAAGATGATGGTCGACGAAATAATCGAAACCACGTTATCCCATACTTGTCGACCATCTTCATGGTAGAAAAGATGATAGACGAGTTCCGATTTTGTGTGGACTATCGCAGATTAAACAATGTGACCGAAAAGTCTACTCAGCCACTGCTAATCGTCCATGTGGTTCTAAAGGTTCTCGGAGGGGCGACAACCTTTTCTACGGTAGACCTGCAGAGTGGATATTTCCAGATTCCGTTGAACAAGCGAGCCAAAAAGTACATCGCCTTCGTGACTCATGATGGAGGCAAATACGTATTCCAAGTGATAAATTTCGACCACTAGAGAGTGGGCCGTACCTGCACACAGTTGTGATGAGCAGGTGCTGTCTCAGCTACATGAATGACGTCTGCATCTACTCTATGAATTGATGACCCATCCATGTAGAATGTCGTACTGGTACTGTCCGAGTATCGGTAATAGCGGGCCGTAAGAGAGGCTAACCAAAGAAGGAGAAACGAGCGAAGACCCCCCACCACATCAGCAACAACGTATCGCAGAAGAGGTTGACTAAATAAGAAGGGGAAAGGAAGCAAAGACCCCCCATCTAGCTGTGCATATGCGTACGGAATTGTAAGTGTGTAGACAAAAAAAGAAAAAGAAATATTTCTGTATTGGAATAACATATTCTGAATTGTTGTAATTAATTAACAAATTGGTGGTGTGGAATGCGCGTGGCGTCGTAGAGCGGGGGGGGGGGGAGGTTGACGTGTGCCGATTTGTTAATAAATTTTATTATAATATAAAAACGTATCGTTTAATCATTTTCTCGAAAACACTTTCTGTTATTTTTAAGTCGACTGAATGTTCTACAAGTTAACTTGATATGCGAAATATTGGATTAACGTAGGTAAAGTAAATTAAATATAAGTATTACTTTGTTTTCGTTTCTAAATAGTCGATCACAAATAAAATAATGCTAAACTTATCAACATTTTTGGCTTTCCTTGTTTATATTTGCACTTGTATGAGTGCGCGCGTGTATGTGTATAATGCATTAAAAGATAAAAGAAATGTATTATGTAATTAAGAGTAATTTTTTGCATCAAACTTTTTTAGTGTACAAAAACAATATTATATTCGTTTTTCTAACATAAATTTAACATTACATTTACTATTGAGAACGTATATAACTATTTAGAACATATTCATCTCACAAGTGAAAGAATGCAGCAAAAAATTAAGTAGAATCTTGCTGATAGAATTTTGAAGCGTACTAACTGTACGTGTTATTAAAATGAAATTATAAATAACACAGGTGATGAGGTCAAAGATGTTGAAGAACAAGCAACAGAGTCTTATGTTTATATTTTAAGAGCTTAAAACATAAGGTGAGAGTTTACAACTAGTAGAAGACGTTGGAAATGTTATTTTCATCTGTAACAGTTATGTCAATAGAGTCATGGAGAAAATATTTTCTTCAAATAATATTATTAAATACAAAAGTATATGCATATGAGTTAATACTTTGATATTTTGAATCTGAAATATACGGACACAGATGGTGATAGCTTATGTCAAACTTATATCATAACTTTAGGTTTGTTTAAAATTCAATTTGATTTTGTGAAAGTACTAAAAAGAAAAGAAAATATAGGAATCAAAATTATTTGGTCCATCTGGGGATTGTAAAGACCAGACTAGTAATTTATTTATATAATTGCTTTTCTTATATGCTCGCTGATATTATACGTGACAATTCGAAAAAAACATTCTTTATTTATTTAAAAATAATGTTTTTACTCTTTATAGTCAATCTGAAATTTAAAAGCTTTAGATTCTATAGAAAATAATTAGAAAGTTACATCATTAGAGTATACTTTAATGTTATTATAATAATTATCTGTCACTTATTTCGTTTATGAATACAAAAGTTTACATAAAAAATGTACACCTTAAATTATATAAAATAAAAAACAAAAAATATTATCAATTGTATCGTTCATTTTATAAACGTTTATTTTATTTTTATGTCAATATAATTTTGTTAAGACATTTAATTTTGTGGGATTAATAAAAAATATAAAATTTTTATACTTTAACGTTTTATATTTAGGCATAAGTCACTTAAGAGTGTAATAAAAAAATTCTGATAATTTTCAGTCATCTTTCAAATTTATTAACACAATAGACTTTCTTAAATGTTTCATTATTAAATCTTAAGTAAATTTCAACGATCTATTCTACATATTATTTTGGTTTTATGATAATATGTAGTAATATATAATATATAGAAAACTTAAGAAAAAAAAACTTAAATATTCCAATGTTAAGTTGAAAGCCTATTATTTACTAAAATTAAGTATTTTGAATGAGAAAATTGTTTGGTATATTTGACTATTATTTTTGGAATAATAACTATATATATGTTTGGATTTGTGTACCTTAAAATTGTTTACATTATATTACTTGACTTAACGTCTCTTATTATATTCATTTTTCTGTAATATTAAAATTATTTCGATACTTTAATTTCTAAGATTTATTTTACAATTTATATTCAAAATTATTTGTTATTAAAAGTGTTAATGTTAAATTATGATATGGTTAAATCTTTAAAAAATAAATAATTTAGTTGACTTTTTTTTATTAAACCAATATATATTAACATGAGTAAAAGTTATAATTTTATGAGTAAAAAATGAAATGTTTCATAGTCTAAATACACATTGAAATTCAATGTATAATATTTAATATTTACATTTATAACAATAAAATATGACAATGCTATTTGTTATTAAAACTATAAAAATTATTAAATAATATTTCGTATCGTGAATTATATTTGATATATAGTTCTTCACCGCTTACATCTACTAATTATTTGTTTTTTAAGTCATAATATAAAAATGTTATGATTCGCAGTAAAATCGTGATACTGATATTTAAAAACATAATATAGATGCCGCTATCATAAATACTACATAAAATAAATTTTCGCAATTATCGTACATGAATTAATAATTTTATTACAAGAAACTTATCAAAAATACAATATGCACCAATAAAAAGTCTGTAAACGTAAACATAATAGAAATCAACTTAAAATTTGAAGTTTATTATATTTTGAAAATAATATTGAACATTGATATTGCTACGATAGAGAATAAGTTCTATTTATCAGTGATGCTGTATAATAATTCTTTAAGTGACTCTTCGTTTATGGTTTGAAGAGTAGAAAGATTAACATTGCTTTGATTAAAATTTTCTTCTACGTTATTGTGTTCTATCTGAATCGTGTTCGTCTGATTATTGATCGAGGAAAAACAATCGGTAACGCGACAAGAACTTTCTTGATTATGTACTGGCGAAGATAGCCTCAAATGCTTCATTTCTGCTGATGGAGAGGATATTTCTCTTTCTGTAGGAGACATTACCATGGAGAAAAAATCGCTGGTGCTATTCGTATCATTTTTATCAGTTGATTTTTCAATAATTTTATTAGTCGATGCTTGACTCCAAAGACTTTTTGTAAAGTCATTATCTATTTCCTTTGTATTAAATTGTTTTGAAATTCTATCACTAGGTATTTTAGAATCGTTTTTGTTGCGGGATGTTTCGTTCCACAAATTTGTATCATTTATCGCATTGGAAATTATTTCATCGACCTTAGTCACATTGTCTTTGTATTCCATTATATTCGACGTTTCTTGATTCCAAATGTTCTGCATATATTCATTGTTCTCATGTGATTTTTCTTTACTTTTGCCGGTGATATTTTTATTTGTTTGTTGGCTCACATTTTCAACGTCTAACTTTCTTTTCAAAATATGTTGACCATCATCGTTCAAAACTAAAACGTATTGATTTTCTTCGCTCGTTGTTGGGACATCCATTGACTGCTCATCTTGAGAAGATAACTCTGCTGTTTCCTTATTTTTAGATGTTTCCAGCAATTCTTCGGCAAAATTTCCCGATTGCTGTACGTCCGTCTCATACGGCCGTTGTTGACATTTATGAGTTCTTTGGCTGACCTGTTTAATTTGAAAAATTAAATCTTAATCGTTTGTTTAAAAAATTATTGTTAATGTTTAATCGCTTATTTAAAAGATGTTAATTATCTCAAGATGACCGATGCTATGAAATACATTTTACAATATTAAAAATTAAACATTCTTTGTTTTGATAGCTAAAGTACCTCTCAGATGTTTTCATCGTAAATTTTATAGAAATTAAAGTATTTCACTCAATTTATTTGTTAAAGTATGTCATAATTGCGTTGATTGCAAAAGTAGCTTAAACGAATCTTAGATTGTAATTGAATTACCTTATATCTAAAATTCTTTCCGCACATTGGACATTTATAAGGCATAACTCCAGTGTGAATACGTCGGTGTACCAAATATGAAACTCGCTGTCGAAAACATTTACCTGAATATAGGAAATTTAAGTTATCCGATCGATAAATTTATTAATTTAATATTTCATTTGAACCAATGAAAACATGTATTAAAATGTAATAGTAAAACTCAGAAAAACTTATGCTAGAAGCTGACTTTAGAAGATCTTGCAATAAAATAAATCTTTAGGCATTAGTTACTTAAAAACAACAACTGAATTTAATTTTGTAAGTTTTTTTATCATTATCATATATGCAAGAATATTAAATAAAACTACTAAGAATATTATAAATTCTAGCATAATAAATGTTAAGTATATATATATATTTAAGTATATATATTTACGTGACTTACCGCATGGAACACTTTATAATTAAGAAGTTTAAGTTCAATTCTTTGCACACTGGAAATGTTAGTAGGAATTGAAAACAACAAGACACGTCGTATCCGTGCGGATAAAAATAAAAAAGCAAATAGCCAAGCAAGGGTCGATGCAAGCATCGTACCACATGTTTCACAGGCAAACGGCTTCTCTCCTGTATGAATCCTTTCGTGATTGTGTAGCGTGGATAGTTCCTTAAATGAACGGCCGCAAGTAGAACACGTGTGTGGTTTGTCATCCTTATGGTAGAGCCTGTGCTTATGATACGATTGCTGAAAGGTGAATGTTTTTTCGCATACAGTACATTTGTAGGGCATTTCACCCGAGTGGAGCCTTTTATGCTTTTTGAGAAAATACTTGGTGGTGAACATTTTACTGCATACGTCACACTCCCATTGTTTACCTTCGTGTATCTTCAGATGCTGCGTCACATGTTGTTCCTGATAAAAAATATCGGTTATTACTCACTCGATTGAAATCATGATACTAGAACAATAAATCAAAGTATTTTTATAATTTTTTCTTTGATTTTGCTTATCAATATATATACATATATATATTTGGTATTTTGTTAATTATTATGTTCATTTTAAATAAAAATTCCTCGACGGAAAACAAGATAGGAAAATTTTATTATTTTAGAAAATTAGTCACCTTTTTAAAGTTTTTTCCACAAATGGGACAATTGTAGCCTGTTTCCGGCTCATTACCCGATGATGCTTCTGTCTCCTTTGCTGATTCGTTCGGCTGTTCCGTTCTAGCTTCAGACTCTGTACAATAAAAATACTCGGGCTAATTTATAAGACAAGAGAAAGACAGCTAATGCACACTACACTATGAGTCGATGTTACCTTTAACGGCACCCGTACAGTTAAATCCAGGATGTGCGACTCGCATGTGCACCATGAGACTACCCCTCATCTTAAACACCTTCGTACAAAGATGGCAAGGGTAGTTTTTCATTAAATCTTCAGGAGTCACGTTTGAATCTTTATCCTTCGTCGCGTGCACGAGCTGTTTGTGCAGCACGAGGATATTTCTGTCTGGGAAGTGAAAACCACAGATGTTGCATCGCTCGGTCCTCTCATTGGCCGAAAGTATTTTCATCGACTTGATGAATAAGGACTTCGCTGGAGTCTCTGGCGGCGTTTCAGGCTTCGAAGCGTCGAAGGATTCTTGGAAGTTACTCAAAGGTGAAGCTGTAATCTGGGCATTCTTCACGAGGTCTGCGAGCCTATCTGTGTGCGAGGGCGGGTACTCGGATGGCGAGGGTGACTCGGAGTTCGGATTGCTAGACCACGATGTCTAGAGCAAGATCAAAATTAAACGTCAAATAAATTTAAACTAACTACAAGTATCTTTTATCGAAAGGGGGGAGGTAAAAATTGAAATTTCTTTTAAAGAAATTTGATTACATTATGTATATTTATTGGTCTTATTCATCCTCTGCTAAGAAAGATTTAAGAAATGCAGACGAGCACATATCTGATTGCACATTTTCAATTATTTAATACAATGAATTTGAATGAATTTTTGAATAAATAAACTAAACTGCAATAAATTAAGATAATTTGATTATTTGTATTTAGCATGATTGTTAAGTACCAAACTCTAACGATTAAGCTGCCCCCGATTGATTCTCGAAATAACGATACCCTGGATGGATTCGGAAACAACAATAAAACAGTTAAGTGTTAGTGGCTGATAATTATTTTCGCAAGTTATGAGATAGAATTTAATCACAGACATTAAACCCATACATGATTCTTATAATGCATCGCCTTGAGAATGTAGATGAAAAGAAAGCATTCAATATACGATTGTTCGCACATAAACATTTTTATACGAGTTTTTTTTTGTATATTTTTCTTACCGTATTTTGAGTAATGAATAATAGTTATTTTTAGATAAATGTTGTTTTTTTTTTTTATAAATTTCGTTCCCTATTCCTACTAATGTATTTTTTATTGATCCTAATAGATAGTTAAGCTGAATTTCTAATATAAGTTGAAATTTTACATAGATCTTTTATTTTTATATAGATATTTTATATGCTGGTTTAATATAAATATAAAATATATAGAATTTAAAATATTATTTTTTAACTTTAGTTGTCGTTTTAATACAATGATTTAAATTTTTTTATTTGTTGCGTTATTTTGTAATTTTATATTTTAATAAAAAATGTATTGATTAAATATATATAGATTTTAAGTTACTAATCCGTATTGAATTTGTGATGTTGAAATTTAATATTACAAAAGTAGATTAGTAAGTATCAATTACAACTAATCAAATGATAACAAATGATTTTTAAAGAATAGAGAAAACCAAATTACTTTCATTAGAAATATATAATCTTATCTTATTAAATTTTTCAAAAAATGCTTTCAAATTAATTTATAGAATTTTTTGTAAATTTTTAGATGATGTAATTAGTAATGAGCTTAAAGATATAAAAATTTAAAGAAAAATTTAAAAGTTGCGTAGCAACTTTTCTTAAAACGCTAATTTTTATATGAATTAACTTACGCAGTATACTTTTGCGAAGGAGCTCAATTCTTAAGACGGTACTTACTTTTTGTATAAACTTATACTTGAAGAATTCTTTTTTGAGTATGAGAAAAATCCACATCGTTTTAAATATAGATAAAGATCTATCAGTCAGTATTTTTTTTAATATATAGAGTATCAATAATTGTTGATGTAATCAGTTACAAAAGCTTTAGTATTTAACTTTATTAATAATATATATTAATTACGTAAAGAAAATTCATTGGAGTAGAGTTGAAATATGTAAAAATCTATAGCAACTAGATAAAGTAAAAATTAACGGATAAAATAGATAAAATTATAGAAATATTATTAAAAACAGGCGAATCAATAGTGTCGTTCCGAGAACACTTCTAATGGAATCGCCGGTGCAAAACAAAAATGTAAAACAATTAGATTTTTTCGAATTTTAAATAAAACTATTTGTGAATTGTTTAATATTTATGAAAAATTTTGTAACGAATAAATGTGAGAAACGAAACAAGAGCAGAAAGCAGTTTCAGTTTCTCTTTGACTCGCGAATGAACAACACGAGGTTTTATATAAACGACCATAATAAAAAGACATTACAAGGAAAGTATTAACATATCTACAAAAATTCATTCTATCATATCTCGTGTCCCGAAACTTTCCATCGACATATATTTAACAATACGATATTAAAAATCGAATACAAACTATCCGGTAAAATTATTTTACCTGCGTATAAGATTCTTTGCCTGTCTTATCAATGATTCCATTTGCATGTGCGCCTGTGTTGATCTCACTATTTTCTTGACCACATGACCGATTAGTCTGATTCATTAAATTCGTCGAGAATATTTTAGGTTGTGTTGGAACGTTCTGCAAGAATATAACTTGGCTAGGCGCTTTTATATCCACAGTGCTGCTCTAGAAACATCAGGAATAAATATAATTTATTTGTTAACACAGTGTAAAGCTTATCGAGGAAGTTACAGTTGAGAAAAGGAAAACTTAATTATTATACTTTGGAAACGATTGATTACTCATAATTTGGTATATCATGTGCAGTTTTTTTTTTTTTTTTTAAACATGAAAATGGTGCTATTACTTTATTTTTTATCGTGTAATTGCGCGTTAAAGCATATAAAAATTAACCGAGATAATATCTATTTATTATTGTAAATTTAATTGATTTCTTGAATTAAAAAATTGTAAAATCATTAAAGCTACTTCTACGCATACACAAGCTTCAATAGCTAAGTGAGAAAGGATGCGAGGAAAGGCATTTGTCAGAATAAATAATTGAAGAAAAAAATTAAAAATTTTCCAATTACAAATAGCGAATGACTCAAGAATCTACGACTTATTCCACCGAGCAATTAATTATAAAACAATAATAATAGGATTTTTCAGAAATTATTAACATTAAATTGGACGTAAATGTAAGCGAGCGTGAGATTGTAACAGATCCTTACCTGGCCACCGGAAACCGGTATGACGTTGCGAGTGTCGTCCTTGAGCGCCGTCAGATTCTTGAAGGTCTCAATCTCGTCTATGGGTATATAGATTCCACTCGCGGTAGACTCCCTGGGAACTTCATCCAGTTGCCGCTTGCTGTTTGCGTCAAGGGCTTGGGCTGCACTCAGGACGTTCCATGATTGCACGGGTATGGTCTGGGCGCTGCGCACAATCGCCTGGACGCTACCGTTGACGGTCGAAGTCACCTCGATGATTTTGGCGGATTCGTTGCCGCCGCCGACTGCAGCGTTACCCTGGGCCACGGTGTGACCGAACAGGTGGATGGTGAGCTTGTCGATGCCGAGAAGCACTTCGTTGCAAACGGGACAGGCGAGTGGGCGAGTCGCGACACTCACAAGACCTGCGCGCAGGGCGTCGAGAGTCAGGAACCCTGGCTGTGAGCACAGCGGACACGCGAGCAGCCGGGCGCACATCTTACTTTAGATACACCCTCTAATGAGTCACTATGTTCGAAGGAACGAATTAAACATCCGCAAGATATTGCAGAACCTTCAAAAGCACAATGTGACAAGAAGCGCCTCTCGGTCCACGTGAACTTGTAGCTTCGTTTAATTCTTCTTAATATGATCTGTGAAGAAGCGATATCTTGCAATAAACTTGAGTTTTTCAGTGCAGTTTAATAAAATCTCTTTAGATTAATTGATTTAGTAAGTCATGAAATTTGCAGATTTATAAAATCTGAAAAACACTAACCACCTGGCTACATGTCCTTTTCTATTATTTTTGCAACAGCATCCCATCCCTAGTAAAAATTCTAATATATAATACGTTTTCTGTAGTATTATTGTTAAAAAAAATATTTTTAATCCAACTCAATTGAATAAGATTTTTTCCTAAATAGTATTTAATTAATTTTGTAAAAAAATTCAAAAAATATAATTTTCCAAATTTGAAACACTGAAGATGTTTTACGCGTGTTTACATCTAATCTGGTGTAAGCAGACAGTTCATTTGGTTTCTTTTTTTTTATAAAACTTGCTATAATTTTTAATAAATAATAAAAAACTAATTTAATGAATGCTGTAGAATTTTGTTTTGCAAAGTTTTAAATAAATATTTTTGATATCTTTACAAAATTTAAGAGAAGTAATTATAATATTTTTTTTACGTCCGTAAAGTAGAAGTTATTGTATTAACGTATACGATTTAAAAAAATGCATCACTACGATCTATATAATTTTTATATATCTATATAAATTTATTTAGGCAAAATACACATAAATTATATTAAAGGAACAATTTTAATTACTTTATATCTAATCGTAACGTAAATAAAATTAAATATTTTTTTTCAGTTAAAAATATCTTAATTCATTCATAAATACAATAACTGATATAAAATGAAACAATGTAATATCATCGAAGACCTATTTATTATTTTAAAATAAGTTTAGTTTTGTATATTAGTTTTTAGTTTGATCTTTTATTATGTCAAAAAATTGTTGAAATATTTTATAAATAAATTATAGATGTGTCAAGCTTCTCATTTCTATCTCATATTATTAAATAATAAATTATAATAATAATAAACTGTACACATTGAAAGTTAATTTTTTATGTCATTTTTCATTTTTGTTAAGGGTAATAATTAATTTTTTTTATAAAATATTAAACATGTAAATAAATTTAGAATCATTATTCAAATTGTAATTTATCATAAAATCTATAAAATATAATTATAAAAAATTTAAAATACCGATAATGAAACAAAAATGAATAAGCTTTTAGTATTTTCATAAAAAACATAATAATTTTTTCTACAAGTGAGGTAAACATTGTGAATAAAAACTTTTTTTCAATTAAGTTATCAAATTTTATTTTTATAAGTTATCAGTAATCGTTCATATAATTTTCAAGTAATAGCGCATGTAATTTTTTTGATGAATATATTTTTCTAATATTTAAACAATATAATAAACGTGTTATAGTTATTAAAACTATTATCTATCCAATTCATATATACATTGAATCATATTAATTTACTAAAAATTTTAATAATATAATTTTACAGTAATATATTGTTCTTTTTTTAAGTTTTACTTAAAAAATCTAAAAAAATAATCGAAGTGAAATAGTATTTTTTACGTAGTTACACATTTTTCTGTTTACAATCATGAAAATACTTGTTTTAATTTTCTTTTTAAATACAATTAGTTTATCACAATCTTATATCCTAAAAAGTAGTTAAATAATATTTGTTTTATCTTTATCATTTATCTCATTTAATAATTAAATATAAGACAAGCTGTTTTAATACGTGTCCGAACTCAAATAGATTGTAAAAAATAAAATAAAATAAATCGGTGATGTTTTTTTGAAAGGGTTATGATTTATGATTCGTTATTAATTGAAATGTAAAAATAAAGGTAAAAATAAATAAAAATAGAAAAATGAAGATTGAAAATTATTGTTTTTAATTAAAATAAATTTTTCTAAAGAATAACGGATAAATTAATAGAAAATATACAACATAAAAATGAACGTTTTGAACGAGGGAAATTTAGGTATTATAATTTTAATCTATTCATATTTACTAGATATACCTATGTGCGAAGTATAATATCTTTGCTGAATCGTTATTTACCTCTTTTTACTCCGTTATGTCTGCTTCCAATTTCTTCATAAGTTTCAATTTACTATTCAGCATAATTATAATCATTCACGAGGTATTTGTCGTTTATTTATAAAGATTTACGAGTGTTATTGACTTAATACAGCATAAATCTGCAATACTAATTTTTCTCTTGTTGTATCGCGTTATAATAAACGTTTTTTTAATCGATAATACAAATAAGTTATTAATTTTAAGAAAAAACAAACAATACATCGAGAGTCAGCAAGCGATACACAAATTTACGCAACGTTCGAATTGATTCATACATAATACAATAGCATTTTTTACGTAGTACACGATGCTAAGTCAATATGGGCCAACTGCCAATTTTTCGATAGATTATAAAGAAAAGATTCATTAGAAATGATTTTTTAGTCGAAGGGAATGAATTTCTCCAAGCAGGCACTACTGTTGACATAACTTCTTACATACTTTTCTTCACAGACTACGCAACGATGACACGAGTAACGCTATTTTTGTCGACGCTTATAGAAATTACAAAGGCACGGAGAATCTTCTCAAAGTCTGATCGAGCACGAGCAATCGTCGAGTAGACATCGAGGTCACTCAAGTCCATAAAACAACCATGATTACTAGCACGAATGGGGTGTTATTCTCGAGGAACTCAGCCAAGTGTTCCGTGATTTAAAAATACATTCATCGTTACCGGTCCCCGTCGGTCCGATCATCCTTGATAATAAAAGCCGGCCACGTACATTCCTTCGAACTTGACCAACATTTTTTTTTCTTTCTTCGCGATGAAACCGCGTCAAGTGATCGGCGGCTATCACCGGCGACTAGTGCAGTGCAGCGCTTTTCCTTCACAAAATGCGCGTAAGACGGGCAGGAACTCGTCTCTCCCCCTATTCGCTTGTTCTAAATACAGGCGCGCGCTTGCGATGCGATGATGTAGCAGCGGTCGCCGCCACCGCCGCCGAATCGCTTATTCTTGGCTGACTGACGATTTCTCGCTCCCGCAGCTAAATTTAGAACGCGATCTTTTTGAGCTGGCCGTTTTTTATTCAACAGGTTCAGCATTTTTCACGAAAATTTTATTGTATTCATTTTTTTAAACAAGATATTACGTTACATTTTTTAATGCGCTGAGGTACATTGCGATGACGTTCTGATAAACTTTTATACTTGTGAATACGGTCTCTTCTTGTTTCGAAATTGAGATTGAAAATTTTCGATTACTCAGTTCATGAGTATTAAAACTAGATATCAATACAAGATTTAAAATGTCTGTGTTATAATTTGGGTGTGTTGTGCTCACACTTTATTTCTTAATTCCGTACAATGATTTATAATTTGTATAAACGTTTAAATTTTAGTCTTCTTTTGAATGCAAACATTTTAATTAAATAATAAACAAAACAAAATTTATGCTCTAAATCACTTTTTAATTTAATCTAAATATTTTAATAAATTATGTAAATACACGTGGTACTTAAAGTTAAACTTGAATATTCTTTACCCTTTTATATTATTAAAGCGAAATGTTTTTCAAACAATCAAAAATATTTATTACGATCAGCCATTTGACGAAGACTCGATTACATATTAATTTCATCGTGTTTTTTTTTACATACATCGCAATAATAAAATATTGGTGATAAATGCAACAAAAATCGTTTCAATTCAAGTATTCCTAATTATATATTTTAGGAGCAAAACTGTCTTAAGCTTAAGTAATTAGGAATTCAAAAAACGCTGAATTTAACGACGTGAGTAGGTTTAGGCAAGATTAAGAGAGTACTTACAAAATAGAACTAGATTTTTTATTAATTAATCTTATGTAACCTTATTATTACGCATTTTTTGACGCGTTTTATATTTACGAACAGTATAAAAAATAACAACATTTATTCTATATAGGGGACTCAGCTTATGATGGGACATTTGTAAGGAAGGCCATCTTTACAACAGTATTCTCGTCCAGCTGAGAGATTCGAATTCACCCATTCGTCTTTACAATTTTTTACAAACAAGTACGCCTGGAAATATAAGAAAAATTGTTAAAGACAAATTGAAAGATACAAATTTCTACACTTTCACATTCTTATATATTATATTTTGTACAATAGTAATGAGTGAAATACTATTATTAAAATTTTATAAAATTTTTGTTATTTTTAAATATTCCTTAAACATTATTGTAGAAAGGATAATTAGCATAAATTAAAATATATAATTAATCCGTGATAATGTTAACAAGAAAAAATACTACTGATGATTATCAATTAAAAATTTAAATAGGAAACAATCATTCTATGAAAAACTTAATACTTAAAAACTTAATATAATCATTACTATTAGAATTAAAAAATTTTAAATTTAGAATTTGTTTTGAGTATTTGAAAACTTATAGCTTATTAATTAAATATGTATTCAATTAAAAAACAAGTCTCAATGTAATCATGAAGCTATTATAAAAGGTTATTTAAATTTGTTTAACTTTATATATTTAACAATGAATGCATAAAAAATACAATGTATATGCATATACACACGTACACATATTATTAAAAGAAAAATATTTCCATTGAATTTAAGTCTAATTTCTTATATAAATTGCACAAAATTAGTTTAGATTTTTAGAACATATTTGATTAGCAACATATAATTAAAGAAATTCAATTTTATTTAAAAAAACAATTAAACTTTTCTTACTCTTTCTTTATGACAATCCCTGTCAATTGATCCGCAAAGGATGGTTGGGCTATTAGGTAAATGTTTTACAATCTAAAAAAGCAAAATAAATATTGTAATATTGTCATTTCAATATACTTTAGATATAATTTAATCGTATTAGTATGAATACAACTTATTAAAGTATTTATTATACTGCAAGGAAAAACATTTAGTTACAATGCTTAATTATTTTATTTCTTATTTTATTTATTGTTTAAATTGCAAAGTTTTTTTGATTGTACAAATAAAACTTAAAAGTTTATGACACTTATCGATGATTATTCAACAATTCTATGCAAATTACTAGTATTAACTTTTTTTGAGTTTTAAAGGAATCTGAATAGTTTCTACTATATCAAATTAAATCAATTATTTTAAGCAGTAAAAATTGTTTTTTAATTAAAACCTATCAAATAAAAAAATTAATTTTTTTTATATTACATGTTTCATTAAACGCTTAAAAAGAATACACAGTTTGTTTAGGGATTGGTTAGAATATTTATGCAAAAATAATCTGTGAAAAATATTAAAATTCATTTAAGCTAAAAATATTAAGTGTACTTACAACATCCAGGCATTTATTGGTGCACATCTTGTTACCTATATTGGTACAAGGAAATATGTCAGGATGCTCATGAAGAAGAGCTGGATTTCCTTTAGGTTGCTCTTTGCTGCCTTTCTTAAACTGACCACTCAAAAATACTCCACAAGTACATCCAATTACAGGGGCCTCTGTTGCCGAAGAACTAATTGAAGAATCAGTTGTTATTGTAGAACAAGTGCTTTCTGTTATTGAATTGTCATCAAGAGCATAGGTTAATGACATAAACCAAAATAAAAGAATAGCTGAGTACATCTTTAGCTGTAAAATAAGCATTTATAAATAGATAAATATATATATACCTATGCTTAAATATATAAAAAAATTATATTTTCTAATAATTACTTTATAATCAATGTAATTATATCGAAACAAAAAATTTATTTAATACAAATAAGAAGTATAATTTAAAAATAAGTTATAATTTTAAATAATAAAACTAAGTTTTCAAAAGTATAAATGTATATTTTATGATTGTTATAAAAAGAAATAATTTAGTTTAGTTGAAATATCGAATACATGATTTTTTTGAAAATTAAATTTATAATTTAATTATAACCATATAAAGTTTTATTTCACTTATATAAATGTAATAGAAATATACTCACTGTATTTGGCTGAAGAACGTTGTAGTTTCACTGGATCGAACATAAATGATCCAATTATTACTGCTTTCTTGCTTTATTCTCTTACAAATGTTTGTGTAATTAATGATGAAATCAATATGTATTAAAACGGGACTGCTGGGTTTGCAAAATTCTGTATGTCTGATGTAATATTCACCTTCACATTCGCTGTAAGACCTACTTTTATATGTACACTTTTGCCGATGCAATGTAATTTAAATAAACTTTTATAACGCAACTCATAAAAATGAATCTTTATTATTAATTTATTTTGTAAATATAATCTTTTTAGTTTTGTTACGATTAGTTACTAACTTAGCTTCTCCTTCCATAACAATTCTTTCTGAGTTTGCTACGCATGTATATTTGCATTTAACTATTTTTCTTACAGAAATAATTTCAACTGAAATTTCAACTGTATCACCAACATAACAAGGTTTTGGATATCGTATTATTTGTTCCACAACTACTGTACCAGGACCAGGTAATTTTGTACCAAGAATTCCTGATAAGAGACCATTTAAATATGCTCCATGAACAATATTTTTTGTGGAATTTATATGTATTGGATTATAATCATTAGTTAATTTTGAAAATCCAAGAACATCATCTTCAGTTACTGTTCTTTGAATAGAAACTCTATTTCCAATTTTAAGGTTTTCTAAATTTCCTGTTGAATTTGAATTTGAAGAAACTTTTGTGCAATACTTTTTTGCAGATGCAAGCATAGTACGGAACATTTTTGTTTTTTTCATACTTTATATTCTTATATTTAGTAATATCTTAAACAGTTGTACTACTTATACTTGTAGTTGTACTAGTTACGGTGCTTGTATTACTTTCTTTAGTTTCTGCTATAGTCACTGTTGTAGATGTACTTACATCTGTATGTGTAGAATTATTACTGCTTATATTTATATTTAAACTTGTACTTGGAGTAGATTTTTGAGTTATTTTTATTTGACAAATATCTTTCAAAAAGATATTAGCTAAATTTTTAATACGACAATTTGTACTTTTAGAAAATTCCAACATGCGTTCAATATTCACAGGTGATGCAATAATATTTTTTGTATCAGGAGTATTTAAATATATTAAGGTTGTAATTGATGATAAAATTATGGACTCCTCATTTCTAGATAAAAGAGATGAAATTATTTCAATTCCACCAGTACGTACAATGTACTGCTTATGTAGTGGATCTAAAATTAAAATTATATTTAATGTTGTATAATTCCGTTATTAAAAAAATTATTAAAAAGTAAATCACCTAAGCATATGTTGCAGATTCCACCAATAGCAAATGAAACAATATTACCATTTTTGTGTTCTAATGCAGAAAAAAACAAATCAATCACTTTCAAACGCCAGAGATAACCATAATTTACTGGATCATATGCAAAATTTGCTAAGTTAGCTATTACCTGTTCTTTTGCGTCTAGAAGAAAAATAATTATTACGTAATTACTTAATCTCATAAATTTTTATTACATTTATTATGAAGAATAATTTAGCATTACAAAATATTAATTATTAGGTAATAAACTAATAATTTCTTTAATAATTACCTCGTGACTTAGATAGTTTATATTCTTTGACCAACTGTTGTAAAAAGTCTAAGCGTCCAACCCCATGTTTTCCGGTCCTCTTTATCAGCTGCTTCTTTGTAGAGAACATTGCAATTTATTCGCAGATTTTCTCTCTTGTAGATATATGTACGTATGCGCGTGTTGAACACTCACTTCACAACTAATAATTCCAGTTTGTTTTTTTAATAAAATAAATATCCATTTAATGAAATTGTGAAACTTCGTTGTCTGAACAAAATTTTTTATTACTTTGTTTAGTTATTATTCTCCAATTTAATAAAATATAATTTTGTATACCTTTATTTATTAAAATACCCGCGTAAACATGTAAGCATCGGGGATGAGTACTAATCTATATTCACAAATCTGTAATTTGCAACTTATATACTAATGTAATATACAATTTAAAGATGTTGTACAATACTTTTTTCTAGCGTAACTTAAAGTAACTGTTTATATTTTTAATTAGTTGAAAATTAAAAAAATAAAATTCAAGGATTTTTATTGTTACATTTAACATGTTTATATTAGATATATATTGTTTTTTATACAAAGTTATATCTATACACTTTTTATGAATGTTAAGAAGTAGCAATATTTATTCTGAAATTACGGATTTGAATCAACGAAATATATTTTGGAAATCTTATAACAATGAATCATTTGGTCTGTATACGTTTAATCACGTTGTAATCGTATGTACATGGAATATAGATATAGATATGTATAAAAATATATATATTGGATGATCAATTATTCACGACTATTTACTGCTGCCATCTATGATAGATACATAAGTCTCTCTATTATCGACACTTACGTAAATTTATGAACAAAAAAAAAAATGAATATTTATATATTGATTACTGTTAATGCAAATAAAAACTGAAATTGCTAATAATTACTCAATGTATTAAATATTTACATTACCTTCCATGTGATTTCCTTATAAACAAATTATTTTTAAAAGTTTTGAGTGCTAATATATTTTCGTTTATATAAACGTATGTTTAACGAATTATTAAGGAACAGTTTAAACAATGAAATAAGAAATACATACAAAAAATAGAGAAAACTTTATTATTTATAAGCAAAAATTACTAAATATTTTAAAATATAAAAGCAAAAAATAAAAATTGATTTTTAAAATTAATATTATCTAATAATACTAATTATAATTTCAATCATCATTTCCATTTTGTGGCATTTAAGTTTTTAAAGAAAAAATTTTCGGTTTAAAAGAAGGTGAGAATAAATTTTATGTCTTGCTTCTGTTATTGCCAAAAACTATACCTTAAGAATGTGTGATCGTATTCAGAAAAAATATTTATTGAAATGACATTTTTGTAATCTTTTTTTAATTGTTTTTAATTGGTATAGATTCAATTTCAGTCTGAATTCTATAAGCTGATAAATAAAGATTAAATTTGTAGATTTTTAATGCAATTTAAATGTAAATGATATTTCTTCATTTCTGGTATAACTATAAGTTTTATATTATAAATATTATAATAATGTTATTTAGTAAAATATCGTCAATTTTTGTAATTATTCAAATTTCAAGTGAATAAGAAATTCAAATTTTAAGCGAATAAGGAATACAAATATTTTACTATAAAATCAAGCTTAAATATATATAAAAGAATGGATATTCAAGATGATCAAGTATTGGAACAAATTACAAGTGAGTAATAAGTAAATATAAATAAATTTTCTTGTTCTAATGTTATTTTTTGTGATTTGATTAACAAAATATAATAATCATTGTTATTTTATTTTATTTAAGTTTATGAGAATAAAATTAAGATTATAAAAGAAAAAATTAGAGGTGAACTTGGAATTAGAAGAGATCTTAAAACTAAACTAGATGAAGCTATGAAAAGAGAAGCTACCCAGATTCTAATATTAGAAAGGTACTATAGAATTTCTGTTAATTACCCAATCATTATTTAATTTTAAATATGATTTATTTACCTTTAAAATTTATTATTTTATTTTGTGAATAAATGTCAATTCACAAATTACGTTATAAAGCATTAATAACACTAAAAATATTATGATAATTATAATATTTCAATAAATTTTTAGTGTAAAATAATTTAGATATATACAATAAGTTGTAAAAAAAAATTATTATAAATAATGTAATTTCTATAGATTGGATGAATATGAGAAACTCGCTAATCAAAACCTTGAATTAGCTGAAAAAATGGAAGATAGTGAATCTTTAAAACAATTATCTATAATAAATAAATATGAAAGTATGCTACGAGAACAGCAGCAAATTCGGATAAAATATGAGGTTTATTACTTAAATAAATTTAATTATTTATTATTTAAAAAAATTTCTATGCATCTTTTTAATTTTACAAATGTGCATAATTTTTAATATATATATTTATACCTTTTATCTAGTAAATATATGTAACGATACTTTTTACATAAAAACTTATATGTAAAGATTAATATTATATAATAATATAATAAATGCAATTTGTTCTATAATTAAATAGGAGGAGTATAAACAATTACCATTGGCCAAAAAGAAACACGAGGCAGAATTGCGATTGTTAAAAATTACTATTAATAATAAATTAGTTAATTATAAGATAAATGAAATTAAACGCATTATCACATTGAAGGAACAAGTCAATAAAAGAACAGAACAAATTAAATTAATTGAATTGGCTAAATTGTACGTAGAACATAAAGCAAGAGAAAAATATTATTCCGAATTGATGGAAAAAGTGAAACAACTTAAGATTAAAGAACGAGAATTACGATATGAAGTTTGTTTCTTACATTAAATTTTACACATTTTTTTTCAATAAGAAAAATTCATAAATAATGATTAATTACAAAATTCATCATTTTATTTAAGGTTAATAATTTAGAAAGACAAGCAAAGGAAATGGAAAAATTAGATTTAGCTGTACAACAAACATCGATAAAAACCCAACAGCTTCCTAAAGTAGACTTATCTCGTTTTATTATTCATAGGAATCTACATTATAATAATGTTGGTAGGTATTTATATGCTCAAAATAAAAATTTTATCATTTATTTATTTTATTTTAAGTAAATTATTTGATATTTTGAATAATCTCAAGAAAATCATATTATTAATAATTCATAATTTCGCGCGTATGTGTATTATGATTATCTCCTCTTTTATAAGGTATCTTAGTAAAATTTATATTTGTTTCAATTTCAGGAGCGTATTTTATTCCCTTGTTATCTACGTTTAAATTTAAAATCGGAATTACTGTACTTTTTAAGTAAAAAATTAAAACGTTTTTTTTAAATACAAAATACATCACATTTTCTATTTTATATCAGATTATTTTTACACATAATTTATATTATTGTAAAATATCAATTTTAAGAAAATAAATGAGATTACTTATTTTTTAATTTTTAGTTGTAAAAATAATGTTAATTTACGATTTCATAATATATTTAAATGTGTTAATGTGATAATACATGATTAATAACATAATTAACTTTAATATTTTCTTATTCACAAATATTATGCACTATAGAATCACTAAAGAAATCACTGAATTATTAAAAAATATACATCAATTTATTTGGAAGAAAGGTTAAAAGAATAATAATTTAGCATAATTTGTTTAAGATAATTATAAAAATTACTTAAAATAGAAAAGATTAAATTTTCATTAATTTCGATAAGAAATGTTAGTTGTATTACACTATTTGAATTTTTCTAAAAAATTTATTTATTAATTCTTTATCATAAATTTTTATATTTCGATTCATCTATTTATTTTTATTCGTAGATACATTTTCTATAAATTCTTATATACTGGAACAAGAATACATGATTAATGACGACCAGCTAAAACAATCGGCAAATTTTTTTACTGAGTTAGTTAATACAAATACTGCATCATCCACAGCTCTAGGTAAATTATAAATTATAGTATGTAGTAAATACACGCAAATTTTAATAAGTATAAAATAAATTAATAATAATAATAAGTATTTTTAACTTTTAAGTATACATGTTTTTAAAGAATTTTAGTTACAAGATATGGATTCGGTAAATTAAAAATTTATATTTCAAACTATATTTAACATAAAAAATAATAAATTGTGGCAAAATATTTTAATTTTATCGAAAAATGTTTGTTCAGAAAGATAGGTTTTATTTATATAAGAATTTAAAAGAATTTATAATATATATAAATAATCTTCATTGGTTTGTTAATTAATTTTCCTTTCATTTAAAATATTATTTTTAGAAATTGTAAAAAGCTGTTTATTTACATCAATCATGTATTGTAAATTTCAATATTTGTAGACTTAGCAGAAAAGATGCAACATACCGTTGTAGAAACTAGTCCAATGGAATTAGATACCACTAGAGAACAATTAGTTTTATCTAAGGCATCAAGTATAACAATTAAACTGAACAGTTTTGGTCAAGTCGATGAATTCGATAGCAAAATACAAACCCGCCTAAGCCAAAAATCATTTAATATCGAAGAGCTCCTCATTCAATCAAATAATTCAAATAAACCATCAAACATTTGTAATTTTGATCAAATTAATGAATACGATCGCAAAATTACCTGCAATACTCTTGTAAGTTAATTAAAATAAATATTATCAAAAAGACTGAAAAAACTCAAATATCTCACAGTAAAAATTTTATACTCGGGCTGACTTACTATTCTACTGCTTCTTTCTCATATTTTCTATGAAATTATCAATTAATTTATTATTATTATTTTTTAATAATTATTCATTCGTTTAAAAAGATTATATAATAACAATTTCTAGCACGCATAATTCGATAATTAAATTTTGGATAAAAAATATGTAAATTAAATAAAAATATATTAATGCAAGAAATTAATTACTTTTAGATGAATACGACTCCTAATCGAGGAAATAATTCAGATCCTCATCAATCAGCTGGTACAAGTACTCCGATTAAACAAGGTAACTCTTTCACATATATTTTATTTCTTTCAATATATATATATATATATATATATATATATATATATATATATATATATATATTTATATTTTTTATTGATTTTATACTAATTTTATAAATTTTAATTTACAAAAAAATATAATTGAATAGAATTATTTTATAATACCTGTAACAAAGTATAAGCTGTTAGAGAATAAATTGAAATGATAAAATTTAAAATAATACAACATCTTTATAACACATAATACTATTTTATTAATATGAATTGAAAAATAAATATAATAATAATAATAATAACAAAAAGAACAACAACAACAACTACAATAATCTATTCTAAATTTACTTAATAAATTAAATTAATTAAGTAGTTTTGAAATATTAAAAAAAAAATTTAAATAGTGTATAATTCTAGATAATACTCTATCAGAACATTAAAATTAATATTGCATGACTTGCAATAAATTAATTAAGTCGATGTTAAGCTACTAACAACCCAAAGCCTTTACTTAATATATGTGCACGACATGAAATAATGAATAAAAAGTTTATATATTTTCCTCTTAGAAATTTTAATACGCTTGACAGTATGAAAATAGAAAATTTTAATCGAAATAATAGAAATATACATATTCATATAATATTTTCATATTAATTTTATATTACTATTTTTTTTATTATTATTGATAAAAATATATATTTTTTCTTTTTTATAAAATATAATATTATATGAGTCAATTAAAAACTATAAATGTCTCTTATTAAAAAATATATATAGATTAATTAATAACAGTAATAATAAAATATTAATAGTGTCAATTTTTTAATTTCTATAATTTCCGAGTACATCTGAATACTATAAATATACGTATAAATTGTTCTAAAAATAAGTAACTTATTTTAAAAGTTAATTTTTTATTTATTATTTTTTGTTGCTATATGTAATTTCTTTTTATTTTTTTAGATTTAGTTAGGTATAGTATGAAAAGAATCTTTAATTTGATTTTTAGATTTCCGTATAACTTGTAATTATATAAAATTATTTTAAATTTTATCCATTACATTAAAAATATTGAATTTTCTAAAATATATTAGAATGTTAATGAAAAAACAAAATATAATTAAATACAAATGAAAAATTCAACGAAAAATTTTACTTTATCAACTTCAAAATTGCGTCATAATTTCACTGTAAAATTTAAGTTAAAAATCCTTTTTTTGAGAAAAAAGTTCTGTTTTTAAATTGGATATTTATTTTAGTTAATCAACAGCTGAAACTTACGGGCAATATGCCAACTTCATTCTTCATCAATGAAACAATTCAGGAAAGTTCAAAACCTAGTAATTTCTTAGAACGTCCCATACCTTCTCCGGCAAAGTTTGCTAGGAAATTATCAGAAGAAAAATTGGAGCAACATTATCTGCAACATCAGCAAAATCAACTTCAGAAAAATCAGAATCAAATACAGTATCATCATCAAAGCCAGCCACATCAACCACAGAATAAACATCAGCAACAACATCTGGATCAACAACATCAACAACCAATACAACAACACCAACAACCAATACAACAACACCAAAAACCAATACAACAAAACCAACAACCAATACAACAACACCAACAACCAGTACAACAACACCAACAACCACTACAACAAAACCAACAACCAATACAACAACACCAACAACCAATACAACAGCACCAACAACCAATACAACAACACCAACAACCAATACAACAGCACCAACAACCAATACAACAACACCAACAACCAATACAACAACACCAACAACCAATACAACAGCACCAACAACCAATACAACAACACCAACAACAAATACAACAACATCATGATCAGCAACATTCGCAACAAAGGCAACAACACCAGGATCAGAAATATTCACAACAAAGACAACAATACCAGGATCACCAACATCAACAAAAAAGGCAAAAACATCAGGATCAGGAACATCCACAACAAAAGCAACAACGTCAGGATCAAAACCAACCCCCACAAAGAAAACAACACCACGATCAGCAACATCAACAACAAATGCAGAAACATCAGGATAAGCAACATCAATCACAAAAACAACAACATCAGGATCAGAAACATCCACAACAAAAGAATCAACAACATCAACAATCAGACAATCAGAAATGTATACAAAAAAATAATCGGCAACAACAACCACAATCACAACAACCACAACAACAAATAAATGAGCAACAGCAACTACCAGATAATCAGAAATATATAAAACAGCAGCAATCAGAAAATCAGAAATATATAGAACAGCAACAAATAGACAATCAGAAATATATGCAACAGCAACAACTACAGAGGCAGAAACAGCAGCAACCAGCTACATCGTTGCCGTATATGGAAGGATTGAGTTTCATTAATGATTTGACAAATCTGCCGCAAAATAATAAGCCACGTATAAAAAAGTGTGAGGTGGTCAATTTTTCAAATATACAGAAACAGGTGAAAAAACAAAAATTATATTCAATTACTTATAAAATTGTAGTTAACAATAAAATTAGAATAGAGATAAATTTTATTTTTACATAAAATTATTATTAAAAAATCCTTAAAAGTGTAAGTATCAATTTAACATTAAATAGAAGTACCTTCACATAGTATGGATATTCTTGGTATATTTTTACAATATAAACAGATTTAAAATTTAAGATTTAGTCAGACTTCTTGTTTCATGTTATATTTTTTATCAAAAATGGATATTTAATATTTCATTCGATATATTATTATAATTTAAAACATGATTAGTTTCATAAATTTTGTCTGCAAACCTTAAATTATCTTATACATATTTTAAATTTATATTTAAATTAATATTTTATATTTCCCAATAATTTATACGGAACACACATAAATAAGTAATTGAGCTTTAATTAATTAACATAATAAAGGCAATTATTGTGAAGTTGAAAAAAAATATAGTTTTTTGTCCTTTAAATTAATTATAAAGTATCAAAAATAAAATATTTCTTTTTATTTTATTTATATATATATATAATTTTTAATTGTAGTAAAATTGTATAGAAATTTCTATGCACTTATCATAATATTATACTGCGTAAAAACGTTTACAGCAAATATGCACAATGTTGGTGTAATACAACTAGATAATATATGTTATAGATAAGAACAATTTAAAATCAGTGAAAATTATTTTCTATAGATCGTTTAAATTATTATATTGATTAAGAATACCTATTAAAATTTAATTTTATCATAAAAACAAATATTTAGATATTAGTTGAGGTAATTTTTTAATAAAAATATATAATAATAAAAATTTTTTTATAGAATTCATAATCAGCAAAATGAATTTGGTATTTATTCGATCAATTTATTCTAATTAGTTTTTATATTGTAATAGAATATTGCTTAAATTTTTTTCATTGTCATTTAATTCTGTAAAATGAAACTTATATTTTGCCAAAATGAGTTTTATTTCGTAAATTACATTATTTAATTAATCATATTAGTCTATTTCTTTCTACAAATATAAATGATAATTATGTTTGAAAATTTCCATAAATTTACGATTAAGGTCTCTTAATCAGTGGGCACTAGTCAAGAAAAAGTTATTAGTTACATTAATGGAATTTTTTTATTCTGTATGAGTAGATAATTGGAGATCAATATTTTATTTGACGAACTATAAAAGTATGCATTGATCGAAGTTAAAAAACATAGTGATAGCAAATTAATAAGTTTCTAAAGGATGGAATTGCTCGGACTAAATTTTATCGAATAAGAATAAATAATCTTGCATAAATATATAATAATAATATAAAAATATATAAAGGTTCAATTGAAACCAATGACTCCTCTGGAGACAACGCAGAACGTGAGTTTGACGAGTTTGGCTCAATCGGACAATCCGAGCGGCTTTTTCACCAACAACCAACTGAATACAAACATTACTCCCATATTTACACGGGAGAATATCATCAGCACCGCATCGTCCAGTATTTTATCCACGAGGGAACTCAGCATAGACAACATATCGGCGATTCTGGGCAGTGAAATCACCGAACCCGGTGGCAGTTTTGAATTGGCCAGACGCTTATACGCAGGTGCAATCAGCTACTTTGGCATAGTTCTCTTGATTAGCAACGTCTTTTTTGAAATATTAAATTTGTCAATTATATTAATAACATAACTGCACTGAAATCCGTGAAACTGGCAACAGAAAATATACAATTATCTTATTTTTGTTTAAAAATCTTTTTGTCTTTAAATCTTGATTTGAAGTGACTGATATTCAGTCTTATTTATTCCATCGTGCCGAATGTTTGATAAGTAAAATCTGTTTGTAATACGAGTGCACAATTGAATAGTATTTAGTGGCTTAAAATCTATTGAATGTGAATGGGTAGATATTATTTGTCAAAAATGTCATTTCTCAATTTCTCGAATTTACAAGATTTAAGTGTAATCTACAAGTGCAAATAAAAAGATAAAGTCATCTTTTTTATTACTGCTACTTAAAAATGCATATCTGCATTACGTAGTTTTGTACAGCTTAGGCTTCGCAACCTTATTTTTTCTTGTCATTTTTTTATAATTCTTGTAATTTTTTATGAAAGCTAAGAGCTTTGGATAATTTTATGTTTATGAATAATATATGTTACCTATTAATGCGTATATTAACTGAATAAAGTCGAGGTAATTATTTAATGAATATAAATGTCATTTGAATAAGCAAATCTAATTGATATTTACAATAATATATTTACTTTGTTAATCGAAATATTTATTTATTACTTGATTTTTTGTAAAAAAAAGTAAAATTTATGAATTTAATAGTTTTTAAAAATTTAATGTCTTTAAAGAATTTTATTTTAATATTATTATTTTTGTTATTACTATATTATAAGATAATATGTTTTTGTAGATTCGGATATGAATTCAGAAGACGGCGAGTTCGATTATGAAAAAATGATGGGGAAGTTTTGTTCACCAATTCAATTAAATATGGGCAATCAGCAAAACCAACAACAACAAAGATTAGCATTTACAAATAACCAACCTTCTCCAGATAATAGTACTTTACAACAAAATACCCAGCAACAAAGTGTGAAATTATATTCTTGTTTTATTTAATTTGTTCTCTTTAACAAGGATTAATTGTACTCTTACTTTCAGATACAAATTTTGTTTTTGGCCAGTTTGCGAAAAAACAAACAAATGCAACACAGCGGTTTTTTTGAGCAAGATTATTTTATTATTAGTTTATTATTTAACACTGCTTATATTTACATTAATTTACGCCTAATTGTTATTATTATTAAAATATTTATGGACACATTGTCTGTTTATCATTAGTATAATTAACATAAAATTAATTCAAAACATTTTTTTAATAAACAATGCTATAAAAGTTCTTTTTTTTCAATTATTAAAAAGAATTTATATACGTATAATTTATATAATAATTCATTTGTTTGATTTTGGGGTAAAGACAAAAAACATTCGAGAGATAACGCGAATGTCTGCATAGATTTTTTATTGAAGATTGGTCTACTGAAATCGTCAGTAAAGCCTTATAGATTGATTCTAGCGTGTACGCATAATTAAGAGAAAACACAGTCTCACTTAAGTAATTTAACACTATTCTTGTTGCTTGGATACACCATCGAAGAACTGCAATCACCTGGCAAAGGATTCTCGCATTACTCCCTCGGTTATGTATACTGCCATTAAGTTGTATATGTATGTCATCCCGACATATGACTGTACATCCGTATAAGTGTATTGAAGAAATACAATTAAAATGATTTGATACAATTAATAACAATAGCAGATACGATTTTGTAATAATTCGAATTAACGTATTTAATTCATTGTTAGTTTAGTACTATGGAGCCAAATTAAACGAAAACAAAGCTATTTATCGGTAATAAGAGCTGGAATCGATTATTTTTTTACGTTGTAAATGTACAATTATAAATTTGTACAAAATTTGATAAAATTAGTCGCTGCGTCACTTCTTTATTTATTTATTTATTTTTTGTTCCTTCTATTTAATTACAATTCAAATTTACGAAACAAAAAGGAAAACGAAAAACAAAAAAAAAATTAATTGAATAAATGTAAGTTTCAGTTAATTCGAGTAATTATTATTTCTAAGAACTATTGTAAATCAGAATGCACGTCTGCTCTCATACATGCATTTAGGACATCGACAGGGTTCCGACTTTTCAGGAAGTTGGACAAATCAACACGGGTGCGCTAAAAACGTCGTAATCAACGTCATCTTGATTTAGATGAGTTAATTCGGTAAGACGATACCAGTGGCTGATACAGTGTGGTTTGAGAGACCGACGCCAACTAACCGATTTTATTTTTTTAATACGCGCTCACAAGAATGAGTGTACGTGTGTCGTGTGAGTTTCACTTTATTGAATCCCAGCGCATGGCTGAACTTCATACGAATTCTTCCTTTTTAATCTCGAAATGCTGAGTTGGCTCATAAAGAGTGCTTAAGTTTTAATACAAACCAACTGGTGTCGGAAAAAACAGCTATTGTAAACGTTAGATATCAGTAAAATTAGCTTCAACCATTTTTCGTCTCTTTCAGAGGTGGTAGCGATTGTTGATTATTATGTACGAACAACTACACATATTAAAAATTAATTTTTTAAAAACAAGTTAATAATATATCATGATATGATCACGTGTAATAATTAATGTCTTTGAAAATTATTAAAAACAAAATAAAAAATAACACGACTTATAATTGTATATAACTTCATTAAGTATTATACCAATAAAATATTGCTTAATAAGCTTTTCACTCTTTTTAATACGGTTCCTTTAAAATAATTATGTTTCAACTAAAGTGTTTTTGCTATAAATGTTACTAATTATCTTACGTTTTACAAAATAAATACCATTATCATGCATCTGCATGAAAATAAATAAAATATTTCTATAAAATATTTTCAATACATATATTTGGAAATTTGTCTTCAAATATAATTTTACAATACTATATCGTTTCTGAATGTTTCTGAACTTTATTATGACAATGAAACTAATTGAAACTTTGATAAATAGATAATAGAAGATATAGAAAATGGAAAACAATATTAAAAATGAGCAATTCTGACCTTAAAATGTTTTTAATACAGCTTTCTTCTTATATTTAATTTTTTCATTTTAATACAGTTTTTTATTTTTACTAGTAAGATAATAAATTTTTAACGATTCATAATTTAATATTAAGATAATCGACACTTTTAATTTTATATTGAAAAAACAATAATAATTATTTTAATTTTTTTTTATTGAAACAATTATAAGTAAAAAAATAAATCTTAATTTTACAAACTCAAGTTAATACAATAATTTATTTCTTATTAGATTTATTTTAAAGTCTCATTATTAATGCTGTTTTCAACGCCAGTTTATGCATCTTATTTATTTATTTTTTATTTTACTACACGTCGTTGAGAACTTGTTTAGAACAATAGACATTACGACCCTCATTATTTCTTATAAAAATATCTTGGATACGCAAGCAGGGCATGAATCTTATTACTTAGCCTCGGAAAACTTGATTATAATTTAAGTCTCGCATAATTGTCTTTTTATAAGATACATGGTAAAAATTATGGATTGAAAAAATAATCGTAACAAAGTCTTCCACTTTAATTTTCATTTTTTGTAACAGGTGTAACATGTTTTACGATGCATTTTACACACCCAATGGATTAATAATTAGAAATCTGTCCAAGTCCTACACTCGATTATGAGAATATCCGTGCGTCCGTTAAATTACCTCTTAAAGTTGATGCAACGAACCCCAGTTTGTGTTTTGGTATTTGGTCATTTTAAAAGTATAGAGAAGTCGTTACTCGAGTTAAGTCTATTCGAGATCCTCAGATATTCGCGAGCAATGCGAGTCGATGGAAGAAGCCAGACGAAGCTTGGGACGCGGACCTGGGGTTGGCCGTCCCCTCGTGCCCAAGAGCGAGGCAAAGATGTGCGTGTCGTTCTCACAAAAGACCACGGAGGCGATTGATCGGAGCGTCGCGTGCCACGAGAGCGAGTAACTTAGGACGCATGTGTGGCTCGTTACGCGCAATCAACTGCCTCCCTCGCTACGACCCATTCATCCACGGCGGCGAGTGCTGGTCTATATAAAGCCCGCCTAATCTATCGCGAGGCTTCTCAGTCCAAGGGACCGCCGACGGCAATGTGCTGACTTTGTTGTTTTTTTTCGCTGCACGAGCCTACGTCTCCTGTCCCTTCGTATTCGGTAGCTGGTAAGCATCTCATCTTTTCGCCGGGTCTGCGAAAATCGTTGCGTTTTGTACCGGCACTCGACGATCCATAATCAGACGACTGCTTAGTGTTTTTCAATTTCTCTTTTATTGAAATTCCTTGGCTTTGACGTGAATTATTATTATGACTTCGAACATTAACATAAACTAAATTACTTTACAACTCGAACAAAAGCAATAATACATAGATTTTTACGGATAAAAGGGGTAAACTCTGCGTGTGTGCGCGCGCGCGCATGTGAGGAGTTTTCTGTTTTACACTTTTTTTAATTTCGAACGGTACACTTTGCGATCGTGCAGCTACGGTATTATACGTGGGAAAAGTTTTTCTTTTTAATGTAATAATAAAAGATTTACGTAATCTATAGTCTCTAGTAAAATAATAACTGCATTATTCATTTATAATTTTTTGTCAACAACATTAAAATATTTACAAAAAGGTACAGCTGCAATATTCTTTGTCATTGTGATGATACAATTATTTTACAACAGGATTGCTTAACCAAACATTGTTTCTGCTCATCCGATACAATT
The DNA here is from genome assembly GCA_018907185.1 of Platyscapa corneri. Taxonomy (NCBI): domain Eukaryota; kingdom Metazoa; phylum Arthropoda; class Insecta; order Hymenoptera; family Agaonidae; genus Platyscapa; species Platyscapa corneri. Next base: position 774,554 of record JACCHW010000018.1, on the reverse strand, counting down.
AATAATAAATGCAGCTTACCACTTAACATTTAACGAGGCAATAGCTTACATTCAATGCATTAAATTGTAAAAATTTTGCATAACATTCCGTAATTCTTATTACATATAATCAGACAGAAGGTAAATATTATAGATAAAAGAATGTCCTTAGTTAAATTAAAACAATGAGCTAATTAATTCACGTATTACTAATGCCTATAAACTCGACTAGCGAAAATTAGTTTGGCTCAACGAGGCATTACTTTATTAATAGTAGTGGAATTTTGTAGCCAAATTCGTACAATTACAGCGGCGTCACAACTACTTTTTATATACCGAACTAAATATTAGGCGACCGAGTCTGAGCCTGCGAATTGGTTTCACAGTCACTTTTCAAAGATCGAGATACTCTCGATCGCCGCATCTTATGCCACTTTACTTTGCGTTTCGTTCAATCACAAGAGCAATCTAAGACAAGCTAAGACATCCGAAGCCAATATAAGAGCGGCTTAACGTAAGACAAGGGCTGAATCGAGCTTAATTTCTCAGAAGATCAGCGTATTCAGGCAGATGCAGACCAAGTGAGCCATGCTAGAAAGCAAGAAGACAAGGAGTCAAGGAGCAGCAAGGATGATGGGAGGTCCGAGGATGTGTGGGTGCATCGTGCTACTGGCGATCGTCGGCCTTGTACAGCCAGTGATCGGCCAATTCGACTCGCCGCCGCACATCATCGTCTTCATGGCCGATGACTTGGTAAGTAATGCTTCGATGATGCAAACTTGAATTGCCTCGATGTCGTTTGCTTATTCTTTGCCTCCTTGACCGTTACTTCGCTATTATTATCGATTAATACGCTGGAAAACGTTCGGTGCAGGCCTTCTTCTAGGATGACAACAATAACGATACGCGCGACTCCTCTGGCTCCGACGCCCATTGTATTTCGTTTCTGCACGGGATGTTTGGATTAGCTTTTGATAAAACAATCCAGCTCGTCGTATTAGCTAAAATCACGTCGAAGAAAAGCGAACAGTGGCACGAAAGCAATATGTTCCACAGTTAAATTTTGATTAGAAGAATTTGCATGCAATCGGAAATAATTATGGCTAACACAATTGGCGCAATTGTCATTTAAAATAATTGAAGGACCATTAGCGCGCAAGGAGAATCCTATTCGTGGAATTCATAAAAAATACTTCGACTTTACTTGCAAACGTGAAATAAAAGAGTGTTTTATTTATCCGGCCAATCGGTTTAATGAAGCGCAGCTGAGAATTAAATTAGATAAAATGACGTGAAAAGAGAAAAAATATGATGAGTAACCACAGTAATAGCCAGACGCGTACGTGGCTGTTATTTCCGCCTCGCTTTTTTCCACAATACTTAATCTAATGTAATCACATTGCTGTGCCGGGAGGAGCTCGTCTTGAATAAATGTAGTCATTAGTTGAGACAATTACAACGGCTAACGCGTCGTCTCCGCCTCCGCATAAAAGAGGATGCAGCCGCCTGGTCGTGTTGTGTACCGTCTTTGCCTCATGTGTCTGACTCATGCCGACCGGCAAACAAATAAAATTCCATCCGAAACGCACGATCGCCACCACGAGGCAATTCTTCTTTCCTTATTTCGTCCCTCTCATTTGAATATGTCTTAAAAGCTTGCCTCTCGTCGTTTACCGACTTCTGGACTTGGAATTTTCATTTATACGTAACAGCTTGTTTTTTATCGACACTCCACACACCCTAGAGCGTCCATATTTATTAATGAATATTCAGCCAAGGGTCACATATTGTTGAAAGGCCTATTCTTAATTTTAAAGTAGTTTTTTTTAATATCGTGATTAACCATATTAAAGATGTTATTATCTTTATTATGCAACTAAATAACTTTTACCATAATTCGAATCGATATAATTGCATTTACTAAAATTAAGGTTTAAAATAAATTTTTTACAAATTTACAATATAAAAAAAATTTTATCTGTAGTTGCAAGATATCATGATTTATCTTTTAATCGTGGTTTTTTTATTATATTCCATATAGTAATGATGGATTAGATAAATGGAAATTAAAAATGTTCCACGAACAGATTGCATCGCAATAGAATAAATTTAAAACACACGCTCGTGCAAATATGGATGCATGGATTCACACTTTACCAGACACGTAGTACAAAAACCTTTTAATCCTTAAACCATAATATTGTTTACGAAAGATGCACTGTATTATTCCGTTAATTTTGACGTTAGTAAATATAAACGTGAATTTGTAAAATAAATTAATAAAGTTAAGAGAATTTAAAACAGATTAAACGAAAACAAAACGATATGATATAGGATAATCTATGGTTTTATAATCTTTTTTTCATATAGGGGTGGAACGATGTAGGTTTTCACGGCTCGACACAAATTCCCACGCCTAATATTGATGCACTGGCTTATAACGGCATCATTTTAAATAGGCATTACGTTCAACCGTCATGCACGCCGACAAGAACGGCTTTTCTTTCTGGAAAATATCCTATTAGAATGGGTTCGTATATGTAATGCTTATACTTTAATAGACGTTTAAACAGGAAATATCAAGTGCCCATCCTTTTTTATTTTCTTAGTTAAAATTGTCCATTTCTTTGAGCTTATAAAGAAAATTTATTTTTGTTTTTTTTTTATATAGTTTGTCAATTCCAATAACTGAAATTCCAGTATTTAAAAATTTAATACTCCTCAGTTTTTAAAAACAAGTAGAAATGTGGTTTGCAGCAATAATCGATCGAAGACGCTTGCATCAATTTTACTACGAACATATATCGTGACTTCTTTATTAATTAAAAAAAACTACGTTAATCTCTGAGATGCAGTTGAAATAATTTTTGTAAGTTATACGGAGCAAAGATAAATCGGCTATTACACAATTCGAATAAAATAAAATTACGCTAAAAATGATATGATTAGAATTCCATTCCATTATTAATCAAAGGAATTACGACAAATGACTTTATGCGTAATCAGGGATGCAGGGATCTGGAATCCTCGGAGGAGAGCCTCGTGGGCTTCCGCTGAATGTGCGCATCTTACCGGAATACTTGCAGGGTCTCGGTTACGATACAAAGCTCGTGGGGAAGTGGCACGTTGGTTATCACACCCCCCAACATACGCCCAATCATCGAGGTTTCGACTTTTTCCTTGGATTCTACAACAGTTACATCGGTTATTATGACTACCGCTACTCTCAAGGAGTGAGTCATCATTTTATTTACTTTATTTTGAATCGATGATATTCGATGAGCTTTTTTTATTTATTTTCAATTTTGAGTATCGAATCTCAACAGAGTATGAATGAAATTATTTCTGTCTCCTTGTCAGTGATTATAAACTTTGCTTGTCAATTGAAATTTAATTAATAATGTTTTTTTATTTGATATACGAATATTTGAAAACACATCATATCTTTATGGATGTAAATAATTTCAATTTTATATTTAGAGATAACTTGGTGTTATCTCGGAAAAGTGCATACAAGTGTATGTAACATAGAATTAAAGAAATTTTATTCTATGAATATTAGGGTCGATAAATTAGTGTAGCGTAAAAAAGTGAAAGTACTCAACGTATAGCAACATGTACTACATTGTTTATCGTACAAGTATTTATTTGTAAAAAAGTAATCAATTTTGATTTACCTTTTATTAAGTGCTGAAAATATTTACAATTTTAAAATAAAAACTAAAAACGATAATTTGAATAGTTTCCTAGGTCCGGGAAATTGTGTTAGAATAAAATGAATTACAACTGATTTCGGTGATTTCACCGACCATTTTATAACGTAAACTAAGAGCGTAGGGGAATTTAAGGCAATCGCCTGATTAAAATTTCTGAGCGCATGACTTGTGCTGCAGAACATGTCCGGCTTTGACATGCACTCGAATGAAAACGCGGCATACGGGAGTGAAGGTCAATACGCGACCGACCTTTTCACGGCTACCGCGGTCGAGCTCATCGGTCGACACGACCCTCTGAGACCGCTGTACCTCCAGATCTCGCACCTGGCGCCACATGCACCCTTGGATGTGTCCTACGAGAACGACTACGACGATGACTTCAGGCATATTTCCGAGCCCAACCGTCGAGCCTACGCTAGTGAGTGTGCCATTTAGTTCATTGCATGCAATACTGTTACTCGACTTACCCTCTTCAAATTATTCTAATTAGCATGTTGTGGGATTCTGAAATTACAATTATGAATCCGTTGCGTTGATTAATACTGATAATAATCTTTGGAATATATTTGTATTTATTAAGAATAGCAAAGTGCCTTAATTTAAATTTTATTTTAAAAATATGTGGAGGCTCTATTAACTCGATCGTGTTACTCTAAATATTTTTTAAATCTTTAAAAAGCTATAGTTTTAATTAAAAAAATGAAAAATTAATCATATTTTTAAGGAATATCGAAAGATATTATAAATATGCTGCTGTATGTGTTTTTGTATATAATAATTAACATATACGTTTATTTTTTATTCATTAGATACATAATTCAAATAAAATATTTTCATAAAAGATCACAAGTTATGTATACATAAGAAAATTTATTTATTTGCTAAATACTGCATCGTAAATTTTGATTAAAATTTCTTTTATATAGAAATGGTAGCAAGATTAGACGAGTCATTGGGGCGAATTGTTTCGTCCTTAGGCGATAGAGGAATGCTGAAGAATTCTGTGATTATATTTTTGTCTGATAATGGAGGAGCTCCCATTGGCAAATTTCGAAATTGGGGATCTAATTGGCCTTTAAGAGGGGTAAGCGCAAGTGGTTATTTCAAAAAGAAAAATATTATTCGTAAATTTCAAAGTCTAAATTTTGGTTTTTACTTTAAAATAAGTTTCACACGTTGTTAGATTGTATTGTTATAAATCACGTTTGAATTTCAGCTGTTTTCGTTGCATCTAGAACTAATAATTAACCAATAGCTTACCATAATTTCTTTTACTCGAGTTAAAGCCTTATTATTTACTGCATTTAAGCGAATATAAAATCTTTAATTTAAAGAAAAAAGCAACTGAATTTTCTTTCTAATTTGTTACATGTTACACACATGTTACAACACGAATTTGGAGTATTCGATTACCAGTCTAACGTGTGTTAATAATACAGAACTGAGTGAGGGATGACAATTTTTCCAGACAAAGTACACACTATTCGAGGGGGGAGTGCGAGGGGTCGCAGCGATTTGGTCCCCGAAGCTCCTGAGCAAGGGCCGAGTCTCGGATCAGCTCTTTCACGTGGTCGATTGGTTACCAACTCTATATTCGGCAGCGGGTGGCGATCTTAGGGATCTGGGGCCTATCGACGGTGTCAACCAGTGGGATGTCTTAAGCATCGGTACCGGAAACGTCCGTGACAGACTGCTGCTGAATATCGACGAGGTCACCAAAACTGAAGCGGCGATTTACCAACGCTTTAAACTCGTTCGAGGTACGTTTACTTGACTTTATTTGACCTTATTGCGTTCAGATTTCACCAAGTCGGTACTGCTATTGTTAAAACTGAAGAAGAAACCTCGGATCGGTCGACTATTTACTTCTTATTTTCAGTTTAATAATGCAGTGTCGAACTTTTTATTAATAATTAAAAAAAAACTTATAGATTATCGTTTTGTTACGTAAAAGATTAAGATACGCTTAGTGCTATTCAAACCAAAACTTTATCAATAATAATAGTTAGACAGCAACTTAGTGGATAGTTTTGCTAACTTATGGAGATAGCTTAGTCGATAATGAGTTAAATCTGAATTAAATACATTTTAGGATCACTGTTCCGGGGCTACTACGACAACGTGGAGGGTGATACCGGGCGAGGCCGTAACGCGCCTGTCTACAACACGACAAAAATCTTGAAGAGTGCGGTCTCGGACGCACTTCGCGAACACCTGGGGGTGCCCGTAACACAAGAGAGTGCTATGTGGCAGCTTCAGAGTCAGGCATCGGTGCAGTGCCGGCCGAATATGACGAACCTGCACTACACCAACCGCTACAATTTCGCGTCGTGCAATGAAACCGAGTGCCTTTTCGACCTCAGCGTTGATCCCTGTGAGACCAACAACATCGCCAAAAGCTACCCCAGGGTAAGACGTCTTTCTTAATAATTTCGGCCAGTATGATAAGGAAAATATTTTATTTCCGAGTGTGTCGTTCTACTTACGAGGTAAAAGCGAAATTATCCGAGCTTTTACGAACAGTCATATTTTCATTCGTAACAAAAACTTTTTTCTTCTATAGGCTTTGGAACTTCGTTCTTCTATATACAGAAAATATCTGTTATGTAACTTGTGTTCGAATTAACACAGCTTAATCTCTTTTTTCTTGATTCTCAGTTTCGAGTCATGTATTTATTATTTATAGTCATATTTATAAATCTATTTTAATATTATTAGCTTATAAAAATTTTTTTTACAGGATTTTAAAATCTTGAAAAAAATTGTTTCTCTTATCGAGTGTATTTTAAAATGAAAATATAATTATTTGTAACTGAGTGTCACCTTAATTGTAACGCACAAAATTTTATAGTTAGAAAATATTAATCACTTAACGGTTGAAATTAATTTCACTTTATGCCCTCTTGAAATTAAATTTAAAACTTACTTATCAATCACTATTAAATAATAATAAAAATTAAAAAACATAATATTAGTTTATTTAATTTTATAATCCACAAAAATTATCTCATTTTTATACAGCATATATTTATTCATTATTTTGACACGATCGCTTCAATTTATTAAAATTATATTTCATTATTATTAAAAAAGTTTTTTCAAAAATTTTTGCTTATGAATAAGATTGTGTAATAAAAAGCGAAGGAAATTTGAAAAACATCGTATTTTTTGGAAATGGTACGCATTTTAACGAAAAATTACATTTTTAAGTAAAAAAGAGATGATAAAATTATTTTAAAATTTTCATATAAATAGGAAGACCTGTAATAAAAACGTTTGCAACATTTGTGTAATGAAATTGTTATATACAGTTTTTTAAGACTTTCGAAACTACATCGTAAACGAAATTCAATTTTTATTTTGTTTTGACGTATAGCACTAGGATTATAAAGATTTCCTTAAATGGTAGTATTTTTATTATCTTTGAATTTTTACGATGATGTAAAGCACCATTCTTATGCAGCATCCGTAACCGTGTGCTCGAATAATTTTACACGTCATTTACCAGTTTTTCTGGCAATAATCATAATCCAATATTAATGCCCACTTTTTAAATGTAAATAAACTTTAAGCCGATTTGCATCTTTAGCCTTTTTTACGTATGCTATCATTTATCGTTGTGTGAGTATTTCTCGTGTTTCTGCTTTTTGTCGATTGACATTTTCAAATGGAAGTTTGCAATTTTTATTGCTAAATCATAATATATGCTTAATTCGTCGATAAGCTTTTATATATTAAGTGTTATTTATTACGAAAAATGTCGATTAATGAGTCTACTTGACATATTTTTTAAAAATGTTTTTTTATTAACACGAGTTGCAGCACCATCGATTCAGTATAAAACGAACACTATTAAAAATATACGCGAGTATCTTAATGTAAGGTGCGCTTGGCGGTGCGTTATAGAATGAAGACTGAGTCTCAATTAAATTAAAAAAACATTTTTTCTCATAAATAAAACCTGCACAGCTTAACTAACTTTAGTTCTTGTAAAGCGCGATTAATTTGTATTTGATCTTTAATTTTACAATTTCTTACATCTTTAAGCTCATTTCAAACAATAATGAATAAAAAAAATTGTTTTTAAATAATTTTTTTTTACTCGTTGTTTACTCATTTAAAAAAAAAATCCAACAAAGCAATTATAAGTATGCAGAGTAATAAAAAAACACGAATAAATATGTTGCAGTGGGTGACGGAGTTGGATCTGTATCTAGAAAAATACGGCAACGTATTGGTGCGCCAGCTTCAACTTCCCGTGGATTACATGGCGGACCCACGCCGGTGGAACTACACGTGGCAACCCTGGCTGAGTGTCTACGACAGCGTTTATTCGTATCCAAACGCGGCCGCCACTCTCGGTACTCTCGCCGTCTGCGCCCATGTCGCCCTGGTACTCATAATTGTCGGCCTCCGCGCCTTCATATGACTTCACGACCATCCGCGCTACTGCTGCATCAGGATGACTCCAAACGCTGTAGTGGTACCTCCGCGATGATGCCCCACGTTCACTTCTTCGAGAGTGCTGTACTCTGCCGCAAGTGCGGAACGTATCAATAGTTGCTCGCTGTATCTGAACGTCCTTTTTTTGTACATTGCAAAAAGTATTTGAGAACGAGGAAGAACGGAATATTTATTTAGTCCTATTGAATGAACGTATACTCGAGTAAATTCAGTGTAAATTATTACAAAATTAAACGCAAAATTATTTTTATATTAGGTTTATTTGTTAATATTTCATCTGTATTTATAGTATCGCTCTAAGGTATGACATTATTAATTATGTGAATGTCTATTCTCTCTTTTGAACGAGAAGAGAAGGAGATAAAAGAACTAATGATAAGTCATATAATATGTTTTAGTTACCTATGGAGAATTTCAGATAACGATGCCTTAGCTTACATGCATATTTTGAACGTATTTAAATTTGAATACGTCACGCAGGTAACGTCACAAGTAAGACTCTGTTTTTTCAGAATACTTTGATACTATAATTTTTTTGCCAAATATTACAAGTATTGAAATTAATTAATAATTAATTCTAAATGAATACGTAGCCTTTCTAGTGATTTAAAGGTAAATTAAAAAAAAATTATATTTTTTCTTGCGAGCCTATTTTAAGTTTTATTAAAAATGAATATAAATATACTTACAATCTTTCTATTGCTATGTAGGTTGATTGTACGATTAATAATACGATAACAAGAAAGATCTTTCCGTCCAATAGTGCAATTTGAAAAATATATACACCTTTATTACAATTATATATAAGTGATTTATTTAAGTCATATATCTTAGCATTTTTTAATACTTATTTACTTCGTGTAAATAAAACGTATTTCTTATAAAAAATTTACATTTAACCGATACCTTTTGTTTCTACTGAAATAAGATTCTTGACTGATAATGAATCCTACCTAATCATATTCTTTAACTTGCATTGATAAATTATAATATTAAACTTTAATAAATAAAGTTTTTACGTGCGGCTGGAAACCGATTTACGAGACATATCATCAGTATTATCTGTTGTTATAAAAAGATGTTTTTATTAAGAGCTATCATCAACGTGAAAGCTTTGAATAATTTATAATTTTGCAATTAAAATTCCGTTATTGAAAAGTATGCGAATTATTTCTGAATCTTTAAAACGGGTTGAAATGTTATAAGTAATTCAAATGTATACTTACTTTTATTTGTAGTACTAGGTTAGCCTACATTCAAGTAAAATATATGTTATTAAAAAATATTACTACAATATAATAATACAAAGAGCTAAATTTCATCAATTATGTCCTAATATTTTGTTGGCTTTATTTCGTTTAGTTTTATCTTAAAATATTGTAAATTTATTAGATATAGATATACATTTCCCCTTTTTTAAACTAATTGATTTTATGTTAAAAGTTAACAAATAGTTTTTTAATGATTGTTTAAATTTATTACTTAACGAGCTTTTTAATTAAAAAGTGATTGCAATTCAATATTTTTATGATAACATGAAAATAAAATAAATTGGTAAAAAAAATTAAGCGATTGTAAATTTAATTTTGTTAATTTATGCATAAATCAAATTTTCATTTCGAAATAAAATTAAGATAATCAATTTAAAGTATAATCAATACATTGATTTTTTAGGTAGAAAAATAACTCAGCCACATTAAAACATTTTTCTTACTTGTATTACAAAAAAATATAAATTTAAACAAATTTCTTAATATGGGAGAAACATAAATGAAACTAGTGTTATCGTAGAAATTGATACTTGAAATATACTTATTTATTATATTCAAAGTTACAATGAATATAATCTTCAGTTTTAGTTTTATGTCTATAATTAGCGTAATTGGGCGATTATATAATTATCAAAGGTTTTAAAGAGCTTTCAAAGTTTCTTTTCTGTTTTAAATTCAAAACACAGAAGAATAAAGTAAAATAACATTTTTTCGTGTAAAATTATTGATATGAAGGAAAATAGTCACAAATAACACAAATAAATTATAAAATTAAACTAAATAAAATTTTAATGATCTAAAAAATGTGATATGTTCGTACGTAGTATTAAACTTTTTTTTTAGCGGTTTAGAATTAATTATTGCAAAACCATTTTTATTAATTAATTTACTTTGCTTACGTACATTTGTTATTTGTATATTTACTATGTATTGAATGTAAAATATTAGTTAAATTTTTTTTTAATTACATATATAAAAATTAAAAAACTTGTATGACATCTATACATATGTAAAATTTTTGCAAAATTTAAATAGATTTACATAAGATAATTTCTTAAAACAGTAATGATTATAAAATTTAATAAAATAATAATGATTGATATATGGTGAGATATTCCGAATCAATAATATAATCTATAATACAATCAATAATGTAATCTAAAGAATAATAGGATTGATTTTATTCTTATTAATTTTTGTTAATCTAGGTTGATAAGAAGTTTTATAATATTAATTATAAGACTTATTTTTAGTTAAAGTATTAAGTAACGTTGAAATTTTATTTGATCTTATATATTTTTAAAATATATCAATGAAGGTAATATATATATATATTTACTTTACTGTAAAACAGATGGTATAGCTTGACGTTGACTAATGTTAGAATGTTAAAAGAAACTGATTTTAATTATTGCTCATGTAAAGAATATTGATTTTGAAATCGATTAACTTAAAAAAATTTATTAAATAAAAATATAATTTAATAATTTTTGATGATTTTAATGATTTTAATAATATAAATTTAAATTATAAGATCTTTGAAATGAAATCTTAATAAGTCATCTTGACGTGTTTCGGCCGAAAATAATCGACTGGCTCACGGAAATATAAATGTTCTTCACGTGCAAATAAAAAAAGAAAAGAATAACGACGAGTATATCGGATAACCACGTCACTGTTTAAATTTAAAGAACCTCAATCGCCGTTGAGATTTAGATTTTTGGAACCTCGGCGATGTTGTGGTTTTACGAAATCATCATCGGTCGTCGGGGTTTTCAGGAAGAGCTTTGGGAAATAGGTTATATAAGTGAGTAAAAAATTGACAAGGATAGCAGTAGCTCATATATCTTGGATTATATCAGTAGAAGTTCATCGACAACCAGGACCCTCTGGGCAACCACGGAAGTCGTCAATGGGCAGGAGCCCTCATCCAGCAGAAGAAGCATCAGGACAAGCAGAGGCCCTCGGTGCGAGAGGGCAGTGCCTTCTCGAGAAATGCGACGACATTGGAAGCCCACCAAAGAGTAAGAGCCTCGGCGAGGCTGTAACATCCATTGCAAGGAACGACCGACGCGCGCGTCGTATATCATGCCATATAAAAAGAACTTGCTCATCTTTGTTTTTAATTCACCCCATCACCACCCATCCTTTCTTTGATCCTGTCAATTTTTATATCTGAAAATATTAAAAAGTTTTATAAACAGTAATTTACATTTATAAAGATTTTTTAATTTAATTAACCATTAAATATTTATACTATTCTTTCTTAGTAGATTTCATAATATTATTTAATTACCCTCGAATAATTTTGAAGGATATTATAGAATGTATTTTCAACAACTATCGTTTTTTCTTTACCATTCAATTTTTGTAATACTAATAAATAATTTATTTAAAAAAAAACACACTTAATAACAGTGATTTATAGAATATAATCTTTTGAGAAATATTAATTTTTAAAAATTTAGTCTTTTATTTAATTTATCTTTTAATAACAAGGCTTGCGTCAAATATTAGAATTAAGTTTGTCGTGATTTATAGAGAAAATATAGTATATTAAAAAAAAATTAATACTAAAAATAGATATAATTATCACGCATTCTTCAATAGATAATTTAATAAATATTATGTTTTTACAATATTATGTTATAGAATCTTTATAATATTTAATACTATTGAAAGAAGTCGATTCTTAATCTTACACTTAACTTTTTATATTTGTATATTAATGCTACAGAGAAATTTAAAACAACAGTTTATTTATTTAATTAGGATTTAATATAATTTATCATTTATTTCGAACAATCGCTTAAACATGAATTTAACGCTAATATAATTTGAGATATTTAAAAAATGATAATCATAATTTATTTGAAAAGTTAATTAATTGTAAATGTGAATCAAACGTAATATGTCTATAATAAAATATTACAATCAAGTTTACTCATAATTAGTTCAAAATGTATACATTTTAAACAGTTATCAAAATTTTTTATTCTCAATATAGTTCTATTTAATATAATTATGATAAGAGACTTATGGAACAAATTTTCAATTTGATGATGAAATAGATAGTGACAAAGTCTCTGCATGTATAAAAAGATCACGAAAAGAAAGAAATCACGTTTTGAACAAATCGAGACTCACATAAGAAAACCAAAGAGATAGATTAATTCTGGATAAAAGTGCATTTATAAAATAGGTGGACTATTAGTATGTAGTAAAAATAATACGATAATTTTTTTCAGGGATTTTGCATTGCTGGCCATTATCATTTGTATTTCTGGAGTTCATCTTGATGGAGATAATAACAAATTAAGGATTATTATCTAATCGGTGATGATATGCTTCTATATAATTCGTCGCAGTTATGCACATTTACTAGACGCTTATAAAATATTACTCACAAAAGTTTTTTATATTTTGTCAATCTGTACATTTACTAAAATGAAAACATTTATTAGTTGTATTCCGGATTTTATTAAATAATAACTTTGTATTCGTTACAAATGTACAGACTTTCATTTAAATTGATCTGTTGATTTTAATTTTGAATTTATACTTAGAGTAATTTAATATTGTAATACTTTTTAAGATTTGCTATATTGTCATATAACCTACGTAAGTAACATACACTTATATCATAATGAAAGGATTGAAAAATGAAAATTCAGATAATACGGACTTTTGTATGGAAATGGAAATGCATGACATTTTGGATGACAATTGTCACAATAGGATCACTTAAGTATAATATATTTTAAAAAAGAAATCTTTTAAAAAAGCTCTTTTATACATTTTAATATATTAAAATATTTCAGGTTGACAAGATTTAAATATTACAGGAGTTTTAATATTAGATTTTTGGGAACTAAAAAATTACTTTATTTTCTCTTCTGACTGGAAGAAAAGATGTAATCTCTCTATATTGTAAATGAGTAATATTGGACTAGGAAAATAATTATACAAGTATAAACATACTGATATATTACATATTTTTAGGTGTATGTTTAAATAGTTACGAGTTGGGAGAATGAAGGTTCCTCGTAAGATAAAGATAAAAAACTTAGTTTGCTGGACTTCGATCTCTAAATATATCAGAATTCCATAATGAGATAAACGTCCAATATATAACTACCTTTTCAAATGACGAAGAAAACCTTCCGATCAGGTAGCAGTAGTTTGTGATTGGATAAGACTACAACGGATCCTAGGAGAAATATTTTAGTCATCAAAACTCAACAGACGTCGTTTCCGTATTCTTATACTTATAAATGCGATTTCTATACTGAAAGACTCACTGACTAAAATACTAAGTTAACCACAGAAAATAAAGTATGATAACAATTAAGTTATCATTCGCTTTTATGAGGGAAGTGCTAGAAGTGTATACTAGAGGTATGGCGACCATCCTTCTGTTCCTATACGTGATAATAGCTTAACAATTTCCCTCCCAATTTTGGGGTTCTAAAAATTGTTCCCCAACAATGTCGGCCTTAGATATTGAATGATGCCGTAGAATGAAAGTGATTGTTGAGAATACCTAAGGTGATAGTAACGCGGAGCTAAAAAATCGGTCACCACTAAGCAACGAAAAACACAACACGTTTCAAAGACACCAGTGAACCAGCAAGGAGTAAACGATTCTAGCGCCAACCAAATTAATAAAATAATAAGGCCGACCTATCAACAGTAGAAAGTTCACAAAATTTCACGAGTGACCAGTAATTTACATTTTTGACAAGGTATCCCGGTGACAGTGGAATCTCTACGGTGCCGATTAATAAGTTCGTGTGACAATCAACTCACGACGGAGACCCAATGCTTATTCAGCCTGAAGAAATATCAGCTTTGGCCTGAGTTCAAGGAAGTTGAATGCGTGATTATATACTTTACTTTGTAAATATATACGTAATTTTTTTTAAGTAAACTTTGATTTTAATTAATGATGGAGAGACACGGTATGTGCGAGGTACTGAGTATGGAGTGCATTGATCCGTGCCGGTTTATCCAAAGCAAACGCACGTTAATTTTTACCCCTCGAGTCACGCGTAGGGAATGAGATGAACCATCTCGCTCTTAAAACAAAAAAGCAGAATAAAGAGAAAACGAAAACGTTCACCGACAAGATGACGACTCACCGAGACCCACCGTTCGACGTCAACACCTGCACTCGACGCCGTTACTTTCGTCATTCGATTCTGCTTATCGCTACCATGCATCACGTAAATGAACCTAACCATGAACTAAATTTTCACTACGACTCCCACTCTTTCTTTATTCGTAGGTATCACCTGCATTTACGAAGACGGCGATAAATGTGTAGTCTAGAGGAATAATGATCATGTCTGTCTTTTATCTTTCGCTGGATAACGCCAGAACAACCTTCTCCGATTTTTCGACTTCTTCAACCTAAATTGGCATAACATATCGGTGCTAAAAGAGCAAAAACTAATAAAGTTATCGATGGATTTACTCCCACACTATATATTCAGAAGTCTACTATTAAAATAGAACCAGACACGATTTTTGGAATCCCGATAATACAAAAGCTAAATAATGTGTGTCCATTAAAGAAAGCTAAAAAAAGTTGAAATTTAATAAAAAAAATATTAATAATGATATTTTATGAAAATTCGTATATGTTTCTTAAAAAATATAATTTTATAAAGAAATTATTATTTAAAAAAATTTATACAATATTAATGATTACGAAGTAATGTTATTTACTGATATTTTATCTAAAATTTAAACAAGTACTTTTCGAATAATCATATATATATTTATCAATTAAGTATATTGAAAGTATATTAAACAGATTTCTTCGTTTTCAATAATTCATTAAACAATTAAACCGAAATAAAATATATTTACAAAACGATCTTAATACTTATTAATAAACAAATATTCAATACTTTTTTTAAAATATAGAATGTATTTCAAGTACATCTTATAATAGTAAAGCTAAATTTCTAATGAATTGAAATATCACTAAAGTAGTGCTCTTAGTATTTAATTTATAAAATTCTTCAATGAACTTGTATTGATTACGCATTTAGAATATCTATTTTTGTACATATTATATAATTTTTTTATAAAACTTTTTTTATATGTTATATAAAATAATATTTATTGGAAAAGAAACATGTTATCTAATGCACTTAATATATATATATTTTTATGTTTACTAGAAAAGTAATTATTATCAAGATCAGATAAAATACCAACAGATAAAATTAAAATAACAGTTAAATTTATTTATATTTTTTAAATTTTAATTTTCTAATTTTTTAATTTTTTAAAAATATTTTATAGTTTTATATTTATCATAACAATTGTAAAATTATTTTTATGGTTAATGTGAGTTATTCTATGATAATTTCGTTACAGTTATTTATATATGTTAAGATTAAGAGATCTATTAAAATAAGTAGATAAATTATTATTAGTAACCATTTTTAATTGACCAAGACTTGGTATTAAAAAAAGAGTAAAAGAATTTAAATTCATCTTAATTGAAATAGTATTAATTTACTTTTAATTAATTAGCATATCTTTTTTTTAATATGTGTTATTATGAATTTATTTCAGTTTTGTTATTTAATATTTTAATTTAATTAGTTTTTTACTTTTTCTTCATTTTTATTACGTTATTATTATCTTAATTTTATTACCTTTTCTTCTGTGTATTCGTAATTTTTAAAATGATTTTATTCAGCTATTTGGCTAATATATATATAATATATATATATATATATATATTTTCTTCTATTAACTGAAATAAAAATTTTTAAATCACTTTGAGTACATAAAGTTGTATTTAAAGTGATTTTATATAAGAGAATATAGAGTTCTCTCAAATATAGGTAATTTATATACATTGCTGGCATCTCTCTTTGATTCCAGTGGATATTATACAAGGTTCTCTTATAAATAATAAAAATAATTCTTTTTTAATAAACTGTGACGAAAAGTGTAAATTATTTTAATAAAAGCTAAATTTGTTTAAAACTAATTCAGAAAATATATTTAAATTTGTTTTTTAAAATAAAAATTCATTAATATTTGCCTAGTGTTAATACGAGAGTATATTTATAATAGATAAGAGAACCTTGTATAATATCCACTGGAATCAAAGAGAGATGCCAGCAATGTATATAAATTACCTAATATTTGAGAGAACTCTCTATTCTCTTATATTTCATTGAATGGTCAAAGTTACTGTAGTGTTGTTATTTTTTTAACTAAATTCCCACAAGTATTTTCTAAAATGCAGATAATATCCCATCCTTTAAGTGTTTTTGGGGTTTTAGTGTTCTTTTGGGCCTATTTCAATCTAACAAATGGTCAGCTCAATAAGAAACCACATATTATTTTCATTTTATCCGATGATATGGTAAGTTTTATTCTTCAGAATAATTATATGAAAGTTGCATCATAAGCATTAATTGAGGTATAGTAGAAGTACTAATATATTTTATCGCTGATTGTTATTTACCAAAATTTGTGATATATTATTTACACAAAATTTAATTATTGATAATTGTTACGAAAAACAATATAACATATATGAACAAATAATCAACATTTAATATATGAAAAATACAAAAATAAGACTGAAAATATAATAAATACAGAGGAATGAATTTCGTATTATTTTAAGTATATAATTGGATTTGAATAATTATTTTGTTTTTTGCGTTTGAGTAATATTTTAAGGTTAAAATATTTTTAAAAATGTCCCAATATTTACAAATTTCTGTATTTTTAGTTCACGACTGCTTTTTTAGATCCTTGACATATTTTATGAGTGAAAATTTCTGATATACCAGAAATTATCTTTAACTTACTTAATCGCGTTTGTGTGATCAGCGTTGATAACAACAGCAACCGATCCTGTTCCTTTATTTTATGTTAATTGTTTGTTTAATTTCATTTAAACTAATATTCTAATTAACCGCATATTTTTTAGTAATATTTCTAATTATGTTTACATTTTGTGAAATAGCGAGTATACTTATATGAAATTTATACTTGTTAATAAAGCAAACGCGCACAGAGAATAATAATTAATCGTTTGTCAGTTTATTTATGTATTATCTTAAATAAATTTTTGATTCGATGTTCATAATTTTGTTGATAAAGTATTTATAACGAAAAATTACTTATCTAAGTATTGCATACAAGATCAATCTTAAAGAAAAAATCTACTTTTAATTGTAGGTATTTAAATAATGTAATCGAACAATTGTTAGAATATATTATAAATATTTGAGAACAATCTTTATGTCGGTAATGCATATACAGTATTCGGAAAATAACGCATTAACCGTAATACACGAAGTAAAGAGGCTACGGAAATATTACGTTAGTGATGCGCGAAAAGGGTAGTAGTTAATTGATTTGCGTCTTATATTTAATGTTCTTTTTTGCTCAAAGGTGCTCAAACAGAATAATTTATGATTTATTTTCTTGTGTAATTCCATAATTAATTATAAATCCATTTCTGTGATGTCATTAATTCGTTCTTTGTTCATTCTCAATATAGCGTTAGTTAAGTGTATGGAATTAATTTAATGTTACAAAAATGTATTTTGAGAAGCTGAATTTCATACCGAACATATATTTATTAAATTCTGAAAACACGAATTAACGGGTACAATAATGACCCAATAGAGATGATATATTTTACAGTAATAAACGTTCTTTTAAATATGATAGAATGAAAATTTCAATATAAATATTAAAATACTCTGAAATTAAACTATTTTTCTACAATTATGTAAAAAGGTGTTAAACTCCATCAAAATTCCCGAATTTAGAAATATTATTTGTAAATAAAATAATCATAAATAATTCGCGAATGTATGTAATGTATTTGGAAATTGTTTAATTTTATTTTTAATTTTTTAAATTGAGATTTTATACGAAATACGAATAATAAAAATTTACGATATCAAGATTGATAAAGTATAATTTTTTTTTAAAATTAAAAAATTAAAAAATTAAATATTTAAGAATATTTTTTAAATGAAATATAATAAGTAATTTTTTAAAATATTTGAATTTTTTGTTATATTAAGATGTAATGTTCGTGAAAAAATTGAAAGTTAAAAATTAAATTATTCTTTACCCATGATATAAAGTTATAAAATTATTCAATAACTTAAAAACAATAACACAGTCGTATTGTTTTAATTTACATTTTAAATGGTATTAATAAGAATCTCGACAAATCCAGCTAAATCGAAGAAAAGCTTATAAGAAATTAAAAATTTCCGTATTAAATAAAATATTAATATGAAATTACATAAAATTTATATATTATTCTATATAAATAGTTTATTTCAAATAAAACTAGATTGTTACTACATATTTATGTTATAAATGTTAACTTTTCCAAAAACGTATTGTGGATTTCCATTAATTAAAATAATATTCGAATCTTCATTTAATTTCTACTGGGTAGTTTTTTATAAATATATAGCGTTAAGACATGTTAAGAATCATTTCATAATTAAAAATGATAAATATAATAATTACTGAGGGTAAATTAATCCAATTCAAATATTCTAGTTTTTTCTAAAATTTGCACGTGCTTAAATCACATCTTCTGATTGAATTTATAAATATGATTATATTCTTGAATAACAAATCAAAGTTTTAAAACAATTTTTCGCAGTACGTTTATACTGTTTTTCTTCTTTTGTAATATATTCAATACAAATTATTAATTAGTAAAATGAAAAATTTATTTGATCTTAAAAACATATATCATTATTGAACCTAGACTCCATGTACCAGATTCACTTGAAAAATTAAAGGTTCATATATTTTAATTTATTCTTTACTTTGAATTTTCTAAGATATTTGATTTACAATTATATTTATAACGTCAATCACAATTTATTAGGGCTTTATTTTAAAAACACATCTAGGGATGGAATGATGTCAGTTTTCACGGATCTGATGAAATACCTACTCCAAATATTGATGCTCTTGCTTACAATGGAATAATTCTAAATAGGCATTACGTTCTGCCTATTTGTTCACCTTCAAGGTCAAGCTTACTAACTGGTCGTTATGCTCTTAGAGATGGTAATTAATGAACACTTAACCTCATGTAGAATTACGAATATTTTTAGTTTTAAGAAAAACTCCGTTTTTCATGCAAATATAATCAGCTTTTTTACTAAATAATAGAAAAGTGACGTGTTCTCAGCATATCGGGAGTGGAACGTCAAGGGATGGAGGAAGGGGGGGGGGTAGGAAAAAAAAAATAAAAAGAAGAATATGGAAATAAGGCACGGAGGATACGCGAGCGTGGCCGGGGGAATAATGGATAATTCGCGAGTCCTTCCTCCCGTTTTTATAGATTGAGAACCCCAACGGTTTTTTAACTTTCGCGGAAAATTAAAAAACCGTTTGATGTTACCCGATCTATAGTATTGCGCGTGTATTTGTTTTATTTAACATTCGACAAAGTTTTCCGAATTTGCCCCTGTCCTACTTATTATATAATCATAGATTATTGCTTTATCTGTTAGAAAACAAAATGCCATTACTCTTTTTCTATTTATTTAAATAGAATGACAAACAAAAGTAGAAAAAAGCATTAAAATAGCACATGCATACACATTTTAGTAAAATAATTTGAAAATTTAAGAAAAGCGATTTTTTTGAATACTTGAAATATATTTTATTCATTGTTTTCTAACGGTTATTGTTTTACCTGTACATTTTTCCAAGGTAAACGATTTTCGACGAAATTGAAATTTTTTTTATTATTGCATAAAAAATAGATGTGCAAGTAGAATTACAAGTTAAAATCGTTATCAATAATTCAGATTAATATTATTTTAAAAATAAACAATACAATATTTTCAAGAATCCCTTCGCAAAAATGAATGCTCTTGTGTGCAGGAATGCAAGGAATACCTCTGAGTCCTGGTGAATTGCGGGGTATACCCTTGAACAGAACCCTAATGCCGGAGTACTTAAAAAAACTTGACTACTCTACGAATCTCGTTGGCAAGTGGCACGTCGGCTACTACACGGATAATCACACGCCCACGCGTCGAGGTTTCGACACGTTCTATGGATATTACAATGGATACATCAGCTACTTTAACCATTCGCTCAGAATCTTAGACAGCGATTTGACGGTATTTGGTTGTTTTTTTTTCTATTCTTTGTGATTATTTTGTGTTGTAGACTAAATCGTTTGAAATGTTGGCTACATATAATATTCTTTTTACCCTTACTCTCTTCTATTCCATTTACTTTAGGAATATTTTCTCCAAAAATTCTCTTTCAATATTCAAAATTCATAATTTTCTATAACTTCCATGTTTTATTATATTATCTATTATAAAAATTTAAATAAATGTTAGAATAAAAATAAGCGAATAATAAAGGAAAATTTATTTGATAATTCATTATGAACTCCATATAAATCTTTTTACTGAATGATTAATTATATTATTGCTAGAGTTGTGTCTCGTATAATTATTGTAACTATTAATAGAGATTAGATAATTATCTTGTATTGATATCAATGATTTAAGATAAAAGAAAAAACGTTTGTTAAAAAATGAAAAAATATTATTATTCTTCGTCGTATTATATTGATTTTAAATGATTTTAAATACGATTATTATTTTTAATGCAACTTTTGTAACCTACATTTCTAATTCATTGGTAAGACTTGTGATATTATTTTTGCCATCACAGTAAAAAAATTTATCGAAATTATTACTGGAAATATATGTTATAATTTTATTTTCATTTGTATATTTGTCTAATATATAATTAAAATGTACTCATTTAATAGAATATTTAATAAGACTATTTAATAAAAAAAAATGGGTAATATGTACTATTTACAAATGAAATATGAAATTTAACGCTTTGAATTGCATATTTTTCTGTAAAATATATTACGTGTATAAAATATTATAAACTTAGAAGATTTTGATCTTGATTTCGTAATCTAAATTATCTGACTTTTAGTATCATATAAACAATCGGTATTATCAAACTGTATATGAGGTTCAGCCGATTACATTTGTATAATTTATAAAAATCAATATTCTATTTGTACTATAAATCATTTATTTACTTTACTATTTTTGAAATTCAAATGGTATTCTAATGTTCTATATAGAATTAAATATTATTATTTAAAAAAAATTCATTATTTACAATAAAAAGGAAACATTGTATTGTCAATTATAGATCGGTTATAACGGATTATATATAATTTAATGCTGCACAAAATTTTTATCATTATTTTAATCATTTTTCTTATTTTTGTATTCTGTGTTAAATAAATAATTTATTTTATCTAAAATAGTGCAAATAGTTACCTTAATTGTGTTTAACTTATGTTTAATTATTTATTTAGCATTTATTTTATTAGGAATTTCGATTGAAGGGTATAAATCTTACATACAGAAATTCTCGTATTATCTTTGACCTTCTTAATAAATTTGTAGTTGCTTTTTCGGATAAAATATTAAAAATTAATAAAAGCAGTTAAAATTTTAAGATGTAATTGCGATAAAAAATGTATTTATTTTGAAAATTGAAAAAGTTAAAAAGTTATGCAAATGAACTTGATATTTATAATAATAATAGCTTATGGTAAAAAAAAACAGGTTCATACAGGAAGAGATTTCCATCGCGATGATCCTAAAACCTTAAGAGCAATTGACGATTCCGGATATTTTACGGAATTTATCACGGATGAGGCTGTAAAAATCATCAGTAGCCATGGAAACGAAAAACCTTTATTCCTTCAGGTCAATCACCTCGCAGTTCATGCGAACGGAAATATGAATGGCGATAACTTGGAAGTTCCTAATATACAGGAAAACGATTCGACGTTTCCTTATATTAAAGATGCCAAACGTCGAAAATACGCTGGTATGTGCTCATGGCAAACATTAAGTAATATGAGTTATTCTACTTAGAAGACTGTAAAGAAAAATAGAAGAAAGACAAATTATAAAAAATAGTTTTTTTGTAACACAGAGTAATATAATTTTAGCCGAATTAAGTTAATATGATATATTTTCATCTCTATATTCTTTAATATTATAAGACGTTCAAAAATTCCATACAGCTTTCGAATGCAAAAAAAATTAAATAGACGGTAAGCGCATGAATCTCGAAAAAGATTTTGTAGTTATATAAGTTTATTTAACGAATTTTTTTCCAACTAGTATTTACTTTCAAGAAAATGCAAATATTGTTTAAGGGACTACTCGGTTATTTTCTAGGTATGATGAAATCATTGGATGAGTCTGTGGGACGAATCGTGGTGGCACTTAGCGGCTCTAACATGTTACGAGACAGCATCATTGTTTTTGCCAGTGATAACGGAGCACCTACTTTTGATCTTTTTGGAAATAAAGGCTCAAATTATCCTTTGCGTGGAGTGAGTTTCAAAAACTTATTTCAATTATAAAATTATGTAGTCATAAAATGAACAAAACAAATTTCTCAAAAATAAACATTAGATACTCATATATTGCCGCAAATGAAACGAGTCTTAATTGGTTTTGTTATGGTATTACATACATCACGTTTTCACAGGTAACGTGGTTAAATAAAATAACACAACATTCGCACTTTTCATTATCACATTATACATATATAAAAATATAGTTAATGCGACGTATAAATACAAAAAGAGAAATTTAAGTCGTTAGATAATAGCATCGTGAATAAAGTTATGGCTTTATAGAAATAACTTATGATAATTTTTAGATCAAGAACACGTTGTTCGAAGGTGGTGTGCGAGGTGTAGCTTGCATTTTCTCGACCTTGATAAAATCACCAGGTCGAGTTTCCGAAGAAACGATGCACATCGTCGACTGGTTGCCGACGTTTTACGCAGCAGCCGGTGGCAACCCCGATGATCTTGGAGAGAACATCGATGGAAAGAATCAGTGGCCGACTCTAGTGGAAGGCATAGCATCGCCTCGGGATTCAATGCTTCTGAACATTGACGAAGTAACTGGCGGAGCAGCCGCCGCCTTAGGAAAATACAAAATTATTAAAGGTATGTTTTACAGATTAAGTTATTAACAAAATTATTAATAAAATTATTAAAGGTATGTTTTTTGATGATATCGTGGTGTCCTTTTTCGTTGGGACAATCTTATTTGATTCATAGATGAGCTGCAATTTCGTTGATTTATAGAATATGGAAAGTCGTTGCTTTTAGCGCTTACATGTGATTTATTGTTCGTACGAATTATGTTGCCAAGCTCGATTAAAGTTGAGACTTTCTTTTCCGTCAACTCTTTTTTTATCATTAGTTCTTACGTAGCGATACCAAAGCAAGGTACAATTATAAGGTAAATGAAGAAGATTTACTGGTAGTACTAATAAACAAGAATAAATTGACATTTCTTACTAAAATTGTTTTTCAAGTATATTTAAAGCATTTTAAGTACAAAAGTGTAATTATACAAAGATAATTTATGATTAATTTAAAAACTAATTTTATAATAATTTTAAAAATATGTATTAAAAATCATTATTAAAAATGAATTAAAATTTTCATTTGATCAATTTTTTTTATAACTGATTAGAAATAATTGGTAGCACTAATATATTATTTATGAACTCTAATAATTACTGAAATTACCAATTTTATTTTTAAATATTACAGAGTAAATATTTATTCAGTACAAGTTTCATATTTTTTTTTCATTTAAAATATTTCAAACAATGCATAAGAGAATGTATAGAAAATAAATAACACGAATTACGTAATTCTAACAAAAAAATAGTTTTTTGTGTGTTTATTAGTTAAATTAGCTGCATTCTTCAGTTTCATTAACTATATTTATATTTTAACTCTTTATACGTAATAAAGTAATATTTATATTAATAACAATAATATTATTATTGATTTTATTAATTTACCTTCACATACAGTTTAGTATATTACTTTTATTTAATACCATAATTTAACTGTAATATTTAAAAATATTTTATAGATTAAGTTAGATAAAGTATTCACGTCTAATATTCAGTATTTGATTTAAATCATATATTTTATATTATATACCAAAAAATCTCTATTTGATAGATAAAAACAGTTTTGAAGTTAATATGGAATACAAAAAATTTTGTTTTAAATATTCACTTTTTTTATAAGGTAAGCGTTTATTGCATTATCTTTTAATACAGACGCAACATTTAAAAAAATATTGTAAGAATTGAAAGTGAATCTTGCTCTTCCATGTAGGAGCTGACATGAGATTTGGAGGTTATTACGGAGAAAGTGGTGATGATCCAACTTATCCATCTTATCACGTCGAGGACGCATTATCATCGTCTACAGGCTTAGCGATCAGTCAGCTATCCGGATTTAATAGTCCATCGACAAAGAAAGCGCAAAATTTGCGCCAAAAAAGTACGTTGCAGTGTAAGCAGGCAAAGATTTATCCCGACTGCTCAACCCTTTGTCTCTTCGACGTGCAAAATGATCCCTGTGAGACAAAAGACTTATCAAAAGATCGACCTGAGGTACGAAAAAAATTTAATTACTCATATTCGTAAGATTTTTTTATTGTTAATAATTAATAACCAATATTTAAATTGTATTTGTATTGATGTCTTGGAAATGCAGATAATTATTAAGTTCACGATAGAAAATATTTTTTCTTTTATAAGTAACTACGAGTATTAAACAAAAACGAATCAATTATATTTAATTTTTAAAAGTTTAAAATTTTTAATTTTTACAGCTGTGTATGGTGTTCATTAATGTGTAAGATAATAGAAAATGCTTTTTCATAAGAACATATACAAATCTGTTAACTTTGAAATTAGTATTTCTTTAAAATCATACTTTATTAAGAGTTCAGTAGATAATAGTTATTTATTGCAATTTATACTGAGCTGATTAAATTTGTAATAATGATTTTTGAAATATTAGTTTATACAAGTATAATATGTTTATGTAGAAGCATTTATCGACTTAACTGTATTTGTTGAGAAAAGAATATTTTAATATAAAAATAGTATGTTGATTCTGTCTATTCAGCTGTAACTCAGTTTGCAAAAATAATTTGCTTACATTTTTTACAATTTTCCCCATTGTGAATTTGATAAAAATATGGTTCAAAAATGAATGTTATTTAAAAAAATTATGTTCGAACACAAAATAATTTAAACAATTAAATTGTAGCTAAATCTTCATTACTAATATCGATTATGGATTAATGTAAATTTTTGCGTTAATATATTGCCTATATAATAACTGTTAAAGTAAATATTTAAAAAAACGTTATCATGATAAAAAGTTAAATCAATATATTCATTATCTGATACAGATTGTCAAAGAGCTGGAGTCATTCATCAGCGATTATCAAAAACATTTGATCTCACAAGGAAGTACAATTAAAGATCCTCTCTCATATGCAGAAAATTTTAATGGTACATGGATGCCCTGGAGAAAAGATGAAATTTTATAATTATAAAGCTGCAGTTCTACATTAAACTTATGTATTCAGAAATTTTGTAACTATAATTTTCATTGTTACTTTAATTAGTATTTAATTAATATGTATAATAAAATAAAAACAGGATAGATTTTAACTTAATACGTTTTATTAATAAATTTTATAACGTTATAAAATAGTATTTAAAATAATACTATAAAAATAAATCTGATTATCCAGTTTCTAAATAGTAAATGTGAAAATTAAACATATTTTGTTTACTAAAATGATATAATATATTAACGATAAAATATGTTATTTATTTAAAAAAATATGTTAGTAATAATTCATTTAGATTTAAAATACTTTTAAAATAGTTCTTAATAAAAAAATTACTTTACTCAATTATGATTATTAAATCAACACATATATTTGTTTTTTCATTTACAATGTTATTATTTAATGACAGTTCAATCTATACATCATTATATAGAATTTAGTGAAAAAGTTGTACAAATTTTGAATTACATATTTTTTGGGTTATAGTTGATGTTATATACGTACCCTTATATTATATTTTTTCTTCTAATTATCAATATATCTATATTTTTAAAGATGTATTTATTATTTGTAAACAGATTACAGTAAATTAAGTATGTTATATTTCTTTATATTCAATGATTTATACATTAGCATCAGTCTTAAAGAAACGTTTATTATATTTTATTTTAAATAAAAAATTAATGTGATAAAAATGTTAATGCGTCTAGATAGTAAATCCTTTGCGTGGAACGTATTATGTATAAAGAGAATAAATGCTTTTAATTAATTCGTCAAACTGTTAAAGGTAATATAAATTAAAATATCGTGCTTGTCAATTAGTGATAAAATAATTTGAAAGGCTACAAAAAATACTCCTGATATTCGAATCATTATTAATAAGTTATCGACTAGCTTAATTCATATACCATACAATACAGAAAATTGAATCATAAATCGTAAACATTTTATGAAATTTATGTATTAAAATATTAAGTGTACAATTATGAATTCTTTAATAGCTATTGATTAATTTATTTAATATTTAATAAAATTTCAATGTAAAATAAATGATACAGAAAGAAATTATTCAACGTATTTTGCAAAGCCAAATAATATTTGAAAAAATAAAGTTTGATTAAAAATAAAACTTTAATTTTTAACTAAAATATTACTGTAAAATAACAATTATAAAATAATAATAATCAAATACCGATTGAATTATTATTTTGTTTTAAGATATATAATTTGAAAAAATTAAGAAAAGTAATGCACTACGTGTGAATGCATCTTCAAAAATTTTTGATGAAAAATGAGATTATAATTACACTGAAGTATCATATTTAATATATAGAATATTAAGAAATATATTTTTTAACAAATGTATATAATTATGAAAGAATAAGAATACATCTTTGAAACTAAACAAAAACTGTAAATTAAATAAAAATTAATATTAACTTAATGATTAGAAAAGTTACTTGTATTATTTTTTATTTAAGTTTGAATTTTATGAAAATTTCCTTTGAAATAAACAACAGAAATATAATTAAACATCATAATCTTAAAATATGGAATGTCACTTTTTGTAATATTAAAAATAGTATAGGGATTATTTGTAGTAAAATGATTAATATTTATAAAAATACATATAAAAAAGTAAAATATTTAAATATACGCATTTGAACGAATTATAAGTAAACAAAGGAAAAATGCAATCTATGCTATAAATTTTAGAACTATCCAGCAGATATGTTATCATAACTTTATTGCATAATTATAAAAATACCTTTGTAATGTTTATTTATTGTTGATAACAAAAATTTCCATGCAAGTAATTTAGTTAAAAATTTACTTACTTCTAAGGATTACAATTTAATTTTTAATGTATCCAATAAGTTTCTTTTGATGTTTCTTTAGCTTCTCAATATTCGTGAAACAGAAGAAAATTCAAAATATTATATATTAACCTATGAATAGTCCTAAAATTAAATCATTATATTTCTTTCATATTTCAATTTGAAATTGAGGTTTCCATTATAAATTATTGGAAGTGATTTTTTATTTGCTCCTAAATTTCAAAAATAGTTTTTATTAATATTGAGTCTACTTTCATTAGTTTGACTGTATCCGCAATACTGAAACAAATAAAGTTCCACTTAAATTTTAATTATTTTCAATTAAAAATTTAAAAAATATTGAGAATTAATCTGTATTAATTTTTTTTACGTTAAAATATTAGTGCGATTAATGAATTCTGAATGAATATAAATCTAATCTAGCGTAACTAACGAAATTTTACCCGTAATGATTGATTTTACTTTGGTAATTCAGCTACGTGTTTTTTAATATATTAATTCGATATTTTTCAATTTCATAAATTATTAAAGTTTTTTGTATTGGATTTTATTATAATTTAGATTAATAACATTAATCGATAAATAGTCAACTTATTTACAATAAATTTGTTCCGTTTATTCGTATTGATGCAGATTGATTTCATCGATTTTACATTCGGTAATAATACCATTAAGTAACAGTAGTAAAAATACATCTGAAAACTACGTTTCTAACTTTTGTAATTATAATCTATTTATTTTCAGTAAACTCAGTAAAGCATAAATAAAAATAAAATTAGTCGAATATGCATATAAGTTGAAATCAGTTTAATAGGAATGTGATTGAATATTGTACACTTGTACGAAGTTTGAATTAATAATCGGAATTAAGTGACGGATTCTCGAATATGTATTGTTGTTTGTGAACTTGGAAGCTACATCGTGGGCGTTAATTCATAATTCATATTTCTCACTCAGAAGATTCGTGCATCGAAAAATCTAACAAAGTGCAGCGAAAAAAATTCTACGCGTCCCGCTAAGCCGTGCGCCAATGAAATTGTTCAAAATATTCCTCATTTCACCCTTTAGAGTCTTAGCGAGCGATTTCATTCATTTTTCAGTGCTTGTCATCGGTACGCCGCGACGCATGCGTCCCACAGTAAACCTTTTAATCAATTATTATCGGCCGCGTCGGAAAGTCGAGCCGCAGTGTTAATGGATCGTAATAAATAAATTAAATTCCCAATAAGATAAAAAGAGAATATGAAATAAAGGCTCCGCTTGATTCCGGGGCACGTGATTCGTACACGCACATGCGCAGGCCCGATCAATTAATGCGGCTCGTTACATACAAGCGAGCATAAAACGGAGCGGGATATTGCAGTGCAGCGTTGGGGTGGAAAAATGAAAATTTTATTAATAACGCCAGAAGAAAGATGATTAGTCAGCGAAAGACGTATCGCATCGCGTATGCATAATAAGCCAGTTTCCGCCGTTAATTATACTTCCTGTCTGCGCTGCTTGGTGAAAAAGGAAGGACGGACGAAGGCTAAGGCGGGAAAAAGACGAGATAAAGACGCGCGCGATGAGTAAGAAACCCGGATCCCATCCCCACCCTCTTTATTCGTCATTGTTTAGGGATTATGCAGATGAACTAGGAGACGAGTATACGTATACGATGTTTCGCCCTCGATAGTTCGGGCTGAAGACACCGCGCCTGGCTGATATCGCTTTAATGTCCGCCCGGCGCGCATGATATTATGATAGAGCGCACTCGCGGCGTTAATCAATGCGTGCCGAGGGGATCCTCACCGGTCGAGATCGGGACTCGTTACCTCGATCGCTTCAACTTTCCGCAATTACGATTTCGTCCCGAGTTGGGCGAGAGATTCTCCCTCGGATTTTTAGCGAAGCTGCGTATACCCTTAGCGAAGAAGAGAATCAGCGACTGGGCGCGGGATCAGTTGGGCCACTTACCGGTTACTAATTGCCAATGATGATTATCGCAACACGTTTTTCTCCCCCCTCGATGTCTCCTCGGACACATACTCGTGCATGTAATTATGCGCATTCCTCGTGCAGTCCAATTAGAAAATTCGCCTTTTTAGTTTCAGTTCGGAACAAATAATTGGTCGAAGATATCGACTGTCAATCGATACCTTGGTAAACTTTTAAAATCCCATTACGCAATTCTAGAGTGGATCGCTCGACGGATTAAAAACATTTATTAATTGAACACAGAGGAGTTGAAAAAACTTACGATATTGAAGAAATGACTGGTTCATCTCATAGTTAATATTGGTGCGGCGGATACCCTAAGGAGGTGAGAATTTATTTCTTATCAATAAAGCACGTGAAAGAGCCACAGTAATTACCTATCAACGAAGAACAATATGAAAATTTATAGTTACAATACGCAACGCAATATTTATGATGTCTGTTCAGAATTCTTATTTCCAATTATGATTTCACTATTATTGAAATATGTGTTTGAAACATTGTACAACGTAATGCAACGACAGTTTAAAAATCAAGTAAGTTTGAAATAGATGGAATTATAGTTTATGTTAATCGATCAGAAATTTCTATAAATAAATTTGCTGTATAATAAACTCTTGATAAGAATAACTTTAAGAAGTTCTGTTTTCATTATTTTAAATCAAAGACGTTTCATTAAGTTACGAATTCGCCACAGATATTTTTATTCTTATGTATTTGAGCTGTGTTTATTATGCACACGCATGCTGCAACATGTAGGCAAGTCGCAAAAGTTTGATCTGACATCGAAACATAAAGTATAATTAAACGTGTGTTTTTTTATTATGCGCTTAATATTACCCTTAAATTATAATATACTGTACACGACTTTCCGCGTTTACTCGTACACTCTATAAAAGGTAATCTTAAAGCGGATTCGTTAATAAAAACGCCATTCACTGAAAAAGAGGTAAATTAAAAACAAATAATACCTACACTGGTATCATATAACGTATGCAAGCTTAATGAATGTAAAGCATAGGTTTATCTTTTAAAGTATATAGCTAGATCAATGTATCAAATAAAGAGTTCGTGTAAGGCAGTTTTTAGACATTCGTGTGTGCATTGTAAGTCAGAATTTCATACATGAAATAATGTAAATCTCAATGGCTCTCGCGGTGAGGATTATTCGCTCTCGCAATTGCGACTGAATTCCTTGGTCAGGTTTCGCGTAGGTAGAGAGAATGTTGATTGGAGATTGAGCTATTATTTTGCTTTGTCTGTGAATGTGCGCATTGCGCATGCATATATTTATTAAGGTTAGATCATGTAACTGTAAATGCATTACGTGTTTTTTCAGTTTATGAAATTTCTCCCTTAAAATCAAATGTAATAAACGTAAATGCATTTGTATGATATTATAAGCTTCTTCGCTATCTTATTTAAATTTATCTTTCAACTAATATGCACTAATAATATAAGTATTTAATCACTATAGTATCTGTTTGAAGTCATACAGGAAATATACCTTTATTTTTCAATATAAATAAATGTGAGATATTTGATTCTTGGAATCATAAGTAGAAAAACTTTAAAAACGGAAATATTTCATTTTCCTTCTTCTCAATTATTAAACGAATAACATTGATTTTTATATACTAGATTTATTAGGGTATTTGTGTGATCCGTTTATCGATACTTTCCAACGAATTAAAAACTTATTCATCTGAATTCACATATTCCACTGATATTAAATATAAATTATACAAATACACCACACATATATATATATATTAAATATAAATATAAAATTTTAAATAATAAGAATATTACAATGTTAAAAAAATTTCAAATCCTATTTAAGTAATTAAATTATAAAACGTTATACATTTATAAATATATATATGGCATATGGTTCAATAAATTATTAAGATCCCATCTTGAAAGCAAAAGAATAAATAAATAAATCTACAAATGAATTGTAAAGTATAAATATCTTAATAAAAATTATTTGAAATTTTATTAAGATCTACAAAATATGTACATTTGTCACAAGTATAAATAATTACTTTTGAAATTATTATAAAATACTCGATACGATGTTTTTCATAATATTCATAAATTTTTAACGAAATCATTAATATTTAAAATCTGTTAAATTTACGAGTATTAAATATAAGTAAAATAAAAAAATAAAAAAGTTAAACATTTTATAACACAAAAGAGAGTCTTTAAATAAATAAAATAATTTTATAATTTTTTTGTAAATATAACTGTTTAATGGAACCGTACTAAATCAAATTCAAGCAACGGGCGCATACAAATTATGAAAAACTTTTGAGTATTTAATCCTTTCAGTACAATGTATAGACATGAATGTGAAAATAAAGAACATAAAGAAAAAAAGGTCGAATGATAATTAACATGTAAGAGAGAGAGAGAGAGAGAGAGAGAGA
Organism: Platyscapa corneri; assembly: GCA_018907185.1. Lineage (NCBI taxonomy): Eukaryota > Metazoa > Arthropoda > Insecta > Hymenoptera > Agaonidae > Platyscapa > Platyscapa corneri. The sequence goes on along the minus strand of JACCHW010000018.1, from coordinate 742,351 downwards.
GAGAGAGAGAGGGAGAGAGATAAAAATATTCTACAGAAACAAAAGGCCAAAAAGAAAATTGACGAGACGGTGCATGTATTTAATCGAAACTTGCCTTTGGCTGTTGCTTGCGCGCAGGGATCGTTGAAGAGGATGAGAATCTGGCTACTATGAGTGAGAGAGAGAGAGAGAGAGAGAGAGAGAGAGAGAGAGAGAGAGACAGAAAGTAGGAGAGTGAGAGAAAACGAGTAAGAGGGGCAGGGGGAAGAGTGAAGGGCACTATAAAGTCAAAAAGGGGAAGCTTGCGGGGGCAGGGTAAGTCGCTTTTAATAGTCGAGCCACGGTAGCAGCTGCCACCGTATTTGTCTATGGATCGTTTGTTGTTTGATATTTCATGGTCCTTGCGAATAATGACAGGAAATTAGCTATCTCCAGAGCATCAGAGGGAGGGAGGGAGAGAGAGAGAGAGAGAGAGAACAAGCAACGTATAAATGATCCGCAATACGATTCGCATGCTACGCAGCTCAAAAGCTATCTCGATACGATTCGTTTATTTGTATATTTGTCACTTCATGAATCGTGTACTTACCGATTACCAAGGCAATCGTGAATCATTGAATTTTTGTTCGAAGCGCGTAATTCGGACTTATTTATCACATGAAAATGAGAGCAAGGAATAGCTGTTAACTTCTCAAGACTCGATATCATATTGTCAAGCAATAAACGTGGATTTATACGAAATTAAGATTTATGCGAAATTAAAACTCAAGCTGTTTCTACATAAGTAAGCACAAAAAAAGTTAGGGATTTTGTATCGAATAAATAAAAGTAAGTACTCGTGGAAGAATCGGAGTATTCGATATGCGGCGAATTATTTTTATTTTTGAAAAGGCGCTTAAGTCCGCTTATGTAGAACCAGCCTCTCTCGAAGCAGTAAATCAAAGAGAAAAATTAAAAATCTGCATTTGCAATTAACACTGATTAATTCATAAATCTATATAATAATATATAAATTTAAAATATGTTAAATTTTCATGGCACCTCTTACGGTGAATAGACATGATTATATCATGTACTGAATTTTATTTATAAATTTGCTTTTTAAGGAAGTTGCAGAATTAGAAAAAACTACTTTATAATAAATTATATTCTGTTCTTTCTATTTTCTAATTAAAAAATCAACGAATATATGTATATAGATATATATATATATATACATATATTTATATATATGTATATATATATATACAATATTTAATAAAAGTTGCGATTAAAACATGAATATTCAAACAACTTTCCCGTTTTGAATTTTTAATTCTAAATATTTCAAAGTTTTTTCACTGCACGGACTAAAAAATTACTTAGTAATATACGTATAAATGAAAAGATCACAATTGGTCATAGAAAAATTTTTACGTATATTGTACTAGTCATAATTTTCTATCTACATAATGTTACATATTCATTTGAATTTTTTAACGCGTGCATACGTATTTAAATAAAATTGATAATTTATTATTTAATATCTAGTTTTTTCATTTTATCTCATTAAATTATGATATTAAAAAGTCGTACTTTACTTATTTAACGTTTTACAGTTCTTGAATTGCTTTAACAAAATTATATTGAATATAAAAAACTATTTATCTCCAAGAAATGTTGGTATTAACGTTTTATCAATGGCAATGAATTTTTAATATTAATTTTCAATTATAATTTTTAATGTGTTTATTATATAAAAAATATAGAAGATTTCTGATATATTATAATTTTGTCCTGGAAAAGATTTAAATAAATTTCTTTTGAATAAATACTAAGCATTAATTAAATTAATGTCTATTAAATGCGATAAAAGTCATTGTTAGAAAAATTAAACACAAGGAAAAGATTGACTTACAATTTTGATAAAAAAATGTTTTTAATTTGAAGAATAATTTTTCGTATTATTTTAGTAAAGCATTTTAAAAAATATAATTAAAATTTCAATATATTTATAAATGCTTAACTTTATCTGCTTAATGTTTTAATAATATTGAATAAAAGAAGTTTATATAATTTATATTATATTTTCTTAATTAACGAACTCATAAAAGTACTAAAGATTCGTATTTTATATAATATCAGTTTATCTGTTGCCGTATAATTTTACTTTTTAATAATTATGTTATTTAATTCAGAGTTTTTTTAATTTTCTAATTAAACCTGGTGATTAAAAAAAAGAAAATATAAGTCCTTAAAAGTTACTTTTACAATTAAATGAATTAAATATTATGCATAAATACTAACAGAAAATGCTACAAATTTTTCAAATGAAAGTAATTGCAAGACACGAGATAAATACGGGCATTTAAGGTTTTCAGGAATTAATTTTGATCAATGATGTTGCTTACTGTAAAGAATCTCCCGTACTTAATGAGAAATCCTCTTATTATAATGTTTGCTTTATAAATTTATAAATTTAACAATGAAGCAATACTATGAATTATAATTCACACAAATACTCTGTAAATTATTTATATGCACTATTTCGTACTTAGTTGCTCTCACTAATTTTACAATGAAAATTATTTTATATAAAATAACAAATGCAAATGAATAGAATACTTTAATTAAGTTAGTTATTAATAGTCTTCATTAATTATAAAATTATTTTATTTTAACAGAAATTCTTATACTGAAATGTGCAAAGTTACAATGCAAAAATGAATAAATGTTGCTAGTTTGTGTCTGAAGAAACTTTAAATTTAAATTATACTTTGTGCTTTATGAATTTGGGTAATGGTTAAACATTTATAATTAACAGTATTATATAAAAATATATTACAAAAATAAAAAATGCATGTAATTATTTTTTATAGCGAATTTCTTATTAAACTGTAAACAAAATATGATACATTTTAATAATATTCTTTATCCTCTACAGTTTCCATTTCCATTTTAGTTGACAAACTCATAATTTATATCCGACCGCTAATATATAAGTGATGCTCATTAGTTAATTTTTAGTGTAAAAAATCCCTTTTTATTTTCAAAAACTATTGTTCCTACATTTTATACATCTAAGAAGGACTAAAATCATTCTTGTCCAATGTAACGAAGTAGATACGATTATTTTTCAACATAAAATTAAATAAGTTTAAGTATTATAAAGTGAACTTTTTATTACCTATAAATTTTCTATTTTTATAAGATTATCATAAAATTACATATTAGTGTTTGAGATTCACATAGTTTTATTTAAACGAAGCAAATTATTTACTTCTTTTTAGTTAAATATTTCATCTTTCGTATAATTTTTTAAAATTTAATATTTTCTATCTTATTTGATCATAGAGAAAAAATTTTTAATTTGTAACTAAGTTTTAAATCATCAATGTAAGTACACAAATTTACTTTTACCAATTAATTCGATAAAGGCAAAAAAATATCAATCTTTTTTTTAATCCTGTTTAAATGTAGAAGAATATTTTTCAAGCACGGCTTATTAATACTAGACATCTTGAATTATTTCGGAATTATTAATGACATAATAATTTGGTTGCTAATCATTTTTTTTAATTTGTCTATTTATAACTCGTATATTTAATTTGCCGTCGCTTGTATTCGTGAAATAATAAAAGCTACTAATTATGTTTCTCGTATGCGTACAATGACGTAGACAATTCATATAGATAATTAGTACTCAATCGTTTGCACTATCAGAATAATGAAAGACATAACCCTAATAAATTTTTATTCAACATTTTAATATTATTTTTATGTAATGATAGGTTTACTTTAAAAATAAGAATAATTATTGATAATTATAAATTTTTGTTCAATTAATAACTTTTTAATTAATTTTGAAGAACATTTCATATATTATGCTAATTATTAAAACTTAATATTTTATCGGAAATTCTTTATTCATTGTCGTCTTTTTAAATGAGTTTTTCATTCTTGACAAATATAAAATAGTACTCTACTATTAAATTGAAACATTCTAAATAATTTTAATTAATTCTATTTAAATTTATTTCCGTATTTTGAAGTAAATCTCATTAATAAAAAAGTATAATTTTTCTAAGTAATTATAGGATAAATTTAAAGTTATTCGTTTCGTACAATAATTTTTATTTCCTACATTATTTTTTAATGTGAGTTTTTTATTGTATATTTCACCTTGGATTTCATCAAATATAAAGCGTGAGACTAAGCATTCTTTTCTTTCGTGTTTTTGCTTGGCGCCAATAAATAATATAGCATAAGAAGTTCATAGCATTACAAACTTGTTTTCTATAATTATTCCCATTTATTTTCTTTAAGGGATCAAATATATTATTTTAAAATTATACGCGGATATACAATTGCACGTGAGCGCGAATTCATGGTGCTCTATTTAATACTAAAGATTTAATGTACACGACAATTATTATTTTTAGGTAATTGTTTTTAAAATTTTAAAAATAAATTGGCAAACTTAAAACATTTTGAACAAACTTGATGTGGTTATGTAATGCATCCTATGGAAAAAATAATAATATTATATCAGTATATATTTAAAAATTAGAATTGTTATTTTTATATGATACGAATAATATAAGAAAATAAAGATCATTATATTATTTATATTCGTATGCAGCCACACCCACCCACGCACACACACACACATATATAAATTAATATCACAATAAATTAGTTTAATTAAAAATAGTCGAGATATTGATCGGGGTTTTCAATTTCTAGCCAAAGTACTTATTTCTAGGGGAGATAAAAGTTAGGATGAATTGAAATGCCAAAGAAATTTTTCGAGCTCCATTTTGAGTGTTCTCTTAAAAATTGTGTTAATTTAAAAAATTAGGGTAGGCCCGTCGGGAATAGTTTTATACCGGTTTCAAGCTTTTTGTACCGTAATATATAATCTTTTTTAGATCGAGGCGAATCTTTTGCGAGAAAAGGAAGTTGCATTTTATTATTATATATAATAGACCAGGGCTAGTCGAAGTTTCTCAGTAGATACACATAAGTAGCAAAGGTCAAGTCGTCTTTCGTCTTTCCTCTTTTCCCACTTAGAATGTGAACTCGAGGATCCGAAGAGGTGATATGCAAGAGAAGGAAGACCGTGCGGATCATCCGCTGTGCAACGTCCCCGCTCTTTTTCCTTTCTCACTCGCTCGCTTCTAATGATCGGGTGGCGCCTTTTGTTTGTCATGCTACTTTTTGATACTTTTATACCTGAAAGACTTTTTAGCTGCTACGCGCACCTTTTATACGTATACGCGACTATATTATATTGTCGTAGGATACTTCTTTTTTTTTCTTCCACTCGACCTGAAATTAAAAATATGAAAGTTTAGATGAAAGTTTTGGAAAACTTGCGATCCCTAGAACTTTTTATTAGCTTTCGTGATTCTAGGTTCAAGTTGCACGAAACATTTGTGTACGTGCAATGTTCATTAAACATGTATTTCGCTAAATATACCTTTTAAAATTTATTTTCATAAATATTCCATTATAACGTCGCTCTATCGGGATTAATACGACCGAAACTTTTTTTTGGTAATTATTGAAATTATTTTGAAATTGTGTCGACTTGAGATTGCTTATTATTCACATAAACTAATATAAAAAATTAAACATGAATTTAATTTAATAAAGGTTTGTATTCTAATTTGCTTACCATTATTTTACATGTAAATGTACAAATAAATGATAAAAGATACGTGTAACTCTATGAAATAGAGTATATAAATATTGTAAGTGTAATTTAACAAAAATTAATATTTTCAATATTTAATTTAATTGATTATATTCAAATTAATATAAATATTCTATTTAATGCATCGGTACTTTGAACTATTTATATATACCTTAAAAGAATTATTAATTGTTGCTACGTTTAATTTTCATATAGATACATTAATATTCATGTTTACTTTAATTAAATGATACTAATATTAATACTTAAAATTTTCGAGAAAATATCCACTCTTTTCAAAATATTATGTTCTTAGTAAAAATAAAAGAATATATTAAAAATGTTTAATCGCTAACTTAAAATGCTTCTACTTATTCTCGACAATTTTATTTTCAAAATATTATAATGATATTTTTCCTTAAATTGAAAAATCAGTTTCACTACAAATATTTTTGTGTTTCTATGTTGTACCTTTCTCCATCTGATATTTATTATTTTTTGAGTAAAATACTTTCATTAAATTTCTAGGTATAATTGGTTATTCGAAAAGTATATGCATATAAGGCAACGCAAACTGTTCGTGATTTGCATGCATTTATCTATGTATTTTCCTGATTTCTTAGACTAGACTAATTATTATATTTTTATTCATTGAATGCTTACTAATGATAATGAATAAATTAGTCTAAAGATGCAAAAGCATGTGGATACATGAATATAAAAAAACAAAAAAAATACAACAGATGTAAGATTAATGATAGTGTATGAGGAATATTCATACAGAAGGTTGAGTATTACTTTTCTTTTAACTTATGAGGTTGAACACGAAAAGAAATTTTTAACTATCAATATACACAACTATGATGAAAGTGAAAAAATATTGCGTGAGAAAAATAATAAGAAAAGTCTAATTGAGCCTAGTAAGCGGGGTTTATTTATTTTCTTGGAAACTCTTAAGATAGAAAAAATTGGATATAATTAGCAGGAATGATTATGTATTTTTCAAATTTATACTGAAATATCTTCAATCGAGGTGTTTCAACAAAGCAGTTTGTGATGGAATTTAGTAGATGAACAAGTTGCTTCGGAATAAAGAGTTAAGCGATTGAAAAAATCCTTTCGACAGGAAAAAAGTTTACCCTTCTTTCGGTACACCACTTGGGATAAAAAGGTAGGACCGCTCTACCAACTTCCGAAAATTGTGGAGAGCGCGATGATCAGCCGGGGAGCGGTTTACCCCTTGCTAATGGTCTAAAGATCCTTCATCGAACGGAATCTGTAGGGGGGGGGAGGGCTAATAAAAAGCAGATACCGAATGGCGAGCGTAAACGTCCCGCTCAACGAACTGCCCCCTGTCGGGGATTCCCGCGGAAGCGGAGCCGCCGCCGCCGCCGCCACCGCCGCCGCCGCTGCCGCCCTTCCCTCCCTTGGGGTCGGCGAGGCTGCGCGTGCTTTTGCGTGCTTGGCCGGACACCTGTAAGCACGCGGACTCGGCACGGGACGTTCGCGCGCGCTCCTTCTTTCCCGAGGTTCGCGATCGCGGCAGCTGCCACGGGCCTGTCGCCGAGACGATGAGGTGCGCGGGCTGCAGGGACTCCGGTCCGTCTTAAGCGCCACGGCGACGGATCTCACGTGCGACGACATGCGATTGCGAGAAATATGCGAGAAATGCTGCCGATCACGAGGAGCGCTCTGCTTGTTTCGCTGTTGCTGCTGCTGCTTCTGCTGCTCGAGGAGGGCACGTGCATCAAGTGGCTGTAAGTACGCAACGAGCCCTTGAATCTTTCAATTGCTGGCTCGGACCGTTGTTAACGAATCACGATTCAATTGCTCGAAAAGTTATTTTTGCGTCGCGCGAGCTCGTGAGGCCCATAATTAGTGTCTCGATAAATAATTGCCCCTTTTACTTGGCTGACCGAGTGTGCAAATAAATGGCGTTACTCTTTGTTTTCTCACTCTTTCTCCGATTGCATTCTTATCGCACAAGCACGTAATTTCTTTTAGAATCCAATATTTTTATTAATTTTCTTTCGATGCCGCGCGATTCTTGAATAGGATGACTTTTTACCTTCGCATGATTCAGTTCTGAATCATAAAAATTTATGTCTGAATAATTACAAATACTAATTGGCATAACTATTTGTGAGCGAGCATTGCTGTCAAGTTGATTTTTCTTACAATTTTTGACGGTTTTATTAATCTTTTAAAATAATTTTCAATCGGTTCTTTAACAATGATTTTTATAAGAATATTAAATGGAATTTTCGTTAGGTTACGTTGTGTTACTTCTTGCATATAATCACAAACACAATTTTATTTTACAAGCCAAGTTGTGATTAAATTTCATAATACAAAAATCGTTCGTCTAAAGAAACAAATGAAAGTGACGTGTTACACAGCTAAAATTAAGTTCTACCCATTTAAGTTAATGCGCATATACTATATTTACTTGTAAAAATTGCCGAATTAAAAAAAAGCAGAAGAACCAAGTAAATGATTAGCTCTTATTATATAATATTATCAAATAATGTTTCTAATAAAATTTTACTTAGGTATAATAAGAATACTAAATTTAAAATAGAAAACGATGATTTAAATTTTCTTCACAGGTAATTATTACTTATAAATTCAATTAATGTTTCTGATACTTTCACAATCTTGAGGTCAACCAATAAATATATTACTCTTTGGTTATTTTTTAATAAAAAGGCATTAGCGTATAAAATATTTAATTTTGATTAATAAACGTTAGGAAATTCTTATTTTTAACAATTTTTTTAACTTAGGCAAAGTTAATTACGAATACCATAGTATTCACAGAATAGAATACAAGAGTCGCTAAAATGCATGTAAAATAATATTGTAATCAATGTAAGTCTTGAAACCCTTCAAAAATCTTCATTCGCATGTTTAATTGAAAATCAAACGTATTAGTTTCAAACAGTCAATTGTGCAAATCTCGTTGGATCCATAAGATCAAGTTTTTAAGTTTGAACGGTTATTATCTTTGAAAAATTCTAGCCGACAGTATTGATCGGTAGTTTGATCATTTAACTCGTATACCTTTTCTTCTTCACATATAGGAAGCGAAACTTTTGATAAAAATGATCCCACCACAAATATATATCTTTGGTTTTCATCGAGCTTCACGCTGAACGAATCGGAAAACTCTTACACAAAAGCTTGATTGTAATTACCGTGAACTCATAGAGTCACAGTCGTGGTATCCTTGAAGGACACACTGCTGCGGTGCCCAAAGAGGGAGAAAGATGTCTTTAATCGGTTGCGCGAACCACACTCGACATTGGTTTGGCCTGCGAATAAATCACGTCTCGTTTGGATGCGTGAATAATTGGGGGGTTCTGTGTACGCGGAGGTTAACTTGAGATTAATGCGAGTCCATTAATGAGAGGCAAATATGTTCGTCTGGATAAAAGCCAACAGCTCGCCACAAGAAGGCGGGGTTGGGCCCCGGAGAAGCCGCTCCTGGTGCGTTTACCGGGACATTACTTCCTACGATCCTCCGCCCGGATCTGCGCGATCGCGTATCATCGACACGGCGCTCCTACGATCGAACGACAGTCCCTATTGGGATTATCGTTCTCGTTCGATTCTGTTTCTGATAATCTAATATTTGAATGCACCACTTAACACTTCCTTTTTTTTATTCATTAAGTTTTATTTTTATTGCGATTAATATTTTCTCGCAAAAACATGCCGAGCGCACGTCGCTTTAGTGTATCAGAATGGATTTAACAAAGACAATATTGTGTATCAAAATTTTAAATTAACCAGAATTGTGGACTAATAATTAATTTTTCGTTAAAATTTTATTTTTCGAAATTTTTTCAAAGGAGTGAATTAATACTTGGAAACGATTACATTAGTTGGTTATAATTGTCTGGACAATTTAGTCCCTTTTGTCCGATGTGATTTACTAAGTTAACTACCATAATAGTTCCTCAAAAACATGAAAATAATTTTTTATTGAAACGAAAAATGAATGCGATAGATACAAAATTCAATATTTAAAATTCGTTGTTATGTGTGACATTTATTTATGTTATAAATAAAATTTAAGATATTTAATGTTATTTTCCCCATTAAAATACAATAAATTTTATTAAAAAAATATTCGCACGTAAATTTTAAATAAATAGCTAATAATGCGATTTTCTTAAATTAAAAATAAATGCATTCTTACTTAATTCTACCGATATTAATTATTTTTAAATCATATTAATTGTTAAAACAATTTTAAATTAATACTTTTAAAAAAATTCTTTTCAACAGTAATCGAAACGTCATTTTATTTTTATTAAAAATTGAATCACATTTTTTACTGTTCAGAAATTTCATTGTTAAAAAATTAAGAACATAAAAATGATAAATATAGTAAAGAAGATCAATAAAATAGTATAATTTTAACGAATTTTTTATTTTCTAAAATGTCTTACAAACATTCCTATACGTCAAATATAAAAATATTTCAAATTTTGTCCATTCAATGGTTTAATTTATATTATATCTAATTTCCTCATTTCTCTCTTTTTCGTTCGTTTCTTGAAATCTCAACAGCATAGCTCACAGGCTAATTTAAAAAATAAACAGACAAATGCTCGTTGTCAGACATTACTAGCCTACCGGTGCTTTTCTCTCGTACCGGTTCCTCAGAATTAGCTATCCATCGGCGCACAAGAGCGGGTATAGAAAGAAAACAAAAAAGAAAGATAGTAAAAAAAATATAAAGGGAAAAGATAATAAAGAAGAAGAAAAACATGGTTCGCGAGAGGAGATTACCGCGTTGATGTGTATATGTGCAAGCGTGGTACGCGTTGGCTCATGATGGGCCCAATTGTGCCGCAGGACTCGCGTGGGGTACATTGCGAAAGAAAGGAACGAGTGCAGAAATAGACAGTGTAAGAGAGAGAGAGAGAGACGTAGAGAGACGTAGAGAATAAGGCGCACGAAGAAAGGGAGGTGCGTGAGACAATGAGACCGGAAACAGGGGATGGAGAGGATGATGAATGGCGCTGGCCAATGGTGATTTTGCGTGCGCGCAAACCGGTAGGCTACAAAGAGGAGCCGCACGAGGAACGGGAACGGGGAGAAGCGACTAAGACGAAAACCATGGGTTCGTGGAGCCATCCTCGCGGACGCGTGCGCGTCAGAGACGGACGGTATCTTGGCCGTGCAAAGGGTTGAGCGCGCGGAAAACGAGTTGATTAGGGGGTCCTGCGCGGATTTTGATTTATTGTTGCCCCGATACCGAATGCGCGTATAATTCTTTATGTCCTTCTGCCTCCCCCCGCCCCACTTAGGTCTCGTTCTTTATCGCTCTATCCATCTATTACCGCTTTCTTCCTCGCGAGCCCGAGGTGCCCTCTTGTAAATCGGCTTTTCAAGATGGAGCGATGCGGACCTGGATATGGGATAAAAGCGCACATATTCCTAATTTTTTCTTCTATTGTTTTCAAGAGTGCTATTTTCGGTTTTTTAATGAATGGCTTAATAGCCGTTGCAGGAGCAATGAGTCTTCGTGTGCCACGCCAAGTAGTACGACGCGAAGCGACGCCTTACATTTATCATTTAAAACCAAAACTTTAAACGCATGCATCATCGAAAGAAGTGGGGAAATACTTTTATGCAAAGTTTAATCGATCCCAAGATTTTACGGGCTGTTGTTAATAAATTTTCCTGTAATTCATCAAACGGCACGAAGCTGAAATGATCTATTTTGGACAAGTGTTCTTTACGAAAATTCTATATTAGATGCCTAATTACATCGTTTGCTCTTTGTCTGATAATGTTATTCTTGAAGATTTTCACACTGAATTCAAGTTATTAAGTAGAAATACACGACGAGGTTATTTGTCCTAACATAAACGTATTCTATACTAATATGTTTTTATTTTGCATTTGAAAATTAAAAGTTGAGCATTTAAAGCGTAAATGGATTTAACAAAGTCATATATGAAAGGTTATTATCCTCGTAATTCGACTAAAAGACGATACAAGATAAAACGCGAATTATTTATTTAAACGATTATGTTGTGTGTGGATTTGCTCTTTTTTCAAATTCAAAACTCTTGTATATCATACAGTTTTGTTTTTTCAAAGTGTTCGTCATTATAATTGTTTCTTTGTTCTTCGAATAATATGCTTGATAAAACCACTTTGGAGTGGTACGCGACAAGATCGATGAATACTAGGCGTTACTATAAGAAATATTTGTATTTCACATTCTACCGTCTTCCATTGAGGCTTATTTAAAGAAAAAAAAAATGAAGGTCTTCGGCTCTCAAGCAGATGATTACTAAAAAGAGTACCAATAGGGTCAATTATAGGTAGTATCGTAGAGTTATATTTTTCTCGAGGGAAACGATTATCAGTTGTAAAATAAATAAAAGATGTCCGCGCAGCTTAGATGTTTATTTTTTAAAGACCAAGATTGTAATGTAATTCAAATTATTTATGAATCGTTAATAAATATTTGTGTTAATTTGAGATACGTTTTATACGTGTCTTTATTATTAATATGGAATAAATATGACATTTAAATATTTTAAAAAATCAAGCATCAAAGTAAAAAGAATGCGTATATCCATTTAATGGAAATTTCGAATAGAAAAGTAAATAATTTAAACAATATTCTCATTTTAAAATACACGCATGTATTGGGAAATAATAACTATAAGCTTATCTCTAGTAATGGTGAAAAATTTAATTCAAATAATAGCGAAATAAAAATGTTTATATTCAAACAAATTTACAGCATAAAACTTGTAAATGTTTTAGTATAATTTTTCATATGCAATAACTTTATAACTTGCGATTAAACATTAATTATAAATTTGTTTTTAGAAATTGACATTTCTTAATAAATCTTATATCAGTATTTACGTGTACATCTACCGACCTACCGAAGCGCAGAAAGCATCTAATCATCTCTTCATTTGAAATATGGACAGTTGAACAGAAGATTGCCCAAGGCATCAAAATTTCGAGAATCCACATGTTTCATTCATAACCTTTTTCTGGCCGTGCAAAATATCGCTGGAATTAATTAAAAACACCATTTCACATCCTATGATCCATCGACTGCTATTTGCTTTAATAATATTCCCGTGAGGAACTACACAATAACGTTTAATTATCTCTCCACCGTATGACAGACTCTTCCTCAATTAGTTTTTTAGTATATATTTGCATGAACTTTTTAAATAACTTAAAGGATTTCGTTGATGGAGTTACACGCACACACACGCACGCACTGAAGCGTGTGGCAGAGTGATAAAAAATCGAAAAAGTGGAAAAAGTGTAAAGTAATGATCGTCTGCCAATGTCACTTCGTGCAATCGCGGGGATGAATTTGAAAAATCACTTAGCGGAACATTTTGAAAGTTTAAGAAGCGTATTATCGTTATAGATCAATGACAGCTAGTAAATATGTAACAAAAACATCGCGAACCAAGTTAGGGAAATTGAATATTCTATATTGGTTGCTTAAAAATTAACTGAAATTTTTCGATTATTTGAGAAGAGCAACTCTAGATGGCTCGATGAAATTAGTCATTAATGTCGGCATTTTTGAAAAATATTAGTGCTGCAGCGATTGCTTTTTAAGAATAATAATTAGAATGAATAAATTATAGTTTGATGAGCTAAGATTTCTCATATTCCTTCTGTCTCACGTATATATACGTTCTTCTTCGGTAACCACAATTAAAGCGCGAATATTTTGAAGTTGCGCCGTAATTGACTTTTTTACCTTGTACAGTCCTCCATTCTTTCCCGGAGCACAATAAATTTGGAGGAAGACGTCATCGATGTTACTACGGAAATTACCCACGGATAATAGCCGATGACGAAGTTACGTTGAACTGTTATGCGACAGGCAGCGTAATACGGTACCGATATTGTAATTAAAACAATAATGTACAAGAAAGGAGCATGGAGGGAGAGCAGAGACAGGTCAAGAAACCGTATTCGAACGTCTCTATTAATTTTAAAAATAATTATAATCGAGTGTCCTATATTTAGTTTCCGATTTATGCGCATAGCCTTGAATAAAATACTCCACAATGGGACTGTGGGTAGCGGGAGCTTCCTTGAGGTAATCAGGGCGGCTCTGGAGGGGGCGTATTCCGGCCAGGCCCCGAAAAGTGCCCGGAGCGCCTCGTAAGTCATGCTCCGGCTTTCTTGAGCGTACCCCCTACTTTTGCTCTGTCTCCGTCTTGTCAGGTTATTATTTTTCGTTTTTTCTTGGCGACGTGTTTTCGCTTCGAAGGCATATCAGAGGACAATGTGCGCCTTACTCTCGGTAAATTACTGCTCTGCTGAGTTTATGGGACAAAGTCTTTTTTAAACAGATTATTCCGAGTTACTTAAAAATTTGACGATGTCACTAAATATACATGTAAGAGATTGTGGTTTTAAAGTAAAGATTATCTTCGCGAAGATTCGCGCAGGTTCTAATTGCTTCTTCTTGTACTGCAGTGGCTACAATTAGCAATGATGATCTTGTAATTTTGCGAGAGGAGTAAGAATTACATTCGCGCCGAAACGCTCTCGCGGAAAAATTGCGAGATAAAGTTCCGATAAGAATAAATAACGTTTAGTGCGTAGATGAAAATTTGCAGCGATCGGGCAAACTTAATAAAAGCTTAATTGGTCTCGCTACGTCGAATGGGTAAACCGCCGAAAAATTATTCAACGGACTTAATGGACTATATTATTATGACGGGAAAAATGTCGAGCGAAAGCCAAAAATAGACTATCAGCGAGTGTAATAAATAATGCATCGAGGTGGAATGTAACAAAGAGTAATAAAAAATAGGGTTCGTCGATCATATAACGGCGCAAGGAGTTGGTAACGGAACTGTAGGCAATTTATCTGCACGGTATCTTTCTCCCTCTGACTCGTGGAGATGGTATTCTGTTCAAGAGCGAAGCGTGAAAATTGATTTTCCGTGGGCCAAGAATAATCTCGGTGGCAGTCGACTCTCTTTCACTTTCCCCCGTGCGTCGCATTCTGAATGAGAAGCGCGAAGAGCGCTATTCGCCCGAATCGGATGCATTATACACTCATACATAGGTATACACAGTGTGGGCCACGAGTCCGCGCAAAATAGTTTTCTTTTTCGCCTCTCTCCTTCTCTCTCTCCTTTTCTTCGCCTCTGTTTCCTCCACGCCTCATTAGGCTTTATCTCGTTCTTCTGTTTTGTATAGCACCTTTGTCTCTGGTTTTGGCTTGAGCGATGGCGAGCGAGCATCGATTTATTCCAGCTGCCAGGGTTATATGAAAATGGGGCACTTTTATGCCCACTAGAGTATCCCACTCTTTCTCATACGATACGAGTCCAAGTCCTTCTCGCGTCCTTTCCCGCCGAGTGTACCAATTTATTTCTATCCACGATATCGGCGACGTACGATTTATTTTCTTCTCAATTTCTTTCGATACCGATTTCTGATTTCCGATTCTCAAACTGTGTAAAGTTATTCTGTTGGCACGCAACAATCGTTTTGTATCCTTGAATTAAAATACTTAAGAAAGAATTCTAATCCAATTATAGGAAATCCTTAAATCTTTTGACCTTTTTGAAATTTACCATTATTCCTGGAGTGAATGCATTTTTATTACAATAAGAGATTCATTTCTTCATTGTGAGCACTATTGAATGGCAAAACTCTTTTAAATTTTAGCAAATTTATCTTATTACTCGACTTTATGAAAATTCATAATTTTTTTAATCCTGGGAATTCGAGAAACTAGTTTTTAGAAATAATAATTGTGAGCAAATGATGTCCTCGCGTTTTTCAAAATATTTGTATTCGCGTAAAATATTTACGCTTTATAGTTCCTTAAACTTTAGCATTAATGCAGGTTGTTAAAAGAATGTAGTGGCTTTTTTCAGCGAACTATACTAAACAATAGTAAAATTTCGTAACTATTCCAGCTTACAATTAAATTTAGTAGTGCACTATGCAAGTTAAAATAGCCTAATTTACTAACTAGTAATATTGATCAACACTGGATCGCCACACACGTGAAAATTGTTTCGCTACTTTTAACAATAGAATTAAACGCTTAAATATTCGCGAGCTTTGTTCCATTTAATTATTGTCAAATAAATATCATTAAGCACGTTTTCTTGCGCGTTTTAGCATTGGAGCATTAATTTCACGGTATTATCAGTCAAGAGAGCATTTCGTTTTCGTCTCGTTAAGCTTGAGAAAGGCCATTTTAAAATCCGAGCAATTGAACGAAAAACTAGCAAACATCGAGGGAGTATAATGAAAATTCCTCGATGAAAGCCAACAATCGAGGCAAGTGCGATCATTGTCATCGTCTACGGGGCTGCGTAACTGCTCCAAAACAAATATAAGGAGAAAGGAAAAAACGGGACGGCCCGTAACCGATTAATTATCGACGAGTCCGCATCGCAGGCACATCCCGACGTATAAACTCAAGAGTGGCATAACGGGGTCCTGGTTAAGCTCGCGCCAAATTTAACGACGGCACCGTAAATCACGATATTATACGCGCATTATGCGATAAGGAATACGGCGATGGCGCTCGTAGATACAGCGGCGCGCGTAATATCTCATCCCGGTCTCGTCTTATAAGAGACAATGGCGCGAGCGAGAGTTTAATGGTCACACGTTCGCGGCGAACGCGGGATTTACGAGAGCGCGCCCGTTATTATAATGTATAATGAAATTCATTTGATACTTTGGTGGCCGATGAGCGTCGGCTTACGTCTCTATAAATTCGCTTAATGCGAGCGAATCACTCTGCCGACTCCCTCTCTCCTCCTCCCGCCTTGCCGCCTGTCACTCGCACACTAGCATCACGCGACAAAAACCCCACTTCCTTTCTTTTACTCTCCGCGTGCAACTTTCTTTGCACGGAGGAGGATTTTATATTCTCGACTCTCGATGCTTATTGGTTTGTCCTACCTTTTGCACCGCGAGCATAAACTCCTGCGTTATGGCTGTTTATTAGCTTTAAATCTGAAATTATTTTCTTACGTCGAGGATATCGACGTCTTGCACGCCTGATTTTAATCGTGTTTCTTTTCTTAAACGAACGTGCCGAAGCTCGGCTGCAACAATTTACCTTAATAACATTTAAGCTAACAACTGTGACGAGCGCGATTTTAAGGATCTTGAACCCATCCTGTAAGCTTTCAAACATTATTATCTGCTATTTTACTTTAGTTATTCATCAAGTTTTAATACATGTTTTTCTATCTGCGTACACGATCGCTTATGCATTTATTTTCCAACTGATTTCACTTGTACGTTTTAAGCCAAGACTTTAGTCAAAGTCTATAAATTTCGGAAAATAATATTCTTCTCTTTCTGCGATGAATATAATTTCAACCTTTTCATTTATTATGCATTACATTTTTTATACACAAGCATGATGGCACGTAGACGATAAAATAACAAGCAAATGAAGTAACTGCTATTATTGCAAGAAATCGTAGAACTTTTCTGCAAGTTACCGTAATTAATAACCTCGCGTATATCTTCATTTTTTCAAATCGAGCATCTGCAAGCCTTTTCAATGTGTACGTAGATTTATATTTCTTTAACAACATTGTAATTACACTAGCAGAGGTTTGAATAATTATAAGAGGATTGACATGCTCGAACTTTCAATGGAAATATGTACGAATAATGAGATTACAGCGTATAGATAATCGTAAAACGCAGGTATTTTCAACGTGTGATTTCGAATCTGAAAACAGCTTAAAGCGCTTAGAATGATTTGACGTTGCAGTATCATTTTGATAAAAACGTGCAGCCTCTATAATTAAAAGTATTGAAAGTGCCAAGAACCGTGATTGTGTATCCACAGAGCCACTTAAACGTTTCGCAATAATATTCGCGTTTACGTATTAATAATTGAGATAAAACTCCGTTGAACCAAAACTCGTTCGAATTCGTAGGAGAACGGCAATTTTAGATAAATATCGCATAGTTAAATGAGAGTGCGCGCGCAATGGTATTATGGTTAAACATATTTTTCGATGTGTGGCTGAAGCAGTTGAAGCGAAGGAGCGGAAAAGGAAAGACTGTGTTTTTTATTCGTAACGGGTTTGAATCGGTGGCAGTCATAACAATAATGCAGCGCTGCCTCGGGCTCGAATTCAGCATTGAAAGACGTCTCTGGTACGCGGAGGAAAGGTATCTCGTTAGTAGAAGTTTGATGGGTCGATTAAGAGCGCGCGTACGTGAAAATGAGCCAGCAACTTTTAGCTTTTGCGTGATCGCGCTTCAACGAGCTGATAAACTCCATTCGAATAATATTGATAGTACCTGCCCGTCCTGTGCTTTCGCGGTGGGATTTTTTCTTCGCTCTGCAGTCTCGTGTTATTCTTTGTCATTGTACTAGCCGCTGGTGTAAGACTGCGCTCATCTTCCTTTGATGCTTTGAAACTACACCAGCAAAACATGACCGTAGCACACACCGTAAGCCTTTAGCATCATTCTAGCGATCCATACATGACAGAATTCGCCCAGCACTGCAAACAATTTATAAAACTTGGCGTCCGTAGAGTAGATTTTTGATTGTTGGAGAGAATCATTTCGCTTCGTCTAATGACGAAATCGTGACTCGAAAGAGCATATTGTCCGATAATTCGCGCAGGAACTTTATAAACCTTTTCAAAGATTTTCGAGAGAACTTTAACTCTAAATATTAAATTAAAAAAGACTGGTCTCGAGTAATGTCCCTTTGATGAAATTAAATTTCATTTGAAATACGTTTCGAAGTAGTTAATGAGCACAAAATGTATTTGATTATTTCAATCCATCTGGTAGTGAGGAACCCTTGAGCATTACAATTGTCGAAGCAAAAGCAGCAAATTTGCTGCGTATCTGGGAGCATCTTGTTCTAGATGAAGTAATACACTTGAACATTTGCCAGTTCATAGAGTACGCTGACTAATTACGATAGTCCGTTATTATTATTGTGATCAGCAGAAAAGGCTCAATTTGCACTTCCTCTACCTCTTGTGCATACATTTCGCACAAGGGCAGTCAATACAATACTCAAAACAGGGAATGGCCTGAGCTCTTTTTGTAGTTGTTTCGATGCAGACGATTCTGCCGTCGAGTAAATAAATCACTTGTGACAGCATAAGGCTCGAGAGAAACTATACATAAGAGGAGATTTCATTCGTCGTTGCCACCACCACCACCACCACCGCCGCCCTCGCATATGCCATTAACTCGCTGTGCGCTTTCGCCCAAGGGAAAGACGGAGAGGGAAAAGCCAGCTAATCGAGCGGGTAGAATCCGGTCATTATGCTAATTTCGATTTTTCATCCTTCGGTCGTAAGTCGAAGAAAATGGAATATCACTAAAGTAGTACTCTAAATGAAGGTCAATTTACAAAAAAAATGTGTTTGGCGATTGTAGGAAAATTTAGTACATTTTTGACACCGGGACAACTTGGTTTCAATTAATAATTGTAAATGGAAATTTATAAAATTTTTTATCCAAATACTTATTTTCAGTTTTAAATTACATACAAGTTCTAGAAAATTAATTATGAAATTAAACACCATAATTAAGACTTGTCCTTAATAAATGTATTTAAAAATAATTAATCGCATACATTATATTCTTTGTTTTTTATAATAAGTATTGTTAACATTTTTATGTAGAAATATTGGGCTTCCAAAAGATGATTAATATTTATTTGCTTTATAATTATAGTTGTTTTTATTTCTGTATACTTTTTAAAGAAGAGTATGACTGGTAATAGTATTATTCATGTAATAAATTTTCTACAAACAAGATAATTGCACACGTTTTTGTTTTAAGTTTCTCGCAGTATTCACTAGTTGTACATAATGTGGTTGAAGTTTTTTAAATTTAAGGTATTGAATACCTCAATAACTTAAAATGCATTTAGTTAGTCTTTACGTACATATTAAACTATACATGTAATGTTCTAATATATAATTATATTACAAGATGTAACCACATTATGTTGTATTAACGTCTATCCATAATTAACTTTAATAATTTTATTAATGATCGATTTTGTTCTTTTAAATAATTATTAATTTTGAAGAAATTTCTATAATTTATAAATACAATACTATTTTTTCAAAGGATTGAATCATATTTTTATCCACTGTACATGTTTTAAAACGAAAATTTTCTTTACCTTTGTTTAATAATTCATAGACATAATTGTTGTTTTATTATGAAATGATTTTGTATAAAACAGACATATTAAAGAATGTATTTATATTTAATTATTTCCAATAATAGAAACAGTCATATCGTCTATTCTTATGGAAAATATATTAAAAATGAATGAAATACCTATTTTTTATTTTTCGTTAATTAAACGATCATTTGACTTATAAGTTTTTTCACCGACTGGAAATCTTTGTTTACTTTACACGAAAATTTATATATTTATAATATATTTTTATTCATAATTTTTACGTAACTAACTGACAATTTAAGCTATTTTAAATACGAGTAACAATCATTCTTTCAATACTGCGAGACCTTAAACAAATATCGTTCAATGCCGCGTTAACATTCTCCGAGTCCATTTGCAGATCTCATACATTTTAAATTCTATTTTTCTCTGGGTAAGTGTTATTCAGAGATGTGCATTGAAAAAAAAAAATTAATCCTAGTATTAATCAGAGCCAGAGTCAAGGCCAAAACGAAAGCAAGTGACAGCTTACCTTCTAATCCTCTCCCCAATGGTTAACGAGCGCATCGATGATATCAGTCACTGTGCACAAGGGCGCAAGGGCGTGTCATGCGCACAGCCGCGACAATAAAAAAGAAAGTAAAAAGAAAAGGAGAAAAGTAGGTTCTGTGCGCCTATGACGCGACGTACTTTGGGGTGCGAGAAATCGCTGCTCGCAAAGGGTCGCAAAAGTTTTACGAGGTCGGGACGAATCGCGCGAGCACGAAGGGTGTCGGTGCATTGCGTCGCAGCAGTTTTCCGGGTGCCACGAGCTCGTAAATCAGGACCGAGATCTCAAACTCATTTATGACTCAAATTTGTCGAAGAACCAAGTGCGATGAAAGGAACCAAGGCCACATATTAAAGTCACTGAGAAATCCACTACAAAGAAAGTTTCGAGAACATTTTTCGTCAGATTGATTGCGCTTTCAGACTCGCGTATTCTATTTTTTATTTTCTCGTGCAGACAAAATTGCACGGAGACATTAAAAAAGTATCTTACACGGCGTGGATTTACAAGCTTAAAGGTTTAACGGATAACAGAATTAAGTGAATACAAAAGACAGTTTGAAAATGCTCGGGACAACATTTTTTTATTTTTAACAACCCATTGCACACTGCATAGCAAAAGAAGCATTTCCTCTTCAAAAATAGTTGCGTTAATCATTATCCTTTATTTATAAACTTAAAGATAGAAATTTTCTTTTTCCTTGCATTCCTAAAATTTCTGTACCAAGTTTTTATTTTAAAAATAATTTACGCGTACAGATATTTAATTTTCACCTACAAAACGTGTACAGAGTTTCTATTTTTCAAGCCGTACTTACTCAGATTAAGGCGCGTTAGTGAGATCTTCACGCGTGCGAGGATCTCGTGATGTTACACGTATGAATAAAAATGAAAAAGAAAACGCCAAGAAAGAGCTAAGGATAGAGCGACGTCATGCAATAAATCTCACAGGGGAATAAAATGTAATTGAAAACCGTTAAAAATCGCGTGACCCAGTTAACGCTTCTCGCGTGATTCGATCGAATGCTCTTTCTCGCGATGGTAAATAATAGCCGTAATTGTGATAAAGCGAGCATTCAGTACTAATGTGGAGGTGTCGTCGACTTTAGCGCCTTAGGTCGAGCAACAGACGGGTTTGACTGGACGCGCGAGGCCTGCACCGGGGCGCGCACTTCCGGTCTCCTCGAGCGTAAGCAGGCGAGGGCCTGCCGAGCCACCCCCGACATCATGCAGAATCTCGTGCAAGCGGCGAGGGACACGTCCACCGTATGCCAACAGGCGTTCAGGCATCAGAGGTGGAACTGCAGCAGCATCGAGAGGGCACCTGAATTTACTCCCGAATTATTGACAGGTGACATTTCCTTCGTTACATTTCCCGAGAAGTTAAGATTTTGGGGGACAAATTTTTACGCGTAACAGGAATAAATTCACCGTAGCGTAAACCGAATTTAGAATCGCCTTTTTGATTGCTGAGAATCTATTTATTTTATATGGTTGTATATTCTTTATAATACTCTGTATAGACTGTATTTTAAAAGACGAAGGCAGGCGAAGTGATATCGAAGTTTTACAATAACATTTTGTTAGTGTCTGCGCTTCTTATAAATCTAACGTGGCTTATACATAATTACTGTATTTTCAATTTACTTCTGCTCCTATCAACGCGATAATATGCTGCATATTTTTTATTTATTTAGAATAGCGCGGGTCAGTATAATTTTTAGCTTCGAATCGTGTCTGCTTAATTTTTTTTCTCAATATTGTCGAAGTCTTGCGGTTATTTTGAAGAGTCACCGGTTTGCTACCATTGTTTTGCGAATCATTTAGATGATCCGTAGATACTTTGTCCTAAATAAGAGCTCGGATGTTCAAGGAAGCATCTCTTGAAGACATTCCGTTTCCGAGAATAAAACTCCGGTCCTGAACTTCATCCTTCGAATCTTTCGAAAACGTAATGCGAGTGTACGAAAGTAGCTAACGGCACGACACCCGTGTCCTTCAGGTACGAAGGAGCAGGCTTTTGTGTATGCGATGTCGGCTGCGGCGGCGGTCTGGCGGCTGGCGCGGGATGCGCCCTCGGCAGCTTGGCCGCGTGCTCGTGCGCAACGCCTCCACGACGCGAGCCGCCTGCGCCCTCCGCACTCGTCCAGGCCTCAACGTCCCTGTCGCCGGCGGCGATGGGCTTTGGACCGGCCTCCGCACGCAGTGCCTTCAAGTGGGGTGGCTGCGGCGATGATGTGCGCTCGGCCTCGCGCATCGCTAAGCGCTTCCTCCAGGGCGCGACGCCGACCCCCGGTGCGGGCGCCCCAGCCAAGTTCCTCCATGCCGTCAACATGCACAACAACCGCGCTGGACGCAGGGTAAGCCCGCAGGACACATATTTCTTGTTGTGAAAACAAAATTGGCGCAAAGTTTCCGTATTACTTTCGATAGTATCGAAGAATTTTTAAATGTAAAATCAAGAAAATTGGCAGTTTAAAAAATTGTATGCAATACTCATTGCTATAAAAAATGTAAATTTGATAAAAAATTCGATGCATCGTATTACCAACGAAAGTTCTTACCAACTTTGGTGAAATAAAACTTACCCACAAGAACTTGTCTATAAAACTATGAATTGATAATTCGTTCGCTTCTTCATTATGCGTACTCTATTACATTATAATTAACTGTAAACAGTAGCTCAAGGGTTTTATATTTTAAAAATCACTAATATTTTCTCGGAAAATAAACGAATATATTCATTTAAAACCTTCAATAAATATTGTAATTTAAACTTTTAATATATATTTTAATCACAATGCTCTGGTATAAAATGCAAATTATATTTTAAAAGTAAAAATTTTTTACACTGTATAAGTATAGAAAATAGACAAAGTAAAATATAAATTTAATTCGTTTTCAAAATTATGGTTTAATTGTGCATTTCTACGAATCGCGTATATATTTTTAATGGCTGTTTAATATTTTTTTACGACGCAATTTCTTCATTTGCATTATCTCTAATTAGTTTTGGAATTTTATTTCGCATATTGGTTACGTATTGTTTCTTAGCAAAACTTGTTTTGAACACCGAAATTAATTGAAGATATAAATAGTGAGAAAAGTTATTACTTCCTTAAAATGTTGTATAAATTTTTCGGATTTAAAAATAAAATTAATTAATGGACTGTTCACTTTTGTCAGACGAATAACGGAGAAACACTATTAAATATAATATTTCGACCAAAAAGTAGATACGCAAATGACAAAGTTAAGGTTGAAGGTAGGATCGAGGCTGCATCCTCTCGATTGAGGTTGAGGCAGCTCGCGGAAGGCAAATACATATAAATTAGGTTGAGAGGGTAAGGCTAATTCGTGCGATGATCTAAGGCGGTGGAGCAATCGCTATCGTTGGAATGCAAGTGTCACGGAGTGTCGGGTTCGTGCAGCGTGCGAACTTGTTGGCGCGGGCTTGGATCGAGTGGTCCGGCCGCAGCTGGGGCCCGACTACTGCGACGCTACGCGACCGCTGCGGAGGTGAGGCCGACGTCCAGCGGTCGACTCCCACCACTCTATCATCACAACAACCTCCTCTTCACGACCAAGAGCCCGGATTACTGTGTCGAGGACAAGAGGAGAGGGAGTCTCGGTACCGCTGGCAGGTACGTTCCTGAAATCAGCCTTTTCTGCTTATTGCTTCTTCAGGTTCGTGTTTATATCAATGTTTTCAAGCTTTTCCATCGTTACTTATTTACGTATTTTCAAAGAAAATGATTTTCCGACTTTAATCATATCTTCAACGATGAAAAGAAAATCTTCGATTTATTATTTCATCAACCAAGTATTTCTTCAATTTAAAGAAATAATATCGAATTCAGTAAAAGTCTGTTAACCTAATATCGCGCGCTTATATTTTTCTATCGCATTTTATTTTTTTTTTTTTATAAAATATATCGTTATTTTCAAAGACCAAGTATATCGTTGAAAATAAGCACGCGACTTAAATTTGCCATTTTTATTATAGTTTAATTAATAAACTATGTATATACAATTTAATTTTTGTAAATCTACAATCTTGGTAAGTTAAAATTTTAGAAATATTTGTCAGTAATTTACTGATTTTGAAAAATTGTAAATAGAAATATTCATAATAATTTTATATATATATCTAATAAAACAGTAATTTGCAAAAAAATTATTTTGTGTCTTAACGTGGAAATGTGAGTAATATTCATATTGGGATTGTTAATAATTATATTACTGCTTATACTTTTCGAGAAAAAATTTACTTGAGGAATTTTTTTATTAATAATAATGCTTGATTTTATGTAAAAAATAAATTAAAATTATTATTAAAAAGAAAATGTATTTAAATAGATTTTCTTAAAATATGATCGGTTAAAGTTTAAAAAATTAGTTTTCGGGTTTTATATGAATTTTTAATTAAAAGAAAAAATTGATTTTTAATATATGGTTTAGTAATAATAATAATAATAATAAAATCAGAATAACGTTTAAAAATTTTTATCATGTGCAAATTTTATACTTTTTATTATTTGCCTTGGAATTAAAATACCTATATATAATATAATATTTATAATCTCTAATTGTCTACTAATAGATAATATAAAATCGGTTATATAGTTATGAAGTGAAACTATTATCTTAAGTAAATTTTATCACGAAATATTTTTTTACTTGTTTAAAAAGAACTATCTTCATACTCAAGTATTTAAAGTAAATTAAAATAAATAATGATAAATGAAATATTTCTTCCTTATTCTTTTGTGCATTATTAAAATATTAATTTTTAAATAAACATTAACCTTATCAGTATTACAGCAGTATATCATTTCATAAAATGTTGCTGTTTTTTAAAATACAAAATTTGACGAAAAATGATCTTACGTAAAGAAGTTTGGTTGAAATTCTTGCCGAAACGGAATTATCGAAGTCACCAAACTCCTTAACGCGCTTGAAATCAGTAATGACCACATCTTTAGCAATTGTCGGACGCCCGTCTGGATAGCCATTTTAAGTCTCATTACCGATTTAATATTGACAAATGCTTTGCCAAGAAGAGCGATAAATTTATTAAAACACTTCTTAAAAATTAGAAATTTACAGATATAAGATGGCGAGACGCGACGTCTGTAGCTTTAGTAACGCTTCGAGTCGAGCGCGCCTTTTAGCTCCCAATTATTTCTCTTCGGGAACGTTATGGTACAGTATCGTAAAGCGACATTACTTGTGCGTTGCATCGATGACCGGCGGCGCAGCCTAAATTCTATTGCAAGCCGTAAATTATATATATATATGACTTTATATAGCGAAGCTTTTGCAGACGCTATATACTCAAATGGGGAGTGAGACATTTAGTTGATTTAATCGAGACACGATTAGATAATTTTTACGAATTAAGCAGAATGTAATTCTAATTTAATCCTGCGACGCGATATTCGCTATATATTTTCCAACGGCTAAAAGTCAAAAAGTCGGTATAATCGTATAATTTGATGATCGCTGCAAAAATATTGGCGAATTCCGATTTATTCAGTCAATCATTACAATCCACAAAAACATCACGAAACTGACTTTTTTTAAAACGATCACATCACGCGTCCACAGCATATTCATATAAAATGTTATATGAAAACAGTTAAATGCATTTAATTGAATCCGTGGAAAAAATTTCAGTGTCACCTGTGATCGACTGAAATATTTTCACTCCGATTCAACTAACCATAATAATAATAAATTTAAAAATTGGTAGAACGTATTTTAACAGTGTTATTCGAACTTATTAAATGTTAAACTTCAAAAATTGAGTAAATTAATAGCACATAATGCTGTGTGAATAACGATGCGTATGTGATTGGCGAGGTTAAATTCGAAACCCTGCTCGATCGGGATAATTCGTGCATTTAATTACAGCGAGTAATAGCGAATAGCGCTACTCGGGATTCTGCTATCATCTCGACTACTTTGCGTCTCGTATCCGTGCTATTCAATAATGTGCCTTATAAAGATTGCCGCTCGTAAGAAACCATAGTCCAGCAACTAATTTATTCAATTTACTTGCACATTTCTGGATGGAAGCATTTGAAATACGTTTTACGGGCAAGTATTTATGTAGAATTAATTACCGATTCACGACGCGATCCTCTACGTTGGCAGTCTTAAGAGCCTCGGCGCATTTAAATCCCGACGGAGCCAGACGCCATTGTTGCAGGACGAGTCTTCGAACGGTACACCCACCAGAGATCATTTC
Organism: Platyscapa corneri; assembly: GCA_018907185.1. Classification (NCBI taxonomy): domain Eukaryota; kingdom Metazoa; phylum Arthropoda; class Insecta; order Hymenoptera; family Agaonidae; genus Platyscapa; species Platyscapa corneri. The sequence goes on along the minus strand of JACCHW010000018.1, from coordinate 715,696 downwards.
AATTAAAATACAGTTGAGCACGTGCAGCGTATTCCGTAAACCGCTTGGCATTTCGAATTCACCGAGAGGGTTTCTCGATTTCCCCTCGAAAAAAGACGTTTACGCCACCCAGGAGTGCCGGGCCCGATCAATTTCGCGGAAGCATCTTCTTTCCAGGTGCTCTCCTGCGAGGTAGAAGCGAGCGCGGGCGAGGCGAGTGGAGAAAAAGGAACGAAAACGAAAAGGTGAAGGGGCAGGAGAACTTAGAGATTCGTTTCATCGAAAATGAGTTTTGTCTCCTGGGCGTTCCTGTCCATTTTACGAGCCTTGTGGCCCCTCCGCCTCTTCCGTCCCGGGCAAGGCCTCTCTCTCTCTCTCGAAACTTTTCCCGCCACACACCTCGCATATTATGGGCGCGCGCCTCCCCGAAGGCTGCAGCTGCGGCGCGCGACTTCGTATCGGCCCTTATTTATGGCAATGCGCGGCGTTAATTGCGAGCCGGGCGTAGGAACCTGTTCCGACGTTCTTGGGGCCTCACGTCGCTTCGGGGGCTCGGCCCGCGGACGCTCCGCTCTCTTTTTTGGCGCGTGAGCTAAAATCGCGATTTCGCGAACTCGTTCGCGAGAGAGTCGCTTAGTCGATAGACTTACGCGAATTATGCTTTATTCCCAGCGGATGTCGGCCCGAGGAATAAATTAATAAAGCACGAGACTCTTCGAGAGGGACCTCTTTTGATTCTCGTAAGCTTTCAATTTACGAAGGAAATGCGGTTAGACAGAGAGATTTTTAGATTCGCAGCCTTTCAAGTTACTTGCATATTAAATTTATGTCGCTGATGGCGGCTTCACGCGATAAGAAGTGATTAAATTTTTTCTTAAATTTTCTTATGATTAAATTACGAATATTTTCAAAATTTATTACAATTTACGCTTCGAATTTTACTGATTTTGCTCAATCAGTTAAAAGCGTTTAAGAACTATTGTCCAACCGTGTAATATTATGTTACTTTTATATTACTTTTTGTTTGGACAATCCACTCTTAGATTTATTAGCTTGAATAGAAAAAACTTAATATTGATTGTACATTTGATTATTTAGATACTATACATTATTATGGAATAAATTAGAAGCGACTGCGTTTTACTAGAAATGTAATACTTTGCATACAATAGTAGCTACATTAGAAAGTTATCATCAAATACTTAAAGCAAATTTCCTTCAAGTGTCAAGATAGTAAAACATCGATTTATATCAATTTATAAAACTTTATATAATATTAAAGTTTATACAACATCGTTTCCTTTTCCCAGATAATTTATAGCGAAGACATGTTCAATATTTTTATTTTTTTTATCACGTATAAAAATGATATCGTAAAATACCATTATCTTAACAGCCAGTATTTTTAATTAAAAAAATAAAATAGAAAATATTAAAATGAAGTAGAGATTCTTGCTTAATTCAAATAAGATAATCGATTAAAAATTATTAACAAATCGAATACTAGAATCGAATATTATGTTAATATGTATAAAATAAATATACAAATTCTTGAGATATACGGTGTTATTATTTGAAAATTTATATAGTTTAAAAATAAAGTTAAAAACAATTTAACTTGTTTGACCTGGAAATGAAAATAATAAATATTTTGCTTTCGTTATTTTCGTTCAGGTTGATTGATTCTTTAAATTACGATTAATCATTATAATTGGAATTCCCTTTATTTAAATAAATTGAACTTTTGAAAAAATTCAGAAGAAAAAAATAAGTTTAAATATTTTATATTATTTATAGTTAGAAGAAATTTATTTTTTTCGAATGCTTGGTTAATTAATGACTTTTAAAAATTTTTCTTAGCTATTCTATTTTTCAACGTGCACTTGCATGCACTTTATAACGTGGACTAAATATTATTAGTGATTTTTAATAAACAAAAGTATTTTAAGTTATCGTAATTCAGTGACGATAAAGTTTTGTATAATCAAATTGCATGACTTTGGACGAACGTTCTTTTATACGCCATTCGAATAAATATTCCTTTCTAATTAATGGATTACGTCTGATGATAATGGGAATTGTAATTTTATGTATCACTTGTAAAGCCGCAATACGCTGCTTTTCCTCATTTAATATGTGTAAAAGACCACATTCTCATTTTAATCTCCTTTGCTGTGATGCGACGAACGTGCGTGCATGTATGCGCGTGCATATATAGTTGCAGTCATCGAGAACGCAATTATTACAAGAGGACGGCTAAATTGAAACGTCGGCGCTCTTCTTATTTATACTGAGAGCTGCAACGATTCGCGGCTGTTCCGCTCGAATTTACATTCATGAGAAGATATTGTTAAGCGCATGCGGTAGATTTTCTTTTTTTGTCGATGCTACGCAAAATGGTTTTTGTTGAAGCTTAAAAAATTTGATGAAGGTGACATGCTGATGTTATTATTTGCGTATAAACGAGTTTAATGAAGTATTTTTTGCAGACACGCGCGTGCGAGTCAATATTAATAGGGGGTATTCCGTAATTAAAGGAAAGGATAGGTGGAAAAGCAAGATAAATGTGGAATTAAAATTGAAATTGCGCGGGCAAAAGATACAACAAGTACGCTAAATTCAATTGCAGTGAATTAATCTTAATCGCTTGCGGAATGCTCAGTATTTTTCACTTTTCACGTTACGAGACATTGATCGAGTACAAAGTTCTTTCAAGCTTTCACGTTTCTATTTTCAAATTGTTTTCGCTAAGCCTTACGTCACAGGCAACTCCCGCGTGGAAATTGAAAAATTAGCTGCCCACAAGCGTCCGCCAGTTGGCGCTGCACCAATTCAATTCGCACTCGCCGTTCTCCGGTGCTAAACATGCAATTTGGCATTCTTCGAATCCCACGAAATCGAGCCGACGCGCGTCAGCTTTCGTCCGATAATGACGACACGCAATATTTCAAATGCCTCTGCCGCTATCGCCTTTGCCGCGCTCCCCTTTTTGTCCTTCCTTTTTGCGGCTCGCTGCGACCGCGAGGCCAATCCTTCCATGAGCGGAAACAAAAGCGCCACAGCCGAGCGCAATGAAAGGCGTGTTCTGGCAGTTATAAATGACGCGTGGATCCTTCTTCCTCGTTTTCGCGGGTCACGCACGATCTCACGTCCGCATGAGCGAATTCTGTACGCCGGCATGACCTCTTCCTTATTTTTGCAATACTCTTTTGATTGCACCGCTGAATGCGTGTATTTCGCTAATGGATCGAATCAGAGGACTTTTGTTCTGGCTTCGCAGCATTTTTCATCAAAAGTCTTAAAGAGTCACTATTGCTTGCTTTGTTCGAGCTTTATTTATTCTTTTCACCCTTCGATTGAAAATTAATTTACCGAATATTTTCCAATATTTTGCTTTTGCCCGTCAACGTTTAATCCAAGATTTCTCGTTTCTCTTTTCACTTTATTTCAGAATTACAAATGGTACGCGCACTTTGCTCCGACAAACATTATTGATATTATGATTAAACTCAACTTTATTGTTATTACATTGACTTTCATATTGACAATGATTAAGAAACAAGAGTGTATGTTAGAGACACGCGAAAAACAGACATCAAAATATTACATTTGAATAAATCGGATCAACGATTGTGATCACAGCTAATAATACAGTTAATTAATTTTTAAAAAAATAATTGGATCACTTCTCTTTCAATTTGCGCTATCATAAATAATATTTCTTGTTACTTGAAGTTTTTTACGCGTTGTTATTATAAAATATCAATTTGAAAAGTGTTACCGGATTTACGTTTCGATATAATATTTTATAATTTATGAAGTAAAGAGGATAAAAGAGATAAGAAAAACACCGTTTTTATTACACACACATGTATAAGACACACGTACATTAAAAGATTTTGACTTTTTCAATATTTTAGTTTCAAACATTCGTCTATCGTTCAAATGTTTTAATATTAAACGCACGGAACGAGTGCAATTCATAATATTTTAGCGTTACACAATTCATTAAATAAAGTACATAGCTTGCAACTTTTGGATCAATCGGATGATTTGTATTTAAATTATTAACATTGAAAAGTGCTTCGAATGATCGTGTTTTTTATATTATATTTAATTTAATATATTTTAGAAACTATTTTCCTACGCTGGTCTGGCTACTTTTATTTTTGGTTCGCATAACAAATTTGAATGAAATAATATTTATGAACTATGATATCTTAACGCTTCGATTTGGGATTATATATAAACGAACATGGATATACTCAACGTTTTTTAAAACTAAATTATTTCTACAATTACACATCTATACATAAAATTAAACGATTTTATGATTTCTTATTTATTTTTCAGTTCATTTGATTGTCGATATGATTTTTAAAATGTTTTTGCAATGATCCGCATAAAATCGATTTAAGTTGTCGTAGCCGGAACTATGTAAATTCGCTTCTCTAAACTCAGAGGCACAAGTTTTCAATAGCTATCGCATACTGGTACGAGCCTATGATATATTTTTCTTTGCTTACTACTTAAATTAAGAATTCGCACGGACAAGTTAATTATTATCGATAAAGAAGATAATTATGTTTACAGCGGCTTATTATTCTTGAACTCATTTAGTGATGTAATAATTTAATGTTTTTATATTCAAATTAGTTTTATGCTATTAAATATTTTATTTTTCAAAATACTGATTCTTGTTTATACGTTGGTTGATTTTAAGACATTCTTTCATCATCATTATTCCGGCTCTAAATTTTTATATCCACATACATAAAAATTGCAAAACTATAACGACATTGTAGATTTTGCACTAATAGTATTGCTGTATTGCAGACTTAAATGTTTACTCAAAAGTTCTGTATATTTCATTAAAAACAATACATCTCGCGATAAGATAATTGGAAGAAATTTTAACTACATTTTTGAAGTTATGCTTGTGCATCATAAAAGTTAATTTATTCGTTGATGAATATGAAAATCAAGGAAAATTATTGCACGCCGATCGGATACTTTCGTTACAATACATATTAAGTACTGAAAAATTTCTACGGCGAAATCCCTATCGCAGGCCCTTAATTAAAAGCGTGAAGCATCGTCGAAGCATTATGCCTCGGTTTTTATCATTAGACGCGTCGTTAACTACGATCTTGCGTACGGGCGAGCTCCTGCAGCTGCTATAGTTGCAATCTCCCAGGCGCACTTTCGCTGAGAGTGAAGAAAAGAGCATGCGAGCCCGATCCTAAAACCTAATTAGCGTGTTGTATGTTGTCAGGCAGTGCAATGGCAGCAGCGCTGGCTACGATGGCTGCGAGTACCTCTGCTGTGGAAGAGGACACGTGACGCGGGCCGAGGAGATCCTCGAGCGATGCGAGTGCAAATACTTCAGTTGCTGCTACGTCAAGTGCAAGACCTGCCGAAACGTCATCATCACCCACGAATGCAATTGAGACAGTCTGCAGCGTCACGAATTCGCGCACGATATCCTTATGCGGCTGTGCGCGGAGGAGTGCAAGCGCGCGCGCGGAGCCCCGGGGAATCCTGCTAAAATCGGTCCACACCGAGCACTCGCGAACACTTGTAGCTTTACGATATTAATGGCGCACGGGACTAATTGGAGAAACGTTTTTCAAACTTTCCAACTTTTTCACTTTTTCTGTTTCTAATTTTACGCAAAGTCCCGTGCCGTAAGCTTTAGTCGTGCCCTGAGTACAGAACAATACTTTACCGACTGGATAAATAATTATCGCTTCTCATTTTAAGAGTCTTTGTACGCGTGCAAAACGTAGAATCAACTTCCTATTAGACTTGTTTGCTAATTTAAAAAATTTTTACTCCATTTTTTTTACGAATTTCTAGGTATATTGGTAGAAATTTCAAATCAATACGCGAAAGATAGGTTTTTCTTGTATCCGATTTTTGCACTAAATTCAAAGTTAGCACAAAAGAGAATAACATTATGCCAATGAGTATTTGAAGCAGAAATTCGTTTTTCCAATATTTTTTAAATGGATGTCAACATACGGTAAAACATAAAATGCTTGAGTTGTACTTTTTCTATATTTTCTACAATTTAAATTTTATACGTAAGTTATTACTTTATTATTAAGTTACATTGTGACATTATTATTTATTAACTTTTAACTTTATATTGCTGTATCTTCATGGATGTTTAGGCTACTTTAATCATTTTGGAAGCTTCCAAATAAAATGTGATAAAAATACATTCGATAATACATCCAGAAATCTCCACACGAAATACTTATTTCCATTAATTAAATTAATTTCTTCGAGATTTTGAAGCATTTTGTATATATTTTGGAAATATTATTCTATGTTAAATATTTAATATTATTGTAATTTATGATTTGATGTATCATAAATATTACAAATGTAACACAATGTTATTTGTTACAAATATTATCATTTTGATCAAGATGCTGAAGATTTCAGACTTTTATAGTTTAAAAAAGTCATGTCTTTTGTTTCATTAGATTTCATCTTAAGACAAAAGAGAAGAAATTACATTAAACAATTTGATATAAATTACAAGGATAACACTTGATAGAATATATTGGAAGTTTTCATTAAAAAGATGATATATTCGATGGATGACGTCAAATGAAAAAGTCCGTTAAATTATTAACTGTGAAGCTCAGTCATAACTGACTGCTCACAATCTAATTTAAGACGTAAATATTTTATTTAATAATATTGATGTTAATTCTTTTAATTCATCATAAACTCATTAATAAATTATTCTACAATTTAAGGTAATTATTACGAATAAACTTTTTCTAGTATACTCGTATAAATTTTTAACTCACACTTAAAGCGAAAAATGATTCAATGAATAATCTATAGTTTTCAAAAGAACAATACTTTGTTCCTTGTTAATTATTCGGTGTTAGTTTGTTCCTTCGAGCACATAAGTTTGTCACAGTTATAATTTAATTTACTTTTGTCGTAATTTAATGTTCTTATTGATTTAACTAATTTTTATAAAATAATAATAATTGAAGTATTTGTATAAGAATTTTATGTGATTTACACCTAGAAACATTCCAGAATATACTATAAATACTGAATATTACCCAGCTGATATCGTCCTTTTTCGAATAAAGATAAACGAGTGTAAATTGAATATCGGCATAACGATGAAGCTTAAGGCTGCATAAAGAAATTAAGAAAATTTTCAAAGTCCTTATAAAATTATTAGTTGTATTACGCGACTTTTCGAAAAAAATGTAATGTATACTAGAATTAACTGTTCGTTCCTCAAAATTCAATCAACATATTTATTAAATTTATATATAACTCATAAAAGAAGATGCTTTGAAATGGATTTATGCAGTCTTGGACTACACTTTCGATTATGTCTATTGTATACGTATTTTTTAATTTAAAAAATTTTAATTAGTATTATACACTTCTTATAATGAGAATCATTGAAAAATCCTTCTTTCCGTTTATATAAATAATTAGTTAAATGTAAAAAAGCTTTGTTAAAAGCGTTTCCAAAATCAATAATGATTCTTAAAAAATTATTTAAAATAAATATACTGCATTATGTCACGAAAAATTAGTAGATTTTTAATGTATTTTATACTTAAATTCATAATATATTATCTCGAAGTAGTCAAAAGTACTTGACAATTTATGTTATTTATAACTCTATATATATATATTTACGATTATCTTAATCGTTGAACCCATTTGAATATTTAATGACGAATGTAGGCGTTAGAAACGCGCGCATAGCAATTATGATGTACATAGTAATACCAACTTTCAATGTAAACGACACATTGTATTCGAATTATTCTATAATAAATACATTTATGTAGCTAACTGAATAATTTTTTTCCTCTTTCTTTTTTTAATCTTAATATATAAGTTATTTAAAATTTTGAAAATTTCTTTAAATTTGCAGAATCGAGTATTTAATATCCCAATTTAGAAAAACGTTAACATTGCAAAAATATTTAATTTTCATCATCTTTTTTTACGCATAATTCCATAACTGGCTTTTCCTCTTCTTTTTTTTCTTCCTCCAAATTAAGATCTTGCAAAAATGAAGACCAATCAATTATTTTGTAATCGTTAGGTGTATCCTCTTTTTTCCAATATAATGCCTTAAAATAAAAATTGAATTATTATTTCTACTGGAATCGTGTCTGTAACTTTTTCGTGCCAAAACAATTTATTGAACCGTTGAAAATATTGAATGTATTTTAATTTCTAAAAAATTACATGCAAATATTTCAAAAAACTTTATTGATAGATTTATTATTCAATTTAATATGATAGAATTTTATGTCAACTTAAACCTCTTTAAATATATTTTGAGTGACACATGTATATTATTCATAACAAGTAATTCATAAATAAATTATGAATAATTTTACAAATATTAATGAATGAATTTGATTTTTTTTAAAATAATCTGAGATAAATATGAAATAACTGAGACTCACTTTTACATTTGTTGGTATTACCGGAGCAGGAGGATCCTCTTTTACATTTAAAAATTTCAGCAGATCGCGATAGTCGAGCAGCCCTTCTTCATTTGTCTTGATTCTAAAAATAAGTTTTATTGTAAATAAAACAACTTTTATACTAGCTGATTAATTTAATTTTCTCATTGAGTACCGATCGAGGATAAGATTAATCAATTCTTTTGGAAGCGGAATCCTGTTGGCATATAATGTTGTGTAGAGTTGAGCACGTGTTAGGTGCCCACTGTTGGTTCTATCCAAATATCTAATATCTTCGTCGAGTCTCTCCAAGTCATTAAATAAATTTCGAATAAGTTCTATGTGAACTACAGATCTGCAATAAATGTAAATAAATAAATGTAAACATTATTCCCCTTTTTTGTACGAGTACTAAATTACTAATTTGTTTGTAAATTAGTTGATTTCCAATTCCTATTTGCAAAATTATTCAGAGAATTATTTATAAAAATAATTTTTTTTAGAACAAATCAATTGAACAAAGATAAATGAATTATAAATATGAGTTGTTTCATCTCGTGCACATTGTTATTGTAATAGTGCAAAATTATAATTATAATTATTTTTAGCATAAATAATAAAAAGTAATTTAGAAATTAGAAAGGTGAGCTTTTTATAGATGAATTATAAGACGTTTAATTTGTTTTAATAAATCAAAATCATTTTAAAATTTTCAACATTATTCCAAATACTTTTGATAGTCAAGCATATTTTTAGCGCTGTTGATAAGTGTCAAAACACTTACTAAATTACTTGAATTTAATTAATTCATTAATTCAACTATTTGTACCTCGGATAATTGTTAGGAAATGTGTGGGAAAATAAACAATAATAATTTAACGACTGTTTCCGTACCTTAAGTATTCGCGTGGGCAGAAATCCTTCTTCTCAGAGTGCGAGAAATGACGGGCAACCGTTTGGACTTCGTGCTCGGTTATACGATCACCCATATATTTATGCAGTCCTTCCCTATTTAAAATAAACGGTAAAAGTAGTTTCATTTCTAGTTTTTTTACATTTTACAGTTAAAATTATGTAAATACCTTAAATTTTCTATTGTTATGACTGGCGGGTGATTATCGCTTTTAATTGGCGAATAGTTCTTAATAAAATTTGGATAATCGGATCCCAGAGTTTCTCGAATTTTAGTCATCACAAGGTTTTTGTCACTTTTTGGAAACTGAAATAATACGCTCGAGCGAAATGAATGCTTAAAAATTTCATTTAATTATACATTTATAGCTTGCAAAAATTAATGTGAAACGTCAAAGACATTAATTCCTAACAATTCAAATGTCCAACAGAAAATACAATTTTACACTTTTTTGCCGATGATGTATAACTTGTTACTCTAATACCATATACAAATACCTGCATTAGTCATGATACTATTTGGTAATAAATAATAACTAAATCTGATAATAACTAGATCTTGCCAATTTAATAAATTATTGAAATTGTCAAATTATTATTTATTAGAACCAATTCAAGAATAAATGATTATTACAGGATAGTTTATTATTGTACAACATTACTTCCAATCATTTTAATCGATAATTATAGTTTATATTACTTAAATTATTGAATATAAATATATTTTGAAATAGCAAAACTAAGAGTAAAAGCCTTGCGTATGTTAATATTTTAAAATCAAATTGAGATCCTATCTTTCTGAAAAATACTTATTCCAATAGTATTTGCTACAATTACATAAAGTGTAGTTCTTAATTTTTTTTATAATTCATATTTAGTTATTATCGATTAATTTCTTTATATAAAGATTTACAACATTAAGTAGAATAATGTTAAAAAAAAATAAATTGTATTCTTTATTTTGATAGAGAATTTATGTTGATGCAACCATTGTGTATTTATAATACTAATTTACATATGTTTTGAATTTATTTACAACGTATCATATGATTTATTTCAGATTTGAGTGTTACTATCTGAAAAAAGGTTTTATTTCGTCTATTTGTGTTAAAATAATTTTAACAGATGAATTTTTCATAAATATATATAAATGTTGCATGAAATTTCTGCAGTTTACAAGTTTGAACGAATACTTTGTTCAGTAAATTTCTTTATTGAAAAAATTGCGAAAATAATTTTTGTAAAAATTTATTTTTCTTCGTGAAAATAATTAAGAAGCTTTTCAATTCTTATTCGTTTCAAAAGATTGAATTTTGCAGGATTTACCTCTTTGCAGTGTTTCTCCATATAATTGAACGTGAATTCGTCCGCAGTTTCTACTTCGAATTTAAATCCCATTAGATTCAAAATAGCTCCGACAAAAAAGTCTTGTGGTTCATAATACTGTGGTTTTTTACTACTAAAAATGTTTTGACCAGGTAATTTGAAACGCATCCTTTTTTGAAATATATTTTTTGTGCGCCCTATAAATAAATCATTTAGCGGCCCGCATCTCTCATTCAGATTAATTTTAATTTAGAATTTCGTACCAGCTTTTTTAGATGCACCTTCCACAATTAAAATTGTGCTATCTATTAAGAATACGCTCATTATGAAACGTCTACTTTGGTTCCCAGGAATGTCAGAAATCATTTTTGCTCCAAATCTAAGTATACGTTTATCATTTTCTTGGCTGAAATTATTGATTATTTAAGAAAATAAGGAAAATTATATATTTTTCAGTTACAATCATTTATTAGAAGTATATATCATTGATAAATTTGTTATAAGTATAAAATTAGTATAAAATTTTGCGAATAAAATTAAAATTCGCATAATTATTATTTGATCGATCATTAAATAAGATAAGTGACAGAAATTTTCTTAGACTAGTATTAAAAATCAAAAACTTATTTAGAACCTAAATTCTTACTTCTCGTATGTGAAAAATTTGTCGGTAATCACTTTTGGGCGTTTAGGTATTAATGTGAAGCAATTTCCAAGTGTATCTTCGTACTCTCCGAAACCATTGTATGGTGGAACGTGTTCATCGTGATCTTTATTTTCACTAATTCGTCTACCAGGCCGCTCAAGCCTTGTAAAGTCATCCAAACCGTACTTTTTTCTTGAAATAATAAAGTATAAATGATAGTAGCAATCGTTCAAAGATTTTTTAATGCAAGTTTAAAATAAATATATTATTTAAAAATTTTTAATCTACCTGTAATATTCTTCCGTATATTTATCAAGGTGTGTAATTATAACTTTGCGGCCGAATATATTTATTCGTGCCCCAATTGCCAGATCATTTTCTCGGTAATAATTTTCTGATGATTTTTCGGGGTGTGCATGATCAGAAATATAGTAATTTACTTTATCGTCACCAAGAACATTCAAAACTGTCGTTGGATCACTATCTCCAACTGGTTCTATATTTGTAAAGAACTAAAAACAGTTATTTCAATTAAAAACAGTAATACAATCGGAAATTATTACAGCAAGAAGCTTGCAAGTATTGATAAAAGCTTTAGTATAAAAATAAAAAGTCCGAAATTGATTTTGTATAATGCCTACAGATTAAAGATTTTTCCGTATATTTCAATGTATTGCGTAGAATCTTTATTCTGATAATTCTTATGTAAATCTATCTTTGTTAGTAATGTTAACTATATTAATGGAATTAATACATTAAAATATTGCAGTTATAAATACTGTGTATTGTCACAATTCTACACTTCGTTAATATCATAATAGTTTATTTAATGATAATGAAATCTATTTCTAACAAAGAATGCTACTGCTCTCGTTATTAAACGGAATAAATGACTTTGAAAATGAAGAATTGAACAATATTTACTTGCTTATACACTTTGCTTAATAATTGTTGAATAAAATATTTTAAAAGCCTATTTTATTTTTTTTTAATTTTTAAATTAAATATGTTTACATTAAATTACCTACAGACCTATTTGTTAACGTATAAGTATGAAAGTTATTTTTAAATTCTATTAAGTTATTAGATTTTATTTAATACTGTTTAAAAATGTTAAAAAAATGAATTATAGTGTAAAAAATTATATTTCGTATGTAAAGTATTATCGATTCTTGAAATCTATTAATAAAAAATAAAATTAAAGCATATATATAATTGATTAATATAGATAATTATATAGATAATAATATAGATATGTTATATTTGATTAATTTAAGGGAAAAGGAAAAAATCTTTAAGTTTAAGCGGAAACTTAAATTCTACAAAATTATAATATTAAAATGTTACATTTTTTATCAAATATATCAAAATAAAAAATTACCTTAGGTATTCTTATTTTTTTTACTAAGGTTGTTTTAGAATTTGATCCATATTCGGCTGGTGAATGATCGATTACCTGCATCGTATCATCTGATAAATAAAAATAAATTTCTAAATCATGAATGTATCCGTGAGGACTGTCGCTATCGTCCCAATAACCAAAAAATCTTAGAATTTTTCCATCGTATTTAAAAAATTTGTCTGGAGTTGTTGGTCTTTGCTTAACTTTAAATGGTTTAGTCTAAATGGTTTTTTAAATTGAGAAAACGTTTGATTTAATGCAGATGCATGAAATTGTAGAATATCACGTGCCTGAAACTTTTTAAACTTACGGGCTCAAAATCAAGATTTTTCGGTGGTGTCAGAGGATCAGGAACGGGAATTCCCATGCGATTCAAAAACCTTCTCGTGAAATCGTCGCAATTGATAATTTTATAAACGCGACCGAAGATCATTGGTTCCATTCCAACATTTAAATCAAGTATATCATAGTACCGATATTGTACTGGGTTTGGTAGCGGGATCCTTTGACGTTTAACCAATATTCCTGAATGTGAAATTAAATTTTCAGCTAAAGTTTCAATTTGTGCGCTAAACAATTATCCGATAAAAGCCTAGTATATTGTGTTTTATGTTGGATGCTTATTGCTAAAAATGTGCTAAAAATGTATTTCGTTTACTTGTATCCGGGGGATTTAAAAAATTAATTAATAATACCTTGCTCAAGTCCACTATTAGTGATAGCAGGTTCAGAAATTTTTATCGTTCCATCCTCGAGAAAGAAACTAATATTGACCAGCCGAATTCTGTACGGCTCTTTTCGGCCGTAGACACTTTCTTGGAAGTAGGCATTGAACTTAAGCCTCTGTGTAGAAGTTAATAAAAAGATAAAAACATGTGGATGAAAACCGATATGACATTTGCGTATCATTGTAAATATAGAAGTGTTTCTCTATTGACAGTCTTTCCGTATTTCATATTTGTGATAAATTTCGAATAACGTTTATTGATTTCAATTATTCAAAAATTAAATTCAAAATTATCGAAAGAATGATAATACATAATTGAGGTAATTTACATGGGGCTTGATATCAATTTAATAAATGACGCAGAATTTACAGTTTATTCTTCTATAACTGATTTGAAAATATTAGATTTCAAAATCATAAAAGTCGTATAATATAGTTTAATATAGTTTTTAAAAAATTTAGTCAAGTCTGGAAATACGAGATAAAATATTTAATTTTTTTAAATTAAAAAATTGTTTAATCACGAAGAAAAAACATTACAATGACTGTGTAAGTAGAAAGTAATCGGATTCAGTCAGACATATGCACACAAAAATCAAACTTATTAATACTTTTTTACTTTTCTTTTTGCATCAGCTTTTCTTTGTAAATAAAATAAATTCAAAATATTATTAGTTAAATTATATAAGTATTTTCGCAATGATTTGATTTTTTCTATTTTATGTTTGATCAAAGTTTATTAATATGTTTTAACAATTTATACTGAAAACCAAGATTTTACTACTAAACGGATGGTTAAAAGTTAGTTTTTCTAAAAGTTTCTTAATAATTTATTATTGCGTACATATATTTTTTTTAAATTAACTTCTTTATATTTTCTCCAAAATTAATTTTATTTTTTAATTATTTTGATATTTTTTATTTAAAGAAATTTAAGAAGTGTATTTTCAAAGTCATTTTGTAGAAGAAATATTTAAAATTTAAATTAAAAATTTTTGTTATATAAATTTTAAACTTGTGAGTTGTCGATAAAAAATAATTAAATGATTATTATTTCAAGATAATATTTAATAAACGTTTAATTAATAAGCGCAGTAAAAATTAGGTAAATGAAGAATTGATTATAAATTCTTATTAGCGCGACTTAAGTACGGTGCTTTTAAGTTTTAGCCGTCTCCTACATTTCCTTGACAAATTATCTCTGGTAGGAATATAAAATCTTTTGGTTTGGAGACAGCAATTTAGTCGTTTTGTGCTTAATCGTTTCAAAGGTTAATCTTTAAGGGCAGTTGTTTGTAAGAACTTGCACATAGTGTACATTATACCTTTTAAGGAACTCAACTTATCTCATTTATAATATTTAGTGTAGTTAAGAATTTTGATTTGTTTTTAAAATTTTATGATGTATCTTATTAATTTATTTTATTTAATCTCTTCTCATTCTTAATGATTCGGTAATTTTACAATGGTAGTGATTCTTTTCTGGAATACTTTATAATTTATACTTCTTTTAAACTTTTTTTCAAAATAGAGATTAAGAAAGTATTATTTGCACCTCGACATATTCATTTTATAAGATATTCTAAAAATCCATTGGAAATAAAAGGTAATCAGATCTTATCACTTATAAAAAAATATTATTTTTGTTGAAATAAAATTAATTTAAAAACATCAAAAACTCTCGTATCTTTGAAGTTTAAAACCAAATTATTAAAATTCGCAAGTTTTTCCGACTTGCTCTTTTATAACGGAAATATGTCATTATCACTTATTAACAAGTACTTAAAATATTCATCGACTTAGCAAGAATTTCGAAAATGAAAGCTGCTCTCAAACCTGACGGTCGTATGTCAACCAAGTGGGATTTGGTGGAATTTCACCCCAAGCATAAAGTGCTGGATAGTCATTAAATGTTGTGTCCTGTTTTTCCAAAAGGTAATACACATTCTTATTAATCCTGTCGAATACATGATTCTTGTTAAATCTCGTGCGGCCAATCTACATTTCGGACGACAAAGAGTTGAGGCTTATTATGGGAATTTTTTATTTTTTACACAATGTATATGTATATAAAATGTATATAAAAGATATGTAAACATAATATAATGCACGTTTTACATTATTTTGCCCTTGTTGGAAGCTAATTATTAATTTATTTTATTTTTATATTATTTTTTTAATATTCCATAGATTCTACATTATGTTGAATGGGTTTTAATATATAGAATTTATAAATATTCTCGTGTAAAACGTAAGAATTAGAGAAAATCTTAATTTTTAATATTTAATTACTTAAAACATATAAATAAATAGTTTATATATGTAATAACATCATTAATTTCTATGTAAGATAATTTTATGATTATAAATTTGCATGGATTGAAAATCATAATAATATGATAAAACTTAACCAAAAATGACAAAATAAAACTTACATTATAATTAAAGTTGAATCCCGGAAGACACGGAAAATCAGGCATTTGCATTTGTTCCATAGTAAAAGAAAGTTGCAAGAATATTGTTTTTTGTAAAATAATTCAATAAAATTTTAAAATATCAGCTTAACATAAATCTTTAATTATTAAAACACTTACATATATTTTTTGAAACGTCACACAAAGAAGCTTACATTCTATTTACTGAGGTTACCTTGGTAATAGAAAACATTCTTAAATAACAGGAGCTTAATAGATTACATAATCCATACTTTGTTTTAGAAGTTCTTGAATCAAAATATTTGAATCACAACAGTAGATATTTACTGATTTTTATAAAAAAAATAATCAAAGTAAGTTTTTTAAAATCAATAATGATTACATTTATTTATATTTAAACTTTGTCTATTGTCTATTTAAACTGTCTATAAAAATTCTTATAGAAATATAATACACTTATATTATGTTAATTTTGCAATAGAATTAATATGTTAATTAAAGAAATAAACATTGTTCTATAATCGCATATTTATTTTGAACAATTTCATTTATTTAAAATTTCATGTTTAAAAATTATTTTTAAGTATATCAAGTCATGTAATAATATTTCTCACTGGTAAATTTTTCTTTAAAATCATGGAATGATATTTTTAAAATCGTAATGTTTTACTAACACAGTTTTTTGATAAAAGGTTATGTTTATAACATTTATATATCATTTAACAAAAATAATAATCAATAAGCTGCTATAAAACTTATAAATTGTACAAGTGTCCTTTTAAGACTAAAAGCATCCAATCGAGATAAATAATGAAATGCTCATAGTTTTTATAACAATGTTTCACACATTATTCATATAGAATGTTAAACGCAATAGTACAGCATTAATAAATATTTTAGATGCACAGCACTTGTTGAATAAAAATTGATTAAAATAAAACTTTGAAGTTTTATTATTATCACTAGCTTCAGGTTAGGAAATTCACAGACTTATTTATATTTATAACAATTATTAAAGATTTGCGTGTACTTAACACTTTATAAGTTAAAAAATGTATATATAGGAATAATTCGTATTCAAAAATTCATTTATAAGTTCTTTTAAGCAAACATAATTGTTATACGAAACAAATAGATAAATATAAATTGTTTATTGAAATTAAAAGCACTTAAAATTAAAAGAAAAATATTTTGTAGTAAAGTTAAAACTTCTATAAGCGTTGGCCTTTCATTTATCACAAATTGTAATCGACACTTGTGAGTATAAAGATAACACTTTGAATGTGAATTAGTTAAAGCGCTTTAACAGCTTCAAATAAACAAAATTATAAAAATTTCACGAGCCAAATATTATTTGTAAAACGCATTCGTTATTTTCACACGAAATCATTAAAAATTACTTTTAATTCAACCGATACTATAAATCATCACAGTTAACAATCGTAAGTAACAAATTTTATAAAGCACTCGGAATATTTCTCAGTATTATATAAAAATGTTATAGATTTTAATAGATTTCGAAGATTATCAAAAGAACTTCAAATAATCCAAATATTAATGAAATCTCTTTTTAAATTTCATCAATGTTTTTCTATTTTTGTCTCCGGCTGAAGGTTGTACCATCCGGTAACAATCTGAGTGAAATCGAGCTCAGATAAATTTATAAGCACTTGACCTATACAATTGCTGCCTGTGGAGAGCCAACCTTTTTGGGTACACACTGATAATTCCAGAATTCGGGTGTTGATATCACCTTGAGATACAATATACTCAAATTGCTCGTCAAATGTTGGATTGCAATTATCCTTTATTACTGCAGTCCTGCGTTTCGTATCCTTGTGACGATCGGGTAACAAATACAATTTGACATATGGATCCGGTATATTTGACGGATCATTAGTTGGCAGTGGTAAGTTACTAAAATTAATAATAATATGATTGTCATCAACTAAATTAAAAATTCTGTTCTATTTTTTAAAAGTCGAATTTAATAAGGCTTTATGAATGAAATTGAAAGTTATATACCTGTATCTCTGGACTGCATATGAATTTATCGAAATTTATCTTTAAATTTACGAGAATTTACAATTTTTTAAGGCACAATTAAAAATAGTAAATATTTGTTCGATTTTTGTACTTATAAATAACTGCGATATTCAAAATTGGTAATAAAATTAATTTAATTATTAAATACTCACGTAATTTTATGTATGGTAATCATAAGTTTCTGTCTCGAAACGCTATATTTCATAGTTAATTGAATTCGACCAAGTGTTGCATCGCCAACTGGTGAGCTGACACTTGGATTTCTACGAATTAATCCAGGTGAGCTGTTTTCAATTCCTGAATATGAAGGAATTGTTGATACAGAAGCTAGCGCATACTCTTTCGATATTGTTTCCTTTACATCTTCATTGGTGGGTGCGGTAGTTTTACCCATATCGCTGTAAACAGAATCTTTTGATGGATGACGAATTAGAGGACTATCTGAAAAAGGATAATAAATTCCATATAAAATAATTAAATCAAAATGAATTAAACCTATTTTTTACAATACAGTACTGATATACAATCGTACTTGAGACATTTGATCCTTGTCGATCGAGTTTTTTATCCAAATTCGGGCTATCATTGTCATCTTCGTCTTCAGAAGTGGTTTCTGGTGGTTCGTACTTTAAAATCTGTAAAATTTATTCAAATTATTTTATTTGATGTATAGGAACGACAATAAAATTATGAAATTGGTTTAAATGATAACTCAATTACTCTTAAAGTCATTGAAAACATTATTTTGCTTTCAGGTCCACTTTTCTGCAAGTCGTATGGTTGCAATTTTGCTTCCAAATTATTAATTGACAAAATAGTGGATAGATTGTAGGTCATTGTTCCGATTACTGTTGTACTTTTCTCATCATGAATCTACAAAATTTTACTAAGTATTAATAAAAGTAAAAAGTAAAATAAAATTTTTTATATTACATTTTTCTTACTAATTTACCTTTATGTTCAAAGTTCCAGTTTCAGGATTTATTA
The DNA here is from genome assembly GCA_018907185.1 of Platyscapa corneri. Taxonomy (NCBI): domain Eukaryota; kingdom Metazoa; phylum Arthropoda; class Insecta; order Hymenoptera; family Agaonidae; genus Platyscapa; species Platyscapa corneri. Next base: position 696,759 of record JACCHW010000018.1, on the reverse strand, counting down.
CAAGAAAGGTAAACCCTTGTTCCCAAACAGGATTGCAGGATCTCAACAATGTTTTTGTTCTCTGGATTTTGCCACCAACACTTGCTTCCAAATAAACGTCAGGTTGCTTATTACCTTTTAAACACTATATTAAAATAATTATTAACTTACTCTAAAACTAATAATTTTTAAATTGCAATATATACGTGTTTATATAAATTTTACATACTGGTAGATTCTTAGCAGAGTCAATGTAAAGTATTAAAATGGCTGTACTCATTGAAGTTACTCGTAATTCTTGAGTTTCTTTTAAGGCCTAAGATTTAAAGAAATATGATACATATGCATATTAAAAATATTGTATAGACATTATTTTTACAAGAAATTTTCCATTTGTAAAAATTTATCTTACAGCTGCTAAATCATTTGGATTTGAAGAAAGTTGAAGCCATGTAAGACGCAGTTGAATCATTCCATGTTTGGCTAATTCCAATGATATCCACTAATATAAAATTTAAATAATTAAAATTTTTTAACGATTACTAGTTGTGCATAATATTTATATTTACCGTATCAATAGTTCTCTTCTTTTTAACATGGCTGACTTCAATAGTTGCCCTAATAAAATAAATTACGATCAGTGTAATGCCAACTAAATAAATAAAAAGAAAAATATGTGATATGTGATGCATATGAATTTTATGTGGAGAAAATTAATAAAATCTTTTAAATTTTATTGCAATAAAATAATGTTTAAATTTACTAGCTGCGTCTACGTTTAGCAATGATATTTTAGTAAATTATTTCAGCTAATTTAGAAGCTATTTTCAAATGCACATGCAAATTTTTATAGCATTAATTATTCAATTTTGAAGTTATATAACATTCCAAAAAGATTAATATTTTTCTAAATGCTCGAAAATGCTTGCATATTGAATTTGATACACTTACCGTTTACATATCATACTCTTATCACTTTCAGAGCTCTTATTTAAAAACAATATATTTAATTGGTGAAAGTATTGCATCTGTTTATATTTCAATTAGGAACAATTTAGTTTAAAAATATTCAATATGAAATTGAACATTTTTACAAGGTTGCATAATTCTCAAATATAAATTATAATTTTCTTTTTATCAAATTTTTACTTGTATAATCTAATGCAAAAAGCTTAAAAGTTTATTCACGAAAGAACTAAAATATACAATAAATTACAATATAGAAATAAAATTTGAAAGCTTTTCGAATTACATTGCGAACTAGTTAAATAAACACATTATTCTACTTATGGCAGGACGTACACTTGAATTACTAATTTTCCTATACTCAACAGTCTGAAAGTTTAGGTAATCAAAAATAATAATAGTTTAAATAATCAAAAAAGAGAATTCTTAACTCGGAATTTGCATGAATAAATTGTACCTGCCAAGAAGATCGTCTGGACCAGTGGTATCTTTGTCAAAGAGACGAATTATCACCTCGTTGCAGGGTCCTGAGCCCTCTCCTATTATGCACTGCCACCATACAGAAGCTAATTTAGTTAGTTTTTATTAAATCACATGCTTAATTTGTTTTTCAGTAGGTATTTGCTGCAAATTTTTTTATGTAAAATAATGAAGTATGTTATTATCATATTATATTGCAAATTAAAAATTTTATTTGTAGCAAAATAGAAATAAGTTATATATGTACATTATTAAATAAAAGTTAACTACAAACTATTAAAAAAAAAATTAATAATCTAGCATGGTTTTTAGATTAAATAGAGTATAATAAATTTGCTTTAATGAATTTTTGATTTAATTTAAATTTTTTTAAAATTTTATTTACAATAGCTTTTAATAAACTTCTTAGGTTGCTAATATTGTTATTACGTGGCCATTACTCATTTATAAAAAACAAATTATTTGATGCTTTGTAATTTACAAGTTACAAAAATATTTGTAAAAATTAATTATTTATAATTTAATTATAAAACATTTAAAGTAAGTAAATATTACATTGAAAAACTGAAAAATAGAAGAATATATACGATTGAAATAAAATTGAAATAGCATTCTAGTATAAATAAATAAATATGTATAAGGAGTTATTTATTTGTCAAAACTATTATTAAAAATCAAAATAGTTTATTAATTCTATTAAACTGGTATTGTGTATGTAGAATGAAGCAATACATGGCTTTTTGAGCAAACATGCATGGAGCCAATTCAGTCGTATATATTATTACTACCTGCCAAGAAAATCATCAACCTGTACCCCAGGAACGTTGGGATCCCAGTCCCAAACAGTTAATTCGACCTCTTGTTTAAGCATACTATTGATCACAGCCTATATAGCAATATCATAAAATAATAAACAATCTTAACTAAAAATCTCTACAGTATAAAGTACATAGTGAATAATTTTATTTTTTAATTTATTAAATTTATAAATTTATAATTTTTTTTAATAATTCATTTAAAATTAATTCTTAATGATTATGTATTAGCAGCATTAAAATAGAAAGTCAAATTAATTAAAAATAAATTTAATAAAAGCTGGACACAAAATTTTAATAATATATAACATACATGTGTGTACTTAACTCTCATACTTCTATGAATATTAAAAAATTAATAAGCATGCTAAGCAAATAATGTGATTGATGGTAAGATGTGCTGTGTTGTATGTTGAATTTTATATCTTGTTTAGCGCTCGATAATATAACACTTTCAATATTATAGACATTGAAAAAGAAATTTTTCTTTGTTTACCATTGAAAAACTTAAGTATTATTTTACATAATAACTATATTATTTTGGAAAAATTTCTTTTATAAACTAAAAATAAATAAAAAAGCATTGATGAAAATATCATACCTGCCAAGGCATTCATCGTTCTTGGTATCGTCAAAGTCCCAAATTTGAACAGTAAATTGCTGAGCGATGACCGATGTGATGACACACTATTAATGTATAACACACACACATGACACAACATACATTCACACCTACCGAATTATTTAAAATAGTTTATTATAAACTAAAATATTTACCAGTACAATTATTGAAATAAATATAATTAAATGAAAAGTAAAACTTAAAAGAGTTTAAAATAAATTGTGTAACACAATATTTCAATTTACGTTTACAATAAACTATACAGATGCTTTAAATATATTAACGTAGATTAGGATGCAAAACTATTTTTAACTTATTTAAATAAATAAATGTATGTATTTAAATGATAGATAAGCTTGAAGATTGTTTTGCATCCAAAATAATAAAAGTGTCTTACCACATCTTGAAACTGAATTGGTACAAGAATTTAAAAAACTAAGTTTTAATCAAAGCACATGCATTAATATTAGCTAAAATTTTTAATGATATTAAGATTAATAAGTATGGATACCTCACACCAGAAATCCCATTTGGGATCTACCGTATTATCTATGGTTTTAGTTTTAAATTCTTGAGCTCCTACTGTAATAACAGCATATGGATCGGATTTTCCTTTACCTAAAACACCAAAATCTTTTTTCATGAGATGTTTTGCTTGTACAACGTGAATTCGAAGAATGCCCTAGAAATAGTGATTAAATTAAATTGAAGTAATTGCAACGTTCCAAGCATTACATTTATTATAAAGCACTAATTATTTTTAAAATTATAGAAAAAAATTCTTACTTCTGGTTCAGGAGTTTTTAACACCTGTGCTGGTACATCTTCTGTAAGTGACATAATAAATTTATTTGGTAGTACAGCCATGGCAGCTACTTGTTCTGTAATTATTTTCCTTAATACATCACTATAAAAATAATTTATTGATTAATTTATCACTATTAATTAATTTGTAATATACAATATGAAATACCTAAATCCCGGTAGGTCAAGTAAATCAGCTACACCAACTAAATTGAAGTCAATAATTGGACAATTTAAGAAAAACGCTTGTACACCTCCCACAATTGGCATAATTGGTATTAATGGTTTCAATACCACACGCAACATTCCTCGTAACTAATAATAAAGTATTATTTTATAGTTATATGTGTCTTACTAAATAAAAAAAAAAAATTAATAATATAATAGCTAAACTAATTATACCTGAAAATCTTTTATTCCTGCTTTTAATGTTCCCATTGTAAATGTAATATCACAATCTCCAGCATACCTAAAAATAATAATTTTTTGGAAATAAATTAAAATTAATTAAATAACACTTTCTATTTTATGAAACATACATTACATCCATGTCAAGTACTACTTCATTCCTCGAAGTATGTTTATCATAAACTTTAACTCCATTAATTTTTGGTGGCTAAAAACAAATTATACATTTAATGTAAAGCTGATTACGATGTAAAAGTTTTAAATAAAACATTTGATTATTAATATAAATGAAAAAGTTTATATTAAAACCTTATATCATTAATATGTTTAAAATTATACATTATATATTATACATTATTTATCATTAATTAATTAGAATAGTAAATAGATTAGCTTACAATTCGTCCTAAAACAAGTCTGTCAAAGCGAAATTCTTGTCCCAATCCTGGAATCTTTTTTTGATACTCAGTGAGTCGTTCAGATATTGTAGGTTGAATATTATACTTAAATAAATCTCGAGCATAATGATTAACACTTGGCCACACTTTATATAGAATCTATAATTTTATTTAAAAGGGTAATATTGGAAAAATAATTTAAAATGATTTATCTATTTGAATTAACTCTTACCCCATTTAACCATTCTGCTCTATCATAATCTGGAAAATATACCCATGTAGGTAATTCATCGATTCTGTTTTCAATAATAATTTTTTCTTTAGCTAGTGCAGTAGCTTGAGCTGTCAATCTTTTCAAATTTCTATCCTTATTTCTTTCATTCTTTAGTACAACAAAAGCAATAGGGGGAATGAGCCATGCAAAATTCCAGTTCATAAAGCCTATTCCCCAAATTATGCCAACAGTTGCCAATTTCATAAAGAGAGATTTTCCCAAGGAAATAAAAGTCATGTGAGGCCAAGTTTTTGGTTTATCCATTTCTACCCCCATACTTGGATTCTTTTCAATTACTTCAGAAGTAAAAGACATAATGTATTTAACAAACTAAAATTTTAATTATATTGTGGCACTAATCAACCTATCTCATTCCAAACTTTATCCCACAAATTATGGCATATTCTGCAAAAAAATACTTTTAATAAAACTTTTTAATAGCAGGAAAATATAATTAATAATTATTGTTTATATAATGAATTTTTTATTTTATAAATTGACTTATATTTTTTATGCTATTTTGAAAAAAAGACAAATTATTATTTGTAATTTAATAAATTATATATATTACATTTTAAATTAATACATGACAAAGATTAGACATATGTAATACATTCTAGAAATTAAGTTTTTAATAAAAAATATGATGAATTGATTTTAAAAAGTTTAAATATTTTATTTATATCATTTATTTTTAACATAATTAAAAATAAAAATTACAGTAAAAACTGAAATACAAAAAGTAAAGGATGGTGTCATTTAAAATATATTGTTTATTTAATTAATTGATAATTAATAAGTAAATAAATTAAATAAAGATAAAACATGCAAATTTTAAATAATCAAAAGAACCAGCATCAAAGTTCAATTACATTTACATATGTGTCAGTATAAATAGAAATATTATCAGCGTTAGTCTAGATCATTTCCAATTTTAACCCGTTTATAATAATTGAGGAACAGCGTTAGAAATAAAGAACAAAATTGACGTACATTATTTAAATGAACACCGGTAATTCTGTGCTAATACTGCGTCATATCAAAGTATACTACAATCAATGAATTATGATGGATGACATATTTCACGTATTAGAATTTTTAATAGAACGATTAAGTGCAATCGATAAATAGCAATAAATAATTCGTAACTTCTTTCGGTTGTTTATACTTATATAACTGACTGTAATTAGTTTCAAAATTTTTTGTGATTATTGAACGTAATAAAAATTGTATTTAATAACTGATAACAAAGAAAAGCATAAATGAGTTTTGAAATAACTAGTATTTGTCGTGTTTTTAATTGATGTTTCTTATTCATACAATATCACCATATATATATATATATATATATATATGTTTTTAAATAAATAAAAAACAATTATTTAAATTTTTAAAGAGTATTGCACTCTAATTAAACGGAATATTAATATCTTGTTTACACCTTATGTTGTACAAAAAGTATTTTTTTTATTAAAGTTTTGTCGAGTAGCATCAACACAACCAATATTTTTAAACAAATTTTGGATTAAAATACTCGTTCATTTTTTGTAGTAATAATTAAAAAGCAAAGTCAAAATATATATATAAACAGACCTGTAATATTTTTACGATGCATTCGTGCTGGTTGCTCAACTTCTACGCATCGATGTGAACGTCAGCTGATTGAAGACTGAACTAAACGACGTTGAATTAATTTAGTCTCATTATTTAAGAATTCTAGCCTCTCTGTCTTGATGATACGTCCCTATCATTTCTATTTTTAAGAAAATAATAATTTATCTTAAAAAGTAGTTTTGATGATTAACTGAGTACTTTATAATTTTTATACATAAACCTAATTTCAAAAAAACTATGAATTAAAAAAATGTATTTTGTTTTATAAAAGTATTGTATTATATATATAATATTAAAAATAAAATCTATTTTTAGGTTTAAATTTATAACTATATTATTTACATATACATTTTTATTTATATTTATTTTTTTATTTGTACAGTTTTTATACATTTATTATTATAAAGAAGTTACAGTGTTCTTGAAATTATTTGTTATTTATATTATGTAATTTATATCATTACAGTATATATATGATTGAATTTTTGTACATTATAGCTGAATTTAAATAGGAATTTAGATTTATAAAAATATATTAATAATATTATACTTATTTAATCCTAAAATTAAATATTTAGAAAATAATTTTAATCAGGTAAAAATTTACCATGATTATTTTTATTTGAAAATGTGCGCTATATATGTCAGCTATACGTTTTTGACATATAACAATGAAAAAATGGTGTAAATTCCTCGTCTCCACTGTTACTTATACAGTAATAATACATTATTCCATTGTGTAGTTCCTCATAGTAAAAGTAATATGACATATTTACTGTCGGAATACCAGGAATGACAGATTTTACGTATTTAGCTCAGCTCTGTATTCGTGTTCCCCTCCACTTGTAGACTTTATAATTTACACTGATGTGGAATTAAAATTTCAGATTAGTTTATCTTGTTTTTTGTCATACGGATCATAATTTATATTTTGTTGTTATCGTAAAACATTTAATTAAAAAAGAAAATTTTTATTCAATTATAGTTTTTTAGTGTATAAATTCATCATGGGATTAATTTGCTCAACCGCACAGGTACTCTTTTCAACTATAATTATCTATCTTTAAGGTTAACTACGACTATTCAAATATCTGACATTTTGGAAAGTTGTTTACATCAGATTTTTTTGTACTCTTTTCATGGAAAACAAGATTATGGAATTAAAAAATTCTTTGAGTACTTAAAAAAAGAATATTTTTCGATAAATTTATTATGATTATGTGATGTTAAATCAACATATTTTTTTGTTTTTATTAATGTTTTACTCGAAGAAATAAAAAACATAAATGTATTATTGTGTTTAATAAAATGTATTAATTACAAATTTTAGATATTTTTATGTTTTTCTTTCATCAAAGTTTATTTACTATTGGTATAATTAATTATTATGCCTATAGAATCCATTGTTTGTTTCATACTATACAATAGATTATACCAATAAATATAAATTATCTATATTTATTGATTATACTTTGTAATTATATTTATATGATAAACAGAGTTGAAAATAAATGGTAACAATAAAGAGTTTATTTTATGTATATATATATATATATTTTTTTTTTACATAATTTTCTTTATAGATACTCAAACAAGATGACTCATTGTATATAAATATAATTTCATCTGTATTGATAATGAAGATTTTATATACATTATAAATTTTTTTTTGTCCTAAAAAACTATATAAGATTCAATGTTTCAAAAAATTATATTAATTTTAATTGAAGAGTAATAAACAATATTATCTGTTTCTTAATAGCTTGCTTGTATGTGTGGCAGCACCGCTTGTAGTTTTTGCTGCTCTCAGTGCCCATCATGTCGCAACAGTACAAGTACTCGAATTATGTATGCTTTAATGTTAATGCTGGGTACAATAACTGCTTGCGTTACATTAGCACCTGGTCTTCAAGAATCTTTAAAAAAGGTAACATTAATTTTTTTAATACATTCATTATTTTTAACTTTTAATCTTTTATTGTATACGTATATATGTAATTGATGTATACAATTAAATAATAATTTGAAATAATTTTTTTTATTAAATAAGTAAAAAAATCACATTTAATTTTAAGAATGTAATTGTTGCATATACGAAATTATTTGTAGGTTCCATTTTGTACAAACAGTACAAATTATATTCCAAATTCATTTACAATTGATTGTCAATCAGCAGTTGGATACTTAGCAGTTTATAGAATAAGCTTTATCATGTCCCTTTTCTTCTTCCTTATGTCAATTATAATGATTCGCGTAAGAAGTACAAAAGATCCAAGAGCTGGTATACAAAATGGGTAAGTTTGTAGCTATTTAACTTTTGAGACAAATATGCAATAAATTTTATAATTACAGATTTTGGGCTATTAAGTATCTAATACTTATTGGTGGCATGGTAGGAGCATTCTTCATACCAGAAGGATCGTTTGGTCCAACTTGGATGTATTTTGGAATGATTGGGGGTTTTCTATTTATATTGATTCAGTTAATTCTCATTATTGACTTTGCCCATACATGGGCAGATGCTTGGGTAGGAAATTATGAGGAAACTGAATCAAAAGGATGGTAAATAATTTTTAAAAATAGATTAATTTAAAGTATAATTTATTTGGCATAATCATTATTATTATTTTATATACAGGTACGCAGCTCTTCTGGGAGCTACATTCTTAAATTATATCCTGGCTACTACTGGAGTAGTTCTTCTTTATGTTTATTTCACGAAAGTATGTATTGCATTATATTTTTATTTCTTATATAAATTAATATTTAATTAAATCAATTATATCTCTTACAGGAAAGTGATTGTTCATTAAACAAATTTTTCATTTCATTTAATTTGATTTTGTGCATTATCATTAGTGCAATCTCTATTTTACCAAAAGTTCAAGAACACCAACCTCGTAGTGGGTTATTACAATCTTCTGTCCTATCTTTATATGTTGTCTATCTAACATGGAGTGGTATTTCAAATAGCCCAGGTAATGTATACAATCCTGTAAAACTCTTGTTTTATCAGTTGCTTTATAAATATTTATGTATATATTTAGATATATTAGTAATTTCTGTTAAATTGTATAAAAAATTTATCACATATAATAGTAATAGTTAATAATTCATTGATATAGATCGTGAGTGTAATCCAGGATTCTTTGGAATTATTTCTGGTGATGATATTACTAAGCAAAATCAAATGGCCTTTGATAAAGAAAGTATCATTGGATTAGTTATTTGGTTCAGTTGTGTTTTGTACAGTTCTCTTCGTACAGCATCTAAATCTAATAGAATTACCATGACGGAAAACGTTCTGGTTCAAGATAATGGAGCTGGTAAATATAAATTTTATTTGTTAAATTAAAAATATAATTTGTTACTTTCCTAGGACAACAAATTAGGATATGATAACAAAGTTATAATAGTTCGATTATGTAACACCAATATTTCCATTAAAAATCCGATTGAAATTTCTGATACTTATAATTGAGCTTAATATACACTGCTTTTTGCATACAGTACGGAGCGTGGGTGACCAATCTCTTATTGAAAATGAAGGTAGGCACACACGATTTTTAAACAGTTTTGTGACAACTTTGTCGAAGACTTTCATCAATGCATCGTGTATAGACATACATTAGAATTAGTTATAATTTTTTTATATACTGCAAATATTATTAATTTTTTTTTTTATTGTGATTGCTTCATTAGAATTTCATTAGAAATTAGTATATTAAATATTAAAGATTAGTGTGTGCCTGCTTTTTTGCTATCCTTGTTTAAATGTTTTCTTTTTTTTTATTTATTAACATCGCAAAGGCTTTCATCATTTATATTTTGTTGCTTATTATTTTTGATTTTTAGTTTCCTTTTTTTCGAACGTACTTAGATTATGTTTCAGTAGAGGGTCGCAGTGGAGATGCAGAGGATGGCAATGCTAAAGTTTGGGATAACGAAGAAGATACAGTTGCCTATAACTGGAGTTTCTTTCACTTCATGTTTGCTCTTGCCACTTTGTACGTTATGATGACACTTACGAATTGGTATAAGTACGTATCACTACTCCGAATTACATAAAAATTCGACTATTATGAATCAAAACTTATAAAAACAATATAACTTGAGGAAAATTTTAATTTTATAATAAATATAATTTGTTTCAATAGTTTTTTTTAATTTTTTTCATATTTAAATAATTACTTGGAAAATAAAAAAAATAAAGATACTATATAATAGCAAATTAATTTATTTAAAATATGAAAATATACTAACATATTATTAAAAAATAAATAAACTAAAAAAAAAACTAAAATAGTAAATTTAATATATTGTAATACATTACAAGTATTTTATTCAAAATATATTCCATTACTTAATAAATTAATTATAAACATAAAAATTTAAACTTTATAATAATTGTATTATATCAGTTTACGCGAGTTAGGCTCCTTCAATTCATCTTTACAAGTATAAAATAATGTTTTACTGATAAATATATTTTTTTTAGACCGAACTCTTCGTCATTGGAAACTCTCAATTCAAATGCTGCTTCAATGTGGGTTAAGATTATTTCATCTTGGACATGCATGGGACTCTACACTTGGTCATTAGTTGCACCGGCTATTTTGACCGATAGAGATTTCTCTTAAGTTTATATTCTTTTTCAAAATTATCTTTTGACAGGTATTTAAAAGTTAAGTGTACATCAAATGAGTTCTAAAATTTTATAATTTTCATAAAACAAGCGCATACGGACGTTCTTTTTAGGCAATGTATTTAATTGAAAAAATAGGAGATATTTTATAACGTACTAAGAATACGTAAATTATGTTCGAACATTATGCCGCATTAGATATGAATATGATTAAATTAGATGTTATAAATATTTGATAAATGAAAATCGATAATCAATAAATTATATGATAAACCACGTACCGGCATGCATTTAAATGTAGCTTTAAGAACTAGTACAACGTTGTCGTTTTCAAATATGCACTTTCTCTCGTATTAATCGTAAAAGCAGCTAGTCAGAAAATTATTTAAAAACTTATTTATAATTGCAGCAGTTATAATTTTCAATTTTAATTACGTTATAAAAATAATATTATTTTCTATTACACGTTTATAAATTTTTTTTTATAAAAGTTTGTTAGTAAGGCATTCGAACATATACGTATGCAAATGAAAAGTTCGTTCGTTGTGTTTATGGTGTCGGCGCCAATATTAAGTTATTCTCCACTTTATTTCTGACTGAATTAATTTTTGTTTAAGTTTATTTATTAAATGTATAGATTTGAAATAATTTGTCAGTCTCAAGTTATATTTGGATAATAACTATAAAAAGGAATTATTTTACATTGTGAGATCGAAACATACGACTCGTTTGCTGTTATGTAAGCAATATAATATAATAATTATATACATATATCATTTAAAAAATTGGGATATTTTTTAATTCATTCAAAAATCCCTTTTTTGAAATTTGGTAGCTAGGGAATATTATTAATTTAAGTTAGCTTTAATGTATGTTTTAAGATACGAGTAATAAGTTTTCCTCGTTCATGTGATATAATCGAACAATATTATGATAAACATTTTTTCTCTTAAATGTAATTATGAAAATTCTGTAACATTTATTATTGAAAAATAAAATTGATCAAATACAAAATATTACAATTTTTTTATTTATTATAAACTAATTAAATACTTAAATAAATAATTACGGTATTTAATTGGAAATCATTGAAAAATGTGAAAAACAAGTAATAGAAGTTTTTTCGTTACGTCCATATATAAAAAACAAATAAGCGGTATAATTATTTACAGTACATACTTAAGATGTAAATTATAGTCTTATCGAATTATAATTATGCTTTTGACTTTCATATACATTGTATACGAGGGCAAGCAATTGCACATGTTAAGTTTTATAAACTTAAATCCCTGGTAGAAATCGAAAATAGCAATGGAAATAACAAATAAAATGACTAAATGAACTAAATCATATTTGTAAAATTTAGAAATACGTATATATAAAATTTTATATAAACGAATTTGCAATTCGTTTAAATGCACACCGTAATGTAGATAAAACTTTACAAAATAAAATTCAAAATTTAAAAAGAGTTCCTTTGTGTTTCATTAAAATATATGCAAACGAATTCATCATCCAAATATATTTTGTGAATTCTAAGCTTTTTAATTAGTAGTTCGGTTGTTAAAATAGTAAATTTACTTTCCATTTATCAATTATTACAACTAAAATGTGTTAATTTTTGTTTAGTGTATATACATGAGATTGTTCAGCAAGTTTGAAAAGATTTTCTGACAAATGCCAAAGTTTGGCAAATCTAATACTGACCAACAATTTAACATTAAAAAAATTGACTTCGATTTCTACCAAGGATAATTCGCAGTTGTTTTATGTACACGATCGATTACTGCGATCTTAGTATCTATGCAAACACTCGATTTAAAATGAATATATATATATATATATATACACACTTGAATAGCAACATTATTTAAATAACACGCGTTTGACGTAAAAGAGTAGTTACACTTTTCGCATTTCCACTTAAAAGATTAGGAATAAATTGTACAGCAATTACTCTCAGTTATTACTGGAAAACATTTTGATTTTTGAAAATATAACTTTTCTATCATTATTAATCGTAAGACAAGGCATGTAATTTATCTATTTCTTCTTTTGTTTTATTCCATTTTTTTTTCTGTTAATGTGTCCACTGTAGTCGAGACCGGACTTAATGTTGACGAAGTCTTCTTCTTTAAGTATTGACTCCTGAGGTTTTGGAATGGCGTTTCAAATAAAATTGTGAGAATAGCCGAGGTCGCTAGTATCCATAATAGCTCCTTTATATTCAACTGTAATAATAGACGTAAAATAATAAATCATAAATCAAAATGTTTAAAAGTACGATTGTTAAGTTAACATAATTGGGTTTATGTTTTAGACTGTTTTATTATTCCTACCATTTTCTAGAGTTTAAATAATAATAATAATATATTATAACAATTGAAATTCTAGAACAATAATTGTAGTTTCTGATTTTGTAATGCAGAAATTTTGTGAAATGAAAAGAATTTAAGAAATCGAATTACCATCATTCTGATGAATCCAATGTATTCTGCGCTTCTGGTTTCTCCGACGTTGAAGAAAAATACAGGAAACTGCGTTAAGTAAACAGCGTAACTCAGTCTCGTAGTTATAAGGAAACCCTTCCAGGCAAATGCTTTGCTTAACCATCCTGAAAATAGAAAAATTCATTGTGTAAAGTTTGCATACTTTACGTGTATAAAAAGCTTTTAATTACATACATGCCATGTAAACGGTTAGGCAAAATTTATTCAAAACAAATGTTTGAGTCATTTCAAAACGCTGAGTTAAATTATTAAAAATGATTGTAGTAGAAAAAGAAACTAATTAATGCGTGAGTTAAAAAATGTCGTATGTTTCTTTTTATGATTTTATACAAATAAACTAATTTAGAAAAATCAATTAACATAAAATTATTATATCAAAAAAATCTTATATTTATATAAAATTTATTTATTCTCCATGATTATTTTATTTTTTCAATAGACTAAGATTTTTAGTATTATTTTCTAGTAGAAATCAATATTTTATGTATTTACTATTACTTTAATTATTTATCGATAATTATAAATTTAACTATGAATAAAAATTAATAAATTATATTAAGTAGAGTTTTAGGTAAGCTAATGAATAAATAAGATGTAGTATTTTTATTTTAAATGTTAAAAGGATCGCATAGTAAAAAGGATTTTTTCCTTGCTGTTAGGATAATTTAACAACTATCGTAAATAAATTTAATACTTATTTTTTATATTAATTTCAAATATTATTTTCATTTTTGTTAATAACTTTTACGTATTATAAAATAATTTTTCGAAATCTAATAATTTTTAATTTCAAAGATATTTGCAAATAGTCGCACAATTAAGATATTCTATTATATATAAATCATTAACCTAATATCTTTGGAATTTAGCATTTAGTTAATATTTAAAATTTTCAAGTGCATCAGAAGATCAGAAAAAGAAAAAGTACTAAAACGATTGTAAAATTTTTATTTATAGAAATGTTAAAAAAGTTTAGGAAGAATCTTAAAATGTGAAAAATTAAATCCGAAAAAGAAAAAGTACTAAAATAATTATGAAAGATATTATTTAAAGAAATGTTAAAAGATATTTCTATTTGTAATTTCTTTTTCATATAAAAAATTGATGATTAATGCTTATTTAAAATATTATATAAAACTAAATCATAACAATAAATGAATCTTTTTTAAAAACCCGTACATATGAATAATACAGAACAATCAATTTAAAAACAGTTAATGTCAATGATTAGTCGTGATCACTTTAAATTATAATGATAATGAAATTCTATAATAATAATAGTAGATTATAATAATATTGTAATTAAACTAATAATAATAGATTATTATTGATTAATTATACTAAATTCATAAATAAAATCATACCGTTTGTGTTTCCAGTGTGTGATAAAAAGGTAACCCACATAAAAATGGCACACCATCCAATCGGGGCAAACGCATTATAAGTAGCGGCGTGAATCGGGTTATACACGTAATTGATAGATCCCATACCAGCTGGTCCAAAAAATGCACCAATCGCCATTAATGTACATAAACACCATCCGATAAAAATTACCCTCTAAAACGATAAATTATTACAATTAATAAAAGATGTGCAAAATGACAAGGAGTGGGAGAATTAATCAAAAGTATACTTTATTTTAAAATATTTGGTTCAAATTAACAGTGGACTAGTTGAATTAGAATTAATTTTTAATTTAATATATTAATTTGTCAAAAAATTTTACCTACATTATTAAGTTTGTAATTTTTGGGCCATTTTCTCAATAAATATCCTACAAATACTCCTATTATGTAAACGGTAAGCCTATGGCTAGGCAATATATATGAAAGATTTGCGGTATCAAACAACTGCCTTATTCTGAAATAAGTCAAACCATTATATTATAAACGATAAGTGAAAAACAAGAATGATAATAGTATGAATTCATGCTTATTGCAAAATGCCGAGACTTACGATGTACCAAAGAAAATGTAATTGTTTAGACGATAAAAATAAGTCACGTAAAATCTAAGTACAGTCGATAACATTGCAATCAACGTTAAAACGGCAATTCCAATCTTTGGTTTCTTATAAATGGCTAGTACCATCAAAGGTGACATCGCAAACAGTTGCGTGTCAATGCCGACGTGATGCGTATGTGTCAGGCACTGAAATAATAATTAAAAATATTATGTTTAATACGAGATTCGCCGTAAAGCTTAATGTACTCCTAAATATACTGTATCTTTATAGACTTATTTTTACTTTACCATATTTTCAAATCCAAAATAATTATGGATAAATAAGAAGTTTCGCCACCAGGTTCTTTTGCAAATGTCAGCATGTTGTGTCACAACTAAATTCCACTGAGGTCCTGAACCAATAAAAGGCATGATATACGTACAGAACAAGACAAGAGCTCCTAAGGTCGGCACTATTCTACAAATTATAATAACAAAATATTGAAAAATATCCCATGAAAAATATTCATTGCGAAAAACATTACAGCAATAGCTTATAATTTGATATCTTAATTTTCAAATGTACCAGTAAAAAAAGTATTCTTTTTTAAATAGTAATAGCTTTGAAAATGGTTGAATACCTTAGTAATCTGCTTAGGTACTCGTTTCGTACGTCCAATTTGCCGGCTCTATCAAGTCTTCCGATAAATGAATAGGTCGTCAGAAGCCCGGAAAGCATGATAAACGGATCAGTATATAGACTGGCTGCTCGTCCAATAACGGTCCACGGCTTTCCAACGTACTGCAACATATCAAATGGTAAAGCAATGGTAAATGATGCGAAGTATTAGTTTCGTTTGATCATGCAACTATTAATGCTTCATTGACTTATTATCTCATTTTATTTGTACGAACTTAGCTTGGAATTATTATCGATGCTTCGATTATTTTAGCGCACCAATTAATAATTCAACTGCACGGGTATAAGCACACGAAATTGCAGTAACTATGCAAAAAGTAATGATTATTCATGTATGAAATGATTTTATGGATGTGTACTTTGAAAGTTTATCTAAGAACATGTAGCAAAATTTGTAGAGCAAAATATAGATGTTTGTAACTAGTGATAAAAATATTTAAAAGAAATGGCAGGGTCCGCGTTTGATCTTAGCTCGGGGATTAGATTTTTACAAATTTCTGTTAAATTTGTTTTCTTAAACATCCTTAACAAATAATCGATGAATCTGTTTGAATTTCGAAAAATGCTAGAAGCCACATTTATACGAACGATATATACGTCTCTTCTACAAGCATTATATATATATATATATATATATTTAACCTTAAGAAGAGACGTTCGATTTATTCACATACAGGTGCATTCGGTAAATTACGTTTTTAATGTCTTAACTAATAAACCGTACGCGAGAGTTTTATTTATAATCGGCAGACGCTTATTGAATAAAGAAGAAATTTTTCCTCGGCGCGTAATGTCCAAGTATAAAAAAATAATGTAAATTACAGCTTTTCCTTACGTGCAACATCTTTTTATCAAAACTCGGATGCTCGTGCATATAGAAACAACAAAAACGCCTTTAAATATTTATAAGCGAGACACGGATTTCCAGAATCGAAAAAACCATTTTAGACTATATATTGCAGTAATAAATAAATCATCCGATTGTTCGATATACATAGATTTATAATATGTATAATTATTTGCTCAATTGCGTTTGAACGAAAAAATCCATTACGTGGTTCATTGCGCAAGGCGTTTTCGAAACTCAAGTTCTTCTCCGCGAAGAGTCTCTTAAGAAATATAACGCCGACAAAAAATAAATGTACAGATTTTTAATACTTTGCGCAAGTGTGTCACGATACATCTGCAGTCTAATATCTGATTACGTTTCTTTTATTCAGACTCACATTTGTCCTTGCGCGTAAACAGTTATTTTCTGTCGCAGCTATAGACGAGTGGATAGTTTTTACAACCTCAACGTCAATTGTCAATTACTCAATATCCGTCCACTGTTTGTCTCCGAGTTTGCACTTTTCTTACTCGGATTGTGGAAGACACTTACGATTGTAGCCGAGTGCGAAGCCAGAATACCGTTTGACTCACCTCACTCATCTCCGTGCGGTTGGTGTAGGGGTTAAAGAAAATGGCCAGGCTCTTGTGGGCGAGCATGAGCATGAACGCGTTGAGGGCCCGGATCCCGTGGACCGTTGCAATGTCTCCCTCGCTGCGCTCCAGTGAGATGAGCTTTAACACGTTCTTCTTGAGAGAAAACGCAAGGAGGGTTTGACTCGCCGGTAGCGCGTAATGATCGCAGAAGGCAGCGATTATTGACACCAGTAGCACCCCCGTGAAAAACAACCTGCAGAGGGATGTAAATTTTCCGTTAGACTCCTGAACACTCGTAACGATGAAATTGGCAATGTTTTTCTAAATGACCTACTAGCTTTTTCACTCGTTTACTTCACGATATCACACAATTGCTGAATCGTGGAATTTTTACCTTTCATAATGTTGACTAAATTTTTGTCATTTACAATAAATATTTTTATAGGTACATACTCGTATACGTATGGATTACTAAAAGTTCCATGAACTAATAATGCAGAAGTGAAGCAATTATTTCCTCTTTTGCTCACAAGCACCAAGAAAAAAAATTTTATATTCTCGACTATAAATGTTTGATGTATTTTCCCAAAATGCGCATTAAATTTTAATTTATATATTACCACATTATTATTAATTGTTATTGTATTGTGAATTATGTTATTGATAAATATCAACATTGTTATTATTTTTTTTTATTGATAGGTGTGTATTTAAATCTAATATTTTGATCAAGAATAGAAAATCCGTACGAGTGTAATTGATAAAAAATATCTTTGAATTGGTTTTTTGGAAAATAAAATATTAAAAAATAAAATATTTTTTTATTTAATGTTATATTTATACATATTTGATAAAAAGTTAAGTTATCAATCAACGTTAACAAGAATCTTGTTTCTTATAATATAACATTAAATTTTATTTAAACACGATTATTGAGTTTTATATAAATGTAATATAAATTTTTTTAAGCAATTATTTCAAGTTCCTACCTTCTGTTCAGCCAATATTTTAAAATTTATTTCTAATGAATAAACATATTTATTGTTACCTCCGAGAAAGTGAATAATTTTTTGATTTTTCAAATCTTTTAAAAAATTAAAAATATAAATATATATAATGTAAATAATAAACTGCAAAATAATAAATAGTTTATATTATCAACGTTAAATTTTTGTAAAATTTTCTCTCAATTAACTCTATATTATATAATTTATCTCTATACAATTATTTCAATTCATGAATTATGTGTTTTTGACCAACTTTATGTCACCGCAAAGGTTTTACAGTAATGGCGATGAAATCTTTATAATACAAACGCATTTTAAAACATAATATACATCAATGTATCATAATATTTAGTTTAAAATAATTAAACATATAAATTTTGTACTTATTTATTGTATTTTAATAAATCGATTAATTCCACCATTTCAAATATTCGAATTATCTCATTAGTTATTCTATTATTATGTATATCTCACGTATTTGATCTAATGAATGTAATGTACGCGATTAATAAAATTCAAGTTATCCTGTAAAAAATATCTTCTAACGTAATCAATCAATGATTAATTCGAAAAATTTGACATGTAAATCAACATATGTGGTTTCAATAAACAAAAACTCTTTCAAAAATATTTAACTTTTATTTTTCATTTATTTATACGTTTTCAAATAATTAAACTGTTTCTTTGCATTAGTTTTTCCTAATTCGCTTAAACGTTATTGTTAAATAGATCAATAATTAAGATGTTAATATAAAATGAATTTTTTTATATTTAAAATATTTTATTTTCATTTCATTTAGTAATTGCAACTATTCATGTAGAAAGTGATTATTATTTATATATATATATGTTGTCGGTATTAACTACGTTTAAAAATAAATAAGTCTTTTTTTTAAATTCTAAATTTTAAATTACATACAAATTCTTTCAGAGTAAGTAAATATTTTTTCCCTCATTTTTATTTAAATATCTACGAAGAGTTTATAAGTATACCGAATATGATTTATTTAGTAATGGTTATTAATTAAAAAATTCTCTTTTTATTATTATTCCTTATTAACTAAAAAATGAATATTTAAAATCTGTTAACCATTAAAATTAATTTAATTTTTTTTGTTGTGTATTTTCCAGTTATTTTAATTTCTAAACTTTGGTTTTACTACTATTAAATAAAAGGTAGCGAGGTCTTATATAATAATATTTTAGGTAGGAAATTTAATTGACTGCAGGAAAACAAGTTCTCAAAGATTTCTTACCCAACTAGAATAGTTTCGGTTGGTAGCGGCTCGGTCCTTCGAACTTGACACATTTCCGCGTCGACCTTGACAGTGATCTTGAGCCCAGTGTCTTCTGTGTGCTTGTCGAGCGTGTGCCTAAGGGAGGTCTCGACATCTACGGCACTACAACCTGATGGTGCGCAGACAGCCCAGTTGACTATTCCAAAACGCGGTACTCTATGACCAGGCTATGCGAAAAATAAGACGTATGAACTTGTTTTTGTTTCTATTTTACTTTGATCATTTCGCAATTTAGGTAATTAATTCACGCAATAACAATTTTCTGAATTTAAAGGAGAGCTTAATTTGTATATTATAAGGTAATTAGTTTATTACAATTTATTATTTAAAATATTATGTTAAAATGCAATTTTCACTTTTAGATTACATGTACGTCATTTGTTACGTTTAAAATTAATTCCATTTAGCAGTTTATAATAATCATGAAATAATCACTTTTAGTGTAATAATCAAGGTGATAAATATATTTTTTAAGATAAATAAGAATGAAAAGCGAAGTGTTGAATTAGTGATTTCATTTTTGTTTATCGGACATTTTATACACTTCATTATACTGACCCCAAGACTTATTCAGAACAATATTATTGCGTTAAATATTTATTATCATTTTGTCAATTTTAACAATTATGAATTTTTCTTATTTTCTTCGTCATTTAGAAAATGAGTAAAATTAATTAACTTATTTTTCATTAAGGATTATCTTTGTGTTAAGAATCATGTACAAATCGAGACCCAAATTTTAAATTTGTGCGTTCATTGCTACCAAGTATTAAAGAATAATTGTTTGTTTATTCTCAAGAACTCATACAATAAAATTTAGCAGCAGTAGTCGTAGCGACATAATTGTACAGTATAACTCGATGGTTCTTCTCCAATAACCCGCCTCTCCCGCCAGTCATTGGTATTTGATCAACGTTTTATACGTGATAATTTAGAGCAATTGATTTCAGTCATTAAATTAATTAAGCCCATTTTCAACCACTTTATACATTTTGCAGATAAAGTTCAGATGTAATAAAAACTAATGAATATAAAAAATTATATTTTACAATTATTCAAGAAAAAGATTATATGATAGTTTTTATGATAAAAATAATTAGATATTGAAATAAATTTTTTTAAATATAAATACGCTCAAGGTAAATAAATGCTAGTTTATCTAACAAAACAGAACTGCCGGTTATTTTTTTTTATGTTAATTTATAAAATTTGCTACTTCATTTTCATGTGAAATAAAAAGTGATCATTCTCATTTAAAAAAAAAAATGTGAACTTAATTTCTTAGTCATAAAATCAAAATTTCAATGAACAGTGATAAAAATAATATTTTTATCTAATATTCAATTATCTAATACACTCAATTTATTAGCTAATAAAACTGTTTTGTACTTTTTATAGGTAGACTTGACATGGGACTACATATAAATGATTTAAATTGTTTAAATAATTTTTATCATATTAAAAAATTTTCTTTTTAATTTTTGAGAAACAATTTTTTACTTCAAATAATAAAAAACAAATTATTAATATTTCTTTAACCATTATTTAATCTATTTAACAACATTTTAAATGATTCATTATAAGACATAAATTTTTTATAATTTTTTTTTAATTTAACGTGTTAACACTACCATTAAAATATTAAATTATATTTTTATTTATGAGTTGATATGAAGAATAAATTTTCGAATCAACCGATTTTTTATTAATCGAATATAAAATTGAAATATAGACTCATGACAAATAACTACTACTGTGATTAATATAAAGTGAACTCTTAAAGTGACATCTAATAAAAGAGTACTTTATTCTCATTGTCATAATTTTCATTATTATTTACTTGATATTAATTCTTCATTTAATTGAATGAATGTTTTTATGATTTACAAAATAATAAATTTTTTAAATTTTACTCGAATTTTATTTGTTTAGATACGTTTAAGTTTTTCAATAAAGGACTTATCAAAACTATGCAAAAAATTTTTAAGCAACAATTAAAGATATTTATTAAATTGTAACGTAATTAATATTTTAAATGAGATTGCTACAGATTTGATAATTTCAAATTGCTTTATCAAATTTTATTTATCTAAATTCAATAACATTTGAAAAGCTTTAAAAGTGTTAAACTAAATTTATTTTTAGAATTTATTTATTACAAGTGTATTATCATTTTTGAAGCTGGAGAATCTCGAGTGAATATTTTAGAGAAAGAAGGAAAGGCTCGTTAATTGAACAAGAAATTATTCATTTTTTAAATAAGCATTAAAGCTCAAGATTGTTTTATTGCGCGTCCTAGCAAGAAACTTGCTGAAAAAGTGGTCAAAGTCGAATACGGAGTATTTTAAAGTTTTGGAACTTCCACACCGAGAATTGCCACACTTGGCACCATATTCGAATACCGCATGAAAAAGTGCATCAAAATTCAGTTCGAGTTTCTTAAATGTGTATTGTCGGGCCTCGTTTCGATACAAAAGTTGCCTAAAAATCACTTACAATGGACTAAAAAGAACTCGAGATTGTTACGCAACGCACACATGTTCCTTGGCAACTCTCTCTTATTTGCGTTTGCTCGTTGCTTTCGTTCGAGCCCAAGCGTCTCGCGCGGGTGGTATCCTGAAAACGCTGAAAAAAGTCTTTCTCCGGGACGGCTCGCGAGCACCTTTGTCTTGCGGCCTCTTTAATCGAAAATCGCAGCGCTGCCTAGTTGCCTATTCCAAGCGCATCCGTGTACATTGGCATCGGCGGCGCAGCGGCCTTCGTTTGGAAACGCGCGCAGCCTGCATTTCAGATGCGTTTCTGCACTCGAGAATTTACGCACATCTGGCTCCTCTCCGCGTCACCGTTCGCATGCCACATCTACGCCTCGGGAATCTGAGATGGTCCCAATCGAGGGATGGAGACCAGCCATTGGAGAAAGTTGCTGTTCGTGCGGTTTCGCTCTTACTATTCGATCATCGTTTCAAGTTCAGTCCAGCGGTTACAATAGAGCCTCTATGAAATATTAGGTCGAAGCCGCGTGAAGAGGAAAGTTGAAAAAAACTAAATTACTGTCCTAGACGTAGTCGTTTTCGCAAGGACATTCGTTAATGAATTAATGTTACGGCCGATAAATACGCTCTATTCGGAATGCTTTCCGCAGTCGAAGGTGAAACTTTTGAGTTTTTATTAGAATATTAGAAGAATTTCACTGGGTATTTACATATGGACACATTTTTTGAATAATCAAACCGGTTCCTAGATGGATAAATTCAATTCACTTTTTCGGAGTGCTCGTTAACGAGTATTGGTCTATTTCTAATGAACGGATTCGGCATATTATGTTGTAATATATTTATGAAGAAATCCAAACTACCGCATTTCATAATTTATTAGGAACCCAATGTTGTAAGAGATAGACCGATAGATAGAGACGGAGATAAAGAAAAAGAGCGAGCGAAGAGGAGGGATTATTTACCCAAGACATTAAGATGTTAACACTTTCTTCTGTTCGATCACTTTCAAGATTAAAAAATAAAGTCCTATTCAGCTTGTTGCCCGGAATTTTAGTAAAAAAGTAAATTCCATTAAAATCTGTTTTTCATTGCGCACTACGTACTTCCAATATTCTCGTTAATTACGTAAACTTTCCGTAATGTTCTACTAAGTTTAATTTGTTCGTTCACTTGAATAGTCAAAATCAATTACACTTGCATACGGTATGCAGATAATTAATCGAAATTTTGTAACGAAACATCTAAATTGGATTAATTAATATTCTCTCTCCACGTTTATTCGTAATAATTTATCATTCGAAATGTACTAGCAGAATAAGTTTACGACGTCTCATTAGCATCCTTTTTTCTTCTTCTTCATTGTCCCGCAGCTAAGACATTCTAGAGCTAGGAGATCTCTCGTGGTCTCATCGATACTCATCTTATTACGCAACGCAAAAGAATTCATAGGGAAAACACTCGGTTGCAAGTGTCTCCTTTGTATTCGACATTTACACGAGGAAGATAAGCTGAGAATGAGTAAAGCGCCAACTCGGGACACAATGGTGAGTGCGCGCAGCATCATAATCACACTATCCGTACTTACGTCTGAGATGTTGCTGCGAAAGGCGTAGTGCGAGTGCATCAACCGATGCAGGTGCGAGAGGTCCGGCCGCGATTTGTCGACGTGGAGCTGCAGGGAGGCAAGGCAGTACTGGCCACGAATGCCCTCGGCACCTTCGATGCCGACGCACTCGTCAAAGTCGCCCAGTTGATTCACGTTGCCGTTCAGTAGCCCCGACGGGATTTTCGCCGTCGCGTCGAACACTGCAAACATTCGCACACGCGTTCATGATTAATTGGGGCCTTTCAGTATGCCACTCGTGAGCTTCGTCAAAGCATCCTATGCGCGCACCAGAGATTAACTTTAAGATTAAACTGAATTAAATTTCAGAAGATTAAAACAAACGGAAACTTTATTTTGTTCGTTCCCTTGGTTAGCATTGTTTTCTTGTAAAGCAAGCAAAAGAAACATTATTTCTTTGAAATGGAGTGATAAAACTCATCGTTCTCGGCTCGTATAACAATAATTAAAACTTACCTCTCGTAAGCCTTTTCAGTAATAAATAGTTTATATTCAATTTAAATACTATTGATCTTTGAAAACAGCTTATTAGACTTTAAAATGCTAATCTTTCAAAGCTCAAACACATCTCTTTCCAAGGCAAAGAAGTCTGTGATGCAAGATTCATAATAAATTATTTGATTATAATGTATTGCTAAAATTAATAATATGGATAAATCACAAGGAAATTTCAACTACAAAAAGATCGTTATAAATAATTACAGCAATTAAAGAAATGGAAAACCGACCAACCTTTAATAATGAATTTTTATTATACATTATCACGAATATTAATCGTTTTAAACCTGGTTATGGATTGAATTTAAGAGGTAATCATTCCTGGAATTAAACACTATAAATTTTATTAAAATACAGGCAAGCTTTATTTGTCTTATACCTCATATCTAATAAGGCGAATTAACACCTTCAGTTTTATAGCAACAACGAGTAAGTATTACGATAATTCTTTCGAAAAATAATACATACTACGGGTATCATCTTCATTTATCCGCGCACGCACACCCAGATATGCAGATATGAGTGTGCAAGCACGCGCGTGTACACGCACACTATGCATGCGTTATACAATGACTATAAATTTGCAATTATGATTTGCAGTTGTTATGATTCAACTTATTCTCCTCGCTATGCCAAGATCACTACTGGTATAGACTTTCTGAAGTAATGGCATTTTCCAGATTTAGGCTACTGCTTTCCATCTATCCCTACCTTCTAATCTCCTTAATGGATCTCTGACCTTTTATTTGTGTCAGAAGCAATTATTGATAAAGAATTTTCTACTCATCGGTCGAAGCGTTCGAAGAACGAAGGAATCCTATTACCCGGAGAGCGGTGCATTGGTTTCACAATCATCGGCGCGCCCTGCGCCGTTTCCTTATTGCGATCTGCAGCGACAAGTCGTCAGTTCAAGGTCGGTTAAGGGTGGGTGGAGGGAGGGGCCGAGGTCACCTGAATTTGAAAATATCGAAAACGCCCAAAGAGAAATCGCTCCCGAGCGCGGAAAACAATGCGTATGAGCGTTCAGGGCCCGAGGATTGCGCGCCGCATATTAAGTGGCCGCAGCAAACGTACACTATAACGCGCGTCGGGCCCCGACAGGCGATTTATGTAATTCGGTGCGACCGCGGGGTCCGCGTTGTGAAAGGTCATTAAACGGGAGCTGGCAGTGGGCTCCTGCTTGCACGTTGAGACACTGTCCTCATTGGTATTGGCTTATTGGCCTCGCAATGTCGCGTCTCTCTTAATTTCACCGGCTTTTCCGAAATCATCGAAAGTGCTTTTCCTTCGTTCAGTGTCAAACGATTACGCATTGCTGGGTTCGGGAGTCTTGTGAAACAGTATAACGGGAGATAAGAAGCGTACGAATCGCTTTTTTTATTGTCCATCACACGTTCCCTGTGACGTATATACAGTTTAATGGAAAAGCTACCGGAACTCGAATTTTTTTAGAAATACACGACAAATTTTTCAGATTTTGATTGACGCTATTATTCTACACCACAGTTTGACAAATGCAAGTCATTATTTGTTATTATTAATTATCCTTAATCACTTGCTACTCAGTATAATATATTTAAAACAACTTTTTCTTTAAAAGTTCACCGTTACTTTTTGCTTTTTACAATTTTTTTTAACAATTCTTGATCTATAACTTTTACAAGCTGAGCTGATAAATTATGCTAAGTAAAATAGTGTCACAAATAAATAAGCTCTAAGTGTATATGTCAAATGTAATTTTACATAGAAATTTATTAGGAAATTTTTATTTACATTCTTTCTATTTACTTAAGTTAGTTATTTACTTTATTTATAATAATTTTAATATCTTATTTATACACTTTATCCCGATTATTCATTATCAGTAATGTCTATTTAAACTTATTAGTATCTTAAGTGAAATAAATTAAATAATCGCAAGATTTAATTGCATAATTTGTCTGAGTTCCATTTTCATGCGATCAATCCAAATAGATAATTCTTATTAGATATCAATAATATTCATTAAAATTCATAGCTATTTTTCTATAATCTTGTGATATGTATTTGAGAAATTTATGAGAGTTCACATATTATTTAGTCTTATGAAATGAGCAAAATTAAGTTGAACCAATTGATCGAGACTTACTTTTGAGAGCCCAAAGGCTGAACTTGTTTAATTCCTCGTAAAATACAGCAGCTTGTTTTTTGCACTTTGCGCTAACTTTTCCCGCACCTGGATCAAAAGCAGGAACAATTTGCAAAAATTTTTTGGCTTCGAGGTCAATTTCGTCTCCGTAAACATCTGAAAGAAATCAAACGTACGACAATAAGTATTTTTAAGAAACTGAAACGTTTAAAATAGTCTAGATACGTGTAAATTAATAAATATTTATTATTTAAATAATAATACTGGTGCTATATATTGTATTTATGCTTAAAATATCGTTTCACGCTAATAAGGACAAATTGGCGATAGAATTTTTTCAATTTTTGTCAATTTCGTTGACGCAAAGAGTGAAATTTGTTACTTTTAGTACATTTTCATTACAAAATTCGTAACACAACACATTAGATTTTATTTTGTGCATATAAAATTGCAATATTAGTTGAGGAGCGGATCACGGAAAGCCCACGACTGCCGATGCTTATTTGTTCCGACTTTGCATTAGACAGGGTTAGTTTCATATAAAAGATAAATTGTGACAAATATTCTAATGAATAGCAAATAAAAAAAATCTCCTGCAACAGTTGAGAATTCAGAGTCCAACAATGTGCATAAATTACAGTTAATGTATTAATAATCAAATCCGGGCATCTTCCGTGGTTATCAACGTATGACAGCGTATCATCGCATGTCAACGCTTTTGCCCGTACAAGCGCTTTCACCCTAAGTTTACAGTCTCTTACGTAGTCAAAGTCTATCCCCGGTGAATCCGCAATGAACTTAAGCCGATTACGCATTAGCGCGCGTATGTCTACACTGTATAATTGCTTATTACCGCACAAGGAGTACTGAGGCGAGCGCTTGCCCGATTCTTTCGCGGTTGCCGTTAAAAAGACGCCAACCGAATTCGGAAATCGAAATATGCCGCCGAGTCGAGAAAGTAATCGCGCTCGATTGTTTGGATAGTGTTGATGGTCAACACGCCTCGCGACTCTCCTTAACGGTTTCCGAACTCTTCTTCTTACTGTCGCGATACTTCAAACGTACTTTTAGCTGAACGGTGGAGGCGACTAGTGACGAGGACGCTGCGAATTATATTGTTTAATTATTGACTGTTATAAGAGCTTTGTTGGTTATGCAAATTTAGTTTTGCACAATCCGAGGAATGCGTAATGAGTTCAAACACTTTTTCGGTCATAAGAAAAATCTATATTTAACATTCATTATTTCTATAAATGAACCGGAAATTAGTATTTCGAGTGCTTAAATATTAATAAGTAGTAACAATGTAGTATACAACAAAATTGTTGAATTGAATATTCATAAATTTATATTATATTGTTTACTTTATTTTAAATTTATATTCATACCAGCATTTTTTTTCTTGTTGAGCATTAAATAAATTTTGAAAATTCTTGATGCTTAACTAATTTAAGTAAAAATGGTCAAAGGTAATTATTAATTCTCTTTGATTTTATGTACGATTATGCATTATTATATAATGCATTACATATTACATAGAATAATAATTTAAAGTTATAATTGTATACAAATTTGAGATTGTAATACACACGCCGACGAATTAAAGTAAAAAAGTTAAAAATTAAAAAATCAAAAAATAGATTCATCAAAACTTACAACGTAAATATATAACTAAGAAATATTAATAAGTAAATAGTACGATTATGAATATGCGAATTTAATTGATATGAAATTTTTATAATATTAATAATGAATTTAAATTTACATAATACTTGAATAATAAGGATTAAAGAAATATTTGTTCGGTATAATTCCAAACTATTAATTTATACATTTTACTAGAATTAAAAAACTAAAAACATAGTATTTAATAATATGCTTAACAACATTTTTAGTTATTTTTTATATCAGTATTGGGCCATATTTATTATCAAAAGATTCTTCTTACACATAATTTTGTAGTCAGCTATGAATTTAAATTAATTATATGGGTAAGGGTGGGGGAATGGGTGCATATCCAGAGCAGGAGAAAGATGAATAAAAGTTTCTATAAAAATTTAAAATCTAC
This sequence comes from Platyscapa corneri, assembly GCA_018907185.1. Taxonomy (NCBI): domain Eukaryota; kingdom Metazoa; phylum Arthropoda; class Insecta; order Hymenoptera; family Agaonidae; genus Platyscapa; species Platyscapa corneri. Next base: position 668,058 of record JACCHW010000018.1, on the reverse strand, counting down.
ATTTATTCGAAAAAATTAAGTATATATACATATATTTCAAAATTCCAAATATTTAAAATTTAATTATGGAAATTATAAATATTTTATTTTCACAGTTTCTAAAATAAAAAAGTTCATATAGTATAAGATGACATAAAAATATATTCAGAATTTGAATAATAGAATATAAACTAAATTTTATACAAATGAGAATAAGAAAATGGAAATTTAGATTCATTTAATTTTAATTAATTTTAATTCTTTTATACAAGGAAAATTATCCTTTCAATCCTAAAAATTAAAAAATGTTAATATTGTTAATGAATTAATTGAATGTGTATTCTAAATTGTAATATATAGAAGTTAAATATATTATAACATAGTAAAATATTTTCTTTGAGCGTAATTTGAACTTGAACTTTATACTGCGTACTTGTTTATTTCATAAGAATGTAGTTGAAATGATTTGGTAAACGATATAGTACGTTTTACTTTATTGTAAATAAAAGTATATTTTTAACTTTCAATATAAATTTTCTTACAATTAATTTAAATTTTCAAAACTTGAAATTATAAAATTTTCATAATATCATTATTTAAGTAATTTTATATTTAATACTTCAACTTTCATTTCAGTTCAACTATCTAATCGATTGGTTTACGTTGAAATTGCTTGTTGCAAAATTATTTCAATATTTAATGTCGGCACATATTCCTGGACCTTCTATATTAAATATGAATACTTTTTTAATATTATAATTTTAATAATCTAACATTAATAGTCACATCAGTAAAATTAGGAAAATAAAAAAAAATTTTTTCAAATAAATAAAACTTAAAAAATCTAAAACAATTTGTCTATTAAATTAGTTTATGAACGAATTTAATTAAAAATAATGCAACAAATTGATGTGTTTGTTTACAATATTTACTTAAATGTTTAATGATTTAAGATAAAATAATGAAAATATTTTTTCAACAATATATATGGAATAAATATACAATTGTAATTATCCATTGAGAAATATATGTTTGTAAATAAATGTAATTATGAAATATTGTCAATGTTTTGAAACGAACAAAAACATTTATACATGAAAGTAATTACTAATTGTATTTTTGATTCATAAATTGATCAATATGAAATATTATAAATTTTATAGTTATTTCATAAAAATTATTCCATTAAAGGGTAAATATTAATATCGTTCCAGAAATAAATAAATTTATCTTTATTTATATTAAAAACTCTCAAATTAAATTTTTATACAGCTAATATTTAATAGGTAATTATTTTTTGACAAATTTAAATTATTATTTTCTTTTTTATTAATGAACCTTATTTATGATGGATATTTTTTTAAGTTTAAATTATTATGAATTTTTTTCATTTGTAATAGAATTGAATTTTTCGAGCTTCATTGTGAGATAATAAATAGCTTCAACTATGTTAGAATTATATCATAATATGCATTAACAAATGTGATTTATGTAAAAAACATCATTTGCACGTCAGATTAAAAGAGCTCATGTTGAAAAATATTAATTGATGTATATTATAGAAAAATTTAATTATCAAGACGAATATATATTTGGTCAATTAATACAATAAATACTCACTTTTAACATCAAGTAGATTATAGTAAGTATTTCAATAAATCAAATATATCTCATTAAGTATTGTATTTATCCTAAAAAAGCATTGATTGTAGAATATTAAATTCTTGAGATAAAATATTTCAAAAGTTCTATGAATATAAAATAAATTAGAAACAATACAAATTTATATATTTTTATAGAAAAATTATACATATATATATAATCAAGAAATTTTTATATGATACTACGTTTAATTAATTCAAAACTACGTTTCAATTTTTTAAAAAAAATTTAAGAAAATTATTATGAATGAAAAACACTTAATATTTCTGTAATACCAACATAAATTTCATTATATAACGTTATAAGGGTATCCTCATTTTTTTTATAAAACAATACAGTACACCCATATCTATTAAAATAAGTACTTTATTATTACGTATTATTTTAAAGATTATTAATTTATATTATTTTTTTAAAGTCAATTTAAAGTAAATCGTATAAATTTTTATAGTATCATTTCAAAATTTATATTATAAAATTTAATGAATCTATTTATATGTTTTTAGTTTTTAAGTCTATTAATTGAAAATTTTATTACTAATGGTCAGTATATGTTAAAACATACAAAATTAACATCAATTCTAATATCATTTTAGAATAGAATATATATATAGATTATATATACTTCAAGATAAAACTAACGCATTCTTACAAATTTACTGATAGATACATTTAATATGCAAAAAGAGAAAAAATATGTAATTAAATTATAAAATATTTATATTTAGTAGAAATTACGTACCAATTATTGTTTGAAACAAATTATGAAAAGATTATAAAATTGTATCATAAAAATTTAGATAAAATATTGTATAAATATTTATAAGAAAATACACCTGAGATCCATTTAAGATTTTATGAAGCACATAATATTATAAAATATAACGAGTAAAGTAATATGATAATTTTACTGTATCTAAAAATTTTTTATCTTTAATTATTATTATTTTTAGAATGCATAATTTATTATGCAAAACTTTTAAATAGTAATTAAGCAGAAGAGTGAATATTTGCGTTAAGTAGTGCTAAAGCTTTAATAGGTATCTCTTTATATTTGTAAATAAAATTTAATGTTATCTATCTTATTCATGTCTAAATAATAGTAATAATATACAAGTTCATAAATAACAACTGAGTATATTAATAAAAAGTAATGTATTAAGTTTTATTTTATTATGAAAAAACTACTTCACACATTTAAAAATTACTGAATAACGTTAAGATTCCGGACAATATTTATAATTTTAGATCGGTATTTTCAAGTAACTCATTATAATTGTTTTTTAAGATACTTTGAAATTGTATATTCTACATTTTATATTTTACATAATAACGTGTAATTTATGTAACATTGAGAACCTTGATTTAATTAAAATAAAATAATTTTCTGTGAAAATTATTATCTCATAAAATTTATTTAAATACATACAATATAAAAAATTTCGTCTTCTTTTTCGTTAATTTTAGTGTATTTAAATTTAAATTTCCTGTGACTATTGATATTTGTTCACATATAAATTAAATATTCATACAAAATTTTTATGAAATTTCATTTTACAAAAAATTATATCCATTTATAAATTGAATTGCACACAAAATAAATTCTAGTTAAATTACGCCATTCAGTTAAGTTGAATATAAGTGATAAAATTCTCTTTTACCTTATTTTATTTATTTTAAACTCATGCATTTAAAATTTAATAATATTATTTTGAAAGCATAATTTTTCATATATCTTTATAAATAATTTATATCAAAATTTGATTCATATATTAAAAAATTTTGCATTAATTTGTAAACTTACAAACTGTTTATTCACATTTATTTTTTTCTATTTAACTTTTTGCCTTATTTATTATACATAATAAGTAATTTTAGAGAAACTTAATCATTCTTTATGGTATTTATGAAGCATTTTCTTTATGAATTGAACAATTATTTTATAAAGAACTTATTTTATTTTAATTTGATAAATAATACTACTCTAAGAATGTACTCTAAGAACTACTCTAGAAATAAAAATTAAATACAAAATCTTAAGTTAGAAAATCATAATAATAAAAAATCTACATATTCTAATAAACCTTTAGTGTTTATTCTAGAAATTGCGATAACAGAAAATACATCTCTTTGTTTGTGATTACATGTTTTTATTCAATATTAAGATATAAAAATGTTTTTAATTTATACATTTACCTATTCCTTTGAATTCATATATAGACCCGATTATATTAAGATATAAAAATGTTTTTAATTTATATGTTTATCTTATTCTTTTGAAATAAATAATATAGAACCTGGATAAAATAATGCAAATATAAGAGAATTAGAATTTCTCATACAATTATTAAAATTCTTTGTACATATATGCGTTAATGCAAATATTTTAGATATGGTACGTTAATTGATTTATAAATGTTATAATATATTCTTATAATATTCTTTGTACATAAATGTGTTAATGCAAATATTTTAGATATGATATGTTAATTGATCTATAAATGTTAAACTATAATGTTATAAATATAAAATATAGAAAAATTATGTAATAACGATTTCGGAATTAATAAATTATTTATCTAATTATAATTGGAATCAATTTGTAACGAGATATATCATTTTTTAAATTAATTAATTAACATTTTTAGTTTCTTAAATAGATTATATATCATTTATTATAACATTTTACCGATATTAAACTTTTTAAATATTTAAATGTTAATAAACAAATGATGAATTTGTAAAATATTTTAAATAATATATTCCCTTCTTAAATTAACCACGCTTCTCTTAGGTACAAGTGAAAAGTTCATTACAAAATTTATATTTTATTATTGTATTAATATTTGTATATTTAAACAAATAGTAAGTAATTTAACGTAAATTTTTAATTTTTGAAGATTATTGTAACTGTAAATTTTATATTTGTATATTTAATTTTTTAGCTGCTTTATTTTTATGCTGATAAAATATAAACGAGTAAAATTATTTCTGCTGAAGCAAATGAAAAATTATTTTACTAAATTTTATATATTATAATAATTTAAATATAATTGCAATGAAAATTTGTATTATTAAATCATATTTAATATTAAAAGATTCAATTTTTTATTCCACATATTTATAGGAATGAAAAAGAACAGATATTCTGAAGTAAGAGAGAAAGAGACTAATTGAAATTCAACTAGTATGTATTTTTATCTACTCTTTCTATGAGATGAAAATTATCAAAGATACTTGTATATCAATTTTAAACAAAAAATAGAGAATTGCTCTCTTTAATCGTTTAACCTCTAAATTTCCAGCATATTGGTAATAAAGTTTTTGTTCTTTATATCATAAAATTTTTAATGAAATTTAAAAAATGCAGGATATGAAGTTATGCGACTGTCTTTATAAATTACAATGACCTTGATAAAGGAATCTTCAAAATTAAAGCATCGAAAACTATTTTTTAAATAAACGACAAATGCACAATACGTATGTATAAATTTTCTTGAACGCAAGTATAAATAAGATATACGTAGTATTTAAATTTGTTATCTCAAAAAAAAACGTTAAGTTTTTCTATTAGATTTTTTCATACGAATTATTTTCCATGTATATTTGAGCAAAATAATATAAAATTCTTAATACTTAAAAATAGATTGTTGCTTAATAACAATACATTTTAGAATAATAAAGTTTATGTATTGGTTAAAAGGAACGTGTTTGTTTTTTATGAGTGAAGCACTGTGACAAACAAATAATTATTTACGAAAAAATTGAATGCAAATATAAGTTTATTCTGTAAAATGAATATATTAAAGTATAAAAATATTATAAATTTTCATCGTAATATAAATGGAATTTCATATCCTCGAATGTGGTTATTTTCCTTATTTTTATATTATTTACTTACGTCGATTTAAAATAACCCTGTGAATACTATACTACATAAATATAAAAACCAGCTATTTATACAGTGTAAAATAATAGTAATATAAGTTAAATAAAGAACTTACCATAATAAGGATTCGAAATTTGGTGATAGGTTGGTGCGTAGTTTCGTATTTCCTGGGCCCCAAGGCTGTGGTTGTATCGTTCGACAACGCTGCCGATGAGTTCAACGAAAGTGAAATTATCCGAGCTACCTGTTTTATTTTGTGCCAGAACACGTAGGATTTCTGCCTCCTGGATGCTCGCACTGATGCCGCCACTTAAAACATCCACGGATTTTGCAGCTAGGGTCGTCTGAACTAACCAGAGCAGCAGTGCTGACGCGCAGCCTAAAATTGCCCTCATTTTTGCAAATCCTGAAGAAGAAACAAAGAATAATTTATCATTTAGTCGAGCGTCTGTAAAATAATATTTAATAGTGCTGACTTTAATCTAAGAACAATTTGACGAAGTAGACGAGTGGTATGCTAGAAGAAAATTTTGCTTTTAAATTTAAAAACGCTTCAATATTGCGAAGCTTATTTAACTTTTAAATAAATTTTATTTGACTTTTGATCTTTATTTAGAATTAATTTTCATAATTTTAGCTAAATTAGTCAGCCTACTTATTTCTTTTCGAATACTTAATTTCTCGTATGACAATTAAAGGATTAAAGGATTTTAGAAGAATGTAAACTATATTAACATTTCATTAATATTACCTTTATCATTTGGTGACTAATGGTTTGATACAGGTTTTATAGACTTAATTTAATGAACATTTAAAAAACTACATTATGTAATCTTTTCTTAAAGCATACATTATGAATAAATTTGCTCATCTTTTTTATTTTTATTTTTAAACTATTAAAAGAAATTAGTGTGAAAGTATTCAAATGCTATTATTCATCCAGATAATCAGTTTGAAAAAATAATGAATATATATTTGTTTTTAAATAACTAACAGGAGAAAATTAATAACAATCTTCCTTATTTCAGTAGTGAAATCGATGAAAGGTAGACAAATTTGTACTTGAGTAAAGAATGATATTAAAGTATTAGTTTTAAAATTTTATATTCACACCATGTTTTTGTATAAAATATGATGTTTCAATATAGAATTTTTAAAATTTAATATTTAAAAAAAGATAATATTTCAAATATGTTTAAAATGAATAATTGTTTTGTTTTTTATAAAATTTTTATTATATATTTTAGAGGATATAATATGTTTGAATTTTATGAAGACAATATTATATAAAAGATATATATTGTTATTATAATTATTTAACAGATATTTAATACTCGTTATATCAGCTTCAGAAGTTTATTAAATTTTTTGAAAAAATGTAGAAATTATTGATTCGTTTGCAATCCAAGATAAAATCACGGAAATATTAAAATTAGTTGTCAACTTAAAAAAGACTTTATAGTTAAAAGAATAGAGTATTATGAAAATATTTGAATAAAAAAATTATTTTTTTAAATAATCTAAAGCGATAATTGCAATAATGATTTAAATTTTAAAAATATACTGTATACTGTTAAACTAGAAAAGAAATTTAGTTAAATTAAATTTTTTATCATTTTTATAACTAATTACTTTAGTTAAAAATATTGTACAGTAAAAAATGTTAATTAATAATTTTATAATTGGTGGTAATAAAACTTATTTTTTTAGTATCAATCAAATGCATTAAATGTTTAAAATTCAAATAATTTAATAAAAAACTATTAATTTTTTAATAAAAATATAGTGAGATGTACTTTCCTTTATTATTTTTCTATCAATTATTATCAAATTTTTTTAAAGATTTAATAGTTATTACTTATTAAAATGAATATATTTAATAAAAACTATAATAAACTATAATTAAATTTATTGTTATCTTGATATCTTTAATTCAATTAACTATATTCATGTTTTGAAAATAATTTGAAATAATTAAAAACAGAAAAAAAGTACTATTATGTTTATAAGATAATGAACACATCAGTTCTGAAAATCAATTAAAAAACATTTAATCAATCTGTTGTTTTGAAAACTCTGGAATTGTAAAGATTCTTTGTGAGTTTGTAATCCGTAAGATTTTACTTATTGTGTTAAAAATAATACGTGCATATATATATATTTAACATTTGATATTTAATTTATTAAGCAAAAACCAAGCCAAAATATCTAGTATTTATTTTTTTAAGTAGAGTTAAGAAAACATATACAAATACTCTATTGTTGACGAGAGCACTGATTTTTAATATTCAATATTACATTATGTTAAGCATATTAGTTTCAGAATATAAATAAATTAATTTTGTTGCATGGATTATTTGTCTTGCTAAATTTCATTTTGTATAAAATTTTCTGAATTTCAGTTTTGTACTTTTATTACAGAGTATTTTATACTTTAATTGTACTCATACTTTCGTATGAATCAGAATTATGTAGTTTGCATTTAGAATTAAGAATTGAAATAGTAAAAATTTAAATTAATAAAATTTCAGAATCTATCATTAATTGAAAATTATTGATTTCTACTTATGGAAATTATTTT